>OX377205.1:12502392-13243741 GCA_947396885.1 Heligmosomoides polygyrus polygyrus
CGCCAGATACGCTGCAGGGTCGCAACGGCTCGCGTTCGCCGATCGCTCATAAACTTACCTGGCTGGGAGGCTCTCGCGATCAGGAAGGCGGGACCTCCATGGTGAGGCCCACGCATTGCACTTTAGCGCGGGCTGACCCGTGTGGCAGCTTCGAGTTGAAGTTAGCCAACAGCTAAATTTTTGTGTGGGGGGCTGCGTTCGCGCGGCCCTGTTAAGACTGCAGTCCTCCTGTGGAGAAGGCGGCTCCCACCCCATGATCTCTGTCAGACTCACATCGATCAGCTGCAGTCCAAGAGCAGAAAAAAAAAATGCGGAACACTGTGAAAAAAAATTGCAACACCGTAGAAGAGTCTTTGGTCCCTGGAGGGGAAGGGGATGGATGGTTCCTATTCGTTTTCTTGCATCTCTGATCCCTGGTTCGTTCGGTGGAGGATGGTCCATCTTCTTTCTCTTCTGTGGGCCAGCTGGCCCTCACCGTCGCTCGCGCTCCCCCACAACTCTTTTCCCCGCCGCCGTCCCTTTTCAGCGCACCGCGATAGCCGTTTTCCTATGTTAAGCTTCCACTGGCAAACTTGCGCCAGATACGCTGCAGGGTCGCAACGGCTCGCGTTCGCCGATCGCTCATAAACTTACCTGGCTGGGAGGCTCTCGCGATCAGGAAGGCGGGACCTCCATGGTGAGGCCCACGCATTGCACTTTAGCGCGGGCTGACCCGTGTGGCAGCTTCGAGTTGAAGTTAGCCAACAGCTAAATTTTTGTGTGGGGGGCTGCGTTCGCGCGGCCCTGTTAAGACTGCAGTCCTCCTGTGGAGAAGGCGGCTCCCACCCCATGATCTCTGTCAGACTCACATCGATCAGCTGCAGTCCAAGAGCAGAAAAAAAAATGCGGAACACTGTGAAAAAAAATTGCAACACCGTAGAAGAGTCTTTGGTCCCTGGAGGGGAAGGGGATGGATGGTTCCTATTCGTTTTCTTGCATCTCTGATCCCTGGTTCGTTCGGTGGAGGATGGTCCATCTTCTTTCTCTTCTGTGGGCCAGCTGGCCCTCACCGTCGCTCGCGCTCCCCCACAACTCTTTTCCCCGCCGCCGTCCCTTTTCAGCGCACCGCGATAGCCGTTTTCCTATGTTAAGCTTCCACTGGCAAACTTGCGCCAGATACGCTGCAGGGTCGCAACGGCTCGCGTTCGCCGATCGCTCATAAACTTACCTGGCTGGGAGGCTCTCGCGATCAGGAAGGCGGGACCTCCATGGTGAGGCCCACGCATTGCACTTTAGCGCGGGCTGACCCGTGTGGCAGCTTCGAGTTGAAGTTAGCCAACAGCTAAATTTTTGTGTGGGGGGCTGCGTTCGCGCGGCCCTGTTAAGACTGCAGTCCTCCTGTGGAGAAGGCGGCTCCCACCCCATGATCTCTGTCAGACTCACATCGATCAGCTGCAGTCCAAGAGCAGAAAAAAAAAATGCGGAACACTGTGAAAAAAAATTGCAACACCGTAGAAGAGTCTTTGGTCCCTGGAGGGGAAGGGGATGGATGGTTCCTATTCGTTTTCTTGCATCTCTGATCCCTGGTTCGTTCGGTGGAGGATGGTCCATCTTCTTTCTCTTCTGTGGGCCAGCTGGCCCTCACCGTCGCTCGCGCTCCCCCACAACTCTTTTCCCCGCCGCCGTCCCTTTTCAGCGCACCGCGATAGCCGTTTTCCTATGTTAAGCTTCCACTGGCAAACTTGCGCCAGATACGCTGCAGGGTCGCAACGGCTCGCGTTCGCCGATCGCTCATAAACTTACCTGGCTGGGAGGCTCTCGCGATCAGGAAGGCGGGACCTCCATGGTGAGGCCCACGCATTGCACTTTAGCGCGGGCTGACCCGTGTGGCAGCTTCGAGTTGAAGTTAGCCAACAGCTAAATTTTTGTGTGGGGGGCTGCGTTCGCGCGGCCCTGTTAAGACTGCAGTCCTCCTGTGGAGAAGGCGGCTCCCACCCCATGATCTCTGTCAGACTCACATCGATCAGCTGCAGTCCAAGAGCAGAAAAAAAAAATGCGGAACACTGTGAAAAAAAATTGCAACACCGTAGAAGAGTCTTTGGTCCCTGGAGGGGAAGGGGATGGATGGTTCCTATTCGTTTTCTTGCATCTCTGATCCCTGGTTCGTTCGGTGGAGGATGGTCCATCTTCTTTCTCTTCTGTGGGCCAGCTGGCCCTCACCGTCGCTCGCGCTCCCCCACAACTCTTTTCCCCGCCGCCGTCCCTTTTCAGCGCACCGCGATAGCCGTTTTCCTATGTTAAGCTTCCACTGGCAAACTTGCGCCAGATACGCTGCAGGGTCGCAACGGCTCGCGTTCGCCGATCGCTCATAAACTTACCTGGCTGGGAGGCTCTCGCGATCAGGAAGGCGGGACCTCCATGGTGAGGCCCACGCATTGCACTTTAGCGCGGGCTGACCCGTGTGGCAGCTTCGAGTTGAAGTTAGCCAACAGCTAAATTTTTGTGTGGGGGGCTGCGTTCGCGCGGCCCTGTTAAGACTGCAGTCCTCCTGTGGAGAAGGCGGCTCCCACCCCATGATCTCTGTCAGACTCACATCGATCAGCTGCAGTCCAAGAGCAGAAAAAAAAAATGCGGAACACTGTGAAAAAAAATTGCAACACCGTAGAAGAGTCTTTGGTCCCTGGAGGGGAAGGGGATGGATGGTTCCTATTCGTTTTCTTGCATCTCTGATCCCTGGTTCGTTCGGTGGAGGATGGTCCATCTTCTTTCTCTTCTGTGGGCCAGCTGGCCCTCACCGTCGCTCGCGCTCCCCCACAACTCTTTTCCCCGCCGCCGTCCCTTTTCAGCGCACCGCGATAGCCGTTTTCCTATGTTAAGCTTCCACTGGCAAACTTGCGCCAGATACGCTGCAGGGTCGCAACGGCTCGCGTTCGCCGATCGCTCATAAACTTACCTGGCTGGGAGGCTCTCGCGATCAGGAAGGCGGGACCTCCATGGTGAGGCCCACGCATTGCACTTTAGCGCGGGCTGACCCGTGTGGCAGCTTCGAGTTGAAGTTAGCCAACAGCTAAATTTTTGTGTGGGGGGCTGCGTTCGCGCGGCCCTGTTAAGACTGCAGTCCTCCTGTGGAGAAGGCGGCTCCCACCCCATGATCTCTGTCAGACTCACATCGATCAGCTGCAGTCCAAGAGCAGAAAAAAAAAATGCGGAACACTGTGAAAAAAAATTGCAACACCGTAGAAGAGTCTTTGGTCCCTGGAGGGGAAGGGGATGGATGGTTCCTATTCGTTTTCTTGCATCTCTGATCCCTGGTTCGTTCGGTGGAGGATGGTCCATCTTCTTTCTCTTCTGTGGGCCAGCTGGCCCTCACCGTCGCTCGCGCTCCCCCACAACTCTTTTCCCCGCCGCCGTCCCTTTTCAGCGCACCGCGATAGCCGTTTTCCTATGTTAAGCTTCCACTGGCAAACTTGCGCCAGATACGCTGCAGGGTCGCAACGGCTCGCGTTCGCCGATCGCTCATAAACTTACCTGGCTGGGAGGCTCTCGCGATCAGGAAGGCGGGACCTCCATGGTGAGGCCCACGCATTGCACTTTAGCGCGGGCTGACCCGTGTGGCAGCTTCGAGTTGAAGTTAGCCAACAGCTAAATTTTTGTGTGGGGGGCTGCGTTCGCGCGGCCCTGTTAAGACTGCAGTCCTCCTGTGGAGAAGGCGGCTCCCACCCCATGATCTCTGTCAGACTCACATCGATCAGCTGCAGTCCAAGAGCAGAAAAAAAAATGCGGAACACTGTGAAAAAAAATTGCAACACCGTAGAAGAGTCTTTGGTCCCTGGAGGGGAAGGGGATGGATGGTTCCTATTCGTTTTCTTGCATCTCTGATCCCTGGTTCGTTCGGTGGAGGATGGTCCATCTTCTTTCTCTTCTGTGGGCCAGCTGGCCCTCACCGTCGCTCGCGCTCCCCCACAACTCTTTTCCCCGCCGCCGTCCCTTTTCAGCGCACCGCGATAGCCGTTTTCCTATGTTAAGCTTCCACTGGCAAACTTGCGCCAGATACGCTGCAGGGTCGCAACGGCTCGCGTTCGCCGATCGCTCATAAACTTACCTGGCTGGGAGGCTCTCGCGATCAGGAAGGCGGGACCTCCATGGTGAGGCCCACGCATTGCACTTTAGCGCGGGCTGACCCGTGTGGCAGCTTCGAGTTGAAGTTAGCCAACAGCTAAATTTTTGTGTGGGGGGCTGCGTTCGCGCGGCCCTGTTAAGACTGCAGTCCTCCTGTGGAGAAGGCGGCTCCCACCCCATGATCTCTGTCAGACTCACATCGATCAGCTGCAGTCCAAGAGCAGAAAAAAAAAATGCGGAACACTGTGAAAAAAAATTGCAACACCGTAGAAGAGTCTTTGGTCCCTGGAGGGGAAGGGGATGGATGGTTCCTATTCGTTTTCTTGCATCTCTGATCCCTGGTTCGTTCGGTGGAGGATGGTCCATCTTCTTTCTCTTCTGTGGGCCAGCTGGCCCTCACCGTCGCTCGCGCTCCCCCACAACTCTTTTCCCCGCCGCCGTCCCTTTTCAGCGCACCGCGATAGCCGTTTTCCTATGTTAAGCTTCCACTGGCAAACTTGCGCCAGATACGCTGCAGGGTCGCAACGGCTCGCGTTCGCCGATCGCTCATAAACTTACCTGGCTGGGAGGCTCTCGCGATCAGGAAGGCGGGACCTCCATGGTGAGGCCCACGCATTGCACTTTAGCGCGGGCTGACCCGTGTGGCAGCTTCGAGTTGAAGTTAGCCAACAGCTAAATTTTTGTGTGGGGGGCTGCGTTCGCGCGGCCCTGTTAAGACTGCAGTCCTCCTGTGGAGAAGGCGGCTCCCACCCCATGATCTCTGTCAGACTCACATCGATCAGCTGCAGTCCAAGAGCAGAAAAAAAAAATGCGGAACACTGTGAAAAAAAATTGCAACACCGTAGAAGAGTCTTTGGTCCCTGGAGGGGAAGGGGATGGATGGTTCCTATTCGTTTTCTTGCATCTCTGATCCCTGGTTCGTTCGGTGGAGGATGGTCCATCTTCTTTCTCTTCTGTGGGCCAGCTGGCCCTCACCGTCGCTCGCGCTCCCCCACAACTCTTTTCCCCGCCGCCGTCCCTTTTCAGCGCACCGCGATAGCCGTTTTCCTATGTTAAGCTTCCACTGGCAAACTTGCGCCAGATACGCTGCAGGGTCGCAACGGCTCGCGTTCGCCGATCGCTCATAAACTTACCTGGCTGGGAGGCTCTCGCGATCAGGAAGGCGGGACCTCCATGGTGAGGCCCACGCATTGCACTTTAGCGCGGGCTGACCCGTGTGGCAGCTTCGAGTTGAAGTTAGCCAACAGCTAAATTTTTGTGTGGGGGGCTGCGTTCGCGCGGCCCTGTTAAGACTGCAGTCCTCCTGTGGAGAAGGCGGCTCCCACCCCATGATCTCTGTCAGACTCACATCGATCAGCTGCAGTCCAAGAGCAGAAAAAAAAAATGCGGAACACTGTGAAAAAAAATTGCAACACCGTAGAAGAGTCTTTGGTCCCTGGAGGGGAAGGGGATGGATGGTTCCTATTCGTTTTCTTGCATCTCTGATCCCTGGTTCGTTCGGTGGAGGATGGTCCATCTTCTTTCTCTTCTGTGGGCCAGCTGGCCCTCACCGTCGCTCGCGCTCCCCCACAACTCTTTTCCCCGCCGCCGTCCCTTTTCAGCGCACCGCGATAGCCGTTTTCCTATGTTAAGCTTCCACTGGCAAACTTGCGCCAGATACGCTGCAGGGTCGCAACGGCTCGCGTTCGCCGATCGCTCATAAACTTACCTGGCTGGGAGGCTCTCGCGATCAGGAAGGCGGGACCTCCATGGTGAGGCCCACGCATTGCACTTTAGCGCGGGCTGACCCGTGTGGCAGCTTCGAGTTGAAGTTAGCCAACAGCTAAATTTTTGTGTGGGGGGCTGCGTTCGCGCGGCCCTGTTAAGACTGCAGTCCTCCTGTGGAGAAGGCGGCTCCCACCCCATGATCTCTGTCAGACTCACATCGATCAGCTGCAGTCCAAGAGCAGAAAAAAAAAATGCGGAACACTGTGAAAAAAAATTGCAACACCGTAGAAGAGTCTTTGGTCCCTGGAGGGGAAGGGGATGGATGGTTCCTATTCGTTTTCTTGCATCTCTGATCCCTGGTTCGTTCGGTGGAGGATGGTCCATCTTCTTTCTCTTCTGTGGGCCAGCTGGCCCTCACCGTCGCTCGCGCTCCCCCACAACTCTTTTCCCCGCCGCCGTCCCTTTTCAGCGCACCGCGATAGCCGTTTTCCTATGTTAAGCTTCCACTGGCAAACTTGCGCCAGATACGCTGCAGGGTCGCAACGGCTCGCGTTCGCCGATCGCTCATAAACTTACCTGGCTGGGAGGCTCTCGCGATCAGGAAGGCGGGACCTCCATGGTGAGGCCCACGCATTGCACTTTAGCGCGGGCTGACCCGTGTGGCAGCTTCGAGTTGAAGTTAGCCAACAGCTAAATTTTTGTGTGGGGGGCTGCGTTCGCGCGGCCCTGTTAAGACTGCAGTCCTCCTGTGGAGAAGGCGGCTCCCACCCCATGATCTCTGTCAGACTCACATCGATCAGCTGCAGTCCAAGAGCAGAAAAAAAAAATGCGGAACACTGTGAAAAAAAATTGCAACACCGTAGAAGAGTCTTTGGTCCCTGGAGGGGAAGGGGATGGATGGTTCCTATTCGTTTTCTTGCATCTCTGATCCCTGGTTCGTTCGGTGGAGGATGGTCCATCTTCTTTCTCTTCTGTGGGCCAGCTGGCCCTCACCGTCGCTCGCGCTCCCCCACAACTCTTTTCCCCGCCGCCGTCCCTTTTCAGCGCACCGCGATAGCCGTTTTCCTATGTTAAGCTTCCACTGGCAAACTTGCGCCAGATACGCTGCAGGGTCGCAACGGCTCGCGTTCGCCGATCGCTCATAAACTTACCTGGCTGGGAGGCTCTCGCGATCAGGAAGGCGGGACCTCCATGGTGAGGCCCACGCATTGCACTTTAGCGCGGGCTGACCCGTGTGGCAGCTTCGAGTTGAAGTTAGCCAACAGCTAAATTTTTGTGTGGGGGGCTGCGTTCGCGCGGCCCTGTTAAGACTGCAGTCCTCCTGTGGAGAAGGCGGCTCCCACCCCATGATCTCTGTCAGACTCACATCGATCAGCTGCAGTCCAAGAGCAGAAAAAAAAAATGCGGAACACTGTGAAAAAAAATTGCAACACCGTAGAAGAGTCTTTGGTCCCTGGAGGGGAAGGGGATGGATGGTTCCTATTCGTTTTCTTGCATCTCTGATCCCTGGTTCGTTCGGTGGAGGATGGTCCATCTTCTTTCTCTTCTGTGGGCCAGCTGGCCCTCACCGTCGCTCGCGCTCCCCCACAACTCTTTTCCCCGCCGCCGTCCCTTTTCAGCGCACCGCGATAGCCGTTTTCCTATGTTAAGCTTCCACTGGCAAACTTGCGCCAGATACGCTGCAGGGTCGCAACGGCTCGCGTTCGCCGATCGCTCATAAACTTACCTGGCTGGGAGGCTCTCGCGATCAGGAAGGCGGGACCTCCATGGTGAGGCCCACGCATTGCACTTTAGCGCGGGCTGACCCGTGTGGCAGCTTCGAGTTGAAGTTAGCCAACAGCTAAATTTTTGTGTGGGGGGCTGCGTTCGCGCGGCCCTGTTAAGACTGCAGTCCTCCTGTGGAGAAGGCGGCTCCCACCCCATGATCTCTGTCAGACTCACATCGATCAGCTGCAGTCCAAGAGCAGAAAAAAAAAATGCGGAACACTGTGAAAAAAAATTGCAACACCGTAGAAGAGTCTTTGGTCCCTGGAGGGGAAGGGGATGGATGGTTCCTATTCGTTTTCTTGCATCTCTGATCCCTGGTTCGTTCGGTGGAGGATGGTCCATCTTCTTTCTCTTCTGTGGGCCAGCTGGCCCTCACCGTCGCTCGCGCTCCCCCACAACTCTTTTCCCCGCCGCCGTCCCTTTTCAGCGCACCGCGATAGCCGTTTTCCTATGTTAAGCTTCCACTGGCAAACTTGCGCCAGATACGCTGCAGGGTCGCAACGGCTCGCGTTCGCCGATCGCTCATAAACTTACCTGGCTGGGAGGCTCTCGCGATCAGGAAGGCGGGACCTCCATGGTGAGGCCCACGCATTGCACTTTAGCGCGGGCTGACCCGTGTGGCAGCTTCGAGTTGAAGTTAGCCAACAGCTAAATTTTTGTGTGGGGGGCTGCGTTCGCGCGGCCCTGTTAAGACTGCAGTCCTCCTGTGGAGAAGGCGGCTCCCACCCCATGATCTCTGTCAGACTCACATCGATCAGCTGCAGTCCAAGAGCAGAAAAAAAAAATGCGGAACACTGTGAAAAAAAATTGCAACACCGTAGAAGAGTCTTTGGTCCCTGGAGGGGAAGGGGATGGATGGTTCCTATTCGTTTTCTTGCATCTCTGATCCCTGGTTCGTTCGGTGGAGGATGGTCCATCTTCTTTCTCTTCTGTGGGCCAGCTGGCCCTCACCGTCGCTCGCGCTCCCCCACAACTCTTTTCCCCGCCGCCGTCCCTTTCCTCGAAGGATTTTATACCTCTCACTGAAACGGGAAATCGCTTCGTGCACTGTGTTTGTAGTTGCCGTAATTCTTGACCTCACTCCCGATATTTTTTTAAGTTCTGGCTTTTTACGGCAGTTTAGTAGGCAGTCGGGGCATCACTGACCTGCTTTTCTGTGCTAAGTGGAACGGAAGGATTCTGGTTTTTTGGATATTTCAGTAAGTTTTGAATGGTACTCTCTTCGCTGTCATTTGGGAGTCTTGACTCACTTGTCTGCATTTTATATTGTGCTGCTCTTTGAAGAAGCGTGGGCGCAGTACGTGTTGAGGATGTCGACTCTTATGACGATGATTTTTCGTGTCTTATTCCATACTAAAATTCATTATTCCTGCATATTCCTAAAGCGAATCCTACGCCTTCGCTAGGAATGGCAAATATTCTATGTTATTGCAGTCTATGTTTCGAAAATATCTAACATTTCCCCTCTTACCTTCAACAGTATATTTTGGAAATTCCACGTGAAGCTCACTGACCTCCGTTGTTAGGTTAGCATAGACTACAGTATATTTCCAACACGTGTTGCGCCGAAGTCGCAATAGAATCAGTGTAAAGGCTAGGACGTCACCCGGAAGTGGCGCACAGAACCCCCGCCCGAGTTCTGTGGTCAGTATGCGAGGGCTACCGAGGGCCGAACGACCTCGGCTAAAGAAGCTAGTTCGACTGGGGACTCTGAATGTGGGAACGCTGACCGGGAGATCTAGGGAAGTGGCTGACCTGATGAAGCGCAGAAGGATACAAGTCCTGTGTCTGCAGGAAACGCGATGGAAAGGGGCGAAAGCCAAGGAGATCGGAGAAGGGGTCAAGCTCTACTACAACGGAGAGGACACCAAGAGGAACGGGGTAGGGATAGCTGTCGCGGAGTCCCTCAAGGATTCAGTAGCGGCTGTCCAAAGAATAAACGACCGCATCATGTCACTGCGGCTGGACACGAAGGAGGGTTACTGGACCATCATGTCTGTCTACGCTCCGCAGACCGGATGCTCCGAGCACGACAAGGATTACTTCTACCTCTCGCTCGAGGAAGCCATAAGGTCCGTACCAGAAGGCGACTACCTCTCCATAGCAGGGGACATGAACGGGCATGTGGGGAGTGGCAGAAGAGGAGTGGAAAGGGTTCATGGAGGAAAAGGGATCGGCCTGGTAAACCCGGATGGAGAACGAATTCTGGATCTGGCTATCGCCCACGACCTGGCTGTCTGTAGCACCTTCTTCGCGAAGAGGGAGAGCCAGAAGGTGACCTATGCTAGCGGAGGAAGAAGAACTGAGGTCGACCACATCCTGGTTCGAAGGGCTGCCCTGAAAACAGTCCGGAATGTGAAGGTCATTCCGGGAGAAGACGTGGCATCACAGCACAGACCCTTGGTAGCCGATCTTAGCATACCTCTACCCACCAGGCCCAAAGTGAGGACGGAACCCAGGATCCGATGGTGGAGACTGCGGGGTTCAGAGCGGAACGAGCTACGAAGGGCAGTGCTCGAAGCAGGCCTTCCAGATCCAGCTGGTCCCGTGAATGAGACCTGGAGGAGGGTAGCCGAAACAATCCTGAGATGTGCCAAGGAAACCCTGGGAGAAACAAAGGGAGGAACCAGAGGGAATAAATCGGCATGGTTCTGGAACGAAGAGGTGCAGGCTGCGGTGAAGAGGAAGAAGGAGGCCTACAAGCTGTGGCAAAAGACGAGGGCACCCGAGCATCTCACAGCCTACAGGAAGCTGAAGAGGCTGGCAAAAACAGCTGTAGCGAAGGCAAAGAACGCGGAAATGGATGCCCTGTACGAGAAACTAGACGGGCCAGAGGGAGAGAAGTTCGCCATCCGCCTGGCCAAGGCGCGTCATAGAGCTAGCCTCGACATTCGAGTAGTGAAGACTGTGAAGAGTGCTGACGGTAGAGTGTTACGGAAGCCGGTCGAGGTCAGAGAGAGATGGGAGGAGTACTTCAAGGAACTCCTGAACGAGGAGTTCCCTCGTCGGGAGGCCGAGGAAGAACAGCCAACGGAAGGACCCATCCCACCCTGGACCCAAGAAGAGGTTCGCAAGGCCATACGGAAGATGAAACTCGGAAAGGCAGCAGGGCCTGACGGTGTGCCAGTAGAGGCTTGGAAGGTGCTCGGGAACCTCGGAATCAACTGGCTGACGCAGTTCCTCAACAGAATCACGAAAGAAGGTAAGATGCCGGATGACTGGAGGAACAGCACCATAGTCCCCATCTTCAAGCAGAAGGGAGACGCTTCCGAATGCTCCAACTACCGAGGGATCAAACTGATCTCACACACGATGAAGATCTACGAACGACTGGTAGACTCAAGGTTGAGGGAGATAGTACCCATCTCCCA
This sequence comes from Heligmosomoides polygyrus polygyrus, assembly GCA_947396885.1. NCBI lineage: Eukaryota > Metazoa > Nematoda > Chromadorea > Rhabditida > Heligmosomidae > Heligmosomoides > Heligmosomoides polygyrus. Next base: position 12,513,336 of record OX377205.1, read on the forward strand.
GGTGCAGTGGGGCTTCATGCCTGAGAGATCCACCACAGACGCCATCTTCATCGTTCGTCAGGTGATGGAGAAATATCGGGAGAAACGAAAACCCTGCTACCTGGCATTCCTGGATCTGGAGAAGGCCTACGACAGGCTAGCTCGGGCCGTAATCTGGAATGCCCTTCGAGGAAGGGGTGTCCCGGAACGTCTGATCACGGTCATAAGGGACATGTACGAGGGCTCGAAAGCAGCGATACGAACTCCACACGGGGTGACAAGGAAAGTGGACATCACAGTGGGGGTACACCAAGGGTCGGCTCTGAGCCCGTTCCTCTTCCTGCTGACGCTTGACTCTATAGTGAACCACCTTGAGAAAGACCCTCTCAGAACGATCCTCTACGCGGACGACATCGCCCTAGTAGCCGACAACCAGGAGGAGCTGGAGGAGAAGGTGCAGCTGTGGCAGAGAGCCCTTGCGGACAACGGCCTACGGCTGAACGTGAAGAAGACGAAGTTCATCAGCTCTGAGCAGTGCGCTGGATCGATCCTAGACTGCCAAGGGGAAACGATCGAGAAGGTGGAAGAATTCCGCTACCTCGGAAGTGACCTATCCGAGGAAGGAAGTGTGGACCAGGCGGTCAGGGGACGGATAAACGCAGCCTGGCTCAAGTGGAGGGAGTCCACAGGGATCCTCTGCGACCGTAGATGCTCCAGGACGCTCAAAGGCAAGCTCTATAAAACAGTTGTAAGACCTGCCCTCCTCTACGGCAGTGAGTGCTGGGCCCTGGGTAAGGCGCAGGAGCGGCAACTGCACGCGGCGGAGATGAGGATGCTGAGGTGGGCATGTGGATGGACCCGTCGGGACAGGATGCGAAACGAGGATGTTAGGGCAGTGATGAAGACTGCCCCGATCCAGCTGAAGATGAGAGAGCAGCGCCTGAGGTGGTATGGACACGTCCTCAGAAGACCAGAGGATCACCCCACAAGGTTGGCCCTAGATTACGAGGCACCCGGAAAGCGTCCGAGAGGAGCCCCAAGGAAAAGATGGAAGGACGTCATCAAGAGAGATCTCGCCGAAGTCGGCGCCACGGCAGATGACGCCCTTGATAGGATGAGGTGGCGACAGATCACAAGAACAGCGGACCCTGCGACTGCGCGGGACTAAACGCTCAGGAGAAGAAGAAGAAGAAGAAGAAGTTGCGCCGAAGTTGGCACTAAACTTTGCTGGGCAGTTTCTCTGATCTGGTTGTGTTGTTAGGGTCTTGTCGCTTCCTACTAGTTTTCCTATTAGTTTCTATTCTATATTGCCTTGTTGTTTTTTGCGCCTTGAACCATCTGTGGAACATGTGGTTAAGCAAAGCGCCTGCAAGAATTTTCGTATTTCCAGCTCCACATCTAGGTCGTCCAAGCTTTCACTGTTTCCACGCTGACAACCTTTCGTGCAAGGAGCTATGTATTATGATGTTCTTCTACATAATCCTACAAGCTCCTACAGCTCCTAGCGTCCTACAAGCCATATTTGTTTTTATATGTAGTCCTCTACACTTTCGGAGAACTCAACGGCGGAGGAAAGCTTCTTTGTACCATAGTTTTTCAGTAAGGGCAAGCACAGACCTCACACTTCTGCGAGTTCTTCGGTATTTTTTGTGGTTACCCACTTTGGAGCAAGAAGAAGTTGTAATTGCATGTTTTTTGCTTTCACTATCCTTTATTACTCAATTTTTCAGCAGTCAGATCGTATTAACTTCTGGTCTGTATTTGTCATCTGCGACTTATTCTCTATTTATTTGTTTATTTATTTATTTATTTTCAACGACTCCTTATTGAACATATGATATCGTAGAATGAAAGACGAAGAACTACATGAAAAAAGGTCAACGACGGCTGCTGTAGGTGCTTGTTTGTCGAGAGCGTCCCGAGGCCGCAGAATAAGTACGGTCGTCATCGTCATCTGAAGGAACCTCGTCGGCTCCGATTTCGTCGTAGTCCCTCTCCAACGCGGCCATGTCTTCTCTAGCCTCGCTAAACTCGCCTTCCTCCATGCCTTAATCACAGAGGATTACTCTTTCGTCACTGGAGGAGACACTAATGTCCAGAATCATGTTCTTAATTTAGTTTATTCTAATTACATAATGCTAGATATCAGTTAGGCACCATTTCAAATAGGTTGACCGACCACTCAGTTGTGTGCGATCAGCGCAGTGATTAACCTGCAAGTTCCTGCCTACCCTTGTAGGCCTCAAGAACAACTATTACTAAAATTTCTGTGGGCTTGATTTTGAACGCTGGAATCAAGCGGGAACGTTAGGTTGTCCTGAAAGTTCTTAGCGTTTTATGTTGCTATTTTTCATTCATCTTTTATTATGTGAAAATTCAACTAGCATTGCTCATTAATGCTATTTTCTGTGCAGAATTTTTCGCTCTTTCTGAGAAATTTATTTACGTTTCAATGTTTCTGTTCTTGTACTGCTTATTGAAGTATGTCGAATGAACAAATCCGAACGGTATTTGGTTTCAACTTTAATTGGGACGATCCGCAGCCGGGACAGCTTGACAAATCAGCCAGGTGTGGGGGTCTAATAGTGTTGGAGAAAGCACTGTGCGCCATTGGTTCAGTAAATTTCCGAACGGACATTTCAGCCTAGAAGATGAACGCCGTAGCGGTCGACGTGGAGCGGTCCTGAACGACGAGTTGAAGGAGTTGGTGGAAGCTGACGTCCCAAACAGTTCGCGGGATCGAGTAAGAGCCGGATGTCAGTAGAACTGCTGTTGCGGATGCTTTGAAACGCATCGGGAAGGCGAAAAAGCTCGAAAAGTGGGTGCCTTAGGAGTTGAGTGAGCAGCAAAAACTGTCACGTTTTGCAACGATCGCGGTTATTCTTCCTCCGCTACGCCGTGAGCGCTCATCGCACGCACGCACCCGCCGCAATACTCTCACGCATCTTTGCGACAGAGCACGAAATCTTTCCTTCATAGCTGTGCGCGCTCAGCGGGAGTGCGCAGCTGGGGTTCTCGCAGCATCCAGGGTGTGTGCCATCCAAACTGCCCCTGTGGGAACTGCTTTTGTCGCTCAGGGAGAGTCCGAGGATGGATTCTGCGCTCTTCGAGCGCAGAATCAGGCTAGGGAAGGGACTCCAGGGTGTGTGCCATCCAAACTGCCCCTGTGGGAACTGCTTTTGTCGCTCAGGGAGAGTCCGAGGATGGATTCTGCGCTCTTCGAGCGCAGAATCAGGCTAGGGAAGGGACTCAAGGGTGTGTGCCATCCAAACTGCCCATGTGAGAACTGCTTTCGTCGCTCTGGGAGAATCCGCGTATCCGTGAGCAGCCACCGACCGACCATCGGCTGTCTTCCACATCGACTGACCGCGCTGACCTCGTTTTCCACGTTTGCCACGTGTCCGCGACGCGACCGTTCGCGGCGCAGCGAAGGAAGAATAGTCGCCATCTTTTGCAACTACTTTCTCTACTTTTGCGCAACAAAGCTGACCCGTTTTTGATCAAATCTTCACTTGTGATGAAAAATCGATTCTGTGTGATAATAGGAAACGCTCCGGACAGTGGTTGGACGCCGACGAACTCCCTAGGCATTTTCCCAAGGCGAACCTCCACCAAAAAAGGTAACGGTTGGTCACTGTGTGGTGGTCGGCGGCGGGTGTGACCCATTACAACATTTTGGCACCCGGCCCAACGATCACAGCAGAGTCCTACTGTAAGGGAAATCGACGATATGCACCGAAAATTGCCTCAACTTCAGCCCAGCATTGGTCAACAGAAGAGGCCCGATTCTCTTGCAGGACAACGCCCGCCTTCACGTTTCACAAATCACTACTCGAAAATTGAAGGAATTAAGGGATGACGTTCCGCCTCATCTGCCGTATTCTCCAGACTTCTCACCAACCGACTACCACTTTTTCAAAGGCTTTCAGAACTTTCTCGCTGGTAAAACCTTTACCAATCAGGGCCAAACTAAAACAGCTTTCGTGGATTTTTCGAATCTCGACCACCTGATGTTTTCGCTGATGGAATAAGTCGATTGTTGTCCTGTTGGCAAAAGAGTGCTGATTCGAACGGCGCTTATTTCGGCTAAATCCGATAAGATTTGAGAAAGTTATGGTAGTTCAAAGTGAAGCACTCAAAAGGCTGAGAACCTTTAGGACAACTTAATAAAAGCAGAGCGCTGATGTTCCTATAGGTGAAGAAATGTGTCCTAATCTTCGTCTTTGCAACCGGACGTTATGCTGTGGTCTACGTCTTGTAAATCTAGTCAAGGGTACACCGAAAAACGAATTGGATTTGTGGAGAGCCTGTGAGTTAGAATTTTGAACATCGTGGTGAAATCAACTTTTCTTCTTCTACTAGTCAGCGTTGGAAGGCCAGTGTTTTTGCCTCAGTATCGGCTGGCCACAGCAAGTCATGGTATAGATTGGGTGCACATTCAAGTAGCCACACGACATCCACTAGCACTACAATCGTGGCGCATGCCAGAAGCGATTGATTGACAATGTCCTTCTGACTTTATTCTTCACAGTTTTAAATAGTAGGGTTCACTAACCTTCTCCGACATACCAGTGGACGAACGCTCGTTTCGCATACATCAGATCGAACTTGTGATCGAGTCGAGCCCACGCTTCCGCAATTGCGGATGTATTACTATAATAATCATGAGGAATACCTACAGAGTGCGTAAAAAGTATTGACGCACTAAACATAAGCGTTAAAAATAACAACACAATATAAAATTTAACAAGTTTATGTACAAAATGTCAACAATAATCCTGCGAACAGAATAGCATCACTTGTATTTTATATGGGCTTCTTTGCTGCGAATACAGGGGCGAAGACGCCTAGGAAAGGCATCGACGGTGCGCCGCAAGTAGTCCACGTCGATTTCGTTTCATGATTTGACCAGATCATCCTTTACTGACTTCATACTTTTGTGGGGGGGGGGGGAAGTAGCGCAAGCCTTGTTCTCCAATACTTTCCATATAGAGTAATTCAGCGGATTCAAATCCGGTCTATACAGAGGTCATTCCTCTGCCGAAATGAAGTCCTTCAAGTTAGCGCGGCACCAGTCCTGAATAATCCTCGACTCTGCGCAGGAGTCTAATCCTGCTGGAAGACATACGGCTTACTCTCGAGGTGGGATTCGAGCCAAGGAACCAGTTGCTCCTTTAGAACATCAATACAGACAGTTCTATTGGTTTATCTTCACTCATGTATACACGAAAACGAGAGGCGCTTGTGATGAATGAACAAACCACGATACTGGCCGGATGCGCCTCCCTTGCAGCGAACCTTCTGCCAGAATTAGCACTTTGGAGGTCCTTGAAGAGTACGTAACACTTTTACAAGTTGAATGCACAGAAGTATCAAATCACTGAAGGTCAAAGCATCAAAGCATAGAACTAAATCGACGTGGAGTAGTTGCGGCGCACCATCGATGTCTTTCATCGTCGTCTTCGCCCCTTAGCAGCATTCGCAGCAAAGAAGCCCACATAAAATACAAGTGATGCTATTCTGTTCGCTAGATCATTGCTGACATTTTGTATATAAACCTGTTAGATTTTATAATGTTGTTATTTCTAACGTTTATGTTTAGTGCGTCAATACTTTTTACGCACCCTGTAGAACTCAGAAGCCGACAGTAACTAATATAGATTGAATGCAGAATTCTTAAACATCGGTCAGAACGTGAAAGTGTGAGTGAAAATTTAGATGAAAGACCGCTTCAGTCTTTCAGGAGTATCAGCGAATTTTTTCAAGAGTAATTTTGAATTACTCTGTAAATTTTCGCCCCGGTACATTTAAGAAAGTCCAGCTTACCTAATCATGCACACTGATCGGCTCTGCTTTCCTAGATCACCACCAGGAACGACAGTTGGTGGCTGGTAATTGATGCCTACTTTGAATCCGGTTGGACTCCTGAAATTGTGAACTTTTCTTCCCATGAGGTTATTTATTTATTTATTTATTCGGAGGTGCAAGCCGTATCTTGTACAATAACAAAAAACACGCAAAGGAAAACTCCGTATGGTCTTCGACAACGACATACTTTATAATAAGTAAAATGAGAAAAAACGTTTACAAAAAAGAAACAGTTATCGTTGCATGCTGCATACATACCACTACACGGACAATCCAGCTCGCTCAGAAAACTCAAGAGGATACTCTAACAGTAACCAGTTTCTTGAAAGCTGATAAAGACATTGTTAGAAAAGTCCGACTAAGTAGTTTGTAAATCTTAAGAACCACTCGATTAGGAAAGCTTTTGAGCCCGATCTGAATTCCAGGAACTGGAGCCGTGAGTTTTACATTGGAAACTCTTGTAATAGAGCTTCTCAATGTAAGCATATTGCTTGAGTTTGGCTCAAGAATAGGCTCTTAAAGATAAGCAATTCAGTCTTGTGAGTAAACAAGCTGAGCCAGATTCATCAACCGCTTACCACCCTCTAACGGTGAAAATACCGCCAAAGCCCTAGATATGACATTCATTAGCATCAAGTTTTGGCGGTATTTACACCGTTAAAAGGCGGTAAGCGGTTGATGAATCTGGCCCCCGATATAGAAGTAAGGTATGGCAGTTTGCAGTCTCTTTTGGAAGTAGGCAATTTTCTTTAGAATACCATTAAACCATTATTATGTAACTCTCAACGACTTACCACTCGACAAACTGTACTGTCCGTTTTGTTTTCACCGCCGATATGGCAGAGTTGATATCCTTTGGCACGACATCTCCTCTGTATAGCAAGCAGACCGCCTTAATATCGAATGTTTCACCCCGTATTGGTATGTCCTTCGACGCATCGAATACTGCACAATATTGCGTTCGTTCTAGTGTGTATTTTTGTCAAATACAAGCTGGTTGCTCCATCGTCATAGGTATGGACTATCTGCTCACCGTCCGCCACAGTAGCCCTAGAGAATAAAGGAAAATAATACAAAATTAACGTCGGACGCAACTCTGACTTCAGCAGTCCGTCCATCCACCAAAGCAGAACTAGGCAAAGAAGTTTCTTGAGAAACACCTACAGTTATCTCTATTTCTTCTAGCCGAAGTGAATGAAGACTTCTACGGGTTCATACCCATTTTCTCCTTCTCGACTAAGGTAGTGTGGTCGGCAGCCCTTGATACGGCATGGTGATCATCTGTTGAGTCCTCTTCGGCCGAGTTTTGGCAGACAAGCATAATAGACGCAAAGCCATGGGCCTATTTTTCGGCACAAGGTCAGTAGCTTAGGTTTCATTCATTTTTTGTTTTTCTTCCTCTAACTCAGCCTAGATTAGTCGAGCTAGCTCTCTAGCTCTAGCTCCTCTAGCTTAGTCGCCCGAGACGGCACGGCGCCCTATTACCCTACCGTAATCAAGCGCATCGCTCCGTCTTCTACAGATGAAGAGAGACCTAACTAGCGCACCATTTCGAAAAAGTGTTCTTCCCGCTTCACAGAGCTATAACTCTGGACTGGACTCTGAACAGAATTGCATATTCCTTTCCGTTCTCTCAGATAGAAGAAATACCTCCTCGAGAGTGTCGAGGGACGAGTGGGGATATGTATTCCTTACAAATGCTTTTGTTGTATCGTTTATCAGTGTGAAACTTCATGTAAACCTAAATATTGCCATCAATCGAATAAAAATCGCAGCGTCTTGAAAGAAGGCATGGCGTAATCTTTTGTTCTGGAAATCAGAAGATGGTGTCCTCCTTTTTTAAAACAAGCTTACACATTATTTTTCCTCAAAAATGAGAATTTTATAAGATTTCAAACAATGCGTTCATTTAATGGGTAGATAAAACTTCATAAAAAGACGCTAAAATCTTCCTTGAGCAAAAATTATTGTAACCTTTTGAAGAATCTCTGGTTGATGTGGAAAGAGCTCATTTTGATATGGAAGATGTTCAGTTTGAATTCAAAAGACTCGTCTAGAATAGTGTCCAGATTGACATGAAAATGGTACATAAAATCGATCGATGAACCACCAAACCTTATTGGACGATGGCGCAGTTCAATCAATTCTCCAACAGTAACATTTTCATTCTGGCTATGGCACATATGCAGCCAAAAAAGCTCACCATGTATTTGCCACGCCTCGGATCGCACTTCACCATCTGACTGCCGGGCTCGAAACAAGCGTTCGTGATGTCAGCCACCGAATTCTGTTCGTGATGCGCTCGGTCGGCTGATACCAGTGGCGCGTAGGTGATCAGCGGGAAGTGAATTCGCGGATATGGGACCTGAAACAGATGATGTGCTCCTAAGCGACAAACTAGAATTAACCGCCAGACGTGTTACTCGCTAATATCTGACTGATAACAACGGCAGGTAAGAGCGAAGGCTGTTGTTGGGATGGTTCAGAAGTATTAGTTTTGCTCATAAGTCCCGCCGTTTTTTCAGCAATTCATTGCGGATTTCGCCGCACAGCGTTATACAGCATTTGAAAAAAAATGGTCTGCTTAGAAAATGTATTGCATTTCTTTTCCACCCCGAATTTTGTCAATTTGAGAAGATCGTTGAAGTGAGAAGTGGCCATCTGCGCAGTTGTTCTCTTTGCTCAGGTTTGGAATTTTTAGATTATCTCCGCTTAAGTTTGGAATTTTTGCGCAGTTTTAGTTTTTGGAAGACATTCCTCTGTGATACAAGAATATGTGTTGGTCTTATTTGCTCATTTGTGCTTTATTGATTTTTAGGTCATAAAATTGGGAATTCCGACTTTTCCGTCCAATCTTTTACCGAAGCTCCTGCTCTGTGGTATGGCTTTTTTGCTTGGTGTTATATGTCGTTCCAAAAAATCTCTTGCTCTATAAGAATTCGTGTCGCGTTTATTGGCTCATGCTAATTTCTGTCGAATATCAACAAAATTCCAAAAAGGTAAAAATCAACTTCACTAACTACTCCTTCTCCTTGTTCAGCTTTACTTGACACTCGAAAGTGGATGTCATGTTCTATCAGAATATATAAATTGTTCTTCGGTCATGTAAATTTTTGCTAATTTTCAAGCCATCAAAATGGAGTGCCAGGTCGACAAAGATGAGCACATCCGGTCCCTTCTTCTCTTTGTGTGTCGCTTGCTGACCAGTGCTGAGCTATTCTTTACGGTGCTTCACCTTGACATACATACATACAAACACCGTTTTTAATCGTCAGTTACAATTCTGTGCAAAGATAGTTGAATATGTCAAGAATTTGTCAAGAACCAACGAGTAACGATTGCTACCGGCTTGCTTGCCCGTCATTATTCATCACACCGACATATTCGTTTCCCGTGATGTAATAGAATGCTGCAAAAAACTTTCCCCTTTGCAGCTATCGTTACATCTAAGCTTACTCCGGTTGAAATGGCTTTTTGTAGAATCTACATACAAATATAGTTTGCTACCGTTGGATCGACTTGGATCGACTGGGAGTAATTCTTACCACTCAGAACGCGCATTAGTTGGCCCCTTGCTACTATTTCGAATGTTGTATTACAACTAAACATAACTTGGGATTGTTGATTTTTCTTGTTATGTTTCTTTTTCCTTTTTGGTTCGGTACTTTGTTCCTACTAGCCTTGTCTTTTGTTGCTAAAGTTCTCAGCACGCCCCTCAGCGGCGTAGCATATAAATAAATAAATAAATAAATAAATAAATAAATAAATAATCGACAATCTTTGCAAAGAATTGTAACTATCGATGAAAAATGGTAACTGGTCAGCAATCGACACACAAAGAGAAGAAGGGTCCGGATGTGCTCATCCTTGTCGACCTGGCAATCCATTTTTGGTGACCTGAAAATTAGCAACAAAAAAATAAATGGCCGAAGAACAATTTATATATTCTAATAGAACAAGACATCCTCTTTCGAGTGTCAAGTGAAGCTGAACAAGGAGAAGGAGTTGTTGGTGAAGTTGATTTTTCTCTTTTTGGCGTTTTGTTGATATTCGACAGAAATCAGCATGAGCCAATAAACGCGAAACAAATTCTCACAGAGCAAGAGATTCCCTACCGAACGACATATAACACCAATCAGAAAAATCCAGAGTAGGAGCTGTCGGTAAAAACAAGTCTTCTCCTTCGGACGTCCCAATTTGAAGACCTAAAATCAATAAAGGACTAATGAGCAAATAGGACCAACACGCATTCTTGTAATACAGAACATTGACTTCCAAATACTATGAAAAACTGCGCAAAAATCCAAACCTAAACGGAGAGAACAATGAGCAGATGGAGTTCACTTTTTCGCTTCTCACTTTAACGATCATAAATTGACAAAATTCGGAGTGAAAAAAGAAATGCAATACATTCTCTAATAGAGCAAATCATTGTCTTTCAAATGCTGTATAGCGCTATGCAAGAGACCGTCGGTGAAATCCGCAATGAATTGTTGAAAAAAAAAACGGCGGGAACTTGTTGGCCAACCTAATATATGCATGAAAGAGGCCTCAATACGGGTAGTTTGATGTTGTCCTTCAACGCAAGGGCTACAAACTATTTAAAGGATATGACAATGAACTATGAACTTCAAAACCCGACATTACAAGACTGAGTGGTGTTAAGGCTACCTTAAGGTTTACATCACTGCAAGTGTACATACATTCCACTCTAGTCCGCATGTTTGGGTGCGCAGTCCCCTCTCGTTATAACGCATTTGAAGAGACCGCCAAAACTCCACATTATAGCGGGAATCGCATCCCAAGCGGAGAAAGCAGGAACACCCTTTTATGCACGGATCTATCAAAAATCGTCTAGAATGACTATCTAGCAATAGGATATGCTACCATAACGAGGCGTAGAACAGCTAGATTGTTAATTTCGCTCATGTTTCATTCTCTGTAGTAAGAAGTAAGTGTAACGAAAACTAGAGGTAAAATAGACGTGACTAACAGCAAAAAGCCCTAGTAAGCTGATGCTACAGGATGCTTTTTTTTGTTACAGGATGCTTTTTTTTCCTACGAGATCAAATCTGTGCTCCAGACGGGTCTCAAACCCGTATCCTCGGCCTTGGTACCAGCCCTGTCTGGGAAGGATAAACCACTGACTTGATCATCGGCTGGCCACCTCAAGCGACCGCGTAGACCAAATACGCGTTCCGATCGAATCCACGATAACCCATTGAAGTAGGATGCGTGGCGCATCCCAAAAGAAATCGACTCCGTTCTTTATGCACTACCATAGTGAGTTTAGGGTCATTACCTTGTTGAAGAGTCGTCGACCTCAATGAAATTCCTCTGGTGTATGGAACTGTCTGGGGCCACCTCAGCGTGGTGACAGGGTGAACGCTACCTTTTGAGTAGTGACTAACGGCGCAACCGGTCACGCAGTACGCGGCGCAAGCCAAGTATGGGCGGCCCTCCGAGTCTCCGTGAATAGTCGAGGGAGGGTAACCAGACCAACAGCCTAGCTGTGTGGGCGCGTGTCGCGCAGTCGGAGGAGGCGCCGGCTGTCGTGTGCATCCGATACCAGATTCCTGGTTCGGACCTCCCGCCCAGGCAACCAAGCCCTTCATCCCTCTGGGGTAGGCGAATTGGTACCAGACTTGTCTGGGAAGGATAGAGCGCTGAATTGTTCATCGACTGGCCACCGCAAGTCATTGAATGACCAAATACGCATTCAAATCGCCTCTACGATATCCCGTAGAAGTAGACTGCATGGCGCATCCCAAAAGGGATTGAATAACGCCGTCCTTTGTCCTTTGTCCTTTCTATGGAAACTCTTCACTGAACAGTCCTGGCGCTACATAGATAAAGAACCGGATTTTTTAATGGATCCCTTTATGGCTATGAGAAACATGCGAAAATTCCTATGTATTCGTTAGCTGGGATGCTTGATGTATTGACGACGACCAAAAACTTACTGCTCCTATGTGTTTGAATGGAATCGCTTTAAAAGTACGGTTTAAAACGCAAAATCCACACATTCTCGTTGATAAAACAGTGATAGCGTCATCATTTTTCAAAAAAGGGAAACTGCTTACATCCATTAAAAGATATCAACGAAACGAATTTCATAGTACACGTTCAAATTTTCATGCGATTTGGTCACACATTCGGTGAGGCATATCTAACAACACAGGTGTTTGAAAACATATAAATGTTATTGTACATAAATAAAGGATTGCCGATTTGTTCGGTTGTAGGACTTACGAGATTCGTTTGAAACTCCGTCAGGTCGACGTTCAGAGCTCCATCGAATCGTAGAGATGCAGTTATTGAGGACACGATTTGAGCAATCAGACGATTCAGATTAGTGTATGTCGGCCTGAAAGTTCGGAAAATGAGGAGGTAAAAGATAAAATAACAAGACTCAGCGTTAATCAACCCCATTTCAAGATGCACCGCTCATTCTACTTCAACGAGCTACCCCCAACACTAATTCACTGTCTTCCTAAGACATTTAATTGCAAGTTAGAAACATTGCTGAAACAAAAAGGCCTTTTGTGATAATGACTGCAGTCTTTTCAGGAAATAGTAAATCAGAAAAAACAGAATTTTGCATTTTAAGTGATTCATTAAACAACTATTAAAGACAAAAAAGTTGAATCAATAGAAGAAAGAAATTCTTATTAAATGATCTTATTTACAATTATCAGTCTACTTCATAATGCTTAGTGCAAACGTTATACTGCACCACGCTTGGATAGTAAATATTTCGCTTCCTCCTCTGTTTTTTCAGCAAACGAAGTACAAATCCGAATTGGAAAAACCAATTTCCACTTTATGCAAACCAAGGAAGAAGTCACTTTAGCTGATCTTTTAAAAACCAGCGTTTGGTGCAACCTTTTGTACTATCTATTCTGAATCACTTTTTGGCTCAATAGCATCTGTGTTTTATTTTTGCCAATCTTAAAAAAGCCAACTTTTGCTGCACTCTTTTGTGAATTTATTTTGTGTCTCTTTTGGCTTAATAAATGTTCTGTTCTGTTCTGTTCTGTTCAACGGTATATCTTGGAGGCCATCTGGTGCGTATTTTGTCAACATAATAAGTTGTGGTGGCCAGCCGATGAACAAGTCAGTGTTTCATCTTTCCAGGACCACTCTGGTACCGATTCAACGTTCATGGAGGGATGGAAGACTTGATTAGCTTAGGCGCGAAGTCCGAATCCAGAATCTTGAAGCAGAGTGCACGCGACAGCCGGCGCCTCCTCCGAATGTGCTACCACGCGCAATACAGAGTCATTGTATAGGCTAAATACGCATCCAAAGTACCTCTCTGGTTTTCACTGAATAGCCAAATGCATTAGCAGTTCCAAAGTGCTTCTATTTATGTATACATCTATATATATATGCATATATATGCATCTATGCTCCTTCGATCAGCCCATCAGCCTAACTTCACTCTGCGAGCGGCGGCGCCGACTCGATTGATGCTGCCAGGCCTACATGCATTGTTCACAGCGCGCTCCATGCCGGCAGTTAGTTCCAAGCAGTAGGCCATGCTCGTCCAAATGCATGGATAGGCTCCTTCCTTCAGCCTAACGTCCAGAAGTTGAGGGTGCGGCGCCCTGACGCGACTTGCCTCAGACGCGATGCGTGGCGAGCGGAAAACGGCCCTTTCCGGCGCTCTTTTGCGCCGCTTTTCATCTTTCGCGCCGCTTGTGCTGGTTGGACGAAGCGGCACAGCCGGTACTGTATATGCTACATAACAGTTGGTACGTGATTCTCTGCAATTGAAAAAAGACTCCTAACAAGGTCGCCTAATTTTGTTTCAGGACTTGTGGTTCACCGTGTGCATATTAGACGCACTGTATTTTTTGAACTTGTCTTATCATTAAATCTACCTACTCATCTCTTAAATAAATAGATTGTGGACTAATAATCAGCCATGCATTTGTATGTGGACATTAGATTTAAACGAGCAAAAGCGTATTCTAGAATTTACATTGTGAGGTCTGCATAAATGGGCTAATGTTATCTCCTTGGGATTCACTCTTGTTTTGATTAAAAAGAGTTCAGTTGAAAACCACAAACTTTTGGGCAGGCAAGCATTAATATTAGGTTGTCCCATAAGTCCTCGCAGTTTTTTTCAACGATTCAGTACAGATTTCGCTGGCGGTCTCTTGCTTAGCGCTGCATAGCTTTCGAAAGAAAATGATTTGCTCTATCAGAACGTTTTTTAGGTCGTTGAAGTGAAAAGTGAAAAAGTGAAAAAGTAGCCATTTGCGCACTTCTTCTCTTCGCTTGGGTTTGGAATCTTTTGCACAGTTTTTTATAGCATTTGGAAGACAATGTTCTGTTCTACAAAAATACTTGTTGGCCCTATTTTCTCACCTGTCCTTTATTGATTTTTAGGCCATCGAATTGGGACGTCCGACTTTTCCCTCCGAATTTTTACCAAAACTCCGGTTCTGTGGTTGAACTTTTTTGCTTGGTGTTATATGTCGTTTGGAAGAGGATGTCTTGCTCAGTAAGAATTTGTGTCACGTTTACTGGCTTCTGTCGAATATCAACAACTGAAGAAGGAGGAGGAGTTGTTGGTGAAGACGATTTTTCCCTTTTTGGCATTTTGTTGACATTCAAAAGAAATCAATAAACGCGACACATATTCTTATAGAGCAAGACATTTTCTTTCGAATGACATATAACACCAACCCAAAAACTCCAATCACAGAGCAGGAGCTGTCGGCAAAGATACCCATCCTCCTCCGGTAGAACTAACACATATTCTTGTAGTACAGAATATTGTCTTCCAAATGCTATAAAAAACTTCCCAAAAAATTACAAACCTAAGCGGAGAGAACGAGTGCGCAAATGGTTACTTTTTCACTTTTCACTTTTCACATCAACGACCTAAATATTGACAAAATTCATGATGAAAAAAGAAATGCAATACACGTTCTGACAGAGCAAATCATTCTCTTTCAAAAGCTATGCAGGGCTATGCAGGAGACCGCCGGCGAACTCTGCAGTGAATCGTTGAAAAAACGGCGAAGACTTGAGGGACAACCTAATAGTTGCAATAAGTGAAAGGACCGAAATAAATGCTCACCTAGCCAGATCAAGATTTCTCCGGCAGATGTCATAGATAGCTTCGTTGTCCGCCATAAATGAACAATCAGAATGCTCTAACGTTGTATGTGTCATTAATATTGAATTGTAAGGCTCCACCATAGCTGTCGAGATCTGAAAGCATCTGAATGTATACGTGCTCGACTTTCCGAAACAGGCCAGGCAAAGTGCAGTAATTTTTTTTTCAGAAATTTTTAGAGCGGCGTTCTTAACACGTTGACGACGAGAGCGATTTTCGCGTGTCTGGCCCGTGGGACGAAGAACGCCGCACAAATGTGACACCACCTACCTGACCAAAACTTCGTCTAAGCAAAAATTTGGGATGCCAAACATGATGCTAATGTTCGTCTCAACAATTACGGTCGTTTACCCCCACCATAATCCTATAATTTAGTTTTTATTCATTATTATTTTAATTATTAATTAATTATTAATTATTTTTATTTCAAGAAAAAATAATAATAAATTGGAATTTGTTTTAAAGCACAGCAAACAGGCAAGCATATAGCGCATTAAAAGATCAGGTCGCGCCATGTACTCAAAAATTTCGCAGCAACTTTTATTCAATTGATAGTGTGAATGCCACTTACATTGACCATTGAATTGATGATATTGTGTTCTTTACAGTGCTTCTTGATGTATCGTTAACAGATCTCAAACTTCATGCAATCAGAAATTCTACTATCAATCGAATCAAAATCGCGAGCTCTTGGAAGAGGACATGGCGCAATCGCGTTTTTTGCCACCGCTTTCCTGCTCTTTTTAATGTGACCCTGAAACTTTTTAAAATCTAACACTTGTAATGAAAGCACAAATTTGAGCTCAGCAGCTTGAGCTCTATCAATTGACATGCAAATCCCAGTATCTATAGTTGATCATTGCATATAGGCCCGACAGAATCTATCGAGCGAGCGCGACAACTTGATGAGTAAGCTTAGAATGGCGAAGAAACCCTATCCAAATGCAGGAATTGTATAGCAAGCCTCGTCCTCGATGCGAAATTGTCAAAAAATCGATTTTTCCGGGATTGATCGATATCGACACTATTCGGTAGTGGTTTTCGTACTGGACAAAAAGGCATTATTGCGAGTGTTGAAAACTTAAATCTTGGCAAGTAAGAGCGCAAAAACCTTCAATTGCTGAGTCCTCCACTATAAAATGGCAGCCGGCCGGGGAGTTGTGAGCTTTTCGGTGGAAAGTGCCTTAAGTGATTTGCATGCCTACGCATTTGTGCACCGATATTTCGCCGCGTCTTCCCGCAGTGGACAAAAAAGTGAGCAGGAACTGAGTTTTTTTTCTGAAAACTTCTCCGTTTGTTGCTTACTGAACATCTGTTTTCCAATGCCTCAGCCCTATTTTTCTTTGCTCTGTCCTTCCTACGATCTGATTCTTTTTGGTGTCTTCTGGTTCAAGCGTTTTTTCAATGCTGTTAGATTTCTTGCCTAGTAAATCTCTCTGCTTACCTATACATTATTGTGGAACAATAAACGAAAACCATGGCGTATCTCATAATTGTAGCATGCTGTTGACATAGAACTTCAGCGCACACCATGTGATCTCACCTGTGGAGCCGGATAGATAGCGAACTCAAGCTTCGGCTTCTTTCCGTATTCGGTCGACAGTCGTTCCATCAGAAGCGATAGAAAACCGGAACCTGTGCCACCTCCGAACGAGTGAAACACCAAAAAACCTGAAGAATAACTAACATAGTACGGCAGATTTCTCTTGCTATATACAACCCTGAAGGATGACTGTCCAATTAATTGATGGAACTTCGTCAGTTTTTTCTAGCCGTGATACGTTACGGTAGGCCAATACTGATCGTTTGAGGTATAGCATTTAAGGAAAAGACTTTTGGGGTAAATATGAGGTTGTTAAGGAGCAGAAAAGCTTCATTACCTTGTAATCCTCTGCAATTCTCTGCGAGACGGCGTGCTCGGTCCATGACGACCTAAATTATAGGACTATTCTGTGGATGATGGTCTAGTAGAGGACTAAAAATGATGAGCATAAGAGACTTTTTTCATGACAATATCGGCAAGGAATACTGAACCAAGGCGACATTGGCTTGTCCAAGTCTCACAAATGCACATCTGGTTCACTACAGCTTCTACACCCATTCCAAAACGTGGGGCAGACTGCTGAAGACGTTCTCACATCGATCATTTCCCGTCCGGTGGTGTATCTTCCGCGTGCGTAACAATTCGCAGCATCTTCCTTCCCGGACAGAAGTTGCTCCGGATGAAACAGCGAGCGGTACGTCCCTGTTCGGACTTCGTCTGAATAAAAATCAGTACTTCGCAACGAATAAACGCTGATTTAATCACCTCCACTGAGGAATGTGCCATGCACTCTGCTTATACGGGATATCCTACAGACAACTTGCATATGTGACTGCCTTACAGTGGTTTAGTGTGACTAGGTGATATATAAGTAAACGTAAAATTAAGTAAATTAACAAAACGCAGGCTTTGGCTTATAAAATGGTTAAAAAATCAATTTATGCTATAAGGCTTTGTACAAAATT
The DNA here is from genome assembly GCA_947396885.1 of Heligmosomoides polygyrus polygyrus. Taxonomy (NCBI): domain Eukaryota; kingdom Metazoa; phylum Nematoda; class Chromadorea; order Rhabditida; family Heligmosomidae; genus Heligmosomoides; species Heligmosomoides polygyrus. The sequence continues at coordinate 12,530,824 of OX377205.1, forward strand.
GTGCGCACACTATCTATGGGCCAAATAGCTATTTTTATTTTTATTTTTATTACAACTTCGAAAAAAACGAAAGAAATTCTTGCTTGTCCAGGCGATCATCTGAACCCTGAATCGATAACGAGCGTTAGCGCCGTTTCGGACTGCGCTACCTCCTCTCACTGCAGTGGCAAAAAGAGCAGACTACGTTTCAAACAACGGCGAGAGTCCCACATCAAAAAAGAAGGAATCTCATGGCGCAGTTGGGAGAAGGCGCCATTCGAATTCGTCGAGTTCGACTGTAGACGAAAAAGCTCTTCCATAATCTGAGACTGATTAAATCTTACGCATTCTAACTGAATTGTTTAAAACAACGAACTTCTTACAAACTACTCAAGACATTTGTTCTGTGAGGAATACGAATTAAAGTGAGTCTTCACTCAAAGTTTCATGCTTCATGCCAAACAAAAATAAGTAAACAAACATAAGCAAGAAAAATATACATGATTGGTCATATAAAGAAGTCTAACAACGTCAAGTAACTGGTATTGCTTAGCCGAGTAGTAGTCCTGCATTTGCTTCTAAAAATAAAAAAGTGATCTGTAAAAGCTTCCCAAAGACGAAAAAAGTTGAGGCAATTTCAGCAATCGAGCGAATGTTGAATGCATGGCGCACCCCTCTGAGTTGGAAAAAGATGCCGTTTAACGATTTCGTGTACAAATTTTCATTCGAAACCTGAAAAAATAAAAAAATGTTGTAACCACAAGCCTACCGACTACTGTAGGCTCGAGATCGACGAAGAGGCATCGTGGTACGTGCTTTCCGCCGCTAGTTTCGGAGAAAAATGTGTTGTATGCATCAATTTCACCGTCGTTGTCGTCGATCATTGTGCCATCTGAATATGATTTCTATCGCCTTTACATCCCATTTTTTCGGAGACGGAATGCCAGGTATAGTGTTACTCCAACAGCGTTGTGAATAGCACCTTTCGAGAAGATTTAGGATCCTAGATCAGAAGTTCGACTAAAGTACATAACTGGCGGAACCAAACTCTTCATTTTCTCCTCTCTTTTTCTTCTGTTTCCTTGATTTCATGCGAACAGATAAAGCGTACAGGCTGCCTGTAGCGCTTGAATTGACGCTATAACATAAGCAGCAGCAGCTTACAACAATATGTAGAAAGGGACATCGGCAACGTATGACCAAATTTTCCCTCAATCCAGAGACCGCTAACCGTGCGATGACTTCTTCAGAGGAATGACGAAGAACACTCACCAGGTTGAATGGCGTGCTCGAGGCAGTAGAGCTCCCAGCATGCGTTGCCAATCTGTACACCTGCTTGACCGACATGGATTGAGATCACCTCGCGCTGAACATATGGAAATACATTTAGAACATCTATCGGAACCTAAATATGATAAGCAGATTGCGCTAAGATTCCCCAATATATAAAAAATAAAAATAGAAAAAAGAAAATATGTAGGACTGGAAACTATTGTGTAAGAAGGCATTCTTTAACAACGAATTCGGAAAATTTGAAAGAAAAAAAACAATGGCACCCGAATAATCAAAGAATGCTCTCTCACCCTTTTCTTTCTATCCAAATGGATATATATATATATATATATATATATATATATATATCCAATATATCCAATCCCTGACTATCTCTAGCTCGCCACCTGCAATTGACGCCTCAACAGCGAGCATCGGAAGAACGATGATTTGTTTAATTATTTCGAGAATTTGAGAGAGTTGCGCGAGGAGCGCGGCCGGAGAAAGAGTTGGCTGTTGCGTGCAACCCAGGTTCTTGGTTCGGATTTTTCGCCCAGACCAACTAAGCCTCCCATCCTTCCGGGGTCGGTGAATTGGTACCATACTTGTCTGGGAACGATAAAGCGCTGATCTGTTCATCGCCTGGCCCCGCAAGGCATTGTATAGGCCAAATACGCATTAAACTCGCGTCCACAACATCCCATATGTAGATGTGGAATTTGTGGCGCATCCCAAATGATATTGGGTAGAGCTGTCCTTTATCCTTATTCTTAGGCAGTCGTGTGAGTGAGCCCATGGGCATGCACTATATATTGTGAAGGTAAGGTAACCAATGCTGGATCCAGGAGCCGGATTCATCAACGACTTACGTAACTTTAACGGAGAATTGTAAGCTTATCCAGCGATGTGGTGAGCGATAAGCCGCGTTATCTGAGCTTCTAACGCGGCTTATCGCGCACCATACCGCTTGATAAGCTTACAATTCACCGTTAAAGCTACGTAAGTCGTTGATGAATCCGGCCCCAGATTGGTAAGGTAATGAGTTAATCGTAATAGATAAGTTTATCATCAGAGGATAATGGGCAGAGCGCAAGTTTGTTATTCATGAGAGGATATAATTCCTTGAATGGTATATTTCTACTTCAGAACTCATTCAGGAATCTGGCTTCAGAGGCATGACTGAGTTGGTACTATTCAGATAGGTGAAAGAAGTGCTTCGAAGCTACAAGCTTCGACGACATTCGACGATCGTAACCTCCCTTTCCAGGGCCAAGTCATCAAAAAATAGGTAAGACGGGATGGCACAAAATGCATTTCGGTGGCACCCGCTGGACGAGAACGCATTCTATTGGGTGTCGAAGTGTAGCTGGTGCCAAATTCGAAGTTGTGCGAGATAACAGGAAGAGACATCCGCGATCGCATACATGTGCCTTAACCATCCCCTTCTACGGGTTTGCTGGAGAATACATGACGGTCCCTGTAGGTCCACATAGCGATTTCTTTACTTTTACCCCGAGAAAGCCAAAACTTTTCCCCTCACCTGGGCGTTGGTCGGACGTCTTCTTCAAATTCGTGAAGAAGCAATGCCCTTCACGGTGCAGCAGTACTCCACAGACCATAATTTACCTTTATCACCTGATTTACCTTAGGTCGTCGAATTGCGGTCTAGAATGGTCCTCAGGAACGTCTCCATTTTTCCCTGCCGTAAGCCAAAGTGCTCCAGTGGATCATCATCGCTCAAGGGAAACGGTCAATACCATATTTCACAGCGCTTCCACAACGACGTTTGACCAACGCCGGACCATTAGGGTAAAGTTACCCAAACGGTACCACAATTTTGTGAATGACATATTTTGTTTTGTGGGTGTTTAATTACCCAAGTTTGAGAATAATTCCGTTGGTCTGTTATTGTATTTCGATATCTATCATTTGTGGTCAACTGTTGTGGATTTTATACAAAATGCAGGTTAGTTTACTTACTACAATTTCTCATAAAACCTTCTCTACATGCTGATGAGAACCGGATAAGGCTTTATATTCCTTAAGTTTGCTCGTCCAGGTTAGGGTTGAAACGAGCATACTATCTTATGGTTTCGTGTTTCTCTAAAAGTATCTCTCCTCACGTACAAGTCTCTGCTGCAAGTGAAATCGAAAATTTTTCGGGAGAATTCTACTCAGACGTGAAGTTCACTCCACAGAGAGTAGAGCACGAATTATTTATGATCTTCTTGTTCTTGATAGAAAAGTTCAATAACTCAAAATTGTATCAAAGAGGAACGGAATCCTACATATGAGTTCAGGCACGTCAACGCTTTTCTATTCTTCTCATTAGTGACCATCCAGTTACAAAACGTGCTCTAGTTGACGTTGTTCCCAAATGTTCTTGTCCACAGAAGACACAAATCTTCGAGGTTGCTAGATGGATGTCTAGTTACGATCAAAGCTCTTGCGCCAGGCAGGACTCGAACCCTCACCTTCTGCTCAGCGATGCTATGCATTAGCCCTAATTTATACTTGCGCCGCCGCGCGTGCGGCACAACGGTTGTCATAGGTATCGATTTTTCGCGCCGTCTGATCGATATCTATTCCGACTACGGTGCCGCGCCGCGCGGCGGCGCAATTATAAACTAGGCCTTACACCACCGCCACTTTTTGATCGAACGGAACGTCCACGATATCTCTCTAGCAGGCAGTCAACTATCAGCACTCACCCGTTATCGAGATGCGCCAAATCTCTGATGATTTCTACTTCATTTTTGCAAGCAGAGTTCCAGAACTCGAAATCTTAGTGTGACTTCGCGAAATTTTTAGACTCAGGTGCCCAATAAATAAACATTCGGTTTGATTTAAATTAGTATATTCCAAGAAAAATTAGTTCTAAAGTGAATGAAGACAACATTCTTTAACATAGTGTTTGTGAAGAAAGATCACCCCATGCACTCGTCTAGCTCACTGCGATTTTCACTTCATTGATAGTGTAAATGCTTATTTTTGCTACGGCTTGTTTGAAATAGCGATGTGAGGATATGGGTGTTTTGTAGAACTGTTTTTTGTTGTACTGTCTACATTCGTGTTACTCCACGCAAGCAGAATTCCAGCTAAAAATCAAATACAAATCGCGATGAACTAGTCGAGTGCATGGCGCGATCTCTTCTTTGAATACATAAAATAACTGCTGCTTTTTTTCGCTTTATGAAATATCTAGCTAATCCTTTTCCTGCAAAATAAGAATTTTATGCAAATGTGTTAAGAAATTTCAAAGCACGGCAGTTTAGAAAATAAAAAAAGTAGGACCATGGAGGAGCAATTTCAGTGGAACTACATAATGTATAGGTATAAGAGCGAATTTATTTCATTGAAGAACTCACGCCTCCTCTGAAGCTTGGCATATGACGGCTGAGGTCAATCGAGGTGGGTTGTGTGGTCGGCTAAATGGTCCTCGGGGCGGCTTTCAAGCGGCCGTGTGCATACGCTTCGCAGAACAATGGCCGCTTAGCAACACCTGAACACATGCCGGAATTGCTCAGAAGGTCGCGCGCTCGTTCACTGATGATGGGAAGTGGTCAAGCCCACGCGGCCGGCAAGTGTTGCGAAGGAGCAGAAGAGGACGGAGCGAATTGGAAAGGTGGTCTCATACCTCGACCCCAGAAGACGTGGAGTTGGATTCTGCATTCCGACCGATTTCTTTATTCGTTTCTTTGCGCAGATGCTGGTTCACTTCTCTGGGAAGAGTAGAATAACTCAAAGCAACGTTGAACTGTTCCTTTCATATCTCGAAGAAGTACATACGGTAATCTAATCCATTCCTAAGCTGACAAAAATTGGTTAGTTCTCCAAGAAAGAACAAGTCAACGCCTGCGTTTCGATTCTGCAGTCAGGTCAGTCAGAAGTTAAATATATTTGAAAGGTGCTGGTCCCGAATGATTTCTCTAGGTAGCGTACACTCTAGCTGCAACAACGCGCTGTTGCTTCTCGCCCCCAATTCCTCTCCTCTTGAAAGCTCGGCATTGTTTGTTGATAATGTTAGTAATTTACTGTGTCAATGAGGTTTCTAGATGGAGTCCTTTTTCAACAAGGCCTAACATTTCGATGTTCCGTCGTCTTCAGAGGCCTAAATTAATTAATTAACATTAAAAATTAATATTAACAAATTAGCATTCCTAACATTAAAATTTGTTGCCATTTTTCGTACGAAGAGAGAACGTGGAGAGTCTGTTGTCTATTTCAAACACTAGTTTGTCAGAAACGACCACAAGATAATCATACCGTCTATAATAGATTGCCTCATGCCTTTTCCAAATACAGCGCAATTTTTTCTTGAGCGACTTTTCCTATGCATTTAAAACATTCTCCGTCACACGTCTCCGGAAACATCTGTATTATTATAGTAAACGTATAGAAAAAAAGTCGCTCAAGGAAAAATTGCGGTGGGCGTGTGGAGCGCAGTCGGAGGAGGCGCCAGCTGCCGCCTGCACCCGATACCAGGTTCCTGGTTCGGATTTCCCGCCCAGGCCAACCAAGCCTTCCATCCCTCCGGGGTCCGTGAATCGGTGCCAGACTTGTCTGGAAAGGATAAAGCGCCGATTTGTTCATCGGATTTCCACCGCAAGTCATTGTATGGCCAAATACGCTTTCAACTCGCCTCCACGACATCCCGTAGAAGTAGAATGCGTGGCGCATCCCAGAAAGGATTGAATAACGTCGTCCTTTATCCTTATCCTTATTTAATACAGTGCGTTTTAAAAGTATATATGCACTCTAATACTTGCCCATATCTCGTTTTGCGCTTATTACTGCAGGCTCGCACTAGCTCCTCTAGATTCCTCGTAGTCGAAAATTGGTAACCACTCGCCTTCAGGAATTTTTTCGTCTCAGAATCATACCTTTTTTTTAAAGAAAATTGGTTGAAATTGAAGTTTCAAAAGTATGTAGCCACTTGTGAAAAACAAATTTTTTACTAGATTCACAAGTCGATCGGACCATTATTATTTCTTATAACATCATGCATCGTATTAATCATCTATTGGCAATCTAATCTGTTGGCAAGGTTCTTGATGGTTCTGTTTTCGTTGGTGTCCCATGTAATCAACCTTACCACCACCTCATTGATCTGTCGGTTATTCGCGTAGGCTCGTTGAACCACGATCCCCCCATGTTCTCCATTAGGCTGCTGTCAGGAGAACAGGCCGGCCAGTCCGTTACTTGAATGTTGTGACGGTAGAACCAATCTTTGGTCGACCTGGACACATGGACTGCAGCGCTGTCCTGCTGCAGAACATGTGTCTGCTGCTTTCTGCCTCTCAAGAAAGGCATAGGTCTAGAGTCCACTACACAATGACACTCCAGACTGTCCATGCGACACGACGGAAGCCTAAACTTCAGTATTCCGCTGCTGAAGAAGACGACCACTCTCACTAATGAACCACTTCCAAACCGCCTCAAAGGTTGCTGCGACAGGGGCTTCTCACTGGTCTCTAAAGTAGTGTGTGTATTCATCGGGGTCATTCAGATTAGATTCTTCCGTTGGTATAGATGAAAGAAATTCAATCTGGGGCCGGATTCATCAACAATTAAATCCGTGGGTATGCGGGGTATCAGGTGTCGAGATAAGACAGGACTTACGATTAGATACATAGAGGCTAGGTAAGAGCTGGCCTCATCGTGGGCATCTCTACCCCCTATACCCGCGGGTTAGTCGTTGATGAATCCAGCTCCTGGATGGTCTCCGATGGATACCGACATTACCGGAGAGACCTGCAAGAAGTCCCGTCGCCGCATTCTTGGAGGGCTTTGGAGGTGGTTCATTAGTGACAGTTTGTTTATCACAAGTGGATACATACTTTTGAAACGCCAGTTTTGAACCAATTTTCTTCAAAAATTATGATTGTGAGACGAAAGAAATTCCTGAAAGCGAGTGGTTACCTCTTTTCGACTACGAGGAATCTGGAGGAGCTAGTGCGGGCCTGAAGTAATAAACGCGAAACGAGATATGGGCAAGTTTTAGAGTAGATACATACGTTTGAAACGCACTGTATAATATAACGTTCTGTAACTATGAAGTGCACGATTGCCCATCCCTTCCTCGTAAGCCTTCAATTTAGGCAACAATTTACTTTGCTAGAGTGCTTTAAATTTGGGGCCAAAACTAGCTAGATGACCCGGTAATTGGGTTTCTAGTCAAATTTTTGATTAAGGAGCTTCTTAAGTGAAACAATCGAAATTTGTGGTCATGGATTATGTCACATTCGGTGAGTCTTCTGTTTCAATTGTACCTTCAGTCGTATCTTCGGCACGGGAATCCACTATGTGGTGGAATGCAAGTTTTTGGTCCACCACTGTACAATCCATGGCTCCCTGAGATAAACTACATACAGCTAGGCAGCCAAGGTTGCGGATAGCCGGTCTGTCATTGAGCCATGTGCTCTACTTCAACTCGATATGCAGTAATCGTACTGAAAGTGTACTGTGTACTTACCCCCTAGTCGCTGGACAAATTTAAGCCTTTCGTACAATTTCACCCCATAATGGACACTTCTAAAGCCAAACTGGACACTCTTCAAACCAAACTGGACATTTTTCAAGACAGATTAGACACTCTAGGGGCACTTCACGCTTTTGAACCCCCAAATTAGACCAGTGTGTTCCACATTAAAATGAAAACTCTTTCGAGCTGATTGAGGTTTTTAGTATATTTTTTATTGAAGGAAGATTTAGTAAAGCTTTTTTTTAGAATTTTTAAACTCAACTACTTCAATAATTGAACAATCCGTTTGATTCTTAATAAATTAAATTTTATTTTGAAGAATAGGAGTCTAAAGACTTAGACTATAGTACGGAAAGAGAACAATATTTTATTATGCTAAACGGAGAGATCGCGCCATGCACTCTTTTTGCTATTCTGTTTTGTTCTGTTCTGGCACGCAACGATTTGAACTTCATTGACAAGTGTAAATGGTGCTTCTTAGGAATAGCGATTGTTGTTATAACTACTTTAACTGTTTAACTGTTTTTGTTGTACCATTTGCATCCGTGTTACTCCCGCGCAAGCAGAGATTTCGCTATCAATCAAATGAAAATCGCGACGATCCGGCCGAGTGCATGGCGAAATTTCGGATCTATCCTAGTTCGGGGGGTCACATAACTAAAAAATAGGTAACAAAATGAATTGAAACTTACCGAGCGGCTCCTGGAGGACGAAAAGGGACTCCTGGAGGACTAAAAGGGACTAAAAAGCGAACGAACAAACATAAAAATAAAAATCGCCGCGGTTTTACAACTGTCTCGGCGGGCAAAAAGCCAGGCAATGGAGCCATGCCGCGTGCTGACCGCCGGCTGACATGTTATAACGAGGATCTAACATGGTAAGGAGGGCACACAACTTTACCTGCTTACAACCGCAACAAATGTGATTTTTACATTTTTTTTATATGCGACTTTTCTTGTTTAGGTTTAGAAGTTGTTCTGTAGGAGCCGCTCGGTAAGTCTGAAATGGATTTGATACATATAATACTTTTTAGTTATGTGGCCCCCCCCCCCGACTAGGATAGATCCGAAATTTCTGCTACGAAAACACTAAAACACCAAACGACTGCTGCCTCCTACCGCTTTAAAACAAAATTTAGTTCATTGTTTTTCCTCGAAATTAAAAATTTTATAAAATTTCAAAGAGTTTGTTTCCAGATTGAGGCAAATGTGCTAAGAAAATTCAAAAAGAAAGTTATACGAAACTTTCCTTGAACAACAAATTATTCTGGCCTTTTTTGGAAGTTTCTAACGTCATGTGAAAAAGCTCGTTTTGATTTGGAGAGTGTTCAGTATGACATTAAAAGCGCCAGGTTTGCTCCTAAAGCTGACCAATTTGATTTGAAAAGTGTCCAATAGATCGTGAAAATGGCGTAATGCAGCCACGTCAGGTGCCAACCTTCTTACCCTCAATGAATGAACGACATCATTCCTCTAGGATCGGTGTTGAACCGTTGGGTATGTCATGGTACTGCTATCTCTGTACACTATGGATCACTAAGCAATCAAAAAATTTATTCATCGGACCATAAGGGATAAAACGATAAAGAACGGCGTTACTCAATTCCTTTTGGGAAGCGCCACGCATTCCACTTCCACGGGATGTCGTGGAGGCGATTTAAATGCGTATTTATTCATTTACATACAGCGACTTATGCTGGCCAGCCGATGAGCAAGTCAGAACTTTATCTTTCCCTTTCAGCCTGGTACAAATTCGCCAATTCCGAAGGGATGGAAGGGTTGGATAGCCTGGGTGGAAACGCTGAACTATGTACGTAAGAACCTGGCAACCTGGTATCGGGTGCACGCAACAGCCGGCTCCTCTCCCGATTGCGATATGCGCTCACATCTCAGAACATTTTCTCTTTTAATGTATTCAGAACGTCCCTCTAAAGGATTTAAAATGATATTTTACGAGGTATTTCGTCTTCGGAAACGATCACGACAGTTCAGAGGACTCACTCCGAAGCCGAGAGTTCCGCGCGAAGTGCGCGCACTCAATTAGTAACAGGTTTCGTGGTTTGATACATATCTTCAGTCGCAATTAGGGTGTCAAATGTCATGAGAATCACAACATGTCAGGACGATTTAGTCGAGTGTCCGCGTCTTTGAAATGCGCGCGCACTCGCTCGCGCTGGCTCGACCTTGTCTCTTGAACCAACAGTGTAAGCAACCCACTGAGCGAGAGAAGGACGGCTGGCGCGGAAACGCCAGCTCGCAGCTGCATGGGAAGTAGAGGTGGCCAGATTCCTAATGAGACCGAGACGATGGATTCCAGTGTCAGGTGGGAAGGTGGCCAGGCTGTTCGTCATCTGAAGGCTTCACGATGCGGCATAAATATGATGAAGAAAAGGTGAAGAGCGGCGAGAGTCATTCCCTCTGCTGGATACGCCATGCATTCTAGATTCTATGGGATATCTCGCCACCGTTTCTATACAGAGAACGTTTCTCATAGCAGTCTCATTCCATGAAGATTGAAATAGTAAGCGGAAATGTAAAAATGTCTTGAACTGCTGTTAAGGAACACAACTACACACTAATATGGTATATATATGGTAATATGGTTTACGCATGGTAATCGCTCAGCTTCTACGATTTTCTGAAAGTGTCTCTCATACACCCTATGTTTTGTGCTAGGAATGTGGAATTCAGTAAAGCGTCGTTCGTCATTCGATAGGCACGACAATATAGCACCATTTTTGTGAATCCATCCCCGGTATTTCGTTGCAAAAGCGCTTTTTGGTAGGAAGAGAATTCTAAGACCAAAAAGAGACGTTATAGTGGTTTTCCGTCAATCTGCCCAATTCCTTACCTGCAAGAAAAGTAGTATGATAGTGATAAAACTCTCCTATCTTTAATCTTTATTCACGTGCATTAAAAAAATGCATTATAGCGTAGAAAAGTCGGGGAAATCCTACATATATCTCCATTGAAACGATTGAGGAGTAAAACTGAGTAAACAGTGCTGAAACGCGATCTGGCCCTGATCAAGCCGGAAGTGGAGCCTGTTGATTAGTGTTGCATCGTATGGCAAATGGAGTTTTAAATTGTATCGAATTTTTCGTAGACTCCTCGGGGGATGAGACAGCTGACGCGTGCACTCGACTCTAAGTCCTTGATTCGGATTTCCGCCCATGTTAACCAAGCTTTTCATACCTCCATGGTCTCTGAATCGCTACGAGACTGGTCCGGGAAGGATAAAGCACTGGCTTCTCCATCGGCTGGCCACGCCAGTCTATTCCGGGTAGTGAGAAAAGAAACGCGAACTTTAGGCTAGTAGAGAACAAAAATTTGACTTAATAATGGTCCTTAAATTCCTCCATGGGGTTATTGGCCTTACAAGGGAAGGGTATGAAGCGTATTCTGAACGGGAAGAGCAAGTCATATAAGAAGAACCCGCCTCTCAATTAGTATAAAAATGTGTTTTTTTTCTGGCAAGTTGTTAAACCCAAGGAGTAGGGGTCATCGAAGTTACAATGGAATCGGCGCCTCACGAGTTCGGGAGTCTCGCATAATTAATGCGCACCCTGTACAGTGATTCTGTAGGGCGCGTGATACATAGTGCATTCGGAGGAGGCTGCCGCGTGTACTTTGATTCAAGACTCTTGGTTCGGATTTCCCGCCGTCTTCCAGCCCTGGACGTTGAATCGGTACCAGAGTAGTCCTGGAAGGATGAAACACTGATTTGTTCATCAGCTGGCCACCACAACTCATTATTTAGACCAAATACGCATCCAGATTGCATCCAAGATACATCGTTCAAATAGAATTGAAAAGGGGTTGATTAACGCTGAGTCCTGTTATTTTATCTATTACCTCCTCATTTTTCGAACCTACAGACCGACATGCACTAATCTGAATCGTCTGATTGCTGAAATCGTGTCCTCAATCACAGCATCCCTACGACTCGATGGACCTCTGAAAGTCGACCTGACGGAGTTTTCAACGAATCTCGTAAGTCTTACGAACACTATAGAAAGCGGCATCCTTTCATCTATGGGGGCATATATCCACATACTTTTAAGCACTTGTGTTGCTTCGTATACCTCACCGAATGCTTGACCAAATCGGATAAAATTTGGGACATGTAATATGATATTCGTTTCGATGATATCTTGTAATAAATGTAAGCATGTTTCCTTTTCTAAAGAATGATGACGTTATCACTGTTCTATCAACGAGAATGTGTGGACTTTGCGCTTCAAGCCGTACTTTCAAAGCGATTTCATTCAAACTCATTGGAGCAGTTAGTTTTTGGTCATCGTCGGTACATCAAACACTCCAGATAACGAAGAAATAGGAGTTTTCGCATGATTGAAAAATGTTTTCCATAACCATAAAGGGGTCCTTTACAGGGATGCACATTTAACAGTTAACAATTCAACGAATTTAACGAATTAACGGCATTTTTCGTTAAAACCTGGTTTAAAGACTTAACGGAAATTTTTTTAAATTTAACGAGTTTTTTCTCAGTGAGTTTGTACATGAAAGTGAACGTGATAAGAAACCTTTTCCCCACGAAGGAAAAAACGTGTACTGAAGAATCTATGGAACCAGAGGTGAACATTTCGAGAATAATGGAAGAAAATGGCTACACCACAGCAGAAGCCAGCTCCTAGCGACCACATTTCATCCCGGGATGCGTACCGTTGGTCTTACCGTACGTTAACGATCGAATTTCCGCGGACATCAACCGAGTTGTGAAAGCGTCAGGACTTCCAGTTAAACTCGTTTTTCGACCGCCGCCAAATCTGATGAGCTGCTTACTGCATCAAGAATCTATGACGAAAAATATAAATGAATTAACGGCATTTTTTGCCTCTGCCGGCAAGCGGCAAGGAGCGAGTGGACAGTGACGTCGCTTTAGACGATGGAGGTTGGGGCTTCGATTCTTTCACTGTGCTATGTTTTTGCATTTCAACTGATTAGTTCAGATTTGAAGGATTCTAACTTCTTTTACAGAGTTTTTGCCTAATTTTGCAGCTGAATGTTGCAGTACTCAACATGATGCTGTAGAAAAGTTCAACACCAGTGATACACAGGTACAAATTGCATGAACCACCACTGGGCACAATACGAGCAGCGTATAAAGGCTACAGGCTCCTCACAGCTTGTTTCCATGCATGGACCAATGATCTCGGGAAAAGCCTTCCTGCTCGGATTTTCAAAGAAGACCAGGATGTGACGTCGGAGGTGGTTAAAATGAGAATCAATGTTTGTGGATTTCGCAAGTTGACCTAAACAGCCATCGTGACACTCTTTCCCTCATCTTTGCCTGCCATCTGGATATCAGAGGTCTGCTGAAGGTTTTCGAAAACCCAGCACCAACAATGTCCGCCGATGCTCGATTGGTGATCCACCTCCTCACGCTGTGTGGCCCACCTTTAGACATGGAGCCTTCGAGGGAAGAAATGAAGCTTGCCGAACGGATGGCCACATACTCAAGCAGAAGACGAACAGCTGGAAGAGGTGGAAGAGCAAGAAAAAGATTGGGATCCGCAAGACGAACCGATAGACATAGAGCGGCAAGCAAGCAGTGGACATATGATAAGGTTTCGGGTGGAACTCTCTTGTTTCGGAGGAAAGGGTACGTCTTCAATTGGATTTCGTCTATGGAGATGATGTCATCGGACCATGTATGGATGCAAGCTGTGAGGAGCCTGTAGCCTTTATACGCTGTCCGTATTGTGGCCAGTGCTTCTGTTTTATGCACTTTGTGCCTGTGTATCACTGGTGTTGAACGTTAATACATCATTATATTGAATGGCTTTCTCATTGCCTTTTGGTTAAAAACTGGTCTGTAATAAACAAGTCGCAAGAAAGGCACTCTCCACAGCACACAGCTGAAAAAATGCGCAGAAAACGTCTTAAAATGGTATAGACGTCAGAATCCCTCAAATCACACCAATCAGTTGGGATAAGGATAAAGGACGACGCTATTCAATCCCCTTTGGGATGCGTCACGCATTCTACTTCTATGGGATGTCGTGGAGGCCAGTTGAATGCGAATTTGGCCATACAATGACTTGCGGTGGCCAGCTGATGAACAACTCAGTGCTTTATCCTTCCCAGACAAGTCTGGTACCAATTCGCCGACCCCGGAGAGATGGAAGGCTTGGTTGGCCTGTGCGGGAAATCCGAACCAGGAACTTGGTATCGAGTGCAGGCGACAGCCGGCCCTCCTCCGACTGCGCTCCACGCGCCACTGTGGAAAGGTAACCTCCGATTTTCGCAGCTTCCTCCCTTCCACAGGGATCAGTTAGATATTCAAGAATTGAGCCCTTTCCGAGCGATCGTACGGTGGTCGCGTGCCGGAGTCTGCTCGGAAAACAGACGGCGGCGCGTGTTCGCGATCGCTATCAGCAGTGCAAAAACGCCTGCCGACATCGTGGCTGTCGTGGCGGGAATTCGAATCTCCACTGCCCGGTTTACAGTAAACAGACCGACCAGCCGATGCTTCCGAATGATCGATGAGGTGCGATCGAACTCGATTCTCACCAGAGATAGTGGCCGCGCGAACGTCGAGATGGCAAGATGAGAGAGTAGTGGAGTCGGTTTCAAGCTCAAGTCACTGAAGTTGACGAGCAGTTGCGTAACATAAGAAGATCTCGAATCTCCAGGGAATTGTTCCAGCATTTCGTTAGAGTTCGAGGCGTTCATTGACTGCTTTAGAATGCGCCACGCGTCTTGTTCCACCTGATTTTTTTTAAGAGGTTACATGAACATATACCATGTTCACGCCAAAATGGGCACTTCAGAGAGGACAAAGAAATTTTAAAATCTTACTAAATCCATACTATTTCTCTCTTCCTCGCAACGGTGCATATTCTTGCTAATCCACGGTGTGCTCTCAATGCTACTGAGGCGATTAGTTGGAATATTCTAGTTCCCTGCTGCCTTTCCTACACCTCCTGTTCTTCTTTTCTTCCAGAGTTGCTCTAATTATACATATGTAATCATATATCATATATCATACCCAATTATGGTGGCATCTGTACTTGTTTATTTGTTTATTTTATTTATTCACTGTGCGCCCCATGGAGTGCTAACGAAAATCACCAAGAAGCAAGTTTACTTCCGTGAGAGTTCTATAAGTTAAGAAATCTGTTCTAGGTCTGACTTTGCAAATGGTACACGTAGTTTGAGCTTTCCTCTGGCGGATCTCGCCAGGTCCTCCTCCAAGAATTTTGCAGTGTCGCTGTTCAGCTTTTGGTGAGAATTTTAGACATCACGATAAGATCTGTTCTTTTTCGCCTGCTCACTGGTGAAGGCAGACCAAATAGTTCAGATTTCTGAGACTGAGGCCAGCTTATTCTGATCCATTAGCCCTAGTTTATGCTTGCGCCGCCATACGGCGCGGCACCGCATTTGCCATAGGTATAGATTTTTTGCACCTCTAGATCGATATCTGCCCGATCGATATCGACCATAGTGATGCGCCGCGCAGCGTCGCAACTATAAACCAGGGCTTAGGCAGCTACCTATTAGGTTGTCAGATTATAAATGTCGCCTGCTTTCGACCTGTCATTTCCCTGCTATTGCTGCTTCTTAGATCTTGTAACTTTGCGTGCTTAACGAGCGTTTCCGAAGGCATCTTTTGCCAAAGTTTCATTCCGACTGGCTAACCATTTTAAAGAATTTTTTAGATTAACGATGATCGTGAAAAAGTACCGAGTGCGGGTTTGCTTGCTGTACGACTTCAAGCAAGGAAGAACTGCTGTAAAATCCCATTGCATCCTGTCTGAAGTTCCATCATACGTCAATAAGTCAATGCCAGCGATGGCTCCAACGTTTCCGAGATGGTGATGAGAGCCTTGAAGACGAAGAATATCAACGACGTCCTGAAGTTGTGGATAGCCAGGAATTAAAGGGAGCTGTCGAGTCGTATCCAACACAAACTACACGAGCTCGCACAAAGATGCGATTGTCACCATTCTACCGATCGTTGCCGATCGTTTGCATGCAATCTCAAATCGAATCGGTGTGGAAATGGGTTCCACATCAGCTCAGCGACACAAACAGGGCAGCACGAGTCGCCATCGCTGGAATTCGCATCCGCAAAACCAAGAGCAGCGGTTTCTATGACTTCATCGTGGCTTTGCATGGGAAGTGGATCGACAATACCACACGAAAGCGATGGTGGAAAATGGTTGAGCCCAGATGAGGTTCCGAAGACAACGACGAAGCCTGACATTCACGGAAAAAAGTCATGCTCTGTGCTAGGTGGAACAGTAGAGGTCTGGTGCATTTTGAGGTGCTAGTTGAAGGCCAAACAGTTGCAGCAGACCTTTACAAAAAACAACAAAGTTGTGTAGACCAAGCCTACGTTAATAAGGGGTGAAATTCCTCCATGACAACGCTCGATCGCACGCCGCAAATATCACGCTGCAAGAAATTGGGAAGTTTGGCTGAGAACTTCTGCCTCACCCGCCTTTTAGCCCAGAACTTGCGCCATCAGACTATCGTCTTTTTATGTCGACACGGCACGCCTTAGCGGAGAAAAAGTTCAAGTACCGTGATGAAGACGAAATTTGGGTGTCCAACTTCTTCGAGTCCTAGCCACCGCAGTTCTTCAAGAAAGGCCTCCATTCTTAGCGAGGACGTGCCACTGATAATAAAATTGATTGAATTACCTCTCCTAATAAGGTATGTTTATTCTTTTCTTGTAAGGAAATTTGTTTTTGAGCAAAAACGACAGAAACGACAGAAACGACAACGGAACCTTAAGGATAACAACCTGATTATAGGCGAATCTGAAGGTTTTCAGAACATGTCTGTCTGTCAGTTTAAGCACGTTCTAACCCGAAGAGGTCTTTTGTAGATGGTTTTAGTCACATATTTTTATATTTGTTGTTTGTGCTAGTGTCTTATACGCGTGTGATTGATTGTAATTCAGGCCAGAAATAAGTAAATAAATGAATTTATAATCCGACAACCGAATATAATCTTTTCCAAAAATCTTATAAATAAAGGTTTATAATACCTCTGTGCCACGAGGTTGTTAGGTGGAACTATTTATTGACCTGAAGTTTCGACCGTCTCGTCTTCAGAGGCCTAAAACGGTTCGAGGCTTTGTGAAGGTAGAATCTCGTTGCACAGAAGTATTTCAGACATTGATAACAGCAACGCCGAGTTTTCAAGGCGAGAGGACATGAAGCTTAGAAATCGCTTTCACATAGAGCTGTTTTGAACGCTTTCTAGGAACTGGATGTCTCCTTCTCCGCAAGTGTTCCAGACTGTCATTGCAGGTAGAGCATACGTTTATAAGCTTGTAAATAGGCTCCAAGGGCGCGTGTAGCACAGTAGGATGAGGCACTGGCTGTAGCGTGCACCCGATACCAGGTTCCTGGTTCGGATTTCCCTCCAAGCCTTCCATCCCTCCGGGGTCGGTGAATTGGTACTAGACTTGTTTGGGAAGGATAAAGCACTGACTTGTTCATCGGCTGGCCATCGAAAATCATTGTATGGACCCATTCATATGGCCTTCACAACATCCTGTGGAAGTAGAATGCGTGGCGCATCCCGGAAGGGAATGAGTAACGCCGTCCTTTATCCTTATCCTAAATAGGCTCTATTGTCTTTTGTTTTCAGATCGCCGAACAGAAAATAGATGCAACTGCTGGCTTTCTTCATGAGCATTCTATAATAGCTACAGAAGTCAAGGCTCTCTGTGATCTAAAATCCTGTGTATCGAACTTCCTCTACGGGACTGAGGCTTGTGGACTGCAGTCGGTTATCAAATGGGTTCAAAGTGGAAATAGTACACGTTGATCCCCAGTCGCTTTCCCATGCCAAAATTCGTCAGAATCCAGTTGCACGCAAAGCGGCAGGTGTCTCGCGAGTTGACCGTAATCGCACAGAATTCGCCGCGGGACGCCGTCGGCGCGCGAAGCTCCCGCATCGTCGACGACGACGTGGCGCGTCAGTTCATCGAGTTTCCGGTCCAAGGTGACGACTCTCGCTTACTCGCATGGTCTCAAGGTTGGCGCAGAGGTAATAAGCGCCTCGTACATACCACAGAGTTCAAATGCACCACGTACCTCCGCAGGAGCATTCTTCGGCGCAGATGGCTCTTTAGGTCGCCCTTCTGTCTGGTGATCTTTGATTGTCGAAAAGGTTGCTCCTGTGAGGAAGCGTTAAGTTCGCAATTGGTTGGTTGGTTTTGTACGGGCTTTTCACCAGGTTGGTCGGATGACAATGCATCCTGGTCTGGTGAGCAGAAACGTAATATAACGGCTTTTCGGGCTGTCAGGAGGGAGTTTAAAGATTGGAAGTGGTTGGACGAAGGAGCTCTAGCTTTCTCGAAAATATAATTTTCCGCAACTCTACTTTTTGTTCAGCCTAGATCGAAGATTCCCTTGTAGCATACGAAGAAGTTCTATAGCTCATCACCTGTCGCCTGTATCACCTGTTGTCCCGTTGATCATCGACTCGCTTGAGCGGGCGCCAGCAGGATCTCCATCCATCCCTGTCGCGTGCCAAAGTGCTCCAATGGATCATCCTGTCTCGAGGGACACGAAAAGCGTCATACCGGTCGTTCAGTGCTTTCCGGGGTTTAATTACCCTATAGCTCATACAATAAGGAAGCATCGCCTTGCAGTACCTCAACTATGCCCTTCATGACTCCAGATGACTGTAAAATCGCTCGGAAGTAGGTAGAGGTGATGACCATTCCCACAATCTCGAGGAGCTCTAATACACCTTCAACTTTCTACAGATTCCCTCTTCCTTTCCTCGTAGACTCTTACCGTCCCTAGATCACAACATCGTCTAATCTCTTCTGCGTTTTCACGCCCCACTTATCCAGCGGAAAGCGAGGTGCTGAGAGTTTTCAACGGCGACATCAATGTGGGTGTATGACTCAGGGGTATTTATTTATTTATTTATTTATGCGCCCATGGGGGGCACGCTAAATTTAAGTGATCCATGGCTCAACAACAAAAGAAAGAACGCAAGGGACAGAACGAAGGGAAACGATTAAACTAGTTAGACACACGAACCGACCAAACAAAATAAACAGTTACAATCGTGGAATGCTAAGATAATGCTATTCATACGCTCAAAACAGGTTGGCAGATGAAGGAGATTACTCGCCAAATGGACCGAATCGGTTCAAGTGTCCTAATGCGATTACCTCTAGCTACGATTTTTTTTTCGTGGTTTCCCGGGAACGAGGTTAGAATATCCTCCATGATTTGACAAAACGTCTCTGTCGT
The DNA here is from genome assembly GCA_947396885.1 of Heligmosomoides polygyrus polygyrus. Classification (NCBI taxonomy): domain Eukaryota; kingdom Metazoa; phylum Nematoda; class Chromadorea; order Rhabditida; family Heligmosomidae; genus Heligmosomoides; species Heligmosomoides polygyrus. The sequence goes on from OX377205.1 coordinate 12,549,813, forward strand.
GTAAGCTGAGTCCAAGCAAAAGATGATCGAGAAGAGAGGAAAAATGTCAGACCGGCAACAACCCATGATGGCCGAAAATCGAACCGTGCATAGCAATAGGTGAAGCCCTCCCTTTGGTAGAGGCTCCTCGGGCGTGGCCAGGCTTAAGCACAGGTGCAGGCAGGCGTATTCAGGACAACGTCTACTGCTCTTCCAAAGCTAGATGGTCGGCAGAAAACTGAAGGGATAGAAGACGGTTGCCGTACCATTTAAAAGCTGTAGGAGCCGCCTATGCCAAAGAAGCGTGAATCGTAATAGGTGAAGCCCTCCGCACCGGAACTGCCTCCTAGGAACTTTACCTGGTTGTGACACAGGATGAGACCAGTCAATTGCGTGACCCTTGCAAGAATGCACTTTAGAAAAAACCCTTTTTGAAGAAAACTGGGTTTACTTTACTCAGCAAGCCAAGAAAATGGAAAATGGAGTATAAGCAAGCCACGCTCACGGAAAAGCCACGAGTTTAGAGAATGAAGGATAATACGACTCGGATCAGTTGGGCGAGTTATATGAACAAGTCTACAAGAGTACTAGGAGACATCTGAGATTCCAAGAAAACTTAAAATATCAATCTAATATATAATATATAATAATATAATATAAAAAACGAAGAATATACGACCTCGTAATTGTTCACAAAATTCTCCATGGTTTCTGTGGACATGATAAGCGTGACTTCTTCATAGTGAGACCATCTAGAACCCGAGGTGGAGGAGAGAAACATTCACTAAGTACTGCAAAATCTTCTATTCGACATAATTATTTCGTTAATAGAGCAGGTTCGGATTATATAAAACTTTCCAAAAACTCAGTTATTCCGTACAAGCTGAAACCATTTATTACGAATGCAAGTCAATTCATGAATAATTCTAGGACATAATGAGATCTTGTGGCAAAGCCCTCTTGATCTGTTCTCCCCTCCATTCTTCTTTCTCTGGGCATTTGTTGTCGTATTTACTTTCTATTCATTCTATAACACTTTGATCTGGATCGTTAGCCAATTTGATGTGGATGTCGTTCTATACCGTTTCTAATTACATTGTTCTTCACATGGATTTGACCCATGTAATAAATAATAAAATAAAAAATAATCTTCTTTGTAGCTTGTTTGAACTGAGAAGATTTTTCGCAACACAGAACTGACACGGGCAGACCATTTCGTGGTACGAACAAAGAACGAGTTTACACGTAGCCCTTTCTGAAATGGATCCAGCTTTAGTTGTGAACGTTGAAACGACTTCTCCTGCCATTTGATGGAAGGAATGTCCAATATTTCGACGGACTCAGGCAAAGCTCCCCTCTGAAGATCTTGAAAGCAAGAAGTAGGTCTGAAACAGTTCTACAATAGAAAAGACTTTTCATGTTGAGATCTTTAAGCCTTGCCGTATACTCAGGAATGCTCGATTCACAGCCATCATTGGCAAAAGCTCTGTAGTACAACAGCCTAGTGAAGGTTTTTTGAACTCTTTCTAGCGCTTGAATACCTTTAGCCAGATGGGGACTCCAAACAGGACCCACAGTAATCAACTACTGGGAGAACGTAGGTTTTATACAGCTTCAACCAAATGTTTACATCAGAACAATGGATGTTTCGGAATAATAGGTGAACTAGCCTAAGTCCCTTTTTAGCAACTTCCTGAACTTGATTTGACCAACAAAGGCCTTTTGAAAGATGCACGTCAAGGTTTCCCACCTGATCGCAGGGGAAAGAGAAGTGCTTTCTGGAAATTTTATTTCTAACGGGGAGGAGTTAAGCGAGAAAATATGACTTTTCTTTGTATTTAAAGGCAATGACCATTCCTTGGACCAGGTGCTCATCTTCGACATTGCTTCATTCAATAAGCGCGTAGCTTCTTCTGACTCACTGCTCTCGGATGAAATGTAGACCTTAACATCATCGGCGAAAGCAGCAACCGAAATTCTGGGATCAGTGTTGAGATAGCTTGGCAAATCATATATGTAGATAAGAAACAGGATTGGTGACAAACTACCGAAGAGTAGGGTAGAGCGCTTCCTTAGCATGGGAGAGGACTGGGGTTCGATTCCCTATTTCTCTAGAGCTTATCCAAATAGCATAAACACTCTGGTTTTCTGTCGGCTTTCCAACAGCGTGGTCGAATCTCACTGTAGTTTAACATCTGGAGCTGTCACAAGGGATTTTATGGGATGGAAGCAGTTGGATAAGCAATCACTAGCTGGAAAAATCATGTTTTCCAGGGAGCACAAAACTGAACCTTCGTTAACCAGGGCCCGGATTCATGAGCCGGCGGTAAATCCTAGCGCGATTTACCTCAATGGCCACTTTCCGTCCACTTACCGGGAACTTACCTCCGTTTCTAATTCATGATCGCCAAAGCAAGGATTTTGCTCCCCTGCTAATTTCCGACCCAATGCATCTTTTGGATTTTAGAAAGAGATTCGGATTTGGCGGGTGAGTTGGCAACGGGCCAGGGTCGTTGCGTTGGGTCAGAAATTAGCAGGGGGGGAGGGCAAAACCCTTGCTTTGGCGGTAAATGTTCTCCCGGACGCGCTAGCGAGGTAGCATTTACCTCGAAACTTACCTCTGATCTTCCCCGCCGCGCGTTCATGAATCGTGGGTAAGTGAGGACTGGCTGTAGATTTTAAGGCCCCCGCAGACTTTTGCGGCGTCGCCGCTGCCCTATGCTTAACCATAGGGCAGAGACGTAGAGCTCGCCTCCAGCGGCGCCGGCGGCACCGGCGGCGTCGCTGGCGGAGATGACTTGAATCATTCCACCCGGCGGCGCCGCTCCAGCGTCTGTCTGTCTGCGCTTTGCGCTCTGCCCTTTCGCGGCGGGATCCAGAGCGGAGACGGTCGATGCGGGCGCGCGATCGTCATCGGGGCGCGTTATTGTTAAGCACCAGTCGGTCCCGACTAGAAACAGTACAGTACCTCGCCGTCACCGCTCCCACTGATGATGAGTGAAGCCGCTGAGCGGCGCCGCTCAGCGGTTTCGCCGTTCGCCGTCGCCGCTCGGCGGCGCCGCTCAGCGATTTCGCTCGGCGGCGCCGCAGAAGTCTGTGGCGGCCTTTACACTTACAGGCTGGGCAGGAGGGTATTTGAATAGCAGTGCCAGAATCCTCTCAGATGGAAACGGCCCGGAACGTATGAATTCCATCCTCTTCATCAGACCATGATGGCAAAAGAAGTCTAAGATTTCTACTCAGAAAAATATGACTCTTCTTGAAGGAAGCCAGCAGTTTGATATGGAACGAGGCTTCTATATGCAAACGTATATACATTGAATGTGGCCTGTAAGTCTTGCGGTAGAATTAGGCAACCTTATTAGGAGGGATTTAGATAGAACGTTTTGCAACACTGAGCCACTTCAGAAAGAAAAAATGATTGTGTTCCTAAGATTACATCTGAAAAACCTGACGGTGTATGTACAAAGAACGACTGCGCATTGTAGTTCGTCATCTTTTAGGATTTTCTAGTTCTAGTACATGTAGTAAAGATACACCGCAGGGGTGTGGGAACGCGCCGCTGCTACTTCCGTAATCGCGGCAGTCAATGACACACCGGATCAACCACACAGGTAGGGAATATGATTGGCAGACGCGTTTAGGGTAGGAGGCTGCACTCCTCGCGGTGCGTGTTCGCGGCATGTACCGATCTTCCGTGCATGTCTCCTCACACACCTGGCTTTCGTGTAAAAATGTGAAAATAAGAAAAAATGTGCTACAGACAGAACAATATAACATGAGCTGTTTAAGCTAGTACCGTGCCGATACTATAAAACATACTTTCAAATATTGTTTTGCTGCTGTCTAGGTCATGGCCGAATGCCTAGTTAGCTTTGGCGGTATTCAGAACTTTCGACCAAAGGATTTTGCCCTCTATTCATAGAGAAGAGAAAACAGATAGCTGGAAATATAAGACATAGGACCTTGATGATTATATACCATACCCGTCTGATTCCCTAAGCACCCACCTCGTGAACGTTTTTCTAAAAGCTTTTGTTCATTAATGTAAGTACTTCGTCTCCATCTTCTTTTCTAGATGCACTACTTTAAGTGCTGTTGGTCCTCTTCAGTTACTACGTTCCTATCCTGTGTATGCAGTTCTTATCGCCGTGAGGTAACTTAATGCAGCAATTGAAAGAAAGAATACCTCGCCTAACTTCGAAAGGCTACTTCCTTACGCTTAGGTGTGACCTGCCACGAATGTTGCTCGAGAGTGGTGCGAAATTAATTAATTTCTTACAAACCATGCTATAACTCGGCTGGTTTTTACAAAACCGCTTCATTTTGTGCAACGCTTTTAAGAAATGCTCTCATTTGCCCTCTAACAACTCGTTTAGGTACAGTCAAATTGTGGTTAGACTGGGTATGAATTAGAAAAAATAATACTTTTACTTTCTCAGAAATTTTAATTGAAATGACCTTAATGGAATTAATGTCTAGAGAGATGATGAGTTTGCAATGTGTACACAGTGAGCAATATTAATCAAATGAATTTAGTTGGTAGTATACATGAATCTAAATCATGGGCTCTTCTCAGCTAGCAGATTTATTTCGGATATAACCTGCCTTCCTTCTCCTTGTTATATAGCCAATCGTAGAATTGCTATGTTTTCGCTTGATGATTTTGCTGTTTTGTTATTGGCTTAAATAAAATAGTAATAATAATAGTAATTGCTCGCCTTGGTACGACTGGGTGTAGGGCCGGATTCCTGGGTGTTTCCTCTTTGTCAACGATGCTCAAAGTGATTTCTCCACTGACTGGAAGTCACACCATAGTTATACTGAATACCACACTTTTGATGCCGACATAAAATTTCGTTGGTTTTAATGAGTCTCATTTAACACAATTTGACTTGTAATATTATGCTCCGCAATGGTTTCGTCTTTTGGAAATATTTTTAAGTTCTTTGCATTGAGTGTTCTGAATAATCAGTAAAGACCTTTTTCCCATTCATTTGCAGTTCATAGTGTTATCCAAGTTGGCTCTCGATCTCGTTGGCGTTGTTTCTGTATTGTATTTGATCATCACTATGTTTTTCTCTTGTATGTTTGGTTTCTATGGTGCAGTTTAAGTGCAGCAATAAATAAATAAATAAATAAATAAATATTTGTGGGCTGCTGTTGTGATACTGTGATAGTAGTCGCGAATGTTGCCTACATTTGGGAAGTATGACGAAACAAACCAATCAGGCCGCATCGAATGGGAGCGATATTCAGAAGCTTCACAACGATGTTTTGTTGCGATCAAAACTTCTAGCGCCAGGCGGGACTCGAACCCCCACCTCCCTCTGACCGGGCGGGAATGCTCTACGCCTTTACACCACCGGCGCCGTTTGATCGAACGCTACATCCACACCTCGTGGGACCGATCAGCATCCACTCGTATCCGGGATGATCTGGCCATCAGCATGGAACCAGTTAAGCTGATGATCTTGATAGAAACAATTCAAATCAGTTTCATTAAGCCTCAGGTGGCTGGTATCAAGGTATTAAGCTTCACAACGATGTTTTGTTGCGATCAAAACTTCTAGCGCCAGGCGGGACTCGACCCGCACCTCCCTCTGACCGGGCGGGAATGCTCTTTGGATATTCAGAAGTTAATTTCGCTCCCATCTTCGCCAGCTTTCAATTTCTCCTGTGTTGATGAACTGGAATCTAGGCGCTTAAGAAGCCTAAGGCCCTCTCTTGGTGTTTGGATTCCTTTAGTAAGCAGTTGTGCATGCTAAGTGATCAGCCAAACTGCGTCGATAATACCACCTATGTAGAAGTTGGATGCACGGCGCAACGTAGAAGAACAATTAATATAGTCAGATTTTTTGTTCTTTTACAAGGCAAAGAGACAACATCATCCCTCAAAACTGACAAAAATCTTCAATTTATTGTTGAGGATGTTTTGTTGCAATCAAACCTTTGCGCTGACGGGCTCGAACCCGCTTCTTCTGCATTCCGGGTAGCGATGCTACGTCTTACACCACCGGCGATTTTTTACCGCAGGTAACATACGTGATATCCTGAGGCCTGTCGGTACTTCTTCTTTTTCTTCTTCTCCAGCGTCTGTCCCGCTTCGTAGCGGGGTCCGCGATTCTGGTGTCATGACGCCACCTCTCCCGATCCAGAGCTAGATCAGGGTGGACACCAGCAACCTTCAAGTCCAAATGTAACGTATCAGACCAGCGCTGCTTCGGACGCGCTCTAGGCCGCTTTCCTACCACCTCGAAATTAAAGCCTATCTTGCGGACGCTATCTTCCTTTCCACGCAGAACGTGGCTGTACCATCGTAAGCGAGCTTCGCGCATCTTGTCCGCTATCGGCGCGACACCGAACTTCTGCCGAATGACATCGTTTCGGATGCGGTCCATGCGCGTGACTCCAGCCGTCCAGCGCAGCATCTTCGTCTCCATGACGCTGAGGCGCGTTTCAACCTCCTTGGTCGCAGGAGGTCTGAGGCCTGTCGATACTGTCTTCTTCAATCATTCTTTAGTCAAGCCGGAAAGAATATAGATAAAGATAAAGTTTAGAATAGACCTTCTTAGAACACGCCACCCGTTTTAATTCCGCTTGGATCCGAAGGATTATGACTGGCGATATACAGACTCTTTAAACAGTTTCCACTGGAACTTTTGATAGCTCACAGCTGTTGAACATGTATTTGGATACCCGTTTGTCTGGGACGTCAACCGAATCTACATAGAATCGACTGCGAGGACGGCCCACATGCCCTATTGTGCCACACGCAACGTAACCAGGGTAAGGCTTGAGGGTTCGATAATCGAACGAGAAGGGGTCGTACGGTAGCATCTATATGACTGTCAGACTGTGTTTTGGTTTTACGAAAAGATTGTCTTGTAATTTTTTGACCTTTAAGCGGTTTTTAAGGCTTTTAATAAATTTTCATTCCAGAGAAAGAATGGAGAATCCCTCACAGTTTCGTTTGTTGGAATTGAATATTTTAAAGTTTGCCTTATTGCTATATGGTTAAATAAAGAATTTCAAGCATCAGTATTTCAAAGACAAAGTCATTTTTTCGCCGATTTGAATACAACGTCAGCCATGGCACGACACAATTCTTTGACACCTGAACGAGCGACATCCTGATCTGATTCTGCACTCTTTGAGCCTCTGATTCGCTGATACATAGTAGTATAAATGTCTATTTTATGATTTACAAGATTTTTTTACTGTGTGCAAAATTTTTTTGAAGCGCTCTTCGATTCAATCACAGAGCAGTCGACTTCTTGAATTGTCACTTAAATAAATTTTTTACACCAGGAGGATGGGCACGTGTAGCGCAGTCGGAAGAGGCGCCGACTGTCGCCTGCACCCGATACCAGGTTCCTGGTTCGAATTTCCCGCCGAGGCCAACCAAGCCTTCTATCCCTCCGGGGTAGGTGAAATGGTACCAGACTTGTCTGGGAAGGATATAGTGCTGATTTGTTCATCGGCTGGCCACCGCAAGTCATTTTATGGCCAAATACGCATTCAAATCGCCTTCACGACACCCCTTAGAAGAAGAATGCGTGGCGCATCCCAAAAGAGATTGAGTAACGCTGTCCTTCATCCTTCATTACACCTGGAAGAGATAGCGTTAGGAAATGAAGTTGCCCACAATAAAATTTCGAGCCTGGATTATTATAATATCGTAAAAATCCAGTCTTACGCACTGACCTTCGATGTGACTAGGCGGATCGTAGTCAATATCGTCATTTTCCATAAATGCAACGATTTCCGATTTTTCGTCGATTTTTGACAAAAATCGAACCAATGCTTGGTACTCCTACTTTGCAGTTTTTTCTCTAATTGACTGTATAGCTCGTGATTCCTTCTATTGTCGTCAAAACCATTCGACTGCATTTCACACCAACAATTATCGTCACATTTATTTGTTTATAATCTATAATTATTTCAAATACAAATTAGGATACATTTCGGATATGATCTGTGTGATAGGAAGAACGTCAAGAGTTCCCAGAGCCAACGACGAGTCGGAAGCCACCGTCGGCGACGACGGTGGTCCCGAGTGGAACATATCAGCGTCTACTACGGCGAATATCATCGTTATTATTACAAGTGGAGGGTGGATGATCAGCAGCAGTCAAACACACACACAAGAGCGAGAAGTCGAAGCAGCACAACAATGACAAGGAACGAAAGTGCAGTCAAAGAAAGAAGGGATGACATGATGAAAGTGATGATGAACGAGAGAGAGGAGAAGAACACGCGGGATAAAGGATTTTGCTGAAGCGAAAAACGACGATGAATCGAAGGACAATGAAGGTAAAGCTTGACTCCGAAGGGATCGTGGGCGGGTGAATCTGGAACGAGTGAGGTTTGCCTCCCGGAAAGAGAAACGGGGGATTATGCCGACCTGAAAGTGGTGGACGGGAAGAGGATGGCTGACGAGAGAGTGAGTGATACTAGTTGGTAATACTGTAGAGTACGGTATCGACGCCGAGGTCGAGTCGTCTGGATCTGTTAGAGCTAGAAAACACTGAGAGACCTCAGCTAATCGACTACTCGATCCGAAGTCGACTCTACCACGGCGCGTACTACCATACGTACTAACCCAGCGAGGAGGAGAATACTGAGTGAACAACAACACCGGCGACGGCGACAAGCGAACGACGACGGTCAGACGCGTGGGTGAGCGCGACTGACCGTAGGATTCCCTAGAGGAGGAAAGGAAGGGAGCGATGAAAGAAAGGACGCGAGAAACCGACAGATTAACAGGAAGACAAGAGGAAGATACACTGACGGACATACGCAGCACGTACACACGCATTCGCAAATGGCTCTTTGTACAGAAAAGATCGTAGATCGATTTTATCACTGTGAGGATCACTAGACGAAGAACGACGACGACGACGAGACCGACGACCGCGCGCGCGCACGCGTCGCGTCGCGCGGCGGCAGCCGTCCTACGCCTTCTAGATGGGAATGTGATCGAACGCGTGCCCGTTCGCGAAGTGGTTCTGCCACATCTCACTCCAGCCGTTCGACGCGTTCACAGCAGCGGTGAAGTTGAAGTCGTAGATGGACGGCAGCAGCTCGGCTTCCGAAGAGCCGAACTGCGACTGAGCAGCGACGGCGGCTGCGGCGGCTGCGGCTGCTGCTGCAGCTGTCGACGCCGGCTGCTGCTGCTGTTGCTGCTGCTGTTGCTGTTGCTGTTGTTGCTGTTGTTGTTGCTGCTGGTGCTGCGTAAACGCCGACGGCTCGGAGCATTCCGTGTGCACCGAACCGTAGCCGGACGAGCCTGACGACAACGACCGCATGTCGTCCTGAAATTTAGGGAAATTTAGATATTAGAGATAATTCTGGAATTTCTAATTCTGCAAAAAGAATTTGTATCATAATAAAACTTCTAGAGGTTCCGAATATTTAATTATGGTTAATAAAGGGATAAAGGACGGCGCTACTCAAGCCCTTTTGGGGTGCGCCTCGCATTCTATGTACTTCTACTGGATGCCGTGGAGACGATTTGAATTCGTATTTGGCCATCACTTGCGGCGGCCAGCCGATGGACAAGTCAGCGCTTAACCTTTCCCAGGCACGTCTTCTACCAATTCACCGCCCCCGGAGAGATGGAAGGCTTGGTTGGCCTGGGCGGGAAATCCGAACCAGGAATTTGGTATCGAGTTCACGCGACAGCCGGCACCTCCTCCGACTGCGCTACATGCGCCCAGCTAATTATGAGGAAACAGAGTTCAATGCTCCACCGGCAGATTTCGTCTCTGCGCTTCCTCTAACTACGAGGAAACATTTCGTCAGCATGTTTCCCGAGTTGCGGTGACCCGCTGGGCTATTCTGGCACGCCACAGGGTTGTAAGGGCGAGTTGATGGTGCACAACGCAAGCAATTGGGGATCCACAGGTGATGGATATCATTTATTCCTCTTTGAAGAAGTATAAGATATCTTGTTAAGCTTTGCAACAGAAAACGACTACAACTGATTGAGATATCAAAATTAAAATTAAAATTGAAATTGAAATTAAAATTAAAATTATAAGCAGTTTTTGCGTTTTTTGTTTTCTTCGCGAGTGAGTGGCGGTCAATTGCAGTATAGCACTCAGTCTATAAATCGCTACGGATCCCTGGGGTTATTTTATTCACATATTTAAGAAGCCTTGTTATTCTAAGAGCCGCGTGGTAGTCCAGCCGGTGGAGGTTGTCCCAATTGTCGCGTTCACCCAATTCAAGATTCTTGGTTCGAAACTTCCGCCCAGGCCCAAAGTTCCCATCCCTCCGGGGCTAAATAATTGCTACAGGACTTTTAGGGAACGTTGACTTCCTTTCAAGCATGTCACCAAGTTTATGTGTAAGCCAGATACACAGATACAGCCAGGCGCAACAAAATTGTCTCCCCGATATCCCACAAAGTCAAATGCGTAGCTCATTCCATAAAGAGATGTATCGATACTGAGCTAGATATTTTCTGCTCTATTCACATCTTTTCTCACGTTACGCATTACTGTAAACGATGAGAGAACATGTAAGGCACCAATACAACTGCACGAAGAATGCAAGTGTGGGGCGCATCCCACTTTCCACTTGGGCCATTCGTTTAGTCTGTTCACAATAATCAGCTTTCCGACGAAGAAATCAGCGATTTTTTTTACAGATTTAGACGACTAACATTCTTATTTAAGTCCCTTATTGAAAAATTAAGGAAAGGTCAAGATTTTTCTAGGAGGCTGTAGATATAAGTACCTGTTCCTGAGGGTTGTGCGCGTGGGGCGAGGTACGAACGAAGAACGCTTGAGGTGGTGATGGACCATGTGGCGGTTGGCCGTTGAAATGCGGATTCATCATGCCGGACTCCATGGTTGGCTGAAAGGAGCACAATAGGGTCGATCGATACCAATCGATTATCGATTTTATATGGCGCGAACGTACCAATCTATGCATTGGCATCAGGAGATGGTTGGGCGGGCTGGCAGTGGCCGGGTTGGAGTAGGCGCCACTTGGCGCGTAGTAGTCGTCGTAGAAGCCCGACTCGGGTGTCAACGGCGCCTGACCGAACTCGGACGGCGATGGGAACGACGGATGAAACAGTCGAGGCTCCTGTAATGAGAACTGTGAGCTCATGGACAAGAAGGCATAGGAAGTACTGTAGTTGATTCGGAAAGTCACAATCTCCTGTAAGAAAGTCGTCTGCAGACAAATCCCTATTCCCATCATAGCCCCGCCCATTTTTGACCACAGCTCCTCCCAAAATGTTGTTCACCAGCATGTTTATGCATTTAAACAGCAAACATTATTGTCAATGCCTTCACAACTTCAGCAACGAATGAGAACAGCACCACTTACCAATGCCGAAATGGACGAGTTTCACTGGTGCAGCGGAAAACTCGTCCACCTCTTCCAAACAACTACAATCTAAATTGCAGTGTAATCGTAGAGCTGAACAGTGCATTCCACTACTCAAATATTTATTTATTTTGATTATTATTTATACTTATTATTATTTTATTTTCCCTTGAAGCAATCCACTTTACGTACACACTTGACAGAAGCAGCCGTTTAAAAAGCACGGACAACTCGTCCGCACACGCCCATTTACGGGGGAACCTGTTCTCGTCCGAGAAAAAATGTTCTGTATCACTTCTACTCCATTCACCTCTTAAGCAACACCTCGAAATGCCCCTCAGAATTGGAATATTTGATTCGGTGGAGCAAAAGGAGGACCTCAGAACGGAATCAGAACGGAGAGATAGCGGTCATTGGTTCAAGTCCTGCTCAAAGTTGTTGTTTTGTAAACAGCTCTACGATAGCATATGAGCAGAGGTTTTACGATCCTTGGAGTTAGACCTATTACCGACCCAGATGCTTCTGACCCAGATGTGGGTCAAGTGTATCTTCACGGCTTTTCGGATGATTTCACACGTAGAATGGGGCAAGGAAACGTTAGAATAATCATAAGCCAGAAGCACACAATTCAATGGGCTGTTGAAGAAGCCCGCATGTTGTCTACCGCACGTGATCCATATATGGGCCAAGTGGTAGCCTTGGAAGGAGTGATTGCGGCCACAGGTTCAACATCCGCCTCATGCTAATGTTTTGCAGTCGACGTTACAGCACTTGCGCATTGGACAAAGAACATTCATAGTGAGCAAGCCATGGGATGGGTGGTTACCAATCATCGGCTCTGACCCACATATGGGTCAGGAAGCCCACATACATTCAGGCAGGTTTAGACCATATTAGGGGGCCAGAATGACGTCAGAAACCTCTTAGAAGCGCCAGTCTCCTGGATTGCTGGAAAGACTGGAGATAATACTCACTACGCGTGACCCAAATGAGGGCCAGATGTAACCTTGGAGGGCAGATAAAGAACAGTAAAGTGAAGGTCCCGCAGAAGGGGAGGCGAGTTCAAATTCCCGTCGAGGCTTACGTTTTGCCGTCACAATTCCGCAACTTGGGCATAGGCTGAAGTTTAACGCCCTACTTGGAGTGAGCAATCCATGACAAGGAACCCATTGCTTCCCAGGTGTGGCTCACGTAGGTCACGTATAGCTATCCCATTAGGCAAAGGATAAAAGGATAAAGGATGGCGTTAATCAATCCCTTTTGGGATGCGCCACGCATTCTACTTCAAGGAGGCGATTTGAATTCTTCTAGAAAGTTCCACACTATACTCACCATAAATGATTTGCCGCCGCCGATGAACGAGTTAGCGTTTTATCCTTTCCAGACAAGTCTGATACCAATCCACCGACCCCGGAGGGATGGAAGGCTTGGTTGGCCTGGGCGGGAAATCCGAACCTTAGAACCTGGTACCGGGTGCAGGCGACAGCCGGCAGTTCCTTCGACTGCGCTACACACGCCCGCATCCCATTAGGTATGGACCATAAAAGTGCACCCAGATGGCTTCAAGAAACTTCCAAGAGCAGTCTCCTTCATGGACAGGTGAAGGAGGCAGAATACTGCTCACTGTGTGTGACCCATGTGAGGGCCAGAGTTTCCCACTGAAAGTAAATAGTTGCCCTCGGGGATATCCCGCATCCCCTTATCGTCGTCCCTGAAGTGGTTTATCGTTGTCGGGGTGCGATGGATCCGCTCGACGATCAATGCACTTCTCGAGTCTAGTCGATAAGATCATCTCCATCATCACCATCGTCGTCGTCGTCGTTGCGCAAACGAGAGAAACTGGATGAAGCCCACTCTCGTCGTCGTCGTTGGCCACGATCAATTCAACCACCCACCCCTCCCCTTCGCCTTCCTTCCTTGCTTCCTTCCTCGTCTCAGCAGCAGATGACTGACGGACCTGACAGGAAACTAATCACTGGTCAGTGAGTCTGGAGCCGTGGCTCATCGATGGACTTCACACGGTGCTGGAACCAGGGCTTTCCTAGCAGCCAACCTTCTAGACGAATAAGTCAAATACTGACGCTTTTAGCCCTGTAGGGCTCTCTAGAGTGAGCCGTTTATGAGTCAGAGACATTGAAAAACGGTCATTATTTTCGCGCGTTAGCCAAATGGCCGGTGCGTGCGCGGCAGCCGCGTTCCGAAGAGCGATGGAAGGATGGATGGGTGGTCTGACCTGTTTCACGTGCGCCGAGCCTTTGATCTCGTCCTGAATCATCGTCATGTACGGCATCATGCTCGGATTCACCCGAACGCCGTCGTGATCGATTTTCACCGATTTCCCAAGCGGATACTGTTGATCGGAGATCGACATGCCGATACTGCCCAGATGTTGCAGCGGTCTGAAACAGATCGGAGGAATTGGTGACAGAAAAATGGAATTTCACCAGACACTTGAAAATCGGGTGTAGTTGGTTCACCTGCTATGAAAAAGCATTAAAAGTGCATTAAAATACCTTAAAAATGACAACATTGCCTCAAAAATAGAGGCAAACGACAGCACATGGGTTCAATGCCATCGAGCGACTAAAACTTCTAATCCACTGGTAGTGAACTAAGCTGTTTAGCTCAAAATATTGGGCTTACAATTGCCTTTAGAATCAACGAAAATACTACGACGATTTATTCTCATAACCCGAGCCACGCCCACCATAGCTTTTTCTCCGCCCACCAAAAGTGCAGTGCATTGTTGGCTTTTCCTCAGATATGGTACCTTTGATGGGCGGAGAAATAGCGTATAGCCGGCGTGGCTATGGTTATGGGAATAAACCGTCGTATTTCTTTGTGCCATGGTCTATCAACTTTCTGAGAATAAATACTGAACATTTTTAGGTGCTGGTCGTTAATCTGGCCTTCACTGGAGACGCACCACTCCATTCAGACGAGGGACCGGATTCATCAACGATTATACCCGCGGGTGTGGGGAAAATAAAGGGTAGACATACCCACGATGAGGCATTCATGATAAACCTTACCAGCCACATCGTGGGTATACCAGTAAGTAGAGAATACTCGACGACCGTCATGGGTATATCCGATACCCGCGAGGATTCCGCGCCCCATTGACAAAACGGCGCTCCAGTGAGATCAGCTGTTCTCGCGAGAAGCTTATGGTTAGTTCTACCACACTCTCGATTCCTTTCAATCGTACCCGCTACCCACTGATTCCCTTACGGTAATTCTAGCTATACCCACTGCTTGATGAAACCTATCCCAGGTGGAATAGACGAACCACCCAGGGGGGAGCAGCTGACCCCGGTTGGTTGGTGCTCTGGTTGTGATTGGCTGGTGTGTTCCCGCCCCCCCCCCCCCATGTAGACCACATTAACAACAAGTACCCATTTTCTATGTAACTAGATGGGATTTTCGAGCCTTTTGCTAGAACTCCTATGAGAACTACTTATTTATAGCAACAAACGTGCAGGCTTGGCTAGAATGGTCGCTAATCATGGACAACATTAGAAATCCTGGAAATTCCATTTCACCACGACTCCGCCCACTTTCGCTGTAGCACCGCCCACGAAAATTTTCGAAGCAGCAGAGGATTTTTCGTGAGACATACAATTGGCAGAAGCCAAAATCCACGGATTCCCCTTTACCATGACGCCGCCCACTTTCACTATTGCACCGCCCACAGAAAATTTTCGTGTGAAAAAAATTTGCCTTTTCCCCTCTTAACGGCGATAAACAATAGTACGAATGTTTTCCCCGAAGAAGGGTGATTAGCGAGAAATTATAATAATAGGCAACCGTACCGCTTCAGCTGTTTGCTCTTCGGTGAACCGGGTCCGTTACCCGGCGGCGCGTTCTGAATCGAGCCGTCAGGATTCTTCTTCGGCTTCTTGCGTGGCTTGTATTTGTAGTCGGGGTACTCCTGAAAACAGAAATTTCACCTTATTATAAGATGCTTGTCGCCTCTAAGATTCTTAACAGAAGTGGAATTCGTGACGCAATCCCGAACAACTTCGGTGTCAATGGGATGTCAATTTTCCTGAAATTTTGTGGTTTTCAACAGATCTTGTGAGACTATTTCTACAGCGGGCGCTATCTTAAAAAGTGCAATCTAGTAGCCTGGCCGCCAGCTACAAAGGCCGCTGCTGATTGTTTGGATAACGTGGAAAGGCAGAGTGCACGGCGCATACCAAACGTAACGACGCATTGAACTACTCTTTGAACTCTATTAAAATATTGCATTTTATTATACATTTAACATTTTAATGCCTCAAGCCCAGACCCAGCACAAAATAGAAAGGAAATTAGGGAAAGTAGTCAATACCTTGCGGTGTGCGCCACGTATTCTATTTCTACAAAATACCGCGTTGACCGAAAACTATTTCTGGCGCATGACTAACCAACTGTGAACCTGCTCCATTTATATTTATATTAAAACATTTGTATTATCTGTTGTTTTGCGGCGATGCAGCAATGAGACCAATGAAAAATTTGTAAAAAATAAGCTTAATAATTAGGTCATAATAATTACCAAAATGTCTTATTCAGAAGATGCCGTATTCAAGTATTCCGCGTGGTTTTCGTAATTTGTTCTCTCATAATTACAATAAAAACCGAAATTTAACGGAAGAACGGATTGTTAAAGAGCCTGGTTAATTACATAGCGTTCCTTTGGAGTGCGCCGTGCATTCATCTTCTTCTTTAATAAGTTCAGGAAGGCTGCTAAGGAGTTCATTTTCCTAAGGCACTAAGGCCTGTCAGCAGTTCCCGTAACTGAAGGCTTCCCTTCGCTTCCTGGGTATCACTCTGGGAGATGGTTAATTAGTGTTCCTTTGGAGTGGGCCGTGCATTCGTCTTCGTCGCCAATGGTTTTTTTGAGCTACAGCGCATCGACGGTATTTATCTAGTAGATAAACCAATCCACCAATACTAGTACTTTTAGTACTTCTAGCAATAAAAGGTAGAACTCGAATGCGCAGAATGCCTTATAAACCTGAATGCGAAATTGAACTTGAAATCGATTTGATCGTGCGCTAGCAGAGTGTTTTTTCCGCCTGCTGCACATGCAATTCAATTTCCTAATGCCTAATTTATTCTTGAAAAGTAATATTAAGGTGAGGAAATCTCTTTATTACAGCAATTTTTACAAAACGATAAATTTTTCTTTTACGAATGCTTCTGCCATTGTTTGGGCGACGAACTGTGGAATATTTTTTTTAAAAAAGTGCCAGTTAAGTCTGTTGAGAGTCTAGCACTAAACTAAGCCTTTTTCCGGATTATGGTTTTTAAACTACAAAACTTCCCTATATTAAGACAAGTCTAAGGAAACCAAAACTGTCCACACTGATGCGTCGCCTTACCTGCATGTGCATGAGTCGGAGACGTTCGGCTTCAGCAACGAACGGCGACTTTTCCTCTTCGGTCAGCTGTCGCCATCGGGAGCCGAGCTGGAAAATTTCTCGTTTATTCTTCAGAATATCGCGTGATGGTAGGAATTCATGAAGATGACAGGCATCGTTTTCGTTGTGTAACAGGACCTTCTTCGCCTTGAACACGCTACATAAGTTGTCACCCACATTTAAACCCTGGAGACATCAACGACGACGACGGCGTCCTTGCAAACAACGCTTGGTGGAGAAGAAGCTCCCTAGAGCGGATTGTAAACGACACCGCAGGAAAAAAACGCGCTCTCGACAAAGACATTCTTCTGGGAGAAATGTGGGTTTGATTGTGTTGGCAGGGTGCTGACGAGATGAACGTCGTCGGCTTGGGCACGTTTTTGCTGCCAGTCGTCGTCAACTGTCCTTGCAAAATATCACGAACGATAAAGGTGGGCGGATTTTGTGCCCTGGTTGGCATGTTGTGTATCGCGGCAGCTGCAGGTTGCTAAGGAGTTCACTCCTCTAAGGTATTAAGGCCTGCCATTAGTTTCCTTAACTGAAGACTTCCTTTTGTCCCCTGGGTATCCACGTCTGGAAGCATGGAGAATCACATCTCTAAGCTATAAAGTTAAGGATCAGGATAAAGAACGACATTCCCCAATCCCCTGAGGGATGCGCCACACATTCTACTTCTAAGGGATGTCAAGGAGGCGATTTGAATGCGTATTTGGCCATACATACAATGACTTGCGGTGGCCAGCTGATGAACAAGTAAGCGCTTTATCCTTCCCGGATAAGTCTGGTACCAAATCACCAACTCCGGAGGGGAGGAAGGTTTGATTAGCCTAAACGGGACACCCAAACCAGAAACCTGGCAATGAACATGACAACCGGCACTTTCTCCGACTGTGCTACACGTGCCCCAAAATTATGCAGGAAAATAAGTGCATGGCGCAATAAAATTATTCGACAGCCGATGTGTTCAAAACCTCCGTAGCATTCAATTTTTCAAAGTTCCAAAGGAATTCAAGCACACTAGAGTGATTTTCAGCTAGTGAGTGCCTGCCTACCTGCTTGCTGATCTCGGCGTTGTGCATGTCCGGCTGATGCTCGCAGATCTTTCGTCGCTCCAACTGCGACCAGACCATGAAAGCGTTCATCGGTCGCTTGATGTGATTACTCGACTTCTTACAGTTCGTCGCATCGGTGTACGGTGTGGTGCTTTGCTTCGACACCTGGTACTAAAATACCGTTAGTGACTTCTGGACACGGCATGCTTACAGCACTTATTGTTAGGGTAACAAGTGACTACTTCTTCTTGAGGCCATCTGAATAGCAGCGAAAAGCTGGCAGAAAGCGATGCTATTTAACTAGTATACCTTCATCGACCCGAACGGTAGATTATCCCAGCTGAGCGTCTGCTGCATGTTCGGCTGACAGTGCATGATCTGCTGCGCCATCAGATCGCCGCCGTTCCCGTATTCATCCTGAAACTGAAGAGTCAGATTTAGCTTCTGAAGACTCTGAAGGCGACGGTGCCCTAGAGCCGCTGCGTAAGCTACCCGTAAGTGGCGTAGGCTACCTCAGGTACATTACGCAGTGTCTCAGAGTGTTCTCTAATGGCATTGGTTGTCTCACGCTTGGGACGATCGACCAGCCTACCTTGATGTATGGCTCCTGCTTGATGAAATCGTCCGATTTGAACGGTTTACTATCCATTATGGCACTCATGGTGGTGACCTGAAAGTGACAGCGTGAGTTCATCTCGATCGGATCAGCGTCTTCAGCGCTTATCAGAGCGAAATTTCAACTTTCGGTCAGGCGAAACCGAAAGCTCGGCGATGACACGCGACGGCGAAGGCGAGGGCGACAACGACACCGCCGTCGGATGGAGTGCACGTGACGTGCTGGCCTTGCTAGAATCAGAAACCACCAGGCTTCCTAGTCTTGGGAATGCTGCCCATCGTATAGGTACTACTGACCCTTACCGTAAGAGCCTTAAGGACTATTAGCTTTCCAATGCTATTCATAGTGTCAGGACTGAACTCGTTAGTGTAAGGAGCTTAAGGTGTACTACGCTGCGTCATTCAGATGATAACGCTGATGAGCGCACATCATCATCGTCCTCGTCCTCGTCGTCCTCGTCGTCCCGTGTTCGAAGCCCCCACACGCTACCCGTGCCGCTTCGAACCGGGTCAATTAGGACTTTCTCTCTCAACGATCCTCCCCACCCAACCCTGCAACCCACTGCGAGAAAGTCGCGCGCGCGGCGAGAGTGCAACGTTAGTCGAGAGGGGTCGCGCGGTCGGCCAGCGGGCGGGCGGTTGTCGCGCTCCAGTCGAGAAAAAGTGCGCCGCGGACGAGAATTGCTGTGGAATGCGAGCAAAAACCCAGCAATCATGCGGAGCAGCCTCGAACTTACGCAACACATTCGAGTGGAGGCGACCGAATGACTGACTGGTGTGCTGGAATGAAGCGAGACGGGTACTCTGAGTTCGGAGGAAATATGGACGAGCTAGGTCGTCGTGGAGCTTAAAACGGCTTCTGGCGGACTTTGTAAGATCTTGAAGGCGTCGAAAGGGGTAGAAATATGGAAACAAACAGGAGTACATTGCACAGAAGCTTATCAGAAAAGAAGGGAGGTAGCTAGATATAGAATGGCCGCAGGATGAGGATGACGAGGATGAGTAGAACCTTTTGAATGAAGGCTAAGACAAGAAAAAGTGAAAGAGCTGACGTCTGCCCAATCCTCGTCCTTTAAACGTCATCGGAAAGAACTAAAAAAGCCGTCAGATGATCGCGATATTTGGAGGGCATAGGGAAACCTGATACTGAAGAAGTCAAGACATCTGAAGCAACTCAACGTGAGCATACTTTAGCTCCCTTGCTAAGTGTCTTATTGATGGTTGGCAATGCTTTAACACATTTGCTTAAGCCTGGATAGGCTGGTAGAGAGGCTATATGCTGTTACAGGATGTTTTGTTGCGATCAAAACTCTTGCGCCAGGCGGGACTCGAACCCGCATCTTCTGCTTTCCGGGCAGCGATGTTCGCCTCACACCACCAGCGCTGATTCACCGCACGTAAAGTGTCAGCAGGCGGCTAAAGAATCGTTTGCGGTGTGGTAATTCCAAAGAGCCAGTGGGGAATGAATAAGCCATTGGTGCAGTTTCTTGTCTGGCTTTGATAGGCTAGCGTCCCCTTGCCACGCCTCATACGTGGTACCGGACAAAGATCCGATAAGCTAGCCAAGATTCACCTGAAGGTAACTAGTGGTACTGGAAGAGGCTTCTCCATTGCCGTAGGTAAGCGGCGAAGAAGATCTGCCAAGCATTTCGGAGGAATAAATTCAAGGAACTTTAGTACAGAAAATTTCCTGAAATTGTAAACAAATCGGCCGAAAGGCCCTTCTAAAAGACTTTATAGACCTAAAGGGAACTCCGGGAAGCATGCGAAAAATGGCTAAGCACTTCCTACTTCCTACACATTCAAGTTAACAGAAATATTTGCTTCCATGCTGAGCAACTGCGTAAGGCACACAGAAGACCCTGTAGAAGACGTGGAATGACAGATGTTCCAGTTGTGCCTCGAATGAGCCAGAAGCGCTATAGCTCTATCAGTTCAGATGGAGAAAGGAAGCCGTGAAATATTCAGACTCCTTCAATGACGCAGCCTAGATAAGATCTACAGCAACCTAGAGGAGCCTCGATCAAGTCAGGGAAGGACGTTGGAGAATAGCATTGAGGAGAGCCATCTAAAAGCCCTGAGGACTGTCCAACGTCTGACCAGGCTGGCCAGGCGGTACAATGGAACCCGATGAAGACCGTGCAACACAGACGGCAAGACATTGTCTTCCGGTCTGAAGGCTGGCGGCTTTGTGTTTGTCCCATTTTAAAGCCGTTGTCTCTTTCGAACTTCTCCGGAAAAACCAGGGGCCGGTGATCCATGAGTTTTTCCCGATTCAGCCATGCTGACAGTTCAGTGGGTCTTCTGCAGTGGATCATGGTGAAATGTATGGAAGGCCAGCGCCATCTGAAACAATGGAGCGGCTGTCAGTGCTACACCCCGCAGTTCTTCTAGACTTCGCGGTCTAAATCACCGCCGCGCGCCGCCACGCAGGGCACGGGGGTTTCAAAACAACACAACGTGTTAGCTGTTGAGTTGTATGAACTGCTGACGAGCGATAAGAACACGCTTCTGAACTGATAAGAGAGCCTGAAGACAGCGGAGGGGTTGATAAGGTCGCCCGTCGCTGTCAGGCGGGCGGCTGATTTATTGCGCAGATTTTTGGACAGCTAAATAATGGAGATGCTCTAAAGGCATAAAACACCCTTACTGTTGTGCTTAGAGTATTTTAGACATTTCTTTGAACTACTACGACTACCTACGGCCCTCGTTATGACGCGATGGATAAAAGTAAGTTGTTCGTCAGCTTAGTAATCTGGGAACGGGTGAAATGCATGGCGCATCCCAGCGAGTGTTACTGTTCCCATACTATTATGAATAAAAACAGAAACTTCTAGAAAGAATTTAGGGCCTTCACGAGACCGCTTCTCGGTAAGCACCTAAAAGGTAAAAGACGGTAATAAACAACGAGCTTATAGGGTAAGCCATGCATTCCTCTTCTATGAGATATCGTGGAGGCGGTCTGGATCACACAATGATTTTTTGGCAATCCGCTGGTGAAACGTCGGAGTTTTATCCATTTCAGGCCATGTGGTATGGTACCAGCTCGTCGATTCCGTAGGGACGGAAGGTCCAGTTAGCATGGACGAGACCCGAATAAGGAACACCACTTCGCGGTTCGTACAATAGCCGACGCTTCCTCCGAAACATTTTCCCGTACCCGCCTCTTGGTATCTTTAACCTGGCTCAAAATTGAGTCTTAATTTTGTCCGTAAAGGGATTAAAGTTCAAGTTCACGGATCAAGGCATCAGCTTTCAATCAGTCGGAGGTTACAGCCAATGTTGCAGAAGCACGGCTCCCTCATCAAGTGCGTGACAGTCCAAGAATTTATGAGGTAACTGAAGACTGTACAAAGAGTGAACGTCTTAGAAAAATTTGCTTCAACTGTCCCCCGGCACTGGACGGTTTTTTGCCCGACTCGCTACAATGGGCGTGGCAAAGACTAGAGGGGGGGGGGGGTAGCCAATCAAGGCACAGGCCGTACCAGCTAGCTATTCATTTCACGTACCATAGCTTTGAGATTTAACGCTACCGATTTGAATTCATGCTGGATCTCCGTGATATCGCACAGACCTACTCCACCAAAATATTCTCCCAGATAGATTAAGTTCGAGAACTAAAAATAGCCTTCTGAGCCGCCTTCTACAACTCAAAATCACTGTCGCATCCTTACCAATATCGCGTAGAAGTAGTGTGCATGGCGTATACCAGCAAACTATGCAGATCATATCGCATCTCTTCTCACTTCCCTTAATTCGCATTTTCTCACCGTTTGAGAGAAGAACCGCAACAGGTTAAGCTTGTCAGAGAACCATGTCAGAGAATTTTTCAACAGAAAAAATCGCTGATGTATGGTGAGAAATTTTCTTAAGATTTTTAAGCGTCATGTGACTAAACGTCATAGATTCTCAAAAACACTTTACATCCTCAGGGGAAGATTAAAGTTCCTGATTTCGGAGACCTTAAAGTGCTAAATATAGCATCCAACATCCACATTAAACTAACGAGAAACATGTAGGTCGTTTAAAACGGCCTTGGCGTTGACTACACGAAACGTATGCGCTATATAGACGAGTCGTGAGCTAGGACATTCTGTCATTCTCACAGTGGGCGCGTGGTGGCAAAGTCGGAGAAGGGACCGACTATCGCACGAAAGGTTATTGGTTCGGACCCCGACCAGGCGAACTTTGTTGCTATCCTCAGCGTCGGTGAATTGATGCCAAACTCGTCCGGAAGGAACAAACCCTGAGTTGTTCATCGACTATTCACAGAAAATGCATTTAAATTGCCTTCCGTAGAAGTAGAATGCGTGACGCATCCCACAAAGAGACCGACCAACGCCGTCTTTTATCCTAGTACTTTGAACTACCTATCAAGACAACTATCGGTACATGTCGCGAAGGTGGGCAGTATTAGGTGTGGTGAGCCAGCCAACAGGCCACAATTGGCGTACCATTATTAAGAGAGGGCGTGTATGGTCAGCGTACTCATTGGCTGGCATGTGTTCGGTCGATGCTCTGATTGGTTATGATTGGCTGGCGCGCTTCCAATTCCCAACGCTGCTCACTTTCGCGACATGTACCCAACTGTTCTAGTAATGATTGCCAAATGGAGTGTTACCCTGAGGGCACAGAACGGAGTTAGAGAGGACCGTGAGGTATACATATGGAATCGACTTAAAAATGCGAATTAATAAAGACGCATGGCAACTAATTGAAGATTCTAAAGATGAAGTAACGTTGAAAGTCTTCACTAAACAACAATTCTAAAATGACAGAACGACTCTTTTAGTGTTGAGCTGTGCCACGAGCAGAAATTTAGATTCGCTGGTTTGTATCGCATCCAAAAATCTAAGAGAACCTTATTGAGATGCTACTATGAAAGTAAGAAACAAGAACAATGGGAATGGAACCAGATGCACCATGGACATCCAGAGCATCAGATTTTCCATTCAAAGGGCGACCACAGATTTCGCTCCTTTGAATGGAAGATTTGACGCACTGGATGCCCGTGGAGCACGGAGAACAAAGACATTTGGGCTACTCTGGCACATTACCGGGACTGATAGAGACATCAACAGAACCCTGGATAATGCTGATAAATTCTTATCCCCTTCACTATGTACAAATGCGCTCAGTCCCATTGACGACTGCCAAAAAATAGTAGAAGACGTGACCGAATCGCACCAACGAGCAGGTCTAAGGACTCTTCGAACTCTTGATTTGGCTTTGGAATCTTAAAATCTGGAAAATACTCAGAAATTCGGACGAGAGGCCCTGAATAGTTTCAGCGACCATTACTCTTGTAAGCATGCCCAGATAAAGGATAAATGATGTCGCTTCTTAATCCCTTTTGGGATGTGCCACGCATTCTACTTGTAAGGGATGTCGTGGAGGCGATTTGAAGGCGTGTTGTTTGGCCATACAATGTTTTGCGGTGACCATCCGATGAACAAGTCAGTGCTTTATCCTTCCCAGACAAATCCGGTACCAATTCATCGCTCCGAAGGGATGGAAGGCTTACTTGGCCAAAGCGGGAGATACGAACCAGGAACCTGGTACCGGGTGCACGCGACGGCTGGCACCTCCTCCGACTGCGCTACACCCGTCCTATGTCCAGGTAGAAAGCACTAAATATCCATGTAGTCTTAATGAACATTTTTCTAGGGTTGTCCAAGAAATATGATAGTAATATGGCTAGGTCTGTTCAAGAATATCGTACTTCTAAAAAAGAAAAGCAATCTATCCGGTAGGTATAGTTTGGGGACCTTAGAGAGGCAAGAATAGTTCAGTAGAAGAAGCGTTGAAAGGCGAAAGCGATGACGTGCGCTGGTACAAAGATCCCTCAATATTTCCCTGGCTGCATTTTGAAACACAAAAGCTGGCCTGGTCTGTAGACGAAACCTTCTATAAGTCAGATCTACTGCAACAAGGAGATGAGTGTTTCGTAACGAAGACCTTAAACCGATCGTACTTACAAGGTACCTCACTAATTTCCGGACACCTTCTACAGCTTGCTTGGCCGTGGAGAGGCATTACACGACTTTCCAAAAAGGCAGTACGGCTCGATTACAGTTCAGTAGTACTGCGACAAGCCCCATTCCCTTAGGTCAACATTCCCCCAAGACAAAACCCTCTTAAGGACTAGTCTCGTCACCAGGCTGGCCGGCCCCATTGTCCCGACGCTAAAACTGGAACAATTAGCCCAATTCAGTTAGGCCTCGAGTGTAATTCCTGGGTGTAATCGGGCTCACAAGAACGTTGCCAAATGTTCACCGAATCTACCGAGTGATAAGGCAAACAACGCGCGTTTTTCCATTCCTAGGCACGAACGACATGAAAAATTTGTCGTCGGCACAGTGCCTAGTTCCATACAGGGGCAGACACCTCTAGTTTGTGTCAATGGGTTTTTTTCATTCAAAACGTGTACAGAAAAAACTACTGTACACTGGAGAAGTGCGCGACAGGCACATTGCCGCCGGCTGCTGCAAACGACGGCAGAAAACTAGCCGCAAGGTCATGAATAAATAGATTTAGTGTAACCCCCTCCCCTTCGAGGTGGGTTCACATGACATCGGAAGAAGAGGAAGGAGATTGGGTGCCGCTAGCCTATAGTGAAGTGTGGGGAGGACGAGGCCTAGGCTTTCCAGAAACTAAATTCGAGGAGCATTCTGGTCTACAGGAAGGCACAGTGTAATGTACCTAAAGAGGCAAATACTATTTTAACCTGCTTGGTGGCTATACCTAGAACAATAGAAGAACCAGAGTAAGGAACTTCAGAGGGTCGCTACGACTTCTACGGGACGTGTGCAGCAGCATACGAAAAGCACTAGGCGGCTGACGCCAAAGTGTCTAGTACTCTCAGAGTCCGAGCGTGAGCGTAAAGAGGTTCATGCCTCGACCATGCTTCGCGGGACAAGGCCAATAGCGGTCAAAAAGCTCTGCAGAAGTGCGACGGCGATGGCTGAAGCTTGGCGGGAGCGCAGCTGCCGCGAGCGAGCTGTTTGGCGCATCGGCGGATGGTGTGGTGGCGACGACGGCGGTGACGAAGAAACAAGTCCCGTCGTCGTCGTCGTCGTCAAGGTAGGTCACAGCTGGGGCGACGGCACCTTCGAGAGTGAAACGAGATCGAGACGCGCCGCGCCCCTACGACGACCCTGCGGCATACGTACACCTATACCAGCGACGGAGGCGCGGCGGCAGCGGCGACGGCGGCGACGGAGCGCCACTAGGCGAGGAGGTCGCCAGCTACTACTACTGCTACTGCTCCTACCGGTACCAGTTACTGATGCTGCTGCCGACTGCACTGCGGCTGCGCGGATTCTGTCCCGTACGACAACGACGACACGCCGACGACTCATGGTGAACCGCCGCGCAGCCGCTTACTAATTCGCGCGACACACTCTCGGAAGCCTGCTTCTTCCAGTCAGTCACACACACTCACATACATGCACGTCGCGCCCAGCAGCAGCAGCCGCAAGTCAAGCAAGTGGAATGGGCCAGTTCTCTATGGGGTCGTCTTCCGGAGGAAGTTCTCAAGTGAGCCTACGTTGTGGAGCTAAAGAGTTGGAGACCTAAGGGCTTAGACGTAGACCGAAAATACAAAGTGTTGTAAATCCTTTGGAAACACACTGGAATACGCCCTGAACAGAATCCACTTCAAGAAGAACACTCCAGGTGGAATACACTTCGTGTAGAATACGCTACATGTAGAATCCGTTCAAAAGTCGCGAATAGACCGAGCGGACTAGGGCGGGTTCCTGCTCCCCAAGCAGTCGTCTTCGGTGAGGTACTAAAGCCAGTCCAGTCACTGTAGTTGAAGGAGGACTGCTAGAGCTAGGAGTAGGCCAAAGCCGGGAGAAGTTCGTCCGTTCAATATCATCTAAGTGGAATACACTTCAGGTAGAATACACTCCAGGCAGAATACGGTCACCCCAAGGTGCAAGCCAAACAAGCGGAATGGGCGGCGTGCCCGTTCGCCATACAGTCGTCCTTCGAAGAGGGACTTAAGTCAATCCAAGCCTTGTAGCTAAAGGAAGCCCTAGGCACTTAACGATGGCCAGAGGAGTAGACAGAACGGCCAGCCAACCGAAAAGTCGTTGTAGGGGATATTCCAGGTAGAATACTCCATCAGCAGAATACATTGCAGGAAGAATGTGCTCTCCACAGCCCGCAAATCAAGCGAGTTGGGTATGCCGGTTTCTGCTTCCCATGGAGTCGTCTTTCGAGGGGTAAACTTAAGTCAGTAGAGCGACTGCAGTTAAAAGAAGACTGCTAGAACTAGGGAAAGCCCATAGAGCGTCAACTCAAACGCATCTAAACGGAATGCAGGTAATAGAGAAGGGAATGCACTCCAGGTCCGAAGGGAATACACTCCGAATAGAATATGCTCCAGGTAAAGCACACCTTCGCTAGGAAAAAGGAATACACTCCGAGAAGAATACGCTTCAAGTATTATAGAACACACTTACTATAGGGAGCTGTACAGCCCTCCAATAAGGGTCGACCTGGAGTACTTCAGCGAAAGATAGACGGCCTTGTAAGCCCCATCCAGAAGAGTATTCCATCTGGGGCGTATCCAACCTAGAACGTTTTCCACTTAGAGTATATTCAGCCGGATTCTACCTTGAGCGTATTCTACTTTGTCGGAAGGCGAAAGCCGTCCAGCTACCTTCAGGTAGACTTGTTCCAAAGAAGTGAAATGCTTTAAAGAAAAACGGAGAATTCTCGCGAAATCACGCCCACCCTAGGCTAGACGTTCTCCGCAGCCCTTCTATGTAGGAGGTAATAAACAGTTGTTTAGGCACATATAGATGTGCATTTAAACTTGAACGACGTCTAATCCGCCAAAGGGATATGGCTACTCTCGCGTTCATGCCCACTACGCCTCTTCCTGGTCCATCTCCAGACGTCGTGTCCTGGAACCACCACGACGACGAGCGACAGCGCTCGCGCCACCATCACCGTGGAACCGGCGAGACCGTGAAGATGCGAGGCGATTAATGGGACTGCTTACGGCACCATCGAGACATCATTAAGCATCGCCGAGGGTCGCTGCTTTCGAGACCGAATGAAGGCGAACAGCAGCGACGGCGGCAACGACTGACTGAAGACGAGGAACCAGCGGCGGCGGCGGTTGGCTCGACCGATCCCGCAGGCGTTTCGAGACGCGTTCGACGGAAAAAATCGCCGAAGAAGAAATCGAAACCGTCGAGAGGCGAGCACACGCACGCGACGCGCGACACCGACACCAAACCTGTGCGCGACAGTCGATCGACGGGAGTTTAAAGCTAATTTACGGTGCAGAGTTGAACACGGTAGAAGCCAGGTGGCAGAGGTGAAGGGGAGGAGCGCTAGAAGATAACGGTAACCGCCATTGAGCTTCATCAACCACAATAAATACGGTAAGTAAAGCTAAAATCTGGAACTTAAAGATGCTTAGAATTCAAGCTCAACGGACGTTGATGAAGATGAGACGGGCTTCGAACGTAGTAAAATTCCTATTCATCCAAAAAAAACAAAAAATACATATTCAACCGAAAAGGCAAAAAAATTTAGAGGAAAATAACGTTGAAAAAATCGCTGGATAGCGTCCTGTCTGTCTAAGATGGGGTCCTTTCGCTCTGCATTTTCGAGAATGACAGCAAAGTTGACAGTAAACCACTATACAGAACAACAACACCTCGGGAATGCAGGAGAAGTAACCCTTTATTTCTTTGCTAAGGGTGCCCCTCTTCCCATTAGGATCCTGAAGAGATCTTCTGAACGGCCGCTTTCTATATGCCTTTAAGAGGAAGTAGAAGTTCCATCTTCTTATCAACCCTTTAAACCCTGAAAAGGAGACGTGTCGCTGCCAGTCATTCTACGAGATTACCCAGATAGGAGATAAAAAGAAAAGGATGAAAATCGAGACCAGCCAACACCTTCTTAATATGTGCGTCTCAAACTCTTCATCTATGAGTTCTTATTGAAATCCTCTGATTATGCACATCTGACCAGCCACTGATTTCCATAGGCATTTTTAGTTTTAATTCTAATTTTTCAAAGTTACAAGCACACATTTCGTTCATCAGTTGTGATTGAGAGATTTAGGAAAGAAGAGCAGTGCCTGTGTAATGATTCATCTATGTCTGCTGCACCAGGGTCTTTCTTCTGACAAATATTTTGAATCGCGAAATTTATGACACTGACTTTTCTTCCTTTCCTAAAAATCCTTTTTTCACAGTAAAGTTTCTAAAAGAGCGAGTGTAGCGCAGCTGGAGGAGGCGCCGGCTGTCGCGTGCACCCGATACCAGGTTCCTGGTTCGAATTTCCCGCCCAAGCCAACCAAGCCTTCCATCCCTCCGGGGTCGGTGAATTGGTGCCAGACTTGTCTGGGAAGGATAGAGCGCTGACTTGTTCATCGGCTGGCCACCGCAATTCATTGTATGGCCAAATACGCATTCAAATCGCCTTCACGACATTCCGTAGAAGTAGAATGCGTGGCGCAACCCAAAAGGAATTGAATAACGCCGTCCTTTATCCTTTATCCTTTAAAGTTTCTACAGAAAACGTGGGCCTTCAGATGAAGCGAAAATCATATGTGAAATTCTAGTGAGAGCATACATATAGTTACAGAGTCCAGGGCTCAAGGCTTCGCCCACAATCAATAATGAAAGGCGCTGCGGCTTCGACAAGCCGTTGAAGGTTAGGTGGGCCGGTCACACAATGTGGATTATGCGGGGTTTCTAAGAAACACTATGACACACACCAACAAGTTCAGTCATAGTCACGAAATTTTTGAATAAGCGATAGATCAGAACGCCTCTCGCGCCCTTTGAGCAAGAACAACACATTGGGCTACTGTGGCACGTGATAGGGATTGATGGAAAACTGCTGGTACACACGCTCGAGCGAACTTCCAATCGACCGGAGAAAAATTGGTTAAAGTAATGATGTCATTCTGAGCAGTAGATCAGAATCGTCATTTCCGAGTCTTCATATAGAACGAGACAATCAAAAAGTTGAAATTTGAAAGTTTAAAGAGGTAAGGCGGAATGAGGTGCAGATGAGATGGATTCAGATTGCTGTAGCGACCTTCTGGACTAAAGACAAGTGCATCAAGTTCAATATTACGCCATAAATAAGGCCTCCTTTTAGTCCTGCCTAAGTCTGATTTCCGGGACTATACTGACCCGGAGGCGTGTAGCGCAGTAGGAGGAGGTGCTGGCCGTCGCGTGCACGCGATACCTGGTTCCTGGCTCGGATTCCCCGCCCAGGTCAACCAAGCCTTCCATACCCTGTGTCGGTGAATAGGTACCAGACTTGTGTGGGAAGGATAAACTGCGGGCTTGATCATCGGCTGGCTACCACAAGTGATTGCTGGCCAAATTCGCATTCAGATCACCTACCCGACATCCCGTAGAAGTAGAATGCATGGCGCATCCCAAAAGGATTGAATAACGCCCCGCATCCCAAAAGGGATTGAATATCGCCCTTTACCCCTTATACTAATCTCCCAGTCCATATCGATTCCTTCTGATATCTCTGATTCGATTCTGATATTTCTGTTCGGTTTCTAAGCGCCGGCGATACAATCTGATTGCTATTGTCTTGTTCACTTTTTTGCAATTTAGTCACATGGGTTAATTTTGATGTAAACATATAAAAATAGTCCTTTGAAAAGGCTTTCACATCTTCAGAATGCACGCTGCAAATTCTAAGGCAAAGGAAGAGACTAGAAGAATACCAGAAGACTCAGCGACAAAAAATGGACGACAAAACGATGAAATACACGATTAAGTAGTCCAAGTGGCCAGTGGCCACTGTCCACTCGTCTCGAAGAACGCTGGGAACGGACGGGGGGGGGGAGGATTTCGGAGCGTGGAGCGCCGCGCGGCGGAGCGCCGACGGACGGACGGGGCTGGCTGGTGGCTTGGATGGTGGACGCGGCGCGACGCAGCGGTGTCGTCGTGATCGTGGTGGTGGGGTGGTGGATATAAACCCGTTCAAAAGAAGGTAAATTTCGATTTTCGCCCGAGATTGGATCATAGCCGACGGGGCGGCGGCGGCCAGCGGCGGCGGACGGCCGTCCGTCCGTCCGTCGCGCGGAACATCTGCGGACGATGTGAAGATGTCGACGTCGCCCCCTTACAAGGCGAGGAACTGTGTTTATCGTACCGTACTGTGTTCAGTTGTCGGATGGCGACGGTCCATATGGGCCGATCGACGTGTTTACATTCGAACCGAAGATGCTCATCAGAAGACGGCTACGGTTACAAAGAGCCGCTCCGACGGAGGCGGTGGCGGCACGAGGCGCCTCCACCACATTGCGCAAGACAGTCTCCTACTCCTAGAAGAGCTCGACTGAAGCGTTGTAAAGCACCTAACCGATTGCTATAGCAGCAGCTGGCGACGGTGATTGACTCTCGAGGCAGTGTCGAGAGTTCTCCGTCGGCGCCGCGGCGGTTTTACAGCGCGACAACGACGATGTTCTGTAGATGATGTACGTGCATGTAGATCGTCGTCGTCTTCGTCGTCGTATCATCGTTTCCGAGGGCATTACAATCACGCGGCGCACGCCGAGATCGTCGTCGTCTCGACTCGTTCGTCGAGTCGAGTCGAGACGAGACGAGACGAGAGGACGACGATCTCGGCGTCGTTGACTGTGTGGTGGCGCCACTACCACTGCCTGCCGTCAGCCCCAGCGACGACGACGACGATGAACACCATGAACCGGTTCAACAGCTGGTTTTGTGCGTGTGTATGTGATGTCTGTATGGGTGTGTGTGCCGCTTCACGCCATACACACAGGCACGTTAGCTTCTGTGCAGTAGCAGCTGCTGTACATACGTGGGCAGGCTATCGTCGTCGAGACGAGACCGACGTGGAGTGAACGACGACGTTATAGGGGTCGAGGCATGCCTTAGGGGATGGAGGAAGAGCAAGGAGCTCGTCATTGAATAAGCCTCCCTCAGTACAGACTCGTTCTTCCTGTCAAGGAACAGACTAGGATGGAAAAGATAAGGGTTGGCTTAACTCTTCCCCTTTTTGGGATGCGCCTACTGCTCGGAGGAAGCTCTAGTACAGTACAATAGTTCACGGTGTTCAGCCTACTGTGGTGGACTTATCTGACACCAATTCATTAGGCTATGAGTGATAAAACTCTTGGCTAGCCGAGGCGAGATTCGAACCATGGATCGATTATAGGATGCGCGCGAGAATGGTCGCACCTTCCGATTGCGCTCCGTTATTTTCAGCAAAGACGGCTCCTCTAAAGGATTTCCTACGCTTAGATAAGAGCATAGTCAAAGTGTTCCCAGTCTATAAAGAAAGATTAAGCAGAAAACGACCTCAGAATAGAAAGGGAAAAGGGAGAAGGAGGCGAGGGAATTGGAAAAGTCTGCAGGAGCAGTTCCTTTCAGACCAGAAGACTGTAAGATCTAGGATCCTGTAATGCAAGGCTGTAATACCAGACCTGTGTCCAGTTAAATGATGGAACGTCCTTTAAACTCTTGCAATCTACGGCATTGAAGAGCGTCCTTTAATTGATACAAAGAGGGGAGCGAAATAGGCAGTCTTGTCCAAATTCGAACCCCTAACCATGGTACCTTATACCGGAGCATGGTGACAGTAAATGGGACCTAAAAACTCATTTAGTACTTCTACATCTTTTGGAATCTCCTAGTGGTCTTCTAAGAAACTTCAGGAAGTACGAGAGGAAAGTTGAACACATAGGAACCGTGTCACTACCGTCATCTAAGCCAAGCACACGTCCACTGATGCTCCGAACTTGAGACGGAATTGACATGCGTGGTGCATCCCGTAGAAACTCAAAGTCGATATCCTGTTTGCTCCACCTTGAATTAATAGATTATCACAGAGAGTTTCGATTAAGTTACATACAAAATCAGTGGATTAATGAGGGCGTAAGCTACCTCTTCTGGGAGGTCTTCATGGAATTTTGTCCATTCAGAAAAAGCTGTTTGAGGGAAATTCAAGAGATAAGTGTTCCTCAATAATTTTCAAGGTGAACCATCCACTTTACTTCTTATTTCGACTTTATATTCTTCTAAATCTAGTCAAATTCAAAGGTGATATTGACGCAAGAAGAAGAGGACGGACTCAAGTTCGAACCCTTGCTCGTGCCAAAATTTTGCGACCAAAATATTGACAATAAACAGCTAAGTTGCTATAGCAGCGCTAAAGCAGTAGAGGAGAGTCTGGTATTAGCTCTACGTTCTTCGCCAAATATCAAAGGCGCCACTCGACCTCGAGCCGGGCGAAGACCAGAGAGCAGTCAGACGTCAGTGAAGGTAGTGGCTTCTGAAGACACTTCTGCGCTTTAAAATAATATTGGTCTTTGCGAGGCCTACAGACTCAGTGTTCGTAAGCGATACTCCAGAACAATACTAAGCGACAAAGGTGAAAATAATCCGAATAACCAGTCAGCCGGCGAAAACGTGCGTGACACCAAGGCCAACAAGTGAAAGCATCGTCGTCGTCGCTGACGCTGCTGCTGCTGCGGCTGACGCCTCAGGTCGTCGGGGTCGGGGTCATATGACCTGTTTCTCGACGGCGATGACGACGACGACGACATGGAGATGCAGCGGCTGCCGCTGTTCGCTAGAGCTTCTGAATTGTTACCTGTTAGGTAAGGGTTTGTGAACCTTTGTACTTTCGAGTAACATAGTCGAGAGGTACTAGTTAGTGGATGGAGTCTGGGGAAGAAGCAAACTTAGAATAGACTTCAGCTTGTAGCCAGGAGTTTCTATTAGTCGAAAACTAATGACTGTTAAGCAGTAGGTCTTGCTAGGTAACCAAGAGGCCGGTGGAAGTCGATCAAAGGCCGTTTTTTGATCGAATGCTAACGTACCCGCAAATAAAACCGCTAGAAAAGTGGTCCAATTGAGACTGAATCCAGAGATTCTTTGATATTAAGCAGTAACGCTCCTAGAGTAGAATCTGACAGATAAATAAAACTGACTTCCTCTAATGGATATAAAAAATGCACTAGTCGTTAATGTGGCCTACATATGAAGGCGATTACACTCCAATCAATCAGAACCAATCGGACTATCTTTCCATGGTCTTTAGGCACTTTTTGGGCGTATCCCCCACAATGTTGGACACAGGGAAGCTCATACCAGAAAGATAAGCATATGATGGTTCATGTCGCGAACATGAGCAGCATTGGGAGGTTAGGGCCCGCCAAATATAACCAAGAAGAGCAACGACCGAACACATGCCAGCAAATCCGAACACTGACCGTACAACCTTCAGCGAATAACGCGTCAGTTTGGTGCGATCTTATTGGGTGGAGCGCTAACAACGCCCAGTGCTGTCCAGCTTCGCGACATGTACCCATGTGGTAATGGTAAAGGGAATCAGAGACGTATGGGAAGTGACTGGGTATGTTCTACCTCATGCTGTCGATGATTTGCTTAGCTGGCACCGCCTTAGCCGCTCCCCTAGCACACGCAAGGGTAATGCTTTTGAAAAGTACTAATTTTCATTATTCAGATAGCAACAAAGAATAGAGTCGACGTTAGTTGGTACCCTTCTGGGATGCGCCACGCACTCTACTTCTGCAAAATATCGTGCAGCCGACTGAATGCGGATTTGGCCTATACAACAACGTTCGATGGTCAAGTCAATATTTTATCCTTCCCAGTCCTGCCTGATACCAATTCGCCGACTCCGGAGACATGGGGACTTGGTTTGCTGCGCGGGAAATCCGAACCAAGAACCTGGTATCGGAAGCCCGCACCAGTCGGCACCTCCTCCGACTGCGGTATCACACGACCCAGACCGACAGCTGCCATTTCCGAGAAAACCGCTAAATTCCGTCTTAAATTCTAAGTGATTAAGGAGGCCTATCACTTAGCTACACTCTAAAGCCCCTTCACTTTCTCAAGACCATCAAACACTACAAGGTCACTGAGTCGTCGTCTTTGGCGAATTATTAGGAGGCGAAACCAGTACGAGGACGT
This sequence comes from Heligmosomoides polygyrus polygyrus, assembly GCA_947396885.1. Taxonomy (NCBI): domain Eukaryota; kingdom Metazoa; phylum Nematoda; class Chromadorea; order Rhabditida; family Heligmosomidae; genus Heligmosomoides; species Heligmosomoides polygyrus. The sequence goes on from OX377205.1 coordinate 12,584,184, forward strand.
TGCATAATCCGTTTATCGTCCTCGCCCTCTGCCTAAACCATCGTCGACGCGCAGGCAAATTCGAAATCGAACAGGTGACTGAGGATCTACCATCTAACTGGCAAGACTGTGCCGAAGAGCGATTCGTTGAGGCCGAGTAGGCTGCTTCAGCACGTTACCGATGGAGTGAATCAGACCGTCCAAGTGGTGGTAAGAGCGTAGTCTTCCAAATCAGGCTCACATGACTGAAAGCGCAAGGGAGACTTCCGTTTGTTAGTCTCTTACAAGACTTACAGATACCTAAAGTAGTATCAGCATGCGGAAACATTAGGAGAATGGGCGAGGCACCTCATTGGTGACCCATAGCCTATGCGTGGAATAGCCTCTGAGTACTCGGGACCTCTGAAGCTTCACGCAACTCACTCCTTCGGAACTGTACTGCTGCAGAAATCAGCTATCAAAATTTGAAAGGGGTTCCAGGGCGCTATGCTGGTTGGGGGGCACACCTTCGCAGTCGAGACTTTTTTCAAAATACTTCACGAGGCAAGACAGCATGGTTAGCTTTCTCGGCCTAGTCCATCCCAGTTCAAAAATGCTGATGGACTATGAAGCTGTGTAGTAAGAAAAAGGAGTAAGAAAGGCGCCATCACAACAGTGCTCCCCCTAACGCTCATTGCGGCCAGAATTCTTATAGTTAGATTGTACAGCATTCTTATAGTTAAAGTCGATGAGATAAGAGTTGATTCCTACTCATCAGTCAAATCCGTTTTCCTTGAATGTGGTGTTTATAATAACTTCTGCTAAACCCCTTCTATCCCTACATGATATTGCTGCTTACAAGGCTAAAACGACTCGCTGGCCCGGATGTGGAATTGAACCTTAACCTCGTTGACGAAGCATGTGGCCACAGCGCGGTATTTGATTATAGGTCGTCATTCATACCACTCTCTACGCCATAGATAAGAAGCCAAGAAATCTCAATTTCTTGCAGAAGTGGGCAGGATATGACACGCTGACGTTGTTCGAGTTCTCCTGAGTTTGCGTCGAAGCACAATGCATGGCGCAATCCCACATAGTTGCTCATTGGTGGTTCAACTTCATTAGTGACGATGACTAAAGATGCAAAAGAGGAGATATATATGCAGGCGTTAGTCAGTCCCTTTTATGGAATGCGCACCGCATTCCAGTTCTACAGCATATCGTGGAGATGATTTGGAGGCCTACATCTACATGTGGCAATTGCAATGACTTACAGTGGCCAGTCAATGAAGTAGTCATAGCTTTACCCTTTATGGAAGAATCCTATACGAAAAGACTTCGTATGTATGCTAGGTCTGGGCCAGATCAGAACCTTAAACCTTCATTCGAAGTTCATGCGAAAATCGGCGCCTTCTCCGACTGCTCCATCGCTCATTAATACATTTCCATTCCCATTAAGATTAAATTTAGCGTCTGGATGGGCGCGTGTAGCGCAGTTGGAGGAGGCGCCGGCTGCCCGCACCCGATTCCAGGTTCCTGGTTCAGATTTCCCGCCCAGGCCAACCAAGCCTTCCATCCCTCCGGGGTCGGTGAATTGGTACCAAACTTGTCTGGGAAGGATAAAGTGCTAACTTGTTCATCCGCTGGCCACCGCAAGTCATTTTATGGCCAAATACGCATTCATTTTGCCTCCACGACATCCCGTAGAAGTAGAATGCGCTGGCGTATCCCAGAAGGGATTGAGTAACGCCGCCCTTTATCATTTATCCTTTTATAGCTGTCTGAGTATGCCTAGGCTACAGGAATAGAGAAAATGGAGACTGCTTGAGCGACTATGTGCTTAAAAACTACACTCTAGAAATACATTTTGATTTTGTTCCAAAAAATATCCAAGTTCGAGAGCAAGAGGACACTACCCTCAAGAAAATAGGTTTTCTAAATTAACAATGTACGAACATCTATAGGAAAAAAGGTTTTTATGTGACAGATTTTCAGCTATTTCTTCCCCCAAGTAGAGCGGCACATTAAAAACCCCTTATGAACAAGTTCAGCCGCCGGAAGACAGCAAAAATTTGCAGAAAAAAGCGAAAAAACTGGACGCAGCGCAGCGGTGGTCGACCTCGAAGAGCAGAAATCGAGAAGAAGATGAAGAAGATTCTCGGAGAAACTTCGGCGCGGAAAAATCTCGCGCGCGCGCAGGCGTAACTGACCTCATGCTGAGATCGTCGTCGGCGTCACACAGCGTTCGTTCGATCTCGGACTTTCACTTCATATTTAGTTCACACCTCCAGCGGACTACCGTACGCGACGACGGAGAGACCTAGGACTTAATGAGCCCGAGCTACACGCTTCGCACTCCGCATAACTGACACCTCGTCAGCAGATAGTACGGTAAGCGGAAGTGAGAAGTGGGCCGGACGAGTCGTTCGATGGATCGGTTGGGAGATGGTCCCTAACAAGTAACAAGAGGAGGAGGAAGAGAAGAAGAAGAAGAAGAAGAAGAACCACACTTGCGGTCCGTTTCGGGGACGGTGCCCGCCGGTGATGGTGGCGATGGCGGCGGCGGCGGCAGCGGCGGAGGCGGATGAGGGCGTTTGGACCTCTCGACGGACCACACCTACCGTATCCACACCACTACCACGCCCATACGAAGTGCATTAGAAGACGCTGATGCTCCGAGCGGGAGCTGGACGACCAGATGAAAGGCGGAGTTCGTAATTAGTGCGACAGATACAGGTGGAGATAAGCGGCAAGGGGGCGACTGCTGAGTGGCTGAAGTTTCGGCATGCTACGCTGACCACAGACAGAGGCACCACAACAGGTCGCGGCCAGCTTCTGAAGACGACGCCGACAGGGACGGTGGCGCCCCGCCACGTCCGTCCGTTCGTCTGTTGCCGCCACACACACGCGGACACAGTGGCGCAATCACGTCATCAGAGCAAACTTCTTGAGCCGCGCGAAACAATAAATGTGGACGGACAGGCTGATTGCGCATTAGTGACGACCACTACATGGCCCTTGCTACCTGCTCGGGACACGCTCGTAAACTCCGTCCCTTTTTTGGGCCGCGTGGGAAAAGTGTCTTGAAACCCTGAGAAATTTAGAAGAATGAGGAAGAAAACGCAGAAAAATAAGCAGAGGGAGAGATGGAGATGAATAAGAGAAAGAAGGGGAGGCATGAAAAGTCATACTACCACCTGACAAATACTAAATTCATCACGATCTACCCTAGTGGGGAGGCACCCTAGTGGGGAGATCATTCGACATCGACGGCGGAAGCCTAGGAGAGGACCTTCCTATGGAGTTTTGTACTCGTGGGAGGCCGTCCTGTTTGTGTTTGCTTCACCTTTCTAGCGGTGCCCCTCCGACTAGGAAGGATCCATTCTTCAGTACATAGGTTGGGAAAAGAGAAAGGATTGACGGTTTAGAAACATCAGAAGTAGCCTGAAGAAGAAATTGACGAAAGTGAGGAAGAGGCAAGACAAAATAGAGACGAAGCACAAGAAGAAAAATAGGGAGGGAAAAGCGAAGAGGAAGAGGAACAGGTGGGAAAAGAAATGCCGCCACATAGAAAAGTGTAGTCTCTTTCTAAATTTGGAGGGAAGAAGGAATTAATCGCTTAGAAACGTGACGAATAACCTGTAGAAAAAAGAGCGTGAGAAGAGAACGAACAGGAAGCAATAGAAAGGAAACAGATGGGGAAAAAGAGGTAAGAAGCAGAAAAATAATGCTAGAGCAATTGGAACTGTGGCTCTTCCTGGAGATATTACGGTGAGAACCTCAGCTAAACACGTGGCTTGTGATTCTTCCTATGGTTAACGGTGATTCCGCTAAATTTGACTTCTAATTTCACCCGTTGACGGGCCTCGATCTTGTTCAGATGTTAAAGATAGCAAAAAAGTAGTCCAACGGTTTTATGTGCCTTTGTTTTTTATCATTTTTAAATAGAAATTGTCCAATTTTTGAGTCACCACCCACGTCGCTTTCCGCATATTTGAAAAGCTTTAGGTAAGCAAAAATACTCACATTTCTGGTCAAACGCACAAGTCGTTAATGTGGTCTACATGGAGGGGCGGGAACACGTCAATCCAATCAGGCCGTATCCTGCGGGCGTCCCGTCCAAGGAGTCGAACACGGAGCCATAGAGGAATAGAATTAGAGTAGACCAGTCCTACTAGGAGTGGTCAGGGTAAAGACATTTTCTAGCGAGCTCTCTAACCAGAAGTGGAGGCCTTGTTCTATAGATATAACACTCTGAATGTATTGTAGCGTTCAGGACTGTAAAAGTGGCTGAAAGCATTGCTGTGTTAGTAGCGGTTCTCTATAAGAAAGGCTGGGCCTTCCGAATATGCTAGGTGAAGAAGAAAAAGAAGAATTTCCCGCCTCATCTCGAAGAGATCTCCTTCGCACTAGCCCATAGTTGCAAGTTCTAAAGTTATCGAGGAACTTCTAGACGAGAGATTCGGTTGGTAGAAGAAGATCTCTAGGATGCTTAGGTAGCTTACGCTTGACGACATGTTCCAAAACCTCCAAAAGCTGATGGAACTTTTAGGGTCTAACGGCAAGCTTTCAAGGCCAGAAGAATGGAGCGGAAGTAACAAGAAAGCAAAGAAAGGTAGGCGCACTAGTAGGAAACATTATTCTAGGTATCATGCATCGAAAGAGTGGTCGCCTTCAGAAACCGAAATTGCTGGAAGAAGAGGAAGGCTATTTAACTAAGCCTCGATAGAAGTGGATGAGATAACCAACAATGAGGTTCTGTGACCGTCAGAACGAAATTAGACGAAAATTCGAACAGTAGAGGAAGATCACTGAGAAACTTAGGGCTTAAGCTCCCGATGAATATGTAGTTAAACCCCTCTCTACCATCCAAAGCCAGACACTGACGGAGCTTTTAGGAACCTGCATAGGATAACTTTAAAGTGAAGAATGCGGCATAGGAACGACTACAAGTACATTAAGCTAAAATAATCAGGTAGGTTTCCTAGAGTGAGGGCCCTTTTCTAACGAGGTCTCGAAGTGGATTCCTCATTCTAACCATAAGAACGGTTATTGACCATAACGCCTTTCACAGATTTCTAAAGATCATCAGAGACGTGAGGTTGAAGGCAATCAGCGGGCTGTTATGAAAGAAGGCTTCATAAAGATGCCAAATGAAAGAAGAGTGGAAGAAGAGTGAAAGAAGACGGAGGGTTTCCAACGAGGCTTGAAACTGAAGTAGCTTCCTTCGAGTAAACCTCTGGTGATTCTATAGGCATCGTAGATGCTCCGGATGACAGCTGAAGGCAAGGAAGATGATACTCGGCGAGCTCAGGTACCTTACGCCAGAAGTCATGCTCGGCGGCAGGTCGCAAATTCCTTCGGGAGCCTTCTCAGTGGCCCACAGCCCCCAGGAGTCGGAAAGCGGGTGTTCGAGTGAAATGAAATCTGAAGATGAAGAGCCGCTGATAACGTGAGGTGTCGCGAAGTATAGGTCAGGTCTGATGTCTGCTGAGAGGCGACGACAACGATTAGCATCTCCAGAGGATGTGTCGCGCGCACGTTGAACAGGGTGCGATGAAAAACTGAGATACACACGGACAGATGCACTACGGCACGCGAACACCGACCCTCTGGCTGCTGCTGCTGCTGCTGCCACTGGCTCCAGAAGGCAGGAGACGGTCGTTACAGCTACAGACACGCCCACGCTACGCAGTCCAGGACCATGGCGACAGGGCGGTAAAATATAGGCTTGAGAATCTGGGTCGAGGATATTCGAGGCGGAAAAAATTGCGAGCGAAAAAAATCCGCCTTCGCCTCGGACGACGACGATGTAGCGCGCGGGTTTTTGCCGTTGTCGGTGACAAAATGTGGGTTCCTGGTTACCGTAAACCCGGCGACGACTCCGCCTCCCCCCGTCGTCGTCCGTCGGCGCACGGCGGCTCGTCGGTCACGCCTCTTGCGGCTCTCTCCACGCTGGTACGGCTCGCCAACCGATCCCTCCACGTCTTCGACGTCTGCGGTCATCTCGTCTGGCAGATCGTCCAACGGAATGAAACATCTGGACGTGGCGCCGCCGCTGTCTGTCACCAGTACGATGGACCTTAGTCACTCAGCCAGTTCATGTAACCTGGAGAGCCTGCGCTTCGAGGAGACGCCAGGCCAGTCACTCACCGCCCATCAGAGAAGTGATGCTGAGGCATCGATTCCGGTCAGGGTTCAGGGCGACTCTTGGCCAGCTGGCTGGACTGACCTCGCCTAGCGACGACGGTATATGCAGGCAGATGGAGGTGGCAGTCAAAGAAATCAGAGAACGCTCCCTCCTAAGTGAATCAGTTTTCTAGAAGACGCGCTGCTTGTCCTTAGGCAGAAGTTCATGAGGTACTTCTAGAAGCTCTCCGGAGCTCAATGAATTTTCGAACGATTTCGAAAGAATATCCCTTATGATAAAACATGTAGATTGCGAAGCTTGCGAAAAACTTTAATCATTTCATCATTTCCATACTTTCATAATAAAACTACCACAATTATATGGCTTTATTCATTTATCGTTCACTGAAAGGAAGCCTTGCTCTTCGACTAATTCGACTGCGCGCAAAACTCTTGAAGTACAAGTAATGTACAGTAATTCACATTTAAAGCATAGATCCTTCCCCTATGAGATGGCTACCGTAATCACCGTATTAATGGGCTAGCACTCCAGCAACGGACGAAATGATCTCCGTCGGACCGATTATTCTTATTCGCTTATATTCGAAGACTAGCACCTTGCTGAATTCAACTAAACTTCAACTCAATACTGTACAGTAATTCATCTTTAATTCACCTAACTATAATTCATCTTTATGGTGATTACGGTAGGCGTCTAATAATAGAAGGGCTTAAGCACATTTTTACGTATAACCATAAGGTTAGAACAATGTTTCGACAAAAAAGGAAGACGGTTGTCAGCAACATTCGGGATGCGCCACCCACTCAACTTCGACGGGAAGTCGTGGTGGTGAGTTGAATGCGTATTTGGCCATACAATGACTTTTGGTGGCCATTCAATGAACAAGCCAGCGCTTTGTCCTTCCCAGACAAGTCTGGTACAAGTTCACCAATCCCCAAGGGATGGAGGGCTTGGTTGAAGTGTGCTGGGAATCCGAACCAGAAACCTTGTATCGGGTGCAGACGACAGCCGGCGCCTCCTCCGACTGCGCTACCACGCGCCTTAGAAGCACTAACTAATATAATTCGGGATCTACAATAGGGTACTCCTATGGAGATTCAAAAAACAAATTCAGAAAACCTTTCCAGACCATAGCTACCCTTTAAACTTACTTCTACGTATTAGTACTAGCTTGACAGTATTCTAGGAATCACGACGTCTGGGACATGTATACCATTTCCTCGACGTAACTTCCGAAAACTTAGCCAGCTCATAGCCCCACTTAATGCAGATAATTATAAAGAAAAGTATATAAAATAATTTCACAATATAGATCTTTTTTAGTGGCAGGAAGACATCCGTCTTCTTTCTCCCAGTGTTATGTACATCTAATCTAGGTAAAAATTCGCTTCGAAATAATGCGTTCTATTCCCACAGTTGGCTTTCATAGCTTAAGGTATTTCAGAAGCGCTGTGCCTTAAGATTCTTAGATGAAATGCCCATCATCAGCTTCAGAAGACTAACACATTTTCACCTCACTAGACTTTGTGCTTATATTATTATTATTATTATTATTTATTACACGGGATATCCGTGTGAAACCACTTAACAACAAAGAAACATTTCACCCAACACAACACAACACGTATAACGATATCAACTCAAGTGTAAGATCAGAAACTTTAGAGGTTATAGGAAAGATGTACCAGTGATATGAATCATCTTAGGACAAATCTAGCTTGTCAAGTTTGCTTTTGAAATCGCTGAGTTTGCTTGTAACTATGCCTAACCTTAGCAGCTTGTCGAACTCAGTGCCAGCTCTATTCACGAAGAAATGGAACCTCACCTTCCGTTTAGCCCTAGGAATGGCTAATTTCACTGGGCCTCCCCTGGTATTAGATGCCCTCAGTTTAAAGAAAATTTTAGAATTAAGTCCATAATGTCCGTATAGAACCTTGTAGACTGTGATTAGGTCAAACTTTCTCCTCCTGTGTGACAGGGAAGGCAAGCCTAGCACCGAGTTTCGCATTGTGCTACAGGGAATATTGTGATACGAAAATCCCTTAGACCTAATGAACACCTTACGAGTAAAACTATTCTGTACTTTTTCCAGCTCAATTATTGATTTTACCTTATACGGATTAAAAATAACTGTGCCATACTCCAGTAAAGGTCTGATAAATGTTTTGTACGCTTTAACAAGAACATTAGTATTCGTTGTATATAGGGTTCGAAACAGGTTAAGTACCGCTTTGGCCGCCTTAGACGCTACAAGTTGACAGTGAGTATCGAAACTGAGGTCCGGTTTTATTAAGAACCCTAGATCCATTATTTCCTGTACCTCCTGTAACTGTACTCCTTCAATAGTATATTTAAAATCAATATGCCTCTTACCTAGTCTCAACACTTTTGTTTTTTCATTAGAAAGAGGAAGTTTCCACTCATTAGCCCACTTTACGACGCTGTTGAGAGCATTTTGTAGAATTACCGAGTCGTCTACAGAGGCAATGGGGCAATACAATTTAAAATCATCAGCGAACGCTGAGCACATGACCTTGTTCGAAGAAATGATTGAGGGAAGTTCATACGTAAAAATGTTGAAGAGTACTGGAGACAGTACACCGCCCTGTGGGACTCCACTGCACAGCTGTCTGGGAGTAGAAAAAATAGATTTAATACGTACGACAAATGTTCTTCCAGACAGAAAGGCTTTAATCCACGCAACAATTCGAGGATGTATTCCTATCAATTCTAATTTGTAGAGCAACCTACTATGAGAAACACGGTCAAACGCCTTTGCAAAGTCCAAATAAATTACATCAACGCTTACATCTTTATCAAGTGAATCCGTCCAGTCATTCATCGACTGGAGCACTGCAGTTATTGTGGACCTGTTTCTTTGAAACCCGTGCTGAAAATCAGAGATAACAGCATTATCTTCCAAATGTTTCAGAATTTTTTCCTTCACTATTTTTTCAAAGAGTCTAGCAAAAATAGACGTAATATTGATTGGTCTATAATTTCTTGGATCTGTGTGTAACTGTTTTTTATGAACTGGAGTTATAAATGAAACACGCCATCTACTGGGAACTTCCGCCCGCATAAGGCTCAAGTTATATATAAAAGCTAAGGGACCTGCAATGATATGAGATATCTTCTTAATAAAACATAATGGAATATGGTCCGGCGTATCAGAAAACGAAGTAGGCCATTTTGAAAGAAGTTCATGAATCACCTCAGCATGAAACCATACCGCATCTGCCATCATGGGAAATTTTGGCACGACTACTGGCTGGACAAAATCATCGTCTTTTTGGTAAACCCTCTCGAATACATCAGCAAAAATTTCAGCTTTCTCATCATCATTAGTGGCCATAGTCCCGTCCTCTCTTTTTAGCACAACAGGCGTCGTCTTGTTTATAAGCCGTGCCTTTACATATCTGAAAAATTTGGTCTTGCTTTTGGATTCAATGATTTTCTTCTCTACTCCACTATAATATTTCCTTAACCGTTTCTCATAAGTAATGGCTAGCCTTTTATATTCCTCAATATCCTTAGGTTCATTACTTAATTTGGCCTTGTTCCATGCTTCCAGCTTTCTGGATGCTATTTTTTGTATGTATCTGGGAAGACCAAATTTCTTAGTAGGCACAATCACTTTTGGTACAAAGAGGTCCATGGTGTGATGGAGAATTTGGATGAAAAGCTCATATTTAGCATTGACAGAAGATGCCGTATTCAGTGAACCATACCAATCAATATCACTGAGATATCTATTAATCTCCCCAAAATTTGCCTTATTTAAGTCCCACTTTGTCACAACGCTCGTGCATTTGCTATTCTTCAGGTTAAGGAAAAGATGTATAGAAGCATGATCACTAGTCCCTAATGGAGCGAGCACTTCCACTCGCTTAACAAGGCTATTATCATTAGTCAACACTAGGTCAAGAATGTGCCTACCAAGTGTAGGTTCTAGTATTGCCTGAGTAAAGCCATAGTTATCACACATGTTCAGGAAACTTCTGGCTGTACGATCAAAAGCGTAAGAAATGTGCTGTGACCAATGAATTCCGGGAATATTGAAGTCTCCCATTACAATACACGAGTGATTGCATGATACCAAGTCACCAATAGCCTTCATCATTTGTTCGAACAGAGCTGTAGTGCAACAGGGAGTTCGGTAAACCACAATCATTCTTACAGTTCTGTCTACCAGGCCGAGTTCATAGCACAGTAATTCATAACCCTCAGGACAACTTTCACAAAAAACCATAGAAGGGTTAAAACTTTTCTTAACAAGGACAGCTACTCCACCACCCCTTGCATGGATCCTGTCACATCTTAACACTTCAAACTGTGAGCATAAATGACCAAATATGGAAGTATCAGTGACGGAAGGTGAGAGCCAAGTCTCCGTAAGGGCTATAACACCCATTTCAAACTGCTGGATTAGACATGTTAAGCTGTTCACATTTTTATGAACTGAGCGAATATTCGCCAAGAGACAAATCAAATTTTCATCATTTGTCCGAGGAAGACTCATACGTTTAAATTGCTGGACGGCATAGTGGAAGCAGTACGTGAAGAATGAGCAGGCTGCGTAGGCGTACAAAACATGGAATTGTCTGCAGGATTCAGCGATACAGAGGCGGAACCAGAAATAGGCTTCACTGTAGCAGTACCATTGCGGCGAGCCTTCCTTTCGGCACTAATCCGCTCACGGGTACAGTGCTCATATTGTCACAGTTTGGGCAACATTGCTGGAATAAGGGGTAGAAAAGGTGCAAACGAGACAGTCAGTGAAGTCTTTGAAACCCTTGCAAACACAACAGGTTGCTGAAAAATAATGACCTTTTATCGACTGGACGAAAGGCATACACTTGGTCCAAAACAGCGAAGTGTTATGTGGACGACTTGGCCAGGCCTCCCTTGGCCCAAGTAGTATAGTGGTTAGTACTCCACGTTGTGGCCGTGGCGACACAGGTTCGATTCCTGTCTTGGGCAGTTCTTTTGCATTACTGCAGTAATGCAATGAAGAAAATCGTTTTCGACTTAAAGACTCAGATGAAACGCGACTGGCGTACTCTCTCCTGGATATCACTTCTACAATTAATCTTCTAACCCTAGAAGACTTAGGATTTCCTGTTGAATACTCACTAGCTGTGGAATTCAGAAAACCACCACGTTGAAGAAAGTTTGTTTCTCGACGGCTGTCTGTCGCGCAACAGTTTTCACCTGCTCCTCGACGGCTTATCAGTGAATCAGCTCCCGAAACGACCATTATTTTTGCGTCGAAGTAAACGAGCTACATCCGACATTGGCGCTGTGCACTTCTAGAAGACACGTACCTACACCCTGTAGCATGGTCCGGTCAGAGAACGTTATATTCGTCGTTCCGAGTATGGAGTTACTTGTTCAGCTCCAGTGAGCTCAGCAAAACGAGTTGCAGATGAAGTGCATGGCGTAACCTATTGATGATCTCTTAATGGAAGACCGCCTGAACAGCAGCAATGACCACAGTCACCGATGGCCCCGTCCAGGGCCCTGAAGGTGTCAATGTCAACAAGGTTCAATTACCACTGGCGATGAGGTCACAGCAGGAAGTAACGCGTGTTCGCACCTAGTGCTGGTCTTTCTGACCTTAGTTACGGTATTAACGGTCTAACACTTCCCCGTGGGTAAACAGGACATGCACGAGTACGATGGCCAGACCGGAATTAGCCGGAAACGCGCGGTCACCAGCCGAGAACTGTGCCGATGGGGAGCTTAACTCGGGTCTGGGGTTGGTGCTAAATGTTGCCAAGTGATTAAGTAGTAAGTAGAGGTAGCAGAGTGCTGGAAACTGGTTAATCTCTTCCCTAGGTGCTAAGTGTTTAAGTAGCTCTTCAGGTTGCTTACGCGCGAGTAGGATTGACGTAAGGAAGCTTCCGGTAATATGCTGGTAAGGGACTCCCGTGGAGAGCAACGAGCTGTGGGCACGAATCCCTCGTGAAGCTTTCTGCCTTCTTCATGACTCTGTTTAGCTGTGCCCTCTCCTCAATTGGTTTCTATTATCGAGGAAGCAACAGCAAAACAGCAACACGTGCCAGAGTGGCCCAGCGCGTCTTCCTGGAGCAAGGCAGACGCACTGAGCCACTATGGCACGCGAGAAAGGATGGAAAAGTTGTTGGCTTCCGCTCGAGCCACATCATGATCATAAGAGTGACAGGTGAACAGGTGGTCCGCTGCTCCTATAAAATCGCTGAAGTTAGGCTACTCTATGTTGTTACTCAGGCACTACTTGCACTGCGGTCGCGTTGTGGTCAAAACGATCCTTCAGGCCTAGCTAACTAGAATTTGTAATTGGCGGTAAATATTGTACAAGAAAAAGATAAGAAAGGACCTTCAACCATTCTGAACAAGTGTTCCAGGGCAAAAGACGTCGACCTTACCGAGGGAGGATTGGCGGGCTGTCGTAGAGGTTGAACGTCTAAAATTAGGTGGGTCATGTAACCCTTCTAATTAACATCCGCAGGAATAGAAAGTGACCAGAGAGTTCGAGAACGACAAGTTTAACCACTACTTTGTTGGTCGAACCTCCTCGTGAAAATCCTATCGAGAAAATAGAGTGCCAAGTGCAGTTCAGTGAGCAGGACAAACTGGATCACTCTGGCACGCAGAGGTAATGGTGACTTTGCTGTCGTCAACTCTCCCTCTCTCCAGAGCAAATTGGTGACCGACCAGAGAACAACAGGTGTTCCCTGATCATTTCAAGACCTTCAGTCCGATTAACTAAATAGCATAATGCTTGAATTTTTTTCGTACGACGTAGGTGTTCCAGGACCAGGTGGATCACTCTGGCAATTGAAGAAATCAACGGATGATGCAGATTAAATGACAAATGAATAGAATGAGAAAGGTACGCATTAGTCAATCCGTTCTTAGGAAGCACCACGCATTCAATTCCAACGACATACCGTGGAAGGAATTTGAATGCATACTTACCCTATGCAGCGAAGTACGGTGGTCAACCGATAAACAAATTAGGTCCTGATCACCTTTCTTCGTGTAGACTCGTATACATTCTGATTTGTAGCATGATGGGGTTTCGTACGGCGAAGGTATCCCTAGACCACGTGGGCCACTCTGGCACGAGAAGGAGACTAATGAAGACCTTGTTGATATTGAAGGCATTTGGCAACATATCTGGCTTATGCAAATCGATAGAGAAGTTACGGACGGGAAGGTTTGCCTAGCTTGCACAGAACCTGAGCCAAAAATCAATCCACGGTGCGCGTGATAGTCGACGCCATCGCCGACTGCGCTATTCGTCCTCTCCTGCCCTCCTCCCAGTTTGTCAAACAACATGTGTTCATCGAACGCCAATGCTCCACTACAAAGGGACATTTGTAGTGGATTATAATGCCTCTGTGAAACGGGAAATTCTTTGGCAAAAATGTCGTCGGCCTGACGAAGCTGCAACCAGCCATCATGATCGTAATCCGACCGGTAAACAGCTGCGTACTGTACCGTAGCCGAGCGAAACATGAGAAGATTAACAGGCCAAGTATGCATAGGGTGGCAAGTAGTGCTTGAACTAATCGCTAGCTCAAACAGCTCGCTCGCCCCGAGCTGTAGCAGCAGCGACAGCAGGAAATCCCGCTGGCCGAAGTGCAGCTACTTCCGATGACCTGCGTTGGCTGATCGCTAAGCGCTTTATCTAGCACGCAGGTAGTTGGCGGACAATGGCATTGGGATGGAGATGGCGGTAGCTGTAGGGTTGAGAAGAATAGGACTAGGAACTAGGCGAGGTATGCGCCATGCGTTCGGCTCCCATATGGAGTCGTGAATGCATTTCAAAATGTTCGGCCTGGGCAGCTGCTTTCAGCGAAACTACTAGTCCCACGAGTCAATGTCAGCGATTCCAAAGCCACCCTAGGAATGTCTTTAAAACGTGCTTTCTTGCCGTCACCCTTTACTCATGAAAGGGAGCGGGCAAGGGGTTACTGTACCCAAGGTATTAGCCATGCTCTTCAGAACAACATATTATTACAGAGGAGGAGAATTTAAAGAGCTACAAGCTAAACAAATCGTTCACTCCAACTCCAGCACAACGGTTTTCTGGCAAAAGTAATAGAGATTCTCTCATGTGAGACTCTGGAAGAAGTGCCGGCAAATGTGACTCGGAGTGCACCATAGCCAATAGGCGTTGAAAAAATCAAAATTTAGAATTTTTGATAAAGTCTCTTTGGAAGGGTAAGCAGATACATGGGCTCGTCTACTACGGAAGTAGGTGAACTAAATGATCGCTGGCGATACATAAAGGATAAAGGATAAAGGACAATGTTGCTCAATCCCATTTGGGATGCGCCACGCATTCTACTTCTACGGGATGTCGTGGAGGCGATTTGAATGCGTATTTGGCCACACAATGAATTGCGGTGGCCAGCCGATGAACAAGTCAGTGCTTTATCCCCCAGACAAGTCTGGTACCAATTCACCGACCCAGGAGGGATGGAAGGCTTGGTTGGCCTGGGCGGGAAATCCGAACCAGGAACCTGATATCCGGTGCAAGCGACAGTCGGCGCCTTCTCCGGCTGCGCTACACGCGCCCGGCGATACAAAAGACTATAAAACTCTCACCACGTCAACAGGAGCAAGTGGTTGACTCACGTCAACCACTTACTGCTGCTCTAGACCGATAGTGCTTAATTTTTTTAAAACAAACATTGCAAGAACAGCAAAGAGGCAAACTATATGCATGTAGAAAGTCAAAAAATTCTAGACAACACTGAAATATCTATTTAGTTTTTTAGTTTTTATATAACATTGATGAAGAATGAAGGTCGGTGTTGATCACCTTCACTGTTGCGTACGCCATGCATTCTACTTCGCAGAGACATACCGTGAAGGCAACTTGAAAGCGTATTTGGCATATATTATACAATGCTTTGAATGGCTAACCGATGAAAAGTTGGTGTTTTGTCCTTACTGAGCAGGTCTGGTGCCAGTTCGATAGCCTCGTATCATGGATGGCTCCCTTGCCTCAAACAGGAATCGAACTTTGGATAAGCCTGGGGTGTGCAAAGGAGTCGATGCATTCTTCGACTACACCACATATGTCGTTTGTGAGTGGACACAGATTTAGTGTGCATTATTGCGAATTTTATTATGTACTAGTATAGAAGGATAAAGGACGGTGTTATTCATTTCCCTTAGGGATGCGCCACGCATTCTATTTCAACGGGATGTCGTTTAGGCGAATGCGTATTTGGCAATACATACAATGACTTGCGGTGGCCAGCCGATGAACAAGTCAGTGCTTTATCCTTCCCACACAAGTGTGGTACCAATTCACCGACCCCGGAGGGATGGAAGGCTTGGTTGGCCTGGGCGGGAAATCTGGACCAGGAACCTGGTATCGGGTGCAGGTGACAGCCGGCGCCTCCTCCGACTGCGCTCCACGCGCCCATGTACTAGTATACGCCCAGAATAATTCGGCTTTAAACGAAAATCAAGCTAAACATAAATTAATAATTTTTCACAATTTTGCGCTATTTTCATTTCCTACTTTTGTAATCACAGAAACAAAGGAGATCAGGGTAGGATCTGTCACCTCAAGAGTAACACTTAACCCACACTTAGTCTCGGCAATTGTTTAATTGCATCTCTTGCAGTTTTTAGAAGATTCTGGAGCGGTCGCCCCACTCCCGCCCAACTCTCCATAAGTGATTTAGGCAAAGTATACGTTAATTTGCTTTTTTAAAAATTACTTTCTCGGGTAAGTGTGCTTGTCCCTTTGAGCTGATGGTAAAGAAACTTTCAGGAATAGAGTAACTCTGTGTGGGTCCTTCTCGAAGCTGAGCTCTCAGAATTTACTTCGGTAAACACTAACAAATAACCGTCATTTTAAGGTCTCAAAGCTAAGAAAAAACAGCTGTACTCCGGCAAAGAGTAGGGCAGAGGATGACTGATATATTGCCTTTTGTAGCTGATATATTGGACGCCTCCTCAATTCGGGAGTAGACCACTCGGAACTAGTCAGCAATGTGGCCTGCATATGGAGGTGGGGACGTGCCAGCCAATCAGATCCTACTCCAAGCACCGGCGTTTCTACTTTTTTCTTATATATTAGCTCTTCTCTTCACCTGTTGCCTACAGATTCAAGTCCGTTTCTTTAAGCCTCAACTAGCTGGTATCGACGTAGTAAGGTGTTACAACAATGTGCTGTTGCGATCAAAACTCTGGCACCAGGCGGGACTTGAACCCGTACCTCCTGATGACAGGTAGGAAAGTGCTTTACGCCATTACACCACCGGCGCTGTTGGACCGAACGCGACATCCACACCTTGTGGAACCCATCAGCACCAGCCCGTATATCGGGATGAGCCAGCGGCTGAAATCAGCTTGTCTACAGACTATTTGACAGTAGTCGAGAATGTGGCCTACATAGGGCGGAGGGAGCGCACCATCCAATGAAAACACATGCCGAAATTTCTTCTCTTGCCGAGTTTTGTACTCCTCTTTACATCGCGGCCGGTTCACAGCGCCTAAAGCCAAAAATAGCAGCGACTGATGGTCATTTGCTCGGCTGAGCATGGGACTCGATTGATGAAGAGCGACCCAGCGAAAATAAATAAGCATCTCTTGTGCAGGCAGCTAATTGCGCCCGTCGCTCCCGAAGTGACCTATGAACATGCCCTGATCGTCGCTGGCACGGTCCTGCCTTACCTGCAGGCCACATTGCCGACAGGTATCCATTGGTGCCATGAAAGAGTGAAAATTCTATGAAGAGCTTAGGAGAAGGGTACGGTAAGGATTCATAGCTTTCGAAGAATCTGTAGGAGACGATTGTTCTGAGGCCGACGCCGAGCTCGATCTACCGCTGTCACAAGGTGCTAAGATATGTTGTCCTTAGCACTTCTGAGGTTAAGCATGCCGACTAGGCGGCTGTCTGTGAGGTGGAAGCGCCCAGCGGTGACGAGTAACTCAACACCTACTCGAGTGCATGTTCGACGAGGTCGTCGGCTCGTCGGTTCGTCTCCAACCCAGCCGGCGACAGCGAGTGATCTTCAAGTATTCGAACATCAGAGCCGCCGACGATCCTCGCCGTGACGGTGGACAATGGCCATGGGTGAGAAGCTGCTGCTCTGGTGGTCGTCGCCTGGTCGAACGACGAAGCCGCTCGAAGCCGGCAAACATTGCTGGACACGCAAATACGGTAGTCGGACGGGTCATCTCACGGCGGGACATCGACCCTACGAACACAGTTCGACTGTAATCTGCGTAAACACACTGTCGAAGGAGGAGCGGGAGATGTGCAAGAGACTCTGGAGACCAGCGAGGAGCAGAAGTTGAGTAGCCACTTGAGCTCCGTTAGCTTGTCACAGTTCCTTCTAAAGGGGTTCTGACATCTTCTAACGCTGCCAACTTGAGCATCTGCACTTTAGCATTTTCTGTCATTTCGTCATTTTTTCTCAAAGTTACCGCTTTGCGCTTTGGCTTCAGTGATCTGTTCGAAGACCAATGACTCGTTTGGTCCGACGGTTCCTGAAAAAAGCTCACCAGCAGCAGCCGGCGGCGGACGACGTGTTTTATCAGCGGACAGAGATAAGACCGACGACAGCAGAAACGTAGTAATCACCGAGTGGAAAAATAGTTCGCCAACTGAAACGTTTTTACGACTTCGCCCAGTGCTTCGTCACCAGCAGATGCTAGACAGACGCCTCTGGATTGCGCCGTGCACATGGCGCTACATCAAGAGTCACGCCCTCTTTAAGAAACGAAAGAAACTTTGATATTGTTCTAGAAGCATCTACAAGCGCCAGAGTCTTAGAGGAAAAGAGAGGAGTGTTAAACGAGAGAAAATAGCCAACCTAAATGTTTCAGCGTTTGTCGAACGTCGCCATCTGTCTTATATTTGCAAATGTTACACCAGGTCTCTAACTTTTCCTTGGAGTAGCACTTTTTGTGGTAGGCTAGGTGGCCTCCAGGAAAGGGTATTGTTGCTTCAGGATACAAAAGTGACTGAGATAAACGTGTCACCAGAAGGTATATTCAATCATGGCTACAACCCCTAGTAGAAGTGAAGTGCATGGCGCAATCCCCAAGTGTTGGCTAACGTTTGTACAAGTCCCTTCCAGACCATTTGGGTCACCTACATCTTCGTGGTCATTGAACTGATGTCGATAATGCCCTAGCTTGATCATCGCCTGATAATCATAACCAGTCGTTTCGACCAAATACACATTCAAGTGTATTTCAAATAGAAGTACAGTTCATGGCGCATCCCACATGGAAGTATTGATTAGTGCTGACTCCAATTCTTTGTTTTCCTTTCTAGAAAACGTCTCCTGTTTTCATTTTCCATCAACTATACAATTCTACATATCGTCAAATCATATATCTTTGCATCGTTCATGAGCATGTTTTGGAATACGCCATGCATTTGACGTTCACGTTAGGTCATGGAGTCCTTTGAATGCGAATATGCTCGGCCAGGTTGTCGTACGAGGACAGAAGCCATAACAGATTGTTCAAAAACTGGTCGATGGGTAGGTTTTTGGTACTCGCATGAAATGTTAATGGCGAAAAATGTACAAAAAATGGCTCGAAGTTAGAAGAAATTCTAGCCAACTATTTCATTTTTTCAGTGTGGTTTTAAGTTAGCAATGAGTATCATGAAACTCCTACATTGCTACTGAATCGAGAAAACCTTATTGCTTATACCCTTAGAAAATGTAGAATTTGTTGTTTTGTTTTGTTAAAAATAATTCTACATTTACGCTCCTACTGATAAATCTGAAATATAGTTAGGACCCATGGAATTCACCCCAAGGGTTAGCCTGCAATCTTGTTTTGATAACATTCCCCTTGGGATACGCCATGCATTCCACATCTTTGCCTATTTATACCATTTTCAGTTGAAATTTTTTGTTCAAGACGAAATCAACTTTGTTCAAAATAAATTCAACGTTATTCAGAACAATTTCAACGTTTTTCAGAACAAGTTCAACATTCTTCTACAATCTTCCCCGTAAGTCGTTGAATTTGTTCAGAAAAACGGTGAATTTGTTTTGAACCACGTTGAAGTTGCTTAGAACAACGTTGAATTTCAACTGAAAATGGTATAAAGCTCGGACAGCATCCGTACGGCGCTCTGAAAGGAATTATTCAGGATAGAGGAAACAAAAGATAACTTGTTTCGCATACATAATCCTTAATGAAATTCAGAAGAATCTCATCGGCTACCAAACACGCCTCTTCTACCCAATTGAGGAAAGTAAGCCATAGAACGGGGATACATAGATGGAGTGTTTGGAGCGAAACCATGGTAATGGCACTGAAAACTTTGCGGTAATACGTTATCCTTAGAATTGAAGGAAATTGCTTTCCAACTCAAGCCGACTGAATTCATTCAGTCGAAATTAAGGATTGATAAAGAAATAGAATTAAAAATACAATAGAACGTAATAGGTAGAAGTGCAATAGGTACTAATACCAGTACGAGAACACGATTTTTCGACTTACTTAGACAATCTAATTTCGGTCCTGGTAAGCCCAGAGACTAAGTTAAGACCAAGGACTAGCAGCGCTGGCCAGAACCAACCAAGTGCGTTGGTCACTGCGAACGTTGGGTTAGATAGCGTCGTGGGTCGAAGGGCATTAAAAACGATAAGAAGAACGTTCAGCCTTATCGTGGCTTCAAACCTCTCGCCAACCCTGGAGCAAAACAGTACGAAAACTATCAGATGAGGAACGCTGTCAGTGAAAGTGGCAGTCGATCGCTTCGGAATGCGCCATGCCCTCCACTTCTGTGCACTTCTGCGCTAGGCTATGGAGACACTCCCAAGATGAATTTGACACTTGCAAAGACGACCGACAGAGGACATTGCGCTCTAACAATAAGTCCTGGAGCAATGAGTTTCTGAAGAGGATGAGTCAGTCGAAGGAAAGCCTTGTTTTAGCGCATAATTGAGATCAACAACAAGAATTAAGCATGTTGATGTTCCTGGAAAATAGCTACCGGAAAGTTACAGGCAACCTGGCGAAGATACGTGACCCACACCTCATGCGGTCATCTTCGTGTAAAAATCGTTGAAATCGATCGATATCTTGACGACGTCTGCAAATTATCTTTTGAATCGAGACGCACTTTATTCGGGTTACGTTTTGACGTGCGTGGAGCGCAGTCGGAGGAGGCGCCGGCTGTCGCCTGCACCCGATACCAGGTTCCTGGTTCGGATTTCCCGCCTAGGCCAACCAAGCCTTCCATTCCTCCGGGGTCGGTGAGTTGGTACCAGACTTGCCTGGGAAGGATAAAGCGCTAACTTGTTCACCGGCTGGCCACCGCAAGTCATTGTATGGCCAAATACGCATTCAGCTCGCCTACACGACATCCCGTAAAAATAGAATGCGTGGCGCATCCTAAAGGGGATTGAATAACGCCGTCCTTTTCCCTTTTACCCTTTACGTTTTGGCGCAACACGAATTAGGTGCGTCTTTCTTCAGAGTCTGGAAAAGGCAAGGGGAGATTGAAGAATTATCCGTCCAAGAAATTTCAGCTATTTCAGAAGCTAAAGGTAGACTTGGACTTCTGTGACACGTCTTTCAAATCCCGTGGTTCGTGCTGCGACGTAAGTGGAACGCCCTCGGACTCTAGACACTCGCGCCAGCCGTCAGTTACACATCCTCATAGTCCAGCTTCTTCCAATCCAGACGGTTGTGTCACGACGCCGGTGACTGGTATTCTGATTTCCTCGTGACGTAGTGCTTTGGAAACACCTCGGACACGGACAGACGCACTGACAGACAGACAAACGAACATATGCCGTATAGCGTTATGTATAGTAAACTTCTCAGAAATGCATCGTTGTTGCGAGTCTCCAGTTTGTCTCTTCCTTGAACGTAAGGGCAAGCCTGTGGAAAAACTGCTTCATTCCTCCCAGACAAGCGCTACCGTACCTTGAACTGAGGAGGAATCAAACTCAATCAATATAGCTCTACCTCAAGTCTTGAGCTAGGCGCACTGTAGCAGGTGGAATGCGTGAGCGAGGCGACCGCTATTGCTACTAATCTGCCAAGAGGCTGGCATCAGCCGTGCCTTATGTGGATGCCGCCGCACCGCGTACGGTGGCCGGCCGCATTACGATAATCTTCGCTCCGGCTAAGAGCCACCGACGGACGGCACACGTCCACCGGCTCTTAGCTGAAGAGCACTCGGCCGTATTTTGACGCCTCTCCTGGTCACGGATGGACAGATAGGTCAGCGCCTGGTAAGACACGGCTTTGCCGCATCCTCTTTCAGGGGTAGGATGGTGGGCGAAGTCAGTAGTTTCTGGAGTTTCAAGGGGATCGTGTTGAGTTAAGAACACCTAGACTCCCCAGGGGATTCAGACACTTGCCCAGGATTCTGTGGAGTCTTGAAAAGTCAGCAATATCAGCATCGCTCTCACTAAAGGATACGGACTGCGTTAGTCAATCCCTTTCGTAATGCGCCACGCATTCTACCCATACGGGAGCAATTTTTTGAATGCGTGCTTCGGCTATCAAATAACCTGCGGTGGCCATCCGATAAAAAAAGCCAATGCCTTACCCTTCCCAGACAGTTCTGCTACGACTTCACCGACCCCGATGGGAACGAGGACTTGGTTGGCCAGGGCTGAATCCGAATCCTATAAGTGCGCTACCACGCTCTCGATGCTCTAAGGAGAAACACATATGTATGTACGTAAACAGAGCTGTCTTTCCACTAGAAATCTTGAGGTAGGGCTCATCAATGTGTAGGACATGCCGACTAACTTGCTTCACGGAGATGCACCAGATCTTCTGAAGAAAAATGCCATATAGGATATTGCGCGATAAGTAGGGGAAAGAAATTCGACTAGAGACTTTTTTACCGTCAGCGTCAGCCAGTAGTCTTGTTAGATGCGTCATGAATTCTACTTATGATCTGAGTGTAAATGTATTATGTAGGTCTTTATGCGACTTTCGGTATCTAGGCGACGGGCATGCCAAATCTTCAACCTTCCCAGACAAGTCTGCCACCAATTCCTAGACCCAGATGGACTGAAGGCCCGGTTGGTCAAGGCGGAACCCGATCTAAGAACATTGGTTTGCGTTTAAGTGTCAGCCGGCGCCTCCTCCGGCTGTGCTACAACGCTGCAATGTCGACGAGGAATAGACCTAATTTCTAAGGAAAAAACCATTTATAAAAAACCCTCAGGCTTATGACCTTCTTGACAACCGATCGAATAAGAAAGCGAGCTGCAGGTACAGTCTTCTAAACCCCGATGGATGCGTCTCCTAATTTCGGACGCATATTCCAGAATGTATTGAAAGTGACATGCAAATTCAAATGAGCCTTCCCATGCCTGTTAATCTAAAGATTTCTTGGATGTATCCTAGTCCTTGGCGCGTGTGGCGCAGTCGGAGGAGGCGCGACTGTCGCGTGCACCCGATATCAGGTTCCTGGTTCGGATTTCCCGCCCAGGCCAACCAAGCCTTTCATCCATCCGGGGTCGGTGAATTGGTACCTGAATTGTCTGAAAAGGATAAAGCGCTGACTTGTTCATCGGCTCGCAACCGCAAGTCATTGTATGACCAAATACGCATTCATGTCGCCTCCACGACATCCCTAGAAGTAGAATGCGCTGGCGCATTCCAGAAGGGATTGAGGTACGCCGTCCTTTATCCTTTTTATCCTAGTCCGGGGGGGGGGAGGGCACTACTAGAAAAACGAACAAACGCGAAGAGTGTGGATGGCTCCGGCCTCGAAGTTGTAACAAAAGGTCTTCTTGTGAGTGGGATCAGTGTATCGTCATTGTAAAATAGTTCGCTTTGAATTTTAACTCCTTTCTTCAAAAGACAAAGAAAACTTTCAACCCCCCCCCGCTCACTAGGATAGATCCGATTTCTTCACAGAAACATAACTCGCCTGATGGATCTGTTGTGGGAAAATGGGCACATGGCCTCATCTACAAAGAAAATGAAGGCCCCAGAAAAAAAATCCGAAAAATCAGCGCTGATCCCGTTCTCCAGCCAACTCCAGTTGTTGGTTTTTTGTTACTGTGTTGCCAAACACACAATTTGAAAGTTGCTAAGATAGCGCCGAGGCTATCAGCGAGTGCGTGTGCTGTATGACAAATGTCCGGTGGTAGGCGCTCGCTCCAGTCGACTGACTGACCGATAGTGATTGCAGCTATCTTACGCAAGAAAAACGTGTGACCCTCGGAGAAAAAACGTAGCTTGGGCAAGAAATCAACTTTTTGTGTTCCTTACGTGTTAGTCTTCTAATTTGGTGTGTTCGTATTGGACCAACATTTCATGCCACTTTTTTCTGCAAATAAATAAATAGATATCCCATTAAAAAATCCGCGCTGTTGTTTCCGTTCGAGTCCATACCGATTGAAAAGGTCACTGAGTCCTGACTACATCAGTGGAGAAATTTTATTTTTGTTATTATTTTTCTTAATTCATTTTTAATTTTCAATTTCATCCACATTTCAGGCTCTTAACTGTTATTAAGGAATAGAGCAGAAAATTCAGGCAATTTAGCGCGGGAAAAGTAGGGAAAAGTAGAGAAATATCTGAAAAGCATTTTATGGGATAGAGTAATGTCAAACTCAAGTAGCCTTCAAGGTTGTCGGTTTACCACAAAGAAGCTAGAGATGATTTGACATCGAACCAGACCAAACGGAGGTCTAGAGGCATATCGTGTTCTGAACAATTCTTTGAAAAGGACGAAGACAATATACAGTTTTTCACGTCGAATCGGACACCCTTAAAATCAAACTGGACAGTTTTCAAACCAAATTGGATACTTCTCAAATCAAATTGGACACACTTCTAAGCCTAAGCCTAAGACTTCTAAAATCAAAGCGAACTTTTCCAAATCAAAATTACCTTATTCTACATTAAACTGCAGACTCTCCAAAAAGCTTAGAATAATTTTTTGTTGAAGGAAAATTTTATTAAAACTTTCTTTGAAGTTTTAATTCACCTACCCAATAAGTGAACACAGTGCTTGAACTTTTACTGCATTTTCATTTTTTTGGAAAGATAATGGCTTAAAATATGTTTTAATAAGCAGAAAGACAGCCATTTTTAGTACCAGAAAAAAGATTCCGCCCTACCATCTTCTAAGACTTTGTGATTTTTATTCGATTGATAGCAGAATTTCTGTTTTCATGGAGTTTGACGCCCATTAGCGGTCTAATAATATATATTAACGGTCTAATAAATCTAATAATAAAATGTAAAGAGCACATATATTCTCGTTTTCTTGGCTCATTTAAGTGGGATCTATACTATCAATCAAATAAAAGTTGCAGCAAGCTTTTCGAGCGCATGGCGCGATCTCATGCTTTAATGCACTAGATGATTGCTTTAAGACAACTTTTTTTTTAAATTTTTGAAAATAATAAGTTCATAAGATTATTACAAATATTGGAGCAGATTAACTAAAAAAAATTTCAGAAAAAGTTATACCACAATTTTCCTCGAACCATCTCATTGAGTCTGTAGTTTATTCTATAAGAACGCTACTTAGATTTACAACAGCTCGCATTAATTTCAGAAATCTTAATGCTAGCTCAGAAGAGTGTCCAATTTGATTTGCAAAGTGACCGATTTGGTTTGAAAAGTGTTTAATTCGACGTGAAAATGGTATGGTATGGATATATGAAGACGTCCTTGGATTTTGAGGAAGGCTTAAAGGCACGGAAGACCACAGGAACGGTCCACCTTCCAGCGTTTTAGATATCTGGAAAGGTCCAGAATGCCTGTTAAAAAGGCTATACGCTGTTATTGGATGTTTTGTTGCGAACAAAACTCACAAACCAGGCGGAATTCGAACCTTCATTCTCTGCTTTCCGAGAAGGACACCATTTTAGGATACAGGTTCGAATACTGTCTTTCGGAGAAGCTTTTTTGTTCGAAACAGCTGACATCTTTCTAACAGTTTACAACCTCTATGAGAACCATTCGAGGCTTCAGCAAGCAAAGGAAATTGTATTAGTAAGCAGATTAAGAAGATGAAGTCGTGTGAACTGTACGAAATGAGCAAATGCACCGGCCACTTGACATTTCTCACTACTCACGTGTCCAGAAGGTCGTTGCAGGGATTATTTGATAAGAAGTTCTGCGACAGGGAAGGAAACAAGGTGTATACGGATGCGGGTTGCTGTAAAGGTGGGTCAGTTTGGTAGAACTACGTCAGAGCAGGTAAATATAGGCCTTAAAAATATTAAGAAAATTTCTTTGGAAAATATAACCATAATTTAATTAGACTACAATATTGAACAAAAATAAGCAAAATTATTTTTAAAAATACAGAGGAAAAAACTACATAACACTTCCTGAATGGTTTATTTTTATTGATTTGTGAGAGAAGTAGGACCATATGCACAAGAGAAGAAGAAAGGAAAGAACAAGAAGATCAGTGGCATGTACTCTATAGGAAGTCGTCTTCAAACAGTGCCCCTAAACTGAATGCATGGCGCAATCTTAGAAGTGAGGCGAAGACGGTGGTTCTTTCCTGCTCCAACAAATAGAGCAGAGGAGGAGAAGTCGAGAGTGATCGGTCACGTCTGATCGGGTTGTTGATGTTTACCTTACAAACAACCAAGCAAACCAGTACTGTTTGCCTAAGAGCACACACGAACATACACATTCCGTTCGGCGAAGAAGACGATCCAGAAGAAGATATACTAAAAACTACGACAGAAGACGGCAGAATTTACTCACTTCACAGCATGCGTGTCGACGGTTATCCTCGAAGCTGGTTTGCTCGTTGAATGACCCCTCAATAGTTGCGCTTCGAGTATAGAAGACGTTTATTGAAGTATTCTGCAAAAACGATCGACTATCGTATAGTAGTCGGACGGCAACTCACCGTGAGGCGATTCAAAAAGCGTCTTATCTGTGCAAATAAAGACAAGAAATAGCGGCGACACTACGACGAAACATTCGCCGCCGCCGATAAGCGGCGACGCGCGCGACGTCGCGCCGCGGACGAGTTTGCACGAGCGGGAGGTCAAGGAATCATCTGATTAGAAGTGAGAAATTTGCGAGAATGAAGGAGGAAAGGGCAGCGTTGGATTCATAGAGTGCCATCCTGAAGGGAATCTGCTTTCGAAATACAATTCGGACTTTCAGGACATTTCAGGAAATCAGATTTTGAGTTCACCGCCCGTAGGAGAGCGACAAGAGCTTCTGTGTGGTTCTCTCAAATGCTTAGTTAGTAGTCTTTAATGTGGACTACGTTGTGAGGAAGATGAACAATCATGCCGCATCATGTAGGTGCTGGAAGGCGCCTTGATTGGTTAGCACGCATTCGGTCTGTTCCCTGATTGGCCGTGATCCGCCCCCAATCATGCTGCATCAAACGGGGGCAAAAAATAAAAATTGCACAAGACAAGGAGATCGGTGACTGGAGAGAGCGAGAAGAATAAACGTAGAAAACATAGAAACAATGACCACTGTCAAATTCTTCTGCTGAATTCTTGTGCTGAATTTAAGTTTACTGCCCGAGAGTGGTAAAAGCTGCCGCGAGGCTTGCAGTTTTTCTGCTTTTCATAACTGCTTGAGTAGTAGCTTTAAGTGTGGCCCACAATGGGAGGAAGATGCACCAGACCAAGCACGTCACACCATATGAGTGCAGGAAGGCGCACTGATTGGCTTTCGCACATTCGGTCATTGCCCTGATTGGATTACTGGATGATCCAGCACTACATTTCTGCCTCCTAATGCAGGCCACATCAACGACTAGGACTTACAAAGGTATGAATAAATATAATAATCCAACTATAAAATATAAATTGAACAAAATCAAAGTTTTGCCACAAGAATTCATGTTGTTCGGGAGGAAGCGCGCAGAAAATGTTGCATAAATTATTCTACAAAAATAAAGCAAAAAATCTGTAAAGAATAAAAATAAACAAGACAAGATAGGAGGATCCATCGCTGGAGAGAAAGCGAGAAGAATAAACTTTGAGGCAGTGACTACAGTCATTCTCTTCTGTCGAAGTCTGTTGCTAGTGTAGGGTGCCTGTAGCGCAGTTGGTGGAGGCGCCGACTGTCACATGGAGTCAGAATGGAGCTCCAGAGTTCGGTCTCCGCCAATGATAACAAGGTTGTCCATCCCTCCTTCATCAAGAAATCGGTAGTACACTTGCGTTTGAAGGAGAAAAGAAAAGCTCTGACTTGTCCATTGGCTGGCCATCGTAGCTTATTGTATTTTCGACAAATGAACTCCAAACTCCGTCACGATATCTATTTGAGCAGTAGAGGAGTAGAATGCCTGACGCAGTCTTCGAAGGAATTGATGTGACGTCGACTTTATCCGTTACCAAGTAACAGCAATACGAGCTAAATGTGGACATTCAGTGTCATTTCGAAAAACCAAACTAAGGTCGGCGTTTATCAAAATTTCTCTTTGGGATACGCCATGCAGTAGACTTCCATAAGAGCTCGATGAAGGCCTCCGAATGTATGTTTTTCAAGCAAGGATCGCCAGTAAATAGGTTACTCATCCATTTTGTCGTCCTAGACATGTCTGACACCAGTCCGTCGACAATGTCATGGAGCAGCTGGCTGATCTAGCCGCGATTAGAGGCTAGAATCGATACTTGGGCCAGATAGTGTCTCCTTCCGGTTGCTCCACACCATGAACGAATAAGCGTGGGCTAACATTGTTGAAGGGTGCACCATGCACTGGCCTTCTATGGAATGTTGTAGACAAAGCGCTCCGTGAACTCAAAGAACATAGTAAACACTTGAAATAAAGAAAAATGGGCAAATGTCGGCCTCCTCAGTTCTTATTTGGGATGCGCCACTCATTCTACATCCGCGCGGTCCATGTCAACTGATGCAGCACAGACTATAGTCAAGGAAAGGAGGTAGAGGTTAGTTTGTATTCCCGAAGTACGCAATACATTCCGCACCTGCATGGCGCCAAAGAACCTTACAGTAGCCATTACAACTCTTCAGCAAGCCTTCGTTCTCGTCTAAGCTGAAGTTTCACAGGATATCTAAAATAATGGGCGAATGTAGCACATTGGAGGAGGTGCCTGCCGTCGCGGGTACCCGATACCAAGTTCTTGGTTCGGATTTCCCGCCCAGGCCATCCAAGCCTTCCATCCTTCCGAGTTCGGTGAATTGGTACCGGACATGTCTGGGAAGGACAAAGCACTGACTTGTTCATCGGCTGGTCACCGAAAGTCATGGTATGGCCAAATACGAATTCAAATTGCCTTCACGACAGTAGAAGTAGAACTAGAATGCGTGGCACATCACAAAAGGAATTGAGTAGCGCCGTCCTTTATCCTTGTCCTTTATCTAAAACAGTACTTATCAAGTGTATTCCCAATCAGACGAAAGAGAGGCGACCATGGAGACGCTAACCAATCACAGCTCTGATTGCGCCAGCAATTCGTTTGCTTTCTCTACTGCTGGCTCTTTAATAACCGCTTTGGTTTTCCGCATGGACTCCTAGAAGTGACCCATTCCAGTCGGGAAAAAACCGGTAAGCACCTCCAAAAATGAAGAACAAAACAACGCGAAGGGTGGTTCAGTCTGAGCCACGCATGCCACATCTGTGAAAGATTATGCAGCCATTTTTAAGGCGTGTTTGGCTTAAATAATGACTAGCGGTGATTAATCGATGGACAGTACATAGTCCGTGCACTCTGCTTTCCAGACACGGTGGGGCAATTTCTCCCTTGTACGGATGAAGTGCTAGATTGACCTGAGCCGACTCAAACCCAGAATTGCTAGCCAACGCCTACTTGAGCTGCGCTACTCGCAAACTATACCTAGAATGCGCCACAGCAATGAAATTCTCAAGGAGAATAACATTCTCTGAATCCCAGAACCTTCAATTCCATCACGACTTCGCGTAAATGTCGTATGCATGGCGCAAAACAAACGAGCTGAGCAACCCCTATCCTCGAGATGCTCCAGCAAGAAATCTGGATACACCCGTGGAAAACTACTTGAGGCAATGATAAATGACGAAGAGGAGGAGGACAGGAATGAAGGAGATGGGCTGGGAAATGATGATGACGAGGGCGACAGTTAGGCGCGAACGGGCGCCGCGTGACGCCAACAGCAGCTGAGATAGCGGTCGGTGATATGATGTTGCGTAACGGGAATTGCGCCGAACACCGGTCCTCATCGTCGTCCTCCTCGTCCAGAGGTATTAATGACAGTCTCCAGATGCGGGGAGGGGGAGGGGGAGAGGGGAGACAGGGGAAGGGGGATGTGTCCGGCTCCTCAGTGGCGGCTGTTGCAACCAGCCAGTAAGGGGTACAAACGTCGGTGCAGTTACAAGTCCATTTAGTCCGTTTTCTTTCTGAGATCGGTCATCGTCTGCCAGACACTTACGTAGGACGAACTAGGGAAGGGGGATGTGTTGCAGACACCAGCAGCTGTGGCCAGAATAATTCTGAAACCCGTAATGGTGAATTCCCGATGAAATAATGGTGTAACCACTCATTTTATGAAATTCACCGACACTAGGCCGGATTTCCGCCCACTGGTGACCGATTTTTCTCCTGCAGTTCAACAGGATTTAGAACAAGGACGTTCTAAGTTGCAGACACCAGCAGCTGTTAAATCGAGGAGCAATTATGTATAGTCCACCAATGAAATTGCATCGGTAGTTGAACGGTATTTCATCAGCAGTCCAACTAGGCGTGTTGAACGGTAGTTTGAAATGGGTTGGAATTTGGGGACGTTCAACTACGGACAAATTTTGTTTGTAAATGATAGTTCCCTTCCAGTTAACCGCTGCGTTCGAGGAAATTCGCTTAGAGCGTAGCGTTTACAACCTGAAGCTTCTAAAGGCGTGAAGCTCAAGCTGCACAACTTACGCGTCATCTTACGCCGACATTCTAATTTATCATCCGTTTTCACCTGCAGTAGACCGCAGGAGTTTCAGTATTCATACCCACCACAACTGTGCTCCATCGCTTTAAATAGGTGTCCGCCCGACACAACAGCAGATGCATATGAGTTGATTTCCTGCTGAGGTGATTGCGTACGTTTATTATTTTGGCTTATTCTGGCTATTTTTTTTTATAAATTAGTAACGCAAAGACGCCCCCTTTGAATAAATAAATAAATAAATAAATAATGGCTCGGTTAGGTAGAGAACTGGGCAAAATAATAAAACTGGGATGTGGCCGTAGTAAACTACCTTTTGATTAGCTCAACCATGTCGGCCAAAAATTTGAGTTGCACTCAGACTCTTTGCGGGGCTTTGCCCAGTCGGCTCGGGTTTTCACTTCTCTAGGAAGCTGCAGTTAAGTCAAAGTGCAATTTCGTTGCAGAATCAGTGATACGTAAGCGATTTGTTAGTTGGTTCAATCGGTGATCTGATTGGTTAGCGCTTCCCCTATGCCAGTCTACATTTGGCCAAATGCCCGCTATGTACATAAATGTCTAGTGGTTCGTATAGACTTCCATTGTAATTGGCAATAAGACTCAGCAGAACATAAGAAAAGAAGGATAGCCAGAAGTTACCGCAGCTGAACATGGTTAATCTTCAAGAACTTGAACATGACTACATATGCCATCAGAAGAATCGAGAGGCCTATATCTAACTGGAACCTAGGTAGATTTCAGAGATCCTGTGCTCTGTCAGAGAAAGTGGCTCATGTAGCGAAAATGGACAACATTGGACAGTGGTGGCGCGCCAGCCAATCATATCCAAGCAAAGCACCGGCCGAACACACGTCAGCCAATCACAATACAGACTGTACAAGCCCTTTCTTCATGCCACGCCAATTTGATGCGAACTGATTGGATGACGCGCTCATACCTCCCAGTGCTGCACATCTTCGCAACATGTACCGAGGAACTTCAAATTTTGGATTCTTCTACAATTTTTACTGTATTTCATATAGCAGAAGATCTTCAAAGTCCTCAGTCCACTTACTTTTCTTCCCTTTCTAACTAATCCGCTTCTGCTGCGAAACTAATGGTCGTTCCTCAACCACTCAGCCTCCCCCCTTCCGATCCGGTTCCAGCACCCGAAGTTTTCAGAAGAATTTTTCGAGCGAATTATTTAAATCACCGCGGCGCCGAACGGCTCATGCATGCTCGTTAAGAGCCTCATAAGCTGACGTCCTTGGTTGCAGTGAAGGTTGCGAATTGGCGACGGTGCCACTCGCCGTGTCGTCGTCACCCCAAAGCTCACCAGACCACCCACGACGAAGACGACGGCAGCGACGACGACGACGGCCATCATCAGCAGCCTCATCACCTCAAATGGTACGAGCGATGATTGATCGACTGGTTCTGGCGCTTCCTGCCCGGTGTCGTTCATCGTCGGCCGAGAGAACATCTCAATTCCGCCGTAAATGAGCCTCGTTCAGGTGTCATCCCCTCCTACTCGGCTGCAGCCGCTGCTGCTGGGTGGTATCGTGCCAAGGAGTACGGTAGTCGTTGTCGTCGTCGCCGACGACGACGCATCGGAAGAGAGGGGTCATCAACCTCATCATCGCATGTTGACAGAGATTTCAACTTGGTTCTGGGCCGATTAAATGAGCCGAATTAACCACACGATCGCGCGGCGATACTCTTTCAAATTTTTGAACACCATGTCCATCGCAAAGGTCACCCACCCTGGCCGGGTTTCCGGAACGGCGACGGGGGAGTTGTGATTTTTTTCTGTGAGGGGGGGGTTAGCCAAAAAATCAGACGGTGACACAAACCTGGACGACATTAGGTCGGCAGAAAAAGGTTGAATTTAGCCGACATAATGAGCTTACATAGATCGGAAACAGGTCTCCTGATCGTTAACAAAAATTTATTTAATTTATTTAATTTATTTAAAGCGTGGACCACAACGCAGATTTTCATCACATTTTTAAATAAGAAAAAGTTGGGCCAATTTTCGCCTGTAAGCGATCGAAAACACGGTATAAAATGTAGTATTTTTCGAAGAAAAATATTTTAAAATTGAAAAAATGAAAAATTTAAAAATTTCCATAAAGGATAAAGGATGAGGGACGGCGTTAGTCAATTCCTTCTGGGATGCGCCAGCGCATTCTACTTCTACGGGATGTCGTGGAGGCGACATGAATGCGTATTTGGCCATGCAATGACTTGCGGTGGCCAGCCGATAAACAAGTCAGCGCTTTATCCTTCCCAGACAAGTCTGGTACCAATTCACCGACCCCGGAGGGATGGAAGGCTTGGTTGGCCTGGGCGGGAAATTCGAACCAGGAACCTGGTATCGGGTGCACGCGACAGTCGCGCCTCCTCCGACTGCGCTACACGCGCCCAAAAATTTCCGTAGAAAACGAAATCAGAAAAAACGGAATTACGCTTTATTTTGATAACTTGTATGAGTTAACAGAGGTTGTTCAAGACTGTTGTGTTTGGTTATTAGCCAATTTTATTAACGGACATGAGGTGCATTTATAAACAAATAAATCAATAAATAAATAGTAATGAACATCTGATTGTCCAAGGAAAAAAGTTCCATTGGTTCAATGTTATAGACTCAGCTCAGTTTTCTAGTAAAACCAGCAACATTTTGAAAGATGGATTTTGCGACTATCGATCGATTATTGATTTTTCTGCACTAGGCAGTTTCGGGCCTCTCTCCATATATACCGTCTTAAACATAATTGACTTGTGATAACGAACGAAGGACGCTCCCCCTGGCTTTTATAGAGGAGGCACCACTGGGCAACTTTGGCACGCGACAGAGACGAAGATAGATGGTTTAATGTCCATCACTTGTTCGTAGACTCAGCGTCTGCTACCTACTAAAATCAGTAACATTTTGAAAGATGAATTATCCGGCCATTGATCGATTATTGATTTTTCTGCCTGACGTCTCACCACAATTGCCATTTTAATAATAATTCACCAATGATAACGAAGAAGGTGACGCTCTTTGTGGCTTAGGGAAAAGAGGCACTACTGGGCAATTCTGGCACACGACGGGGATGAAGGGAGATGTTGTTTGCATATTCAGACATAGACAAATCGGAAAAGTGGGTAGCATGGGTTTCAAACTGCTTTCACAATGCGGAGTAGTATGTAAAATAAGGATTCTTAATCACTTGTCCCTTGTAAAACAAATGTTTGGCAAAAATCTTGTGCCAGACGGGACTTGAACCCACATCCTTGTAACCTTGTCAAAGCTCTCTTACATCCGTTCTCGGCTTTGGAAGCAGAAACGTAGAACTTGTCCTTATTCTAGGTTTGACCCCACAATTGTGTGTATCTCAAGATTGCTGTGATCAGTGGTCTCTTCCATAGAATGGAGTATATTTATTATTTAAAAAATGGGCGTATGCAGTGGATGTTGGTCGTCACGTGCATCCTGAATAGATGTGAGATTCGGAAATGCTCACGCCAACAAAGTCTAACTCGAAGAAGTCAGAGAGACGGACGATTCTTTGAGTATTTGGTGCATGATGTAATTGGTTGGCCTGCTCCCACCTCCCAATGCTGCTCACATTCGAGACATGGACCTTCCTTTTAACTTGCCATCTTAAGAAGAAACAACATCCAGTAGGAATGGCAAGACTCCTCTCGAACAAGTTTCCTCAGCTAAGTTAAGGAAACATTAGGATGAAGCTAAGGTTGCACCTCAGGATGAGCCACGCTATGCCTACTTTTACTTGGTATCGCAGGCCGCTTAGCCTGGATGGTATTAGTACGTACTTCAGGGATTTCACCAGCGTCCACTACGTCGTTGTTCTACAAGGAGAACAGGTTGTGAGAACTGTTTCCATCAAATAGATAGGGCATGTAGGCCTTTGCAAGAAACTAACCCATGGCTGGACAATATATGTGTATGTGATCCGGCGCACGTTGCGCAGTCGGAAGTGTCGGCTGTCGCATGCACAAAATACCAGGTTCTTGGTACGGATTTCTCGTCCAGGCCAACAAGCCTTCCCTCCCTCCTAGGACGGTGAATTGGTACTAGCTTGTCTAGGAATGATAAATCGCTGATTTGTTCGTCGTCTGGCCACCGCAAGTCACTGTATGG
The DNA here is from genome assembly GCA_947396885.1 of Heligmosomoides polygyrus polygyrus. Taxonomy (NCBI): domain Eukaryota; kingdom Metazoa; phylum Nematoda; class Chromadorea; order Rhabditida; family Heligmosomidae; genus Heligmosomoides; species Heligmosomoides polygyrus. The sequence continues at coordinate 12,618,266 of OX377205.1, forward strand.
ATAAATACGCATTCAACTCGCCTCCGCGACATCCGTAGAAGTAGAATGCGTGGCGCATCCCAAAAGGGATTGAATAACGCCGTCCTTCATCCTTTTATTTATATAATGGTCGAGTGCAAAAAGGCGCCACTGGCTCTTGTAAGAGTCTCTTAAGGCTCCGTCGCGTGCCGACGCAACGGTGACTGTCCTCCCCGAGTGTGGCTAATTGGTGTCACTTTTGGTAATTGGGAAGGGCGACCATCGATCAGCTGGCCTTGTCACTAAGTCAATAAAAATACCACAATATAGTAAGAATAAAAGAATAACGCCCGATGGTAGTGGGATCCTTATCCTGCGAGGTATAAGCCACGCATTCAACTCCTACAGCCTATCGTGGAGGAAATTCCTATGTGTAATGGGGCCATACAATAATTTGCGGTAGCCAGTCGTTGGATAAGTCAGCGTTTTATCCGGATCTATCCTAGTCGGAGGGGGCACCGTTAGAAAGGTGAGACGAACACAATCACGGTAGACTATCCTCAGAAGGAAGCTGCATATAGAAATGTTCTCTCGTTAGCTAGCTCAGTGCCTTCAGTTTTGTAGTTTCTTTAGTTTTTTGTGCAGCTCTTGTAAAATAGAGCACCTTCAATTTTACCCTCGTAGTCAAAAAATTGTGTGCTTCTCCACACTAGGATACATCCCTCTGGTCGTCGGGATTCGTGCCAGAGATCGATACGGGGTGCAAGCGGCAGACTGCACCTCCTTCGACTGCACCTTGCGCACCCGTTTCAACGATATTATGAGAAATTAGAGTGAACTGCGCATTCTCACAGATTTGATGGCATGGCATAGACCCCTTAAAATAATTCAAATTAATTAGTGATCTTACATAATTAATTAATTATCTTAATGTTACGTTAATTGATTGCTTAATTGTTGTTAATTAATTGTTATTACGTTAAGTATTGATCTACTATTCCGAAATCAACGTTAATTTTTAGCTTAAAAATGATTTTAGGAATTTAAGACTTTGAAGGAATAAACCAGAATTTAAAAAAAAAATGAAAGCACAACGTCAAGAGTGAAAGAAAACGCATCGAAATAGGCTCAGGGAGTTCGTTGGCAAAGTTCATCGCTAGTACGGTATCCGAGCTACAGTAAGAAATTGATTATACGACCACTAGTCACTAACTGACTTATACGATTGGCGGCAGTTCGAAATAGAGGTCGTCGTCGTCAGCAGCAGCAGGTTGTGTCGACGACGTCGAAAATGAGGATGAGGTTGAGGTTGGCGGGCCGCCAACCTCAACCTCATCACCTCGCTCGCTCCGAGTCTCCGGCCGCTTGTGCTGGCGCTCAGCAATTAACGGCTGTTATACAACCGACAACGACGACCGCAACGAAACAGGTGACGTGACGACCAACGGTAGCAGTGCTCTCGTCATCGGGCACAGATCACTATCGACGGTTATAGGCTCGGCTATTAAACGATTAGGTTCAGCTTAGGTGTCGAGCAACTACGTGTTAACTTACCTGCGTAGGTAAAAGCTGCAGTTTAGAAAAAAGGATGAAAAAATTGAAAAGGCACTGCTGGTTGATGCCTTCTGTTCAAATTCTAATGAGGCTGCTGCGAATGGCATAGGACAAGGAGGCACTGTCCAAGCTTATCCTAATCTTTTCTTCAGAATAACTAGCATAAACCATGCATTAAACTTCCTTGGTAGTTTTTTCTGTGAAGGCGTGCTAAAGTTCGCAATGGTCTTCGTAGATTCTGAAGTCTGAGCACTCATGGTCAGCTTATCTCCGAGGCGGAGAGAATGACATGACAAATCAACGTTCCTCTCACTACTGGACCCTCGGCTAGACAGTGAAGAATAGAGGATAAACAATGGCGCCAATCAATGCTTTTCGGGAAGCGCCACGCATTCTACCTCTACGGGATGTTGCAAGAGCAATTTGAATGCGTGTTTGGCCACAGAACGATGACTTGCGGTGGCCAGATAGTGAAAAGTTAGTGTGTTATCCTTTTCAGAGAAGTCTGGTGCCATTCGGCGACCCCAGAGTGAGTGATGAAATGCTTACATAGCCTGAGCCCGTAATCCGGACCAAGAACCTTCAATCGGAGTGCATGCGTCAAACGGCATCTCTTCCGGCTACGATAGCATATTACTTGAACATTTTTCATTGAACGACGTGGTTACCGTAGTGAGGGGCAAAATGAACTCCTTAACTTGCTTCTGACATCAGCTGGCCATCAAAAGGCGTTTCTTAGAAGTCAGCGGGTCTTCTCGCTTTCGAATGCTTGGCGTTGCATTGCAATGGCGTACGCCAGGCAACATAGCCGGGGGTTAGTTTTATTTATTTACTTATTTCCACTCGAGGTGCACAATCAACAGAACAACAACTTAGTACCAACTGAACAAAAAACATTTAGTTTTAAATTAAAATTAATTTAAAATGGTATCAATTTATTATTTTATTTGTTATTTTAATTGTACATAGTTTATTATTTCAATTTGAAATTTAAATAAATTGGAAAGAACGGCTTAAGAAGCTGGTTCAAACCATCGGCGCAGCATAAGTAGGCATCGTTAAGCCATTCAACAGAGCTCAAGACTACGATTCCTCGTCACAGTTGAATGTACGGCGTATCCAACTGCATCATTGATGGGTAAAATCTTCGGAACATTAGAAAAATAGAAGGCAGCTGGCTGATGCAGAAAGTGCAGAAGGCAGTGTTTTAAGCAAGAAGACCCTGTCTGTGTGTGTCTGGCCGGGTGGCAGGGTTCCAAGTGCAAGGTACCGTAATCGGCCCTGAGGCGCTGCGGCGGCTGCGTCGGCGGCGTCGGCGGCCAGCGCCGAAGCCGCTTGTCGAATTATGCACGACGCCGGCAATAGCCGACGACTAAGCTGCGCCTTGGGCATCGTCGTCGTGCCGCCGGAGTACGGTAGTCCGGTGCACTTGTATCCACGTGCATATAGGCGCGCGCATCATAACGGAGAAAAACGACGAGGACCATCTCGAAAGCTGGTTGGGGAGGAATTCCCGCGGAAACCTCTAGCGGGGAAAACGCCTCATTAAAGAGATTTCACCGACGCGGCCACCACCACCGTTGGCTGGGCCCCAGACCGGGCCGGTGGAGCCAGCCAGGCAATCGTTTTTCGTAGCAACGCTCTACTCCCTCACACGTCCACACATAAAAGTCGTCGGGTGAAAATTATCGGTTGAGAATTTGGACCGGTTCGACGTTTTTTCGACGACGAGACGCGGGAAAAAATCGGCCACGCCTGGAGACGTGGTGCCATGTGCGAGCTCCTAGCGAGGGATCTGCATCGAACTTACCAGTGGGTTCATTGCTGTCGAAGCTTTTCGGGCAGGCAGTTGTTGAAGGGGAAGGCTAGGTAAATGCTCGAAAAGGAAGGAAAAGTAACAAGTGTGGATGAATTGAAAGGAGTAAGGCCATATAAGTACAATTATAAACTTAACTATCGTACCCAAATGGTTGGCTTTTGAAGTTCCTTCTTTAATGTCTAACGCTGCCGTTTTAGTCTAACATTGTTGCATGGTTTGTTTTTCTTTTCCTTTTTTTAGCTGCATGGCCTATTTTTGTTTGTTGTTCTCACATACAGTGCGCGTTCTTCTTCTTATTTAAATGAATAAATAAATAAATTGAAAAAGAATAGAAAAGTTGCATTTCTTTAACAGCTGATAAAATTTGGCTTGTAAGCTTACGGTTGTAAAGATCAGACCTGCGCTTGCAAATGTTTAGAAAATTAAAAAAGAGCATACGATCCTTCCTATTTAAAGGATAAGGCAAAAGAACGGCGTTGCTCAATCTTTTTTTAGGATGCGCCACACATTCTACCTCAACGGGGTGTCGTGGAGGCGAACTGAATGTGCATTTGGCTATACAATGCCTTGCGTTGGGCAACCGATGAACGAGTCAGCGCTGTATCCTTCCCAGACAGGTCCTGTACCCCGAAGGAATAGAAAGCTTGGTTGGCTGGGTGGGAAATTCAAACAAGAAACCTGGTAACGGTTGCACGCAACAGCCGGCACCTCCTCCGACTGCGCCACATATGCCTCTTTCTATTTATTAGCATTTATTTGTTACTAAGCACGTCATCTTGCGTTACCATGAGGAACTTGGTTAAATATGGTGCATTTGTCTGAATGAACATGACTGAATAAAAAAATAGGGAATGGGTAACTAAGTAAGATGTCGGTATCGATAAATTTTCTAAAGATACAATATGTGAGGATGTGTCTGAAAGAATACTTGCAGCTGTTAATTCAAGGAGCTCCCCTCTTTGCGCGTTATAAGTTTTGCCTTTATTTTTTAGAATTCTGAAACAAAGTGTGATGCAACGGAAAGGCCTGAGAAGGTTTCAATGCTGACTCCCGTTCCTAAGAGCTTCACTAACGGTGTCATTAAGCAGCATGTGAGCCCTTTTGGCTATTCTGGCGCAGTCGGCAGAACGAGAGATTTGCATGCGGACCTATGGACTGAAAGAGTTCAAAGACTTGGCAAGGACCACGAAAGTGCAGTACGCGGCCTTGCTTCATAGTTCAACGAGCAAATCTGGAGAACAAGTGAGTAATACCGATGCAGCACGACTTGCAATGGAAGTGAAATGCATGGCGCGCGCCAGAAGACCATTACTGATGCCATTTCCTTTATCGTCTTCTGTATGCCTTTGGGCTTTCCAGTGCTTCCGATGACCTTGTTCGTGACATTCAGAGGTGTGATTTTTCCCATTTTTACCTGCGACTGAACATTCAAGGATGCTTCTTCCTAAAAATTGACGACAGCTCCTTTTGGGAAGTGCAAAAAAGAGCCTGCGATCCTTTTCTACTAATCAGCTAAGTCTATTGAGTTTTTTAAAGTATTTAACTAAGTCACTAGATAAAGCTCACAATTTTAATCCACAGAACCCTATCAGGTGCACCATGCATGTGGTGCAAGTCTCTGAATTGAAGTTCCCATGAGTGTTGACCACGTTTCAACATTTCCAGGTCATAGGAGCTTAATAGCTTAAAAAATTACAGAAATAGTATTCACTTTTGTCAGTTGGCGAGGAAGAAAAGAAATGAAGAGAATGAGAAAAAGAAGAAGAATAAGAAGACGAGGAGGAGGAAGAGGAAGAAAAGAAGAAAGCTGAGAAGGAGGGAGAAGGGGAGCAGGAGGTACGAAAAACTTTAAAGGACAAATAAAGGATAAAGGACGGCGTCAGTCAATCCCTTTTGGGATGCTCCAGCGCATTCTACTTCTACGGGATGTCGATTTGAATGCGTATTTGGTCATACAATGACTTGCGGTGGCTAGCCGATGAACAAGTCAGCGCTTTATCCTTCCCAGACACGTCTGGTACCAATTCACCGACCCTGGAGGGATGGAAGGCTTGGTTGGCATGGGCGGGAAATCGGAACCAGGAACCTGGTATCGGGTGCAAGCGACTGTCGGCGCCTCCTCCGACTGCGCTACACGCGCCTACGAAAAACTTTAACGAGTTCAAACTGGGTTGTAAGCTTATTCATTGAAGCTTCTCGATCTCTAGGTAGCTTGCATAATCTATGAGTAGGATGTGAAAGATTCGCTGAAATTTCTTTATTTTTTATTTATTTATTGCACATGGAAGTGATCACAACGGTAGGGATTCAAGCAAGTTAGATATCGGAAAATGCAAGAAGTAGATGAAAACAGACCTAATTGCTATAGCAAGTGAAAATGGAGACCATGCTAGAATTCGTAGAAGTGAATCACAGCTCGAGCGTATGTATTGACAAGCATTTCTGTGGTTTATTTGGCAAAATTTTCTTAAAAAACATAAGCGAAAAGTTCCTTAGCTTTAAAAACTATGAAAAATAAAGCTTTCTCAAAAACTCCTTTAAAAATAATTATTTATTTGAAAGTGGTTGAATTTTATGTATTAAATGTACAATGTACCTCTATTGAAGCACGGGTCTTCCAATGAGGTGAGCCAACTAAAGAGTGGGGCCTTAGGCGAGCGGTTGAAAGCCAATGTTCTATGATGTTCGAGATGACGTTGTCCGAGCTTCTAGCTTTAGAAGTTCACAATAAAGCCTCAGCCACTTTGGCCATTCTGACAAGAGCCTACGTCTTCAGTCCACGCCCTTATCTGCAGACATCGACGACACAAACTGCTCCAACCACTTCTTCTGAATCGGTGTTTCTTCTCGAAGCCTCGCCGGCGTTCTCGCTCATACGTCTACCGTAGTCGAACACCCAACAAATCCCTACGATGACCCACATACTTCCGGTCGTAACTGATACGCAACGAACGCGCCGTGTTCGCCTCGGTCCGTCCGTCCGGCCCTCGACGACGAACCCTTACGACCTCATATTTATAGTGCATAAATCTGCGCCTGTAGCACAGGTGAGCGAAGTTTACGATCGCGCGCTTACGCTGACACGATGGCGACGATTTGTGACAGGGATTGAAGGCCGGCGAAAGTTGCAGCGGGATTCACCGAGAATTTCCTGCTTCAAGAGTAGCATAAATAGCGCCTACAGGGATCAGGGACAATCGGAAGGATGTGGACTGCCGCCCGCGCCCGATTTCAGGTTCTTGGTTCGGGTTTCCCGTCGAGGCCAATCGAACCCCTCAACCCCTCGTGGTCGAGGAGATAGGGTCAGATTTGTCCAAAAAGTATAATGCACTGGTTGGTCTATCGGTTGGCAACCGCAGATCATCTTATAGATGAATTATTCAAGTTTTCATTCAGGTCGCCCGGTGAGATCCCGTAGAATTAGAATGCGTAGGCTCATCTCAAAGGAATTGAGATCAGCACCGTCCATTATACTTAATTGCACCTCTTTTTAAAACTATATGTATATCTTTACTCTTGGAAGCGTGTAGCGCAGTCGGATGAGGTGCCAGCTGTCGCATGCACCCGATACCAGATTCCTGGTTCGGATTCCCCCCCCCATGCCAACCAAGCCCTCCATCCTCTCGGGATCGGTTAATTAATACCAGACCTGTCTGGGAAAGGTAAAGTGCTGGCCACCACGAGTATGGCTAAATACGCATTCAAATCATTTCCACGATATCCCGTAGAAGTAGAGTGCGTGGCGCATCCCAAAAGGGATCAAGTAACGCCGTCCTTTATCCTTTATCCTTTTATCTTTACACTTTAGGTTAAGAGGGAGGTAGCATCCCTTTAATGGCTCAGTTTATCACTCATTATGGAAAATCTTAGAATTAAACGCTCCCATCTGCTTGCGTTGTCTTCTTTCTAATTAGCTTTATTTTTCAGAATAAAATATTCATGTCTGAAATTTAATTTTTTATTATTATAGGTAATTTTAGTTCATAGCCATAACCCTTTATGCGAGAGTTGTTCCGCAAGAGATAGCTAAAATTCTGTAAGATTGCTTTGTTCGTTATATTCCTGTTTTATGAGCGCATTTGAGGCGCAGTCATAAATAAAAAAATGTCTACGCTCATTTTGCTGACCGTAACTTCTATGAAAAACATAACCAACTGTTGTTGTATTAGATGTTTTAAGGCTTACGAATACCTTGTATCCACTTTCTGGTAGCTGTTTTTGCCTTGATGTTCTCTTATTTCTTTTTTCCTTTGCTTTACGCGTCCGTATCATGTAGACGCTGCGAAAAAATAAATATAATAAATATTTCGTCTCAGACTGTGTATAAGGGTAGTGATTTTCTTCGTTTCTTTGTTTATTAAGCTTCAAGCGGCTGGTATCGAAGGTGTAAACTGCCGCAACGATTTTTTGCTGCATTCGAAACTGGGCGAAACCAGGCGGACTCGAACCCGCACCTTCTGCTGACCTGGCTCATCAAGACCTTCAGCTTAACTGGTTCCATGCTGATATCAGCGTCCAGGTCATCCCGGGTGAGTGTTGATGGATCCCACGAGGTGTGAATGTTGCGCTCGATTAAACAGCGCCAGAGGTGTAATGGCGTAGAGCATTCACACCAGGTTAGCAGGAGGCACGGGTTCGAGTCCCGCCAGGAGCTAGCGTTTTGAGCGCAATAAAACATTATTGTAGCGTCTTATAAAGGTAGTAAAGAAATACTGTCTACTTGTTTAACAAATTCAGCACTTGTAGATCCCTAATTGTTTCTAGTGGCTTAAACGACACGATTTGAATGGACATGTAAAACTCTCAATTTCAAGTCAGTTTTCCCACCAGAATGGTTTCTCAAAGCCTTTACATGGCTTCTCCTAAGCCTATTGTATTACTAATACAATCTAGAGTTTCTAATGATGTCCTTTGCTCAGATAATAGTTTGTACAGCTCTAAAGAACAAAGAATTTTTCATTAAAAACAGCCAAAAGGAACCAAACGAAATTTCAAGCTAGCCCGGATCTCGTTCGAATGCGATAGTGAATTCATTAGTTAGCAGCATAAAACGAGAATAAAGATCGGCATCAGTTAATTCCTTTGTGGGATACACCACGCATTCTAATTCTACGGAATCTTGAATAGGAAACTTGAACGCGCATTTGGTCATGCAATGACTTGCGGTGGCCAGTCGATGAACAAGTCAGCCGGAAACTCGAACCAAACACCTTGACTTGAGATGCACGCTATAGCTGGCGCCTCCTCCGACTGCACCACCACGCGTCAACAGCATACGACTCCTATAAACATTGATCCGTATAACTTCTAGAAGCATCGTAACTTGGTATGCCTTTATAGCTGCGAATATATGCTAGACGGAAGGGAGCAAGCGTAAAGTGCTCATTTCCCGGGTGACATCCCATGCCACACAACCATATCCAGTAAATTTAAAAATTCAATTTTTCAGAATTCACAATTCTCGCATTATGGGACAACAGCTGAATCTCCCGAAAAAAAAACTCAAGGAAGGAAATGGAGACGAAAATCACTATATGCGTCTTCCCTCCGATTAGGATATTCATAGCTGATCCATAGCTGCTATAAGCAGTGGAGTTCCGCACTATGTAATTTGATTGTATAGAGGAGAAGGTGTTTAATACAATTTTAGTACAACGCTATGTATTTAATTTGTTTTACCAGTATTTTTTATTCTGTGTAAGTTGCCTGTGGCCATTTTACGTTTTTTAAAGGCCTTCAAAAAATAATTTCATTTATTATAAAACGACAAAGCTGGGCTACTCTTTGGCAAAACAAACAAATAGATGTTATGGGAGGACATGACCCTTACTGCCTATTGTAAAAAAAATTGAAGTTGCAATCCGTTCTTTTCTATTTTGCTTTAGAAGCTTTTTCATGAGCTTGTTCTTAAGACTTCAGTTTGGATAATAGCTTGCCATTATTACAACCATGTGCTTGAATAAAAATAACTAATTTAAAAAAATAATAATAGATAAGCTGAAGGTTCCATTCCGATCAGGCGCATGATCTGGAAAGGTGACGTCACGACACCAAGGCCCGGGGCCGGATTCATCAACGACTAACCCGCGGCTATGTAGGGTAAAGATACCCACGATGAAGCCTGCGTCTCTGGCTCTTGCCTTAACTCTACCTGATTCTACCCCTTATATCCCGCATACCCACGGGTTGAACTGTTGATGAATCCGGCCCCAGATTTATCAACAATTAAACCCATGGGACACAGGTTTCATCGTGGGTGTCTCTACCCCCTATACCCGCGGGTTAGTCGTTGATGAGTCTGGCTCCAGAACAGCGAATCGGGGACGAAACGGGACAAACGCAGAAGAAGAAGAATTTTCGAAGTGTGGTCACATTTTGCTGAACTGTGTTTCAGCGCACCCCGAGTGCAATAAAAAACAACAATAAAATAAACAAATTAGTGAAATGTTCTTTTAACACGAAACCATACAACAAGAGAAATCGAAACTCTACCGTCTCCCTTCCCTTCCCAGAGCGGGAAGGTGCATTTCACGACTTAAATTTCTTTTGACTCAGTTTGGTAGCGCCAGCAAGAAGAGTCTTCCACGGCTAGGGAGATTCACATTTGCGAGGCATCCTATGAGAGAGACACTTGAAGAACTAAGTAGAAGTCTATTCTGAAATCGCCATAGAAACCCTCTTATTATCTATCCCCTTTCGTACGTGGAGCAGAGTCTCTTCACGAGATGCTGACGTGACAATCCTCAAAGTGCATAGAGCTCTGTATATGTACGCCGACATGGAGGTTTGAGGTGTTCAGCTCTGCCACGGAGAGAGTTAGCTCAGCTGCTCATATTTACTCCATTTGAAGCCCCCTCACGGTTTCACTATTTGTCTCGTGCTGGAGACGAACACGAACTCCTTCGGTGATCAGAAAGCAGCAGCTCTGACGATGAACGAAACGGTGCCTCAAATGAGTGGGAACGATAGAACTGCCCTACGCCCAGGAAAATGTCCCAAAGGCTCGTCTATCCACTGGCGACGGAAGTCATTGTTTAGGCATTTAAGCTGCCTCCGTGACATCTAGCGAAAGTAGACTGCGTGGCACATTCCGCCAAGATAGTGGCTGACGTCGGTTCTTGTCGTTCACCCCCTAGTTTACAATTTTATGAATGAAAACCGACGATCGCCCGGACTACTACTCGCCCACTTTTTTACACAGTAGCTGACAGCTGTTCCGGTTTGAGTTCATCTTCAGCGTTGAATAATGTCCCTGCAGTAATGCTCATCAGCGGAGCACAACAACGTGACCATATTTCGCGATGGCACAGGGGATAGTCTTCTGACTGGAATAGAGAACGGAGCTAGTTCGACATCAGCTTAGGCCACAATATCGAAATTCTGAGAGATCTTTTAAATAAACTTTCGTTAACAGAGCAGTGACAGGTGAAAGTGCCTTATCGTAAATAATCCAATGTCACACCATTAAAGATAAAAAGGAAGAATGACGTCGTTACTCAATCCCTTTAGGGATGCGCCACGCATTCTACTTCTGCGGGATGTTGCGGAGGTAAGTTGAATGCGTATTTGACCATACAATGACTTGCGGACAGATGAACAACTCGGCGTTTTATCCTTCCCATAAAAGTCCGGTACCCCGGGGAATGGAAAGCTTGGTTGGCTGGGCGGGAAATCCGAACATGTAACCTGGTATCGGGTGCAGGCGACAGTCGGCGCCTCCTCCGACTGCGCTACACGCGCCGCTTTACTACACCATATCAAGGATGAAAGAACAAGGGGTCCACCCCTTAGCGGTGTGCGCCAGGCCTTCTACTTCTGCTCGTTGCTTCCGCGTGGATAATTCAGCGATTTATCCTTTCCAGATAAGTCTGGTAGCAAGTCAACGACTACCATCTTCGGCGGATGAATAGCTTGGTTAGCATTACACATTGAATCCGAATGAATAATTTTCAGATATCCTATTCGATATATCCGATGGAAACATCCAAGAATACGGGTTCCAATGTGTAATAGGAACGACTTCATTCGAATCGTCTGAGGTTCACGAAGTTACCGCATCCGAATGATCCATTTATCCGCAGATTTTAGATCGGTTATCGGTTCCAATGTACAGTTATGTAGCAGACTCAAGAATTCCTAACCAAGAAACTTCGATTCAAAGTATGTACGTGCGACGCCTGAGCCTCCTCCGACTGCGCTACCACGCGTTCCTTGCTAAATACAAACTGGCTAATCTTTATAAGATCAGGATAGGCGATACTAGTCTTAAAAGTGGTCTACATGGCTCAAACTTCACTGTAGGCCATTTTGACGACTATGCCAATTTTTTTACAACTAGGGGGTGCTACCAGTTTTCAGTTCCAATTGCTTTAAGAAATAATAATAAGAACGGTTTGTCTGAAGGGAGGTGGCGAAACAAACCATTGAGGTTTGATATTGTTTCTCCATAAGTCTCAAGTATATTTAAGAATATCCTTCCCAGAAATGGAAGTTCTTCGGAACTCAGCTCTATCAGGCTATTCGGTACTAGTATGTAGTTCATAGCCTACATGCTGATTATCTGTGATCACTTGGAGAATTTTGGAGAACCATGTAGGCCACATTAGCGACTAGTACCAAATGAATTAATTATTTTTCTTGCATGCTGCAGATACATAGTGGCCTGTCTTATGGCTGAATTTAAAAGGGAAGCAAAAATGGAGCCTACCGAAGGGTTATATTGTTCGTTGCAATACTGCATACCATTCGCATTTGAAGTGAAGACAAATGAATGAGTAAAGAATAATTTCTCACTCGATTTGTTATCGATTTTTAAGAATAGAGTATTGACTAATGGACTGAATTAATAGACAGGTTATTGTCGCTCTCAAAAAAGGATAAAGACTGCCTTTGTTCAAAGTACATAACTGAATGGGATACCCCACGCAGTCTAATTTCTATGCGAAATCAAGGGGGCATTTTGAAAGGCGGTTTTGGCCTACTTAACAAATTGCAGAGGCTAGCCGAATGTTTACCTTCGCAGACAATTCTGGCACCAAATCACAAAGCATGGAGGGACTGACGATGACCTGAGCGGGGCCGAACCTTGAATCAATTTAGGGTGCGCACAAGAGGGTTCGTCTCCTCGGAGTGCGCCACACATCAGGCGTGGTCTCTAGAAGAGTATAGATACGTGCTCATAAAAATTTCGTCAAATTTTCTAGTGTTTTAGGTTTTGTCACTTGAGTTGGGAAGTTAATTGTCGTGTTATACAGGTGAATGATGTTCAAAAACTAGCAGCTTTCCCTAGAGGGGCCGGATTCATCAAAGTTACTGCAGTAACTTTAATGGAGAATTGTAAGCGAAAGCTTAGATAATGCGGTTTATCGCTCACCATATCGCTTGATAGGCCGCGTTATCTGAGCTTTCGCTTACAATTTTCCGTTAAAGTTACTGCAGGAACCTTGATGAATCCGGCACGAGGAGTTATGAGGAGCAACCGCCTTCTTAATACTAAGGGAATAATGAGGTCCTATCCGTCCTCCCAGACAACTCTGGTGCCAATTTACCGACCAAGGGAGATGGAAGGGCGGCCCGGGCGAGAAATCCTAACCAAAAGACTTGAATCAGGTGTGCGTGAAAGCGCCCCTCGCCCGACTGCGCTACCGAACGCCTAAATCTATGAGAAATAATACTCGAAAATCGCCTCGACCTTGGCCACTCCCCGCTGGAACAGGTGCGCTCGGTTGCTTTGGCTAATCATCGGCCCGTTAAGGTCTTCATCTTGAGGAATGGGCCTGCGAAAAAACCGTCCATGCCAGACACCCTGCCCACCGCTTCGGCTCCAGATTCCCCCTAACGACGACTTCCAACCAGCCTTAGCTAAACGCCGTCTTTTACAGTCTTGGCCCAAAACGACGCCGAGGGACAATGATGACATCGGACGAACGATCGGCGGCCGCCGACTGTAAGTGTAGCTGTAAATGCTGGCACGTAACGCACCGTAAGGAGGGTAATTACCGCCGCCGATCGAGGAAGTTCTGTCGGCACCGCGCGGCCGCCGCTCTTTTTTCGACGCCTACACTGCAACTATGCTCAAGTAACTACGGTAATTAAGGAGTGCACGACTGAATAAGTGGTGTCGACTTGCATCACACCCCCGAACTGCTCACAACGTCGAATTATTGTCCGTGGAATACTGTGCCCACAAAGGGCGCAGTGCCGACGACGACGTGATCGCTTAATCCCCGGCGACGTGTGTTTAGGGCCGGCGGTTACCTGAAGTGGATGAAGTTCTCCAGCAAGTGAGGGATTACGGCTGGGGTCAGCTAATGAAGCCCATTTGATCGTGACCGACGGGTCGGTGCCGGGGTGATTCAAGCGCTTTGGCAGCAAGGGCGTAACACACATATTAACGGCTTTTCAGGTTAGCTATCAGCTAGGAAATCTGGAGGTTGACTTCACACTCCAGAAAGCGCAATACCCAAGCTCTACCAAGGCATTCCTCTAGGGCCAGAAGGGTAGCGGAGACTACTTGTGGCACATGTCGCGAAAGCGCACCTCGGGAGTGTGTGGACGTGCAGCGGGGGGGGGGGGGAGAACGCGCCGTTACCCTTACCGTAGCCGCGGCAGCCAATCATGTGCCATGCCCATACGGGTGGGCGCTGATGCTTGATTGGCTGCCGCGGTTACGAGAACGACGGGAGCAACAGATAGCGGCGTTCCCGTAAGGTATCACTAATGTTAGGCTACGGTATTGCTACAGTTTTCGGAGGCCTTGCCCATCGCTTCTAATTAGGCCTCTAATTTGGCCTGCAACGATCGTAAGACAGGCACCAGCGAGCAGACAAATAGGGTCTATCCTAGTCGGAGGGGGTCATCGCTAGAAAAGCGAGACGAATGTAAACAGTGAGGCATCTCCCGACTAGAAGGCTGCAAAGAAAGGTACTCCGTAGGTTAAATCACGGAGTTGCCTTGGTAAACTACTCTGCTTTCAGTTTTTCCGTCGTTGTCCAAGAGTCAGAGTGAGGTGCCCCCACCACATTAGAGCATATCCGACAATTTATCAGTGGGCAAGTGCTCCTATGGTTAGGTTTTTTTAATGGTTTTTACGGTACTGCTACAAAAAAATCAAGTTCTAAACGTTTGAACTCGACCCCTAAAGGTCTTCACTGGAGGTCGATCTCCCTATGAAGTGATGAACTACGAGCCTTTTAGGTTTCGAATCGGTCGAAGTGACCTAGAAATCACGAGTATGACTTACTGCAGCTCCAGGCCGCACAGAAGCCAAGCTATAGTAAGGCTGTCTTCAGAATCTGAAGGACAACGAAGGCCCTTGTACCTTACTCATAGAGGTGATTGGAGGCCTTAATCATCCAAATCAAATCAGTTTCTTTAAGCCTCAATTGGCTGGTATCGAGGTTGTAAGCTGTCACAACGATGTCTTGTTGCGATCAAAACTTCCAGCGCCAGGCGGGACTCGAACCCGCACCTCCGTCTGACCCTGCGGGAATGCTCTACGCCATTACACCACCGGCGCCGTTTGATCGAACGCAACAACGACCTTAATCATCGTTTCTGATTAGAAGTCAGTCGGTAACAATCGTAAAGCAGTTGTCAGCGACAACTCAAGTCGACTGAGGGTAAGTACCCCTAAGGGTTGGTTACGGTATTGCTACGAGATCTAAACGTTTGAGATGAACTCCTGAAGGTTCTCCTGAGGTTTATTCACCATAGAAAGAGAAAGAATGTAAAAGATAGAAGGACATAACGTCTCTAAGAAGCATTAGCATGAAAAGCTAAACTGAGGAACAGCTTCTGAGCTTTCAGAAATCACAGAAAATCATCGCCTAGGCAACGCGCCCTCCAGGTTATGTTACGGTGCCACATGTAGACTAGGTGTCGCACCTTAAGGATCACGGATGGTCTTCTTTGAAGGACATTGGGTCAGTTCATCTTCTAAAAAGTAAAGAAGTGGCCTGAAAATCTGAAGGTTGATCCACGCTCTCAAGGGATGACTGCTGAAAAGCTAGAGCTGTGATACCAAGTCCTAGATGAGAAATATGTAAACGCAGGGTAGTGCAGTTCCAGCCAGTTATGAAGGGCTAAAGTCCAAAAAGAACAGCAGGGAAGGGAAGGGACTCTCGAACCTCAACAACCTGACAGGTTGACGAACGTAGCTCGTCGAAAACCTATGCTCCTAAGGTGATGTCAGCTGAGTTTTAATTTTTAGAATTACAAGACTTCTACCAACAAGATTGGCTACGAAAACGGATTACAGCAGGTATGTAGCGGAAGCTCGCACTCACGCTGTGCTAAGGTGTTCGGGCTTGAGCTCTACGTTAGGTCTCTTTGTCTGTTTTTCTGACTACATAGGTTAGAGATAATACTTGCTAAGTGCATTACGCCACGGAGACTAGCAATACCTGTGGAGTAAGGCACTTCCGAAGAGCTCAAACGCAGAGCCGAACTAGTGGGTAACACGGGGCTCAAAACATCAAACAATATTCAACTCAGTCCAATACATGTAGCAGGATGAGGATTGAACTAGATCGAACTATAAGAGGCGTCTGATGGTGAGAACGCGAAGCCAAACCCCTTCAAACAAAATCGGCATGAAAGACCTCGAAGGCCTAAACTCAGGCGGCAGCTTTCGCATATGCTTCGGTGTTGTGACGAGGTCCTTCGGAGCTATCGGCCGGCGGCGGCTCGACGGGGGAAAATGGCCGTCGGGCCGCCGTCGAGCCGTTCGTCGTCGGACCAACGGCTGTTTTCTTGCTGCGCTTCCCGATGGTCGGCCGAATGACCAGTGGAAAAAAAGCGCTGAGATCCTCGATCAATAGTGCCTGAAAAAAGCCCATTGCCGGGCAGCCGAGGCTATGCGCAAGGGCCCTTTCTAGCTTACGGCTGGCTGGCCAGCTGGTCTTCGGCATTAGGCCTCCGAATAAGAAGCTGGGCGAGGTACCTCAGGCTGGAAGTAGCTTTGGTAGTGCTGAAGGACCTTAGTCATACCTAGGAAGACCTATAGGCCTAGGTTCCCTACGCGTCGGTATGGACGCGTCGTAGCACAGCCGCAGGAGGCGCCGGGTCTCGCATGCTCACTTAATCGCCTTCCTAGTTAGGTTCCCGCCCAGTCCAACCAAGCCGTCCATCCCGTCGGGCTCGGTGAATTGGTACCAGTCTTGTCTGGGAAAGCTAAGGCGTTGAATTGTTCACCGGCTCACTACCGCAAATCATTTTTTGGCTTCAAATGGCATTCAAAGTATTTCCACGAAATCCCGTAGAGTTAAAATGCGTGGCGCATTCCAAAAGGGTTTGAGTGACGCCGTCCTTTATCCTTTATCACTATCTTTTTTCTATTCTCTATTTCTGTTCTATACTTCATTTTCTTTACAGAGATGGCAAGCCCTGAGGCGTTGGACTTGTAAGGTAGCGCCTTTGTCACGATGCCGCGGATTCTGAAGGACTACTGTTCGTTACACTCGAGCAGCTCCAGGAACACATGGCTAGGGTCTGAAGCATCAGAATCCTGCGCCTTAGCAGCTGTCACGACGAAAAGGGTAGTGGAAGGCTACGCCGGCATGGAATCTTTCCGTTCCGGTCTACGAGGGCTTAGACCAGGACAGCAACTTCAGCAGCTTTAGACGCAGCCTTTTCGATCTTCACGCATACCGCAGCTGATGCATGTCCTCGTTCGATATCTAATTCACCAAGAGCCTCAGAAGTTCTTACTACTATACTAAAGCTCTGAGCTTTGCTTTCACTTAGGTAAAAGGTAAAGGATGAATTCGTTCAATCTTCTGCTTGGAATAAGCCATGCATTCTACATACTTCTACTGGGTATCGTTGAGACAAGATGAATACATATTTGGCCCGCGCAATGGCTTGTGGTAGCGACCTGATACAAAAGACGCTGAAAGTACCTTCTCATACAAGTCTAGTGCCAATAAATCGACCACTCAAAGTTGGATGGCTTGGTTGCTCTGGGCCGGACCCGAACCAAGATCTCGATTCGAGGTGGACGCGGCAGTGCCTACTACGATTGCGCTGCCATGCACCATATACATTGCAGTATATTTTAGGACTCAAAAGTGAAGCCAGCAAGAGGTGTCCATGGTCTGGTGTAAGCCATGCATGTTATGTACTGCCGTTTTCGCGGATGGCTTTGAAAGGACAGCGTACTGTGTAGGCACAACTACTGCTAACAAGCTGACGTACTCTCCGAGTAAGCCACCTACTCACTAGACTATTGAAATGATAGATCACTGACTTGTCCATCGGCTGGCCACCGTTAGTCAATGTATAGGCCGTATTCGGATGTAGTTTGCATCTATGACATCGCATATGTAAAAGTGAAGTGCGTGGCGCATTCCAAACAGGGGAAGTGACTAACGTCGTTCACTGTTCTTTGTCGCTTGCCTAAAAAGGTAGCAGGCCAATCTGACGTCGCTACACTCCGATTATCCTCATGCGTAAAGTGGTCAGAATTTCACGCTACTCCCTCAGAGTTCTCCGATGAGAGGCAGAAGACAACGGCCGCAGCTGAGGCTCTCGGTTCATCGGAGCGAAGCGCGAAAACGAGAGCGTTGCGCTTCTTTCTTTGCGAATTCGAACACTGAGGCGAAAGCGTGAGAACGTTCGACCTGCCTAGCAGGCGCAATTCGCGGAGAGCGCCGCCGCGCCGCTGATGGGAATGGTCGACAGCCGTTCACCGTGGTGCAGCATGCGTTTAGGTCTTAGGTCATCGGAGGGAATGAAACCCTTCACCATCTCTGGAGCGATGGGAGAGTCGAGGTCTTGTTGACTGAGTTCGAGCTGCTACTGCTGGCTGGCTGCTGGCTGCTGCTGCGCCTGGCTGGTTGGCTGGCGGATGCACTACGGTAGCATATGGCGTCGTCGTCGGCATCGTCGTCGACGACGACGACGCTGGTGGCGGTGGTGGGGTGATGAACGAGCGTGTGGCGGAAATCGATCGACCACGAATTTTCGTTCGTGAACCCCCCCCCCCCCCTCCTCGCTCTCCCTCCCGCATCGGCGGTTCCAGACGACGAAAACACGATCCTTAAGGTCTCAATTTCTCCCTGACGCGATCAGAGAGCGCCCTCCTGCTCGCGAGAAATCGCGTACAAGGGATCGGTTTTGCAGTGCATTGAACAATGCCGAATGCATGGCGCGTTCTGAACTCCCGCCAGCAATAGCTGACACGAAGCAATCTCTAGCTCTGTTGCATCTACAGCTTGTTTATACACCTTAGAAGGTGAGTTCCGCACATCGTCGACGCTCTGCTGCTTGGACCATGTCGTCGAAGATTAGGTGGGCCAACCATGCTGTGCATTTGCATGACAAGTGCTGGCTGAGAGCCTTGCCAACTGGATTCCTCGGGATGTCCCAAAACATTAGGACACCCAATAGCGTGTTGGTCAGATTTCTTCGTGAAAACCCTGAACGAAATGGTAGACGCTTTTCATGTCTCTCGAGCGAGCAAGATCCACTGGACCACTATGGCATACAATAGGAACGGATGTAGGCGTTCCTGGTGCTCACTGTAATCGAGCAATTCGGCGATCGTCGGTCTGGTATAGGAAAGAAAATGTATATAGATGCGAGGAAAGCGAGTTATCGATCGATTTCGATTTTAACCCGTACCTGAAGCTACAAAACCCTGCATATTTCTATAGTGAATGAATAAAGATAAAGGATAAAGGACGGTGTTATTCTGACCATTTTGGGATGCGCTACGCATTCTACTCCTACCGCAGGTTGTAGTGGAAATTTTGTGGATGAATACTTACCTAATGAAATTTCTGCATAAAAAATAGCAGACAGTGTTGACCCTTCTACAGAACCTGTTCTAGTCGTTAATCCAAGTGCGTGCCTCCATTACATGCATTAGCACTAGAAGTAGCAATAGCACTAGAAGTTGCACCCCTGGGCAACTTCCAGAGAAGCCCGATCGCTACTACATATTTATACATATCTACTGATTTTCCTTGTTGTTCTTTTCTCCAACCGACATATTCTAGTGGCGAGCTTTTCAAAAAAAAAGTGCAAAGAAGAAGTGAGAAAGGGAGGAGAAAGAAAGAAAAACGCTGTAGGAGTTAAGGCGAATGCTTGTGTGCTTCTTTTAGCCGTACTACAATTTTTGCATGGCGCTGTTGTGTTCTGTTAATAGTGTTTTTTTGTGAGCGCGTTTAGCGCAGTCGGAGGAGGCGTCGGCTGTCGCCTGCACCCAGTACCAGGTTCCTTGCTCGGATTTCCCGCCCAGGCCAACCAAGCCTTCCATCCCTCCGAGGTCGGTGATTTGATACCAGACTTGTCTGAGAAAGGATAAAGCAGTGACTTGTTCATCGGCTGGCCACCACTGGATGGCTAAATATGTACGCATTCAACTCGCCTCCACGACATCTCGTAGAAGTAGAATGCGTGGCGCATCCCAAAGGGGATTGAATAACGCCGTCCTTTATCCTTTAATAGTGTTTTTTGTTTATGGCACGTTATTTATGTAGTTGGTGTGGAGTAAATAAACAAATAAATAGCAAAAATTTTGAGAGCTGTCCTTGTCGAAGGGGGCATCGCTACAAAAATGAAATAAAACGGAACGGATTGGTGAGAACTAGCATAGAAAGGCCTATTTGTACATGCAGTAGCTCAGTGAAATGTCTTTTTGAATAGTGGGGTTTCAAATTTAGGTTGTGACCAAAAATCAAAAAGCCTAAGTGAAGCGCCTTCTCCCCACTATGATTAATGCAAATGCAGAGATAAATTGTTCGCCTTCTGTAAGCATTAACTGATTTCGATAAAAGATAAGTCCAAGGTCTAGTGTGGGGTCTTAAACCGGAACGCAAAAGACGAATTTTGTAGAAGGACCAAGGTCTAGTGCTTAGCGACAAACACTAAGCTGCGGAAACACGACGATAATTACAGATTTAGCTGCGCCTACTTACAATTAACGAGCCGAACCGTAATTGCGGACCGGTAAACAGCGACATCAAATGCTCGTCGAACAGGTCGTGAGAAATCTGAAACTCGACGTCCCAACCTCAGCGTAGAGTGAGTTTCCGCCAGAAGCAGGTTCTAGGGGAAGGTCAGCTACAGCATGTAGACCATCGATGGCGGTGTACTAACATCTTAGTAGCTTGCTAATAGAATAATAATCATTCAGAGAGCATAAACAAAGGGTAAAGCACGGCGTTACTCAATTCGTTTTGGGATGCGCCACGCATTCTACTTCTACGGGATGTGGCGGAGGTGATTTGAATGTGCGCTTGGCAATACAATGACTTGTGGCGGCCAGCCGATGAACAAGTTAGCGCTTTATCTTTCCCAGACAACTCTGGTACCGGATCACCGACCTCGGAGGGATGAAAGGGTGCTTGCTTGGTCCGGGCGGGAATTCCGGACCAGGAACCTGGCATCCGGTGCACATGACAGCCGGCAGTTCCTCCAACTGTGCTATAAACACATGACGACGTTAAAATATTGGCCACGTCGAAAGGGAATCCCGCGATGCCTCTAAAGACAGTGGTTGATCAAGTTCGCTGAAGCGCTCGATGAGACCACAGCTTTTTAGAGGGTCATTACCTGGATCTTCTCTTATAGTGTAACAACTGCGAGATCTGAATTGGACCGCGGATTGTTACCTAAATCCACGTCATTCGCCTACTGAGCTGTTCAGGAGAATTTAGAGATCTCGCCGTCCATAAATTCACTATATGTCCCTCTCAACCCCTCCCGATTAAGATAGATCAGGAGGCGCCAACCATGAAGAGCCAGTTGCAAACCTTATTCCGTCCCTCATGTCCCCTGAATTAAATAAAAGCCATGGAACATCAAGGAACAGCATTTAAGCTCTCGCAGAAACTCAAGAGATCGGATCGACATACAAAGCACTATATGCGCCCTTCCCCCCCCCCCCCCCCTCCCCTGACGATTAGGACGGATCCGAATTTAGCTTTTTCCATCCCTCAACAAGGTCGCAACATTATATCTAATTAATAAATGATAAATAAATTAAATATTATATTAAATGAACGGGTAGTCACTTCCTAAGCCCGAATAGGTACGGCTTGAAGTTCAGAGACCAGATTCATCAACCGCTTACCGCCCTCTAACGCAGAAAATACCGCCAAACCTGATGCCAATGAATGTCGTATCAGGTGGTTTGGCGGTATTTTCACCTTCAGAGGGCGGTAAGCGGTTTATGAATCTGGCCCCAGGATAACATTGTAGGATCGTAAAATCCTTCATTGCCAACCACCACAACTAACTGTATGACCCGAAATAGTGTGGAAACTTCGGAAATTGTACGTAAATAGGAAGGAGTGAAGACGATCAGTTGATGAAATTCTCTTTGTACGTAGTTCTGACAGACGGTAGTAAGACTTGCCCTTCGTGGGACACTGCAGAAGAGGCTTGTATCCTTAACCTCCGACGTTTCTCCGACATTCATTTACCTGAAACGAAAATGAATAAAACGTCTGAAGAATCCGTGCCAAAGACGAAATTCGGATACGAAGCTAAGATGTAGCTTTAGCTCGAAGGATAGCGATCATGAAATAAGCACTTAAACAGGTGACACGAAAGTGTGAATTAGCAGAAAATTCCTGGTAAAAGGCTCCATGATTGGTGATGATCACTGGATTAAACCGGAGCTAACGCTGATCTTGAAGAAGACGTTCGAGAGCAGGAGAGAGGAGAAGGCATGTGTGACGCATGAATAATTAAGTGAACCAATGTGGTTCGTTAGCACCGACTGAGGACCGTTACCAGCTAGATTCTACTGGATCTAGAATAAATGCAGGACACTCAGCAATCTTTTCATGGATTTCGTCAGCGATACCCAGAGGTATCTGGCGCTCCACAGCTTGGAAGCTAGGAATACTTTCTGGGTCACTTTGACATGCGACAAGGAAATGTTGCTGCTATCCGCTTGAGTGATTCAACTGTCATCAAGGAGACATCAGCTAAATGATCGGCTCGAGATATTATCGTATTTCTCCAATCTATAAGGGTTACACTTGCAGACATAGTGCAAAGTCGTTTCCTTTTTCCAGGCAGTCCATGTGCCGACCCGTCTACCATGGAGGTCCAGAGACATGACACAGAGTAAAGTAAGTGCGGAGTCGAAGCCATAAAGATATCGGTGGATGTGTCGGCGACAATCTCTACCTGCTAGAAGCACGATGACCGAATGGAGAGAAGAAAAGCACCGGTTTCAGATTCCCAGCAGATTATTTCCGACTAACGATAAGCACAAGGACTGGTGGCGATGTCCGTTCCTCCACGTGGTGCCACTGGAAACTGCCCGTTCTGCGAGCTAAGCCGAACACGGACATTCGATCGCAGGCGACAGGCCCTTGTGACAGGCCGGCCTACGAACACCCATGTCACATCACATGGTTCATGACATTGCAAGTTTTTCGTTATAGTGCTACGGCGTCCGCGGGAGCCGACGCGCACTGGCAGATCCCGGCGAGTGTGAGGAGTATGCGAGGGTCCCTGATGCGAGGACGGCATCGGGGGGCAACTGAGCTAGTCCGAAAGTCCCGTAACGTAAGCAGAACCCGCGTGGCAACGCTGAATGTGGGTACGTTGACGGGCCGCTCGTGCGAGTTGGTTGAAGCACTGGAGCGTAGAAGAGTTGATTTCTGTGCGGTGCAGGAGACGATGTGGTCCTGCAGCAAGTCAAGGGACATAGGACGTAGCTTCAAGGCCGTTCTATGTGGAAGTCCCAGGACCACCAGTGGTGTCGGAATAATCGTCTCTGAACGATTTCGTGACTCGATTGTAAGCGTCGAGCGCTTTGACGATCGATTGATGAAGATCGTTGTCGCCGCGAAGGAGCGACTCTATCACTTCTTCTCTGCGTATGCTCCGCAGAGTGGCTGCTCCGGTCAAGCCAAGGAAGAGTTTTGGAGCCTGCTTGATGAGAAGACAGCAGAGGTACCGTCGAAAGATGTCATCATAGTCGCTGGTGACCTTAATGGGCACGTAGGTGCTACGAAAGACGAGTACAGCTGTCATGGTGGTTTCGGATACGGATCACGTAACGCCGATGGTGAGCGCATTCTCGAGTATGCGGAATCGCATAGTCTCACCATTGTAAACACCGTCTTCCGAAAACGCGACTCCCACCTCATCTCATATTATAGTGGGAGCTCCAAGTCTCAGATAGACTTTGTGCTTGTAAAGGATCGTGACCGGAGTCTTGTCACAGACGTGAAGATCGTGCCGTATGAGACGGTCGCGCCACAGCACCGACTGCTGATCTGCACTTTGAAGATCGCCCCTCCGAGGCTGAAGCAGGTGAGCGATGCGGTGCAGCAAGAATCAAGTGGTGGCGAATGAGAGAGAAGGAAGCAGCTGTGATTTCTCGCGTGCGGTTACCGACAGTCACGACTGTCGACGAAACTTGGAAGAAAACGACCGACGCGATTCGTCAAGCTGCACAGTCGGAACTCGGCATTACGAAGCCTGGGCGACGGAAGGTCGACAAGCAGGCATGGCTGTGGACATATGAAGTGAAAGCAAAAGTGCGAGAGAAGAAGTCGCTTTATCACGTGTTTCTCGGCGAAAAGACGGCCGATAACTGGCGGAAGTACCAAAAAGCGAAGAAAGCTGCAAAGAAGGCCGTGGCTGTTGCAAAAGCCACTCATTATGGAGATGTCAACGAGAAGCTCGAGTCACGCGATGGCGAGCGGTATCTGTACCGGCTTGCTAAGAATCGCTATCGGCAGACCGAGGATATTGAGAAGTTTTTCGGCATCAATGATGAGAACGGCCATCTTCTTACGGACCGCAAGAAGGCACTGAAGCGATGGCGCGACTACTTTGAGGAAATCCCTACAGTAGAATTTCCTCATCCAGCCATCCCTTCCACGGCTCCAACCCACGGCCCCGTTCAGTAGATCACCGTGGAGGAGATTGAAGCGGCTTTGAAGAAGATGAGGCCAGGCAAAGCGACTGGGCCCGATGACGTGGCAGCTGATCTATGGAAGTCCAAGTACTGGTACCCTGCTGAGTGGTTGGCGAAGTTCTTTAATCAGGTTGTGGCGGAGAAGAAGGTGCCTGAGTGTTGGCGTCAAAGTACGACGATTCCAATTTGGAAGAAGAAGGGCAGTCTTGCAGACTGCTCCAATTACCGTCCGATTCGCTTGCTTTCGCACAGCATGAAGATCTTTGAGCGAATTGTCGATGGACGAATTCGGGACATCGTCCAGCTTTCCAGCAATCAGTGCGGCTTCGTGGCTGGGTGTGGCACCGTTGATGCCATACACGCCACTCGCCTCCTGATAGAGAAGCATCGCGAGAAACAGAAGGCAGTGCATATCGCCTTCCTCGACTTGGAGAAGGCCTTTGACCGCGTACCGCGTGAAGTGATATGGTACGCCTTGCGACATCATGGAGTTCCCGAAGGTGGGAATTCTCTACTCTTGTCCAAAGAGTCGAGTTCAAGCTGCAGCTGGGACCTCGATGGAGTTTCCCATCTCTGTCGGAGTACACCAGGGTTCTGCGCTTTCCCCACTCCTCTTTGTTGTCGTCATGGATGCCATCACACGAAATCTTCAGAAGCCCGTCCCTTGGACGTTGCTTTATGCCGATGACGTGATGCTCGCTAGCGAAGATAAGGGAGAACTCGAGCGAGAGTTGCAAGCTTGGTGTGATCGCTTGGAGCGGTTTGGACTCAGATTGAACGTGAAGAAGACCGGGTATTTAACGACGGACGTTACCGAGTCCAGCTCCATCAAGGTTAACGGCATCGAGCTTCCACGCACTGCGGTCTTTAAGTACCTGGGATCAGCAGTGGCGTCTGACGGCAAACTGATGACTGAAGTGAATTCACGCGTGAGTGCAGCTTGGTCGCTCGTTGACTGGCGTGCTCTGCGACAAGAAGATGCCAGAGCGCTTAAAGTCGAAGATCTACAGAGCAGTCGTCCGGCCGGTAGCAATGTACGGCGCTGAGTGTTGGCCAGCGACCAAGGAAGTTGAAACGCGCCTCAGCGTCATGGAGACGAAGATGCTGCTCTGGACGGCAGGAGTTACGCCATGGACCGCATCCGAAACGATGCTATTCGGCAGAAGTTCGGTGTCGCGCCGATAACTGACAAGATGCGCGAAGCTCGCTTACGATGGTACGGCCACGTTCTGCGTGGAGAAGAAGACAGCGTCCGCAAGATAGGCCTTAACTTCGAGGTAATAGGAAAGCGGCCTAGAGGGCGACCGAAGCAGCGCTGGGCTGATACGTTACATACGGACTTGAAAGTAGCTGGTGTCCACACCGATCTAGCGCTGGATCGGGAAAGGTGGCGTCATGACACCAGAATGGCGGACCCCGCCACGAAGCGGGACAAACGCTGAAGAAGAAGAAGAAGATAAGCACAAGGACTGGATCGTAAATGCCCTTATTCCTTTATTTATTCATTTTCTTTATTCTTTTAAAATTCTTTTATTTATTCCTCTTCAGTCCCTTAATTGAGTATACGCCGTGTATTTCAACTTACCAGGGAATCGTGTGGTGATTATAACTGGGACAGTTAACATCTCTACAGATATGGTGTTTGGAATTCAGAGCTTCTTTGACGGCTAACGATCAGAGACATTGTCGCACTGGCCAAGTCATGGCACATTATTTGGGTCATGAAATGCGTTCGACACCCCTCCCCGTAGAACCTCATAGAAGGTCCTGAATGGAAATATTGAGCCCTCTGTGCTCTAGATGGGAGGCGAACTACTGGGCTACTATTGCACGCTATAGGGAGGAATGAAAGATTGCTAGCGACCTCTCAATCAATTGTACTATGGACGGGACGGCAAGTGACACCGCATTAATTTACACAGGTGTGGTGCTTCCTAATCTCGTGCCAAAATGGCTCAGACGTGTATTACCATCCAGTGGATAGGATTGGAGAGTAGTCGAGTTGTTATACTTTGGGATAAAGTATAAACAACGACGTTAATCAATACTTGTTAGGACGCGCCACGGATTCTACTTCTACGTGAGGTAATCTGAATAGGTATTTCTCCATATAATGGGTTGTGATAAGCAGCCGATGGGGCTAGTTAGCGTTTTACCTTCCTTAGAACAGAAATGCACAGACGGAGATTCCTCAAGTCTAGTAAAAATTAACCGATTCCGGGAGAGGGACAGTTTGGTCGGCCTGCGCGGGAAATCCGAACCAGCCTGGTATCGGCAGCCAGCACCTCCTCCGACTGCGCTCTATGCGCCCGTTCAATTTTAAGCCCCCTTCAGCGTTGTAGCAAATCGCCCAAAAACGCACTGGGATTCTATATTCCGCGCATGCCATAACCATGTGCCAAAAGGCCCAGACCGCTGCTTTACTACCAGGCTGTCCAATAATTTCTGTCCGAAAATTTTCAAAATTCTATAATTTTCCTTAGAAGTGTTATAATATCAGGCAAGTGTAAAAACCTTCTAGAAGATTCTCCAGAGTTCCACGCCAGGGGTATATAAGGCGTAGTCCCCGCGTCTAGCTACCAGTACAAGCTAAAATGGACCAAGGTCGAATTCGTACGTTCATGTACTACGAGTGGCTGCTGGGCAACGACACAGGCTCCGCGGTCGCCAACATCTGCAGAGCGTGCAAGGAGGATGCAGTGTCCCAACGCACAGTCAGGCGCTGGCTCAATCGTTTCGAGAGCGGCGACACGAGCCTCGAGGACAGGGGGCACAGCGGGAGGCCTTCTGGTGGGACGCCAAGGGCATGCTGTATTTCGAGCTGCTCCCGCAAGGCAGGACGGTCACCGCCTCCATCTACACCGATCAGCTCGAGAAACTAGCCGCCGCCATCCGAGAAAAGCGTCCCCGACGGGCCTCGGTCCACCTGCTGCACGACTACGCGCGCCCCCACGTGGCGAAGGAGACCCAGCAGAAGTTGGCGACGCTCGGCTGGGAGACGGTTGGCCATCCGCCGTATTCCCCGGACCTCGCCCCCTCCGACTACCACTTGTTCCGCCCGCTGAAGCACCATTTGGCCGGAGGAAAATTCACCAACTACGACAACCTCAAATCCGACAGCGCGGACTTCTTCGAGTCGCAGCCCCCGGAGTTCTGGGCGAAGGGCATCGGCGACCTGCCCAATCGATGGGCCACTGTTGTGGACAACTGTGGTGATTATATTGTTGAACAGACTTGCTTTTCAAGAAAGTTGAAAAAAAAATTAAAAATGGTGAAATTTTCGGACAAGAATTATTGGACAGCCTGGTAGTTAATGAAGTGGGACGGGTGGTAGGCCGTATTTAACAGCGGCAGCTGCAGACCCATAGAGGGCGCAGTAGCTGACGGCGACCCGCAGCCGTCCAGAGGTGAGTTTAAGCTCGACTGCCCTCCTATACCAAGGTAGCCTAACTCTTCTGAATTGATGATATGGACGTTGGCTGTTTGGAACGCATGAAGCAGTGACGACATGGAAGCTTGGGCAAATCTGTCACAGTGGAATGCATGGAGCATCCGAAGGAATTAGACTGAGCAGGTGCAGCTCGCTAGGGCACTAAGAGGGTAGAATCCTCACTGAATGTTACGGCATCTGCTGAAGGCTACCGTCGCCCTTTGGACTTCCGTTTTCGAAAATCGCTGACGGCCGGCGGGCCGTCACCGATCAGCGCCGGTAATGAATGAGTGTCGCGCGCCATGGCGCCCCGACCGTCAAAGGATGCCGAACGCCCCGGCAGCCGATCGCTGATGAAATATTTTCCGACGACGAAAAATTCGACGACTCGAACCCTCGGCATGAGCGGTGGTGGAGGAGGTGCAGTGTGCGCTGCGCGTCAGATGGATGGTGTGAATCGCACGTCGCGTATTTTTCACGATGAAAATTTTTTTTGGGAACCACAAAAGTGCACAGGTCCTCAAATACGCAGTAGCGAACGGCTGCTCAAACAGCCCGGTGTCAGCCTAGCTGCTGCTGGTGGGGGAGGGAAGACCGCTTCCATCGAAATCAAACATAATGAAAACGGCCAAAACAGGAAGCGGCCAAAATGCGAAAATGGAGAGCTGTTGAGGGAGCAGTGAACAGTCGATCAGTGACCACGTAGACTTGCTTCAGGTGGTCTTTAGAAGCTGCAGGCCTCGTGCTCCTGAACTTCAAATAAATCAATTCGAATCCTTGTGAACCTGTGCTACTCTTCGGTTCTTCGAGCGCTCTGTTACATGGTTAGGCCCAAACCGACAGGACCAGTTTCTAGATCAAAGAGCTTGTCTACCTCTCACGGGCGGTGTCTTCTGAAGCCCACACGTCGAGCCGAACGCAACTCGAAGTTCGTTGTTCCGACGACATCAGAAGAACGGTCCGTCTCATTGAATACGTGTCGCAAGCGTAGCACCGATCGGAACGCCACGTTCTTAGCAGGGAATACGGTGGTTTAATGAGAAATGAGTTGGAATAGATCTCCAAAGGCTCGAAGTGTCTTCGATGAAGGCTTTCAGAACACCGTATTCTCATTGAATAAATCGATTTTGGAGCTAGGAATGAGCTGAACGACCTACGAAAGTTATTTGTTAAGGGAAGAAACGAATGCAGCATGGAATGAATGAAAGGAGTAGCACGCAATGAGTTTCGAAGTAGGTATTCATCGTCGCCAAGTTGTCCTGCATGAAGTAATATAGAACTGAAAAAGTGGTCTCAAGGTGCCTCTATGAAAATGACGTTAAACTGAATGCGTGGCGCATCCCACAATTTTCCATCATCATCGGTGTCAAGACTACTATAATTGTCACAGATGGAAAATAATTATTTTCAAGAACAGTCTTGATCAACGGCTGAATAAAAAACGAGGTCAAGGGAGAAATAAAGGATAAAAGCATAAAGGACGGCGTCCTTGATCTCTTTCTTGGGGGATGGGCTCGAACATTCTTCTTGGGAACGTCCTTTGGCAGAGATTTGACCAATTACTCACATTTTTATCAATTGACTGCGTTCAGCTGATAAGGTGAGTGTTTCAGCCTTTCCACACAAAACTTTGGCACCATTCCATCGAGTCCTAAAGGCTGGAAGGACTGCTTGGCCAGGAAAAGATTTAAACCAAATGACTGGAGTCGGTACACGCAACAGTCAGCACCTTCTACGTCCGCGCTATCAAAGCCCCAGTAGAGAAGTGGATATTCAAAATTACTCTACGGTAAAATTGGCAAGAATAGAATGCATGGCGCATTCTAGGCAAGAATGAGTGTGCCAAGCGCCTATCATTAAAGCATAAAGGATAAAGGACGGCGTTACTCAATCCCTTTTGGGATGCGCCACGCATTCTACTTCTACGGGATGTCGTGGAGGCGACTTGAATGCGTATTTGGCCATACAATGACTTGCGGTGGCCAGCCGATGAAGAAGTCAGCGCTTTATCCTTCCCAGACAAGTCTGGTGTACCAATTCACCTACCCCGGAGGGATGGAAGGCTTGGTTGGCTTAGGTGGGAAATCCGAACCAGGAACCCGGTATCGGGTGCACGCGACAGCCGGCGCCTCCTCCGACTGCGCTGCATGCGCCCTGCCGATCATTAAATTACAAAATCGGTATGTGTGGCTCACACATAACGATCGTAAAACGCCTCCACGGATCTATCCTAGTGGGGGGGGGGGCATACTACTCTGACTCTTGGACAACGGCAGTAAAACTGAAGGCGGATCATTTTCAAGGATAATACCGTGAACTGACCTAGAAGAACAGCTTTTTTGGCGCTTTCCTAGCCGGCAGGTGCCACACAGTTTACGTTTGTTTCCTTTTCCTAGTAATGCCACCTCCGACTAGGATAGAGCCCGCCGCCATTATAAATAATTCTAGCATAATTCTATTTCTATTTGCGACTTTTCAAACTCACTATTTTCCGTAATTAATGACGTCATTTGGAATCAGCAAGTTTTTTTTCAAATCGTCAAACACCTAAGCAGGGTAAGTCCATATCGGTGAAAAAACTGAATAAAAAAGTTGAATTGTTGCGCTGCAGCTGCTAGACAGAAGACCTGACAAAAAAGTAACAAAGTCAAAGGATAATAGCCTGTAGTTGGGCGTAGGTCAAACTTTTTGGAATGCGCCGTGCATTCCACTTCTATTCGATATCGCTGAAGCCGGCATTTCATTCCTTTTATGTGAGGTATTAGTCCGCTTATTACGGAAAAAACTCAGTATCCGGGATTCGTATATGTAGAGACGGATCTGATACGGTAAGATGACCGTCTCGCCATAACCGGTACGCCTAAAGGTAAACAACGGTAGGTCACTAATATTGTTTTTCTGAAAACTGGAAACAGAGAGGAGAAACTGGTTCGAAAAAGGAGCGGCAAATTCGAGAAGAACTTCATCCGCTGACGCATGCAGCAGATGGCCAGCCCCGTCGTCAACTGGTGACATTTTGGCGCTGTGCCCAAGAAGTCCTAACCGTTTTCTGCCCAGGTTTCCAGTACAGGAGAAAAAAACGTTCGTTTCGTGCGGGAAGCGGCGAGCGTGGGGTGCAATGGTTGAGGTGGAGGTTGGAAGCAGGTTGTTCGAAAAACCGACGACGCCGACGACCACCCAGCTGGCTGCCGCCCGCCATCGTCCACGCCGTCGTCGTCGGTGTGGCTCCCAACTCGTCACATAAAACACTTTTTAATGGTCGCACGACGACGCATAGAGAAACACGAACGAAACTTGACGCGAACAGCGCTGACGATGCGAAGAAGGGAAAGCAGCGGCAGCTGCGTCGACGTCGGAAAAAGCGGACACGATTCGGGAGAGTCTGAAAAAACAACGAGGCCAAGGGGTTCTTGCTTAGCGGACCAGAAGGACATGGTTAAAACCGGAGCAAGCGTAGGCGAACTTCAAGCTGAGGAATCGCTGACTGGTGGAAAAACTTTTCGGTTATCAATGTGGTCTTATTGAACTGCCCAACAAGATTGTAGGCGGCTTTTAATTATTTATTTATTGCTCACAATCAGACCCTAGTCGTGAATGTCGGCAGCATTTGGCTCGGACTGTAATCGGATGGGCCTGCCAGTCAGAAAGGGCTGCCTTGATTGGCAAGCGCCTGTTCGGTCACTGTTTTGATTGGTTACGATAAGCAGGAACGCTCTCATCTCCATTTCTGGCCATATTGGCGACCTGGACCATTATTTATTTATTTGGTGCTAGGGGGTGCTTCATTTAGACTTCTCGATATCTCTGTCACGCCCAACGTGTAGATCAATATCGATCAATACGTATCGATTTCCCTGCCCCCTCTAAATCTATTTAACTAACGTGACTTTTAACCACTTGGGGTGGGCCAGTGAGTCGGTCAGCCAATGATAGTACAATGATAGAAGTGTGTTTCCTCCACAAACATTTAAGAAAAAAAAACAAAAAACCGTTACCGTAACCTTTCAACAGCAGTCGATAAACGTCATTAAGTATCGATCGATAGTTATTGATTTTGTACGCCGATCCAGCCAACTTGCCTTGAATAATTGACCGTTTCGCCCTGAGCTCACATGGGGCCACTTGGGAGAATGCCCGCAAGGAACTCATTGCAGGAACTCTTTTTTCAGCGAATTAAAGACATGTGCTGTCTATAAGCAACCAAACCTTATAAAGCCATATCGATCGATATTGATTGGTGTCTGTTTGCATCTTCAATCAATTTAGTCAGCCAGAATTAACTGCTTTATCAAACAGCAAGCCGTTCTGACCAGTTACGGTCTCTACTATCAAACCAGCAGTATCCTGAGAGCGGCCACTTGATGAAAAATTTTAAAAATCAAACTACAGATCAATCATGATCGACGTTTTTCAACTTTCCTACGCAGTTGAGCCTTCTGAGGTTATTTTCGGATAGCGTGAGCTGAGTAGTTAGCCGTCTGGCGGTGTAAAGACTGGAAATATTCGCTTGAATTTTCAAGAGCCGCGACTTCTTTCGACATACAGTCGGCCTGTACTGACTTAATTCTTAATTTCTACTACATTCCCTTAATTGTAAAGGCTTTTGAGGAACTACAGAAACTACTTACTTCTAGAGGCTTCAAAATCTGTAGGATCGGTCTTGAGAAATCTTACATAGAATAGGACGCGTGGTAACAAAGTTGCAGGAGGCGCCGGCTGTCGGATGCACCCGATTCCAGTTCCTTGGTTTGGATTTCCAGTCGAGGTCAACTAAGCTTTCCATCCCTCATCGGTCGATGAATTGGTATCAGACTTGTCTGGGAACGATAAAACGCTGACTTATCCATCGATTGGCCGTCGCAAGTCATTGTATGGCCAAATACACATTCAAATTGCCTCCATGACATCCCGTAGAAGTAGAATGCGTGGCACATCCGAAAACGGATTGAGTGTCGCTGTCCTTTAACCTTTTTATCCTTGATACACAAACCAACAGGAACAAGCTGGCTCTGAACACCTCTTGTATCCACAACAGCAGAATTCAGTCCTAACTAGACGAGCCGCATGAAGTTCCAATCAGATCGGGTACTCTAGACGGAACACCTTGAAAATCTGCCAAAACTACGCTTTTTATGGAGCACTAGGAATACTGCTAGATACGGTTTCTGAAACTCCTTCACTATAGCAGTTCAAAAAGTCCTTTATTAACCTATGCGTCAATATTTAGAAGAGCATATTCTAGGTCTTTTCACCTGCACTGCTTCTTTTAAATCTAGTCACAGTGCAGGATTCTAAAAACTTCCAGACTGTAGAAGCAGCACGACTTAACGAACTAATCAGTCAGGGTTCTTCCGGCAAAAATAAGCCGACTTGGCCGATGATGAGCGAATTTGCCGAGGAAAATAATCAGCGCGTTCAATTAGGCGACATCGGCCGCTGCGCGGCTACCGTAGCCTGACGTCGACGACAAAGAGTGTCCGGTAAACGGATTCGATGGCACTGCCTGCTTGCTGCACGCCCCAGGTTCATTAAGCCACAGGCGATATGATACAGTAAGCTGATTAGCGGTGTACGGTAGGCGAGCGCGACGACGACGACGACGAATACGATTATCACCGTGGTTGAAGTACGACGACGATGAATCGGACGGCAGTTATTTACACTGGCGACGTGCCAAGTCAGCGAATAGACAGACAGACACAACAGCTGCTGGCTGGCTGTTGCTCTAGTGGTTACTGATGCTGTCGTCGTAGCTGAAACGGATTTCGTTAACGAAACGTCAACATGGCGAATTAGCACCGTCATCAGAATCACTGGCACCACAACCAGTTGATTGCTCAAGAAGCGCCTAATCGGACAGGCTGGAAGAATCGCTGAGAAGAGCGTTTTGTTGTCTGACGACGGCGAGGTGGTGATGAACACCTAGGGACCTTTTAGCTGACCACAAAGGACTTATGGTTGAATGAGGTGGTGGCTTCTTCTGCTGGTATGTGTGTTACAGGTAGGAGAGGCAGGATTTAATGCTGAGGGGTTTAAAGCTCAGAAAGTGTTTAAAATCTTATCCGGAAGACGTGGAATCAGAAGCTTATCGTCTACAGATCCGATGACGTCTTCCGGATATTAAGCCTATTCGTGCTCATGTCTGAGTGACATGAACTCCCTGCCTTTCCAGTGGCCATAAATACCATTACGGCACATCATCGGGTAATAAAAAAGGATAAAGAACAGTGTACCTCAACCCCTTCTGGGATGCGCCACGAAGAAGCAATGAGCAGAAGTAGAATGCGTGGCGTACTCCGCTAATGGGTTGACCAACGCCGAACTTTATCCTTTTATTCTTTACATAGCATATAAGTTTGAATTATTTACGATACGGTACCTTTACCTGACAGCTGCTTGGTAAAAAGATGTGTTTCATAAAGATAAGGATTAAGTACGGAGTTACTCAAGCTTTTTTGGATTGGTCACGCATTCAACTCCTAGGTGATGTCATGGAGGCGATCTGAATACGTATTTGGCCATACAATCCTGACTTGCGTTGGCCAGCCGATGAGCAAGTCAGTGCTTTATCCATCCAAGTCTGGCACTAACTCACCGACCCCGGAGGGATGGAATGCTTGGTTGGCCTGGGCCGGGAATTCGAACCAAGAACCTGGTATCGGGTGCAGGCGGCAGCCAGCACCTCTTTCGACTGCGCTACAAGCGCCCGTCAATGGGTAATGTATCTAATCGTCCTTCAAAAGGAAAACAAAAGGCTAAGAAGATAGAGAAGATAGACATTCGCCAGCGCTTTGAGTACGGCTCTCACTAGTAGACTACTTGAGTCTCTCTCATAGAGGTGCGGCTCACAAGCCTGGTTCTTAGAAAAATCCAACATTAACCTCTAATGAATAACTTATCATTCGTTTAAAGTCTCCACCGCATCCAAAAATCGTGTCCTTTTCAAGGCAACGTCAATCTGTTGTGAAGAGATAGATCCGAACGTGCTGAAGATGGGCTTCTCTGTTGCACAGCCGTGTAAGGAGCATAATGAGCTTTTGCATAAGCTGTAGGACAGCGATAGGATGTGCTGGAGTTCAGGATCTAGAGATTGAACTCGCTGAGGAGCTCAGAAGCTCATTGATAAGATGCTGAGAAGATCTAAGATCTAAGATGACAAGCCGCTTAAGCAGAACCCTTATAGCACCTGAACGTGATGAGGCCTCAACTCGCGTAGGGTATAACTACATAATATTGGAAGAAGCGCATTGCTTTGAGGGCTATAAGGCACAGAGAGAGTTCCAATAACTTGCTACCGTTGTCATAAAGACGGAGTCTTCAGTACTCGCTGTCTTGTTGAGGTCAAATATCACAGTACAGCCCAACCATACTCACGATGAATGAACTTTTCCAACTTTGACGTTTAATATTCTATATCCGATGGTTCCTTGAGGTAGCCAAGGTTGGCATGGCACAGATGTTTATTCCGGCTTCCGTTTCAACGCTGTCGCTTTCTTCAGACCGTCACCATCGACTGTATCCTCACCAAAAGGTCGTCTGGCAAGTGTGATGATGCCCATTTCTAAACCATCTTTGAACAAGCTAACTACGACGATACACAAGCCGAAACAAATTGGTACACCAGACACGGCTAGCTGAAGTAGAGCAGGAAAATTTTATTTTAAAATGAGATCGAATATCTATCTCTAGATTTAGCAGAATACCATGGATTTTTTGTTTCAGATGAAGAATCTGACGTCCTGATGGCTAGAAGAGTCCCCTAAATAAAGGATAAATGATAAAAGACGACGTTATTCAGTCCCTTTTGGGATGCGCCACGCATTCTACTTCTACGAGATGTCGTGGAAGCAGTTTGGATGTGCACTTGCCTATGCTACGACTTGCGATCGCCAGCCGATGGACAAGGCAGACGCTTTATCTTTTCCAGACCGTTCTGGTACCAATTCAACGATCGCGGATGGGTGGAAGGCTTTGTTGGCCTAGACGGGATAGGAGATCCAAGAAGCTGGAATCGGGTGCAGGAGACAGCCTGCGCCTTCTCTGACTGCGCTAAAACGCCAAATAAAATCGGAAAACCAAAAGTTCATTAGAGGTTCTACATTTATAAAGTTTTAGGGCAAATTCTGGCTCAAATTACATTTTAATTGTAATTTCGTTGACCGCTGTTAAGCCACTATGTAGTGTGAGGCTTCAAATGATCCTAATCGGCATTGTTTGAAAGAAAAACTGTGAGCTCTAGAAAAGGAGGCTTGGGAATCGATGAAATCGAAAGTGAAAATGGATAAGTACTACAGTCTCAGTTAGCTCCACTCAAAATTCATTCTGTTCCCAGTCATTAGCTTCGAAAAACAGCTCGAAATATGAAATTCGTCGGAATATACATATATGTAGTCAACCTCCTAAGAGCACTTCTACCGGCATCTAAGGTCTATTAGGGGGGGGGGCAAAAGTAATGAGACAAAATGAAAAAAATCTTTATCTATCTATAACTCAATTACAACTCAACGATGCTGAGGAATGTATTTGCCATTAAGGGCAAGGACCTTGCTGCCATCGCTCAGCCAACTTCCTGATCCCATCCTTCCAGAACTGCTTGAGCCTGGTGTTGATCAACTGCTCGATATGGTTGTCAAGGACTGTTTGGGTTCTTGCGTCCCTTCCGACTAGGAAGTCCTGTAGGCTCAAGTAGTAGTGGTAGTCGCATGGAGAGATGTCCAGCGAATACGGTGGGTGAAGCATGTGAACGTAGCCCAGCTGGCCAAGCTTATCCGTGCTTACTTGTTCCTGATGGGGTGCGGCGTTGTCGAAGAGGAGAACCTTCTTGAAGCGCTGCGAATGAATAAGAGCGAGTCGCCGGCCCATCTCTTCTATTTCGTTCACCATGGCCTTGGAGTTCATGGCGGTGCTCTTGGGAAACAGCCTCCGGTAAAACGATCCATGGGCTCAGACAGAAAACTCCAAAGGTGCTTCTCGCCGTGAACATCTCGCCGAACGAAGGTCGGTAACAGGTCACCAGGCCTCACCCAGACTCGCTGCCTGGCAGGGTTAAGGTAGAAGACGTGCTTCTCATCTTGCGTGAATATTGAGCCCAGGCTGCTCGGGGTTGGGAATTGGGCTAGATTTGCGCGACACAGGTCGACTCGTCAGATCGGGGTTTCGGCATGAGACAGGCTGGGGTTTTGGCATGCTTCTGGAAAGGGCCGAAGTGGTAACTTCTCAGATGGGCTTCAGTAAGTAGCATGCAAACATACAAATACGACAAGCACGAAACCAGACTCCAGCGACGAGACATATGGACACGGCATGGGGTGTCTCATTACTTTTGCCCCCCCCCCCCCCTAATAATTGTCCGTCGGATGTTTGGAGCTAGAAGCCCTATCCTACCGTAGTTTGAAGTAGAAACTCCTAAAGACCCGTTCTTTGAATGAGTTAGTGATGATCAGTAGAATGACTCGTTCAAGCAAGTTTGTCAAAAAGCTACTCATGGTCAGTGTGTACTTCCAAAAATTAAAAAGGGTTCAGTGGTAGTGGTAGTAGGCGCCATCACACCGGTCGTCACAACTCGATATTGTGTTCAATTCACAGCCGGAGCACTCATTTTTCCTTCTCTTTTTCACTTTAGTACCAATGAACTGGAATCGGCCTTGTCTAAGGAGTCTAATAGCTTGGACCTTTGGATGACTAAAATAATCAGATGGTGCTCGTTCGAAACATTTTCACGAAATGTGAGAGAGGCAGAATGCATGGTGTATCCTATAGGAGGGCCTAGAACTTTATTTCTTATCGTTGTGCACTCTTCACGGGCAGACTGCGGTGATATCCATCCTTAGAAGCTCCCTCCTTCAGTCGCACTACGGCAGCGAATACTCGCCCATCCCGTAGAGAATGCAACTTCCTCCGAGGCAAGCAGATGACGACGGTATCTTCTGATCGCCGAGAGGTGCGCCAAAACAACATCGTTTTGAACACCCGAACGACCACGGGAACGAACACACGTCGCTGTGGGGGGTCGACGACGCCACACCACCACTTCTCCCGCTTCCCATAACGACGACCACCTTATCAACGACAAGAATCTGACGCACATTAACAGCAGTCGGCAGGGTTTGATGTCTCGCAACTAGGTGGGTGGCCTCGGACGGTTGCAGATGTGCTCGGTCGATGTCAGCAGCAGTTTCCTCTGGCCAACTCTGAACAGAGGCAACGACCGACCTCAGCTCGTCTTGATTAACGGACTGCTAATCGACTGAAGACCGCGGTGATCGACACTGATCAGGAGCGCAGCTGGTATGCGCCGCGAATCTGGATTAATGGTCAAGTTGTACACGAGACTAACAATGGTTTTGGAATCACCAGTGATTTATAAGGGTTTTCTGGGTTAAAAACAGCGAGGTTGTTGTGCATGCTCCTGGTGTATGTCAGCGCTTTCTGCAACAGCTGAGTGACATCTTGAACTCCCCCACTCCCCCATTGAGAAAGAGACTAAACGGATCTATCCTAGTCGGAGGGAGGCACCGCTACAAAAGCAGAAACAGGGCTGCCTCGCCGACTAGGAAACTCCATAGGAAGGTCCTCTCGTAGGCTACCTCAGTGTACTGTGCTTGTTGAATTGTTTAATTTCAACTCAACGGTCGATATCAAAAGAGTTGAGGCCAGATTCATCTATCGCTTACCGCCTTCTAACGGTGAAAATACCCCCAAACCTGGTGCTAATGAATGTCGTATCAGGGGTTTGACCGTATTTTCACCTTCAGAGGGCGGTAAGCGGTTGATGAATCTGACCTCTGAATGAAGTACCCCCCCCCCCCACCCTAGGATAAACCCCACCAAACTGTTTAGAGTTGAGGGAGAAGCTAAGCTTGTGCAATCGAATGCCATGTTCCTCACAAATAATTCCACCACGGATAGAAGTCTTTACGGAAGCTATGGTCACTTCAGATTCATTGGTAGCGATCCCTCTCTCTTCTGTCCTTCTCACACCAAAAAAAGACTAATTAAAGCGGAAATTCTGACATCACCTCAGCCATAGCTGTTCTAAGAGACGTGCAAGTAGCCGTTCGAACTGTTTCTACAAGTAGAATAGAAGTAGAATACATGGCGTATACCAAAGGGAGTGATTGATTAGCGCCACCCAATGTTCTTTCACCCCTGTCAAAGCCCTGGTGAAAAAATCCCAGAACATCCTGGTGATTGGAGCGTTTATTTACGAACTCGCTCGCTAGTCTCCAGTTAGCAGCGCCCTTTGGCACTCAACCACATGGACCTCAAAAAGCTTAGTTTTTCCGTGCTATTCATATTCGCTATTCATACAAAAAATAAGCTTAAAACAGGGCAATGTCGCATGATAAAGAGCAATGCATAATGGACGGCGTGCTCAATAGCTTTTGGGATGCGCCATGCATTCTACTTCTACTGGACTCGCGGAGGCGATTTGAATGCGTATTTGGGCATTCAATGACTTGCGGTGCAGCCTATGAACAATTCAGCGCTTCATGCTTCTGGTGCCAAATCCCAGACGGCAGAGGAATGGGAGGCTTGGTCGGTCTCGGCGAGGAATCGGAACCAGGAACCTGGTAGCTGCACCCGACGCGACGCGCCTCCTCCGACTGCGCTACCATTCTACATTAGAATAATAAGCTCATACAGATAGTGGAGATATACGCGGATGTTAATCAATCAATTGCAGAAGACGCCACGCATTCAACTTTTGCAAGTTGTTCTGTCTATGTAGTGCCCAAGAAATAATAAAAATAATCATTAAAAATGAAAGCAATAAGCACAGAAGTAACTGATAAACCTAAATAATAGAAAACAAATAAATCGATAAATATTGATTACTAGGGGAGGGGGGAATAGGTGAATTCATGAGTGGTCGCCATTCTTCAGATGTGGCAGTAACATCCCTCCTGTTTCTGTCTGATCGTTATAGTTTCCTGTTCTACTTCAACATCTCATTACTGTCTAAAGTCGTGCTGGCTTTTAAGTGCTTGAAGTGACTAAACATAAATAAATAAATAAATAAATAAATAAATAAATAAATAAATAAATAGAAGGATAAAGGACGGCGTATTCAATCCCGTTTGGGATGCGCCGCGCGTTCTACTTCTAGGAGATGTCGTGAAGGCGATTTGAAGGTGCATTTGGCGCATACTGGTTGCGGTGAACAGCCGATGGACCAGTCAGTGTTTTGTCCTTCCCAGTTAAATCTGGACCCAATTCACGGATCCTGGAGGGATAAAAGGCTTCATGGTGTCGCGTAGGTGAGCAGTATTGCTAGGTGGGGACGCCTAAACCAATCAGACCGCATTGAATGGGCATGCCGTTCAGAGAGGGCGTATCCGTCGATACCTTGATGGGCTAGCATGTGTTCGAGCTGTGCTCTGTTTGGTTACTATTGACTGGCGGCTACCACCTACCAATGCTGCTCACCTATGCCACATGTACCAAGGCTTCCTTGGTTTGGGCGGGAAATCCGAACCAGGAACCTGATATTGGGTGCCTACGACAGCCAACACTTACTCCGACGGCGCTACGTGGTCAAAACTAAATGAAAAGTAAATATAATTGAGGAGTTATACATTAAAGGATCAATAGAGGGCAGAAGCCTCTCTGTTCCCTCCAGGCGTACGGAAACTCTCGATGTTTGGGTGATGCTGGAAGTTCTTGGCAAGTGGCCAGGAACGGCTCCACTGCACTCTAAGGGCTTCGTCATGCATTTTTTCGATAGAATCGTCGACGTCGTCGCCGCCGTCCACCAGCAGTAAAATACTATCGCGCACAAGTGC
The DNA here is from genome assembly GCA_947396885.1 of Heligmosomoides polygyrus polygyrus. Taxonomy (NCBI): domain Eukaryota; kingdom Metazoa; phylum Nematoda; class Chromadorea; order Rhabditida; family Heligmosomidae; genus Heligmosomoides; species Heligmosomoides polygyrus. The sequence continues at coordinate 12,658,705 of OX377205.1, forward strand.
AAAGTGCTGCTAGCGCCCGTGCGCGTCTTCTTCGACATCTTCCGAAACATTTCGAAACGGACGGTCGAGGAAGTGAAGGTGGAGGGAAGCGCAGCTAAAGGGGGCTCATGATTCATCGATAGACGAAGTCTGCCTCGTAAAATTTGTGAAATTTATAACAAAAACTGGATAAAAGTTCGAATTATTCTGAAGACATTTCTATTCCTAGAAACAGAACACGCAAGGAAAACTATTCTCCAAATAGTTGCAAGGCTGCAAAACACACAAGAAGGGAGGAGGAAGTCAATCTTAAGTGAGGATCTAACAGGATTATAGAGCGATCAGCTACGCACGGAGTTCGGCGTAGCTTACTTAGTCAGCTAATCTGCCGGCCTCACAGCTGCATGAAGGCATCTGCGGGATGAAGATGAATCAAAGGAGCTCATCGAAGTCTCCACCATCCTTCAGATATTCTCGTACAGAAACCAGGAACCGTTTTGTTAGAAAAGCCTTTCTTCGGATGAGGCCTGCGCTAGGGCTCGAACAGATGATCGGTCATATTCTAAACAGTCCTTTCAAACCTGGAGACATTTCGTCCTTCTTCAACTATTTCTAATCACCATCTTATACTTCTTGAACTGTATTTACTTATTATTTATTAATTTACATGTTAAATTCACTCGAAAGACAGGCAATTCGTGAAGGATACTACAAGGAATGCCAACAAAAAATCATCTCAATAGGAGAATGAGATGAACAAGAATTAAGATTGATAGAATATGAACTTGAAAATTTCACACACTCATGGGAAGAAAAGCAATTAAACGTTTCGGAAGTCCGTCTAAAAACCTTTTGAATTTACATATATAAGGAGTCAGGAACTGGAGATGTTTTTGATAATTTGATGAATTGTGCTATGTAGTGAGTATGTTCTTATTATTATTATATTATGTATGATCCATTAAGTGACCAAATGGGTGTGGTTGTTGTTAAACAATCAGTTTAATCGACTTATTATCAGTCTTATCGACTTATAAAGAAAAAGATATTTTAATAACCAGATAAAAGAACTTTACGACACACTTACAAACAATGGTTTTACTAAGAATCTTGTTGTTAAAAACATACGAAGATGTATTTATAAAAAAACAAATTTTCTATAAATATGCTATAATAGACAATAATACAAGTAGAAAATGATGAGTTACATCAAGAGACTGGAATAAACCACGAGGTCGGCTTACACAAACGGATTACTGTGGGTAACATTTAGATAATGATAATGATATATTTTGATTATAGGAAGTATTCTTCTTAACGTCTACTGTTGGAATGCGGTTGAGCAATAAAGATACGTGAGTTTATTTTAACAATTTTAATATATTAATAAATTAAAAATTATAGCTTCTCCCCGCTTCACTGATGAGCCAACGGAGAGGTGCTATAATAAAAAGGTTCGTATGAAGGTAGTGGCGAAACGAACCTTAAAAAGTTTTTGAATTTAATAATATAGGATTCAAGGTTTTTAATTATTGTTTTGTTGTTGATTCATTTTGTATTTTAATATTATTACTCTTATTCTCGTTTTACGGCTATTCTTCTACTCAGTTAAGCTTCCTGTATTTGGTCTTCTGAGTAGCAGTTCAATACTGAAAAATTCACAATTTCAGTGTATAATGATACTATGTTTTACTTTGTTGATCAATGTGAGCAAGCTAAAATTGTGTAAGATCGCATCGTTCGTTTTTACGCTATTTTATGAGAGCACTTAATGTGCAGTTATAAATAAATAAAAATAAATAAATAAATAAGCAACCTTAGGAGAAAGAGTCGAGTGCGACGGCTCTCAAGTAGCAGCTGTTTGGTGTCGTTCCTTAGACTTTTTACACGCATAAATCGGTTTACGACGAGTCGTCGGGCAAATAGCCAAGCATATGTATGAAGCTTGAGAAATGAATTAGGTTTTATAGGAATTCCCACCCCCCTTTTGACTTCTGGTATCAAACGATCACAGCATTGTTCATTGCAACCAATTCAGTTAACGTAAAAACTGTTCAACTGAAGCTGCCAATAAAGCGTGCTACTAGGAATCCTTAAGAAGAGAATAATTAGGCAATTAGAGTTCATGAACTGTCGGAAGGCATTTTTGCGCCACTCTTACACATTGTGAGAATTCTCCTCTGAAACAAAACAACAAATACAAGAAAACAAGATGCGAAAGCCACGCATATGGAGACCACGACAAACCAAAAACAGCTTTCGACTCCGAATCCCGCGACTATGGTTCGCATGAAGCTAACGATGGATGCCTGATTGGGAGCTGACGCTCGGAACGGTGATATCTTTTGTTGAGCAAAGCAGGGCCTATGTTCGGTAGATTTTCATGCTTTGCTCACTAGATTCCATTGTAAATTGTATCAACAGTAGATTCCAAAAATATCAAAAGCGATTATCTCAGCGTTACCCAGAAACATTGCGAAGGTTGGAGAAAGCTAGTTCCTCCACAGATGCTTCGCCAAATATTTTCTACTATCTCTATGATCCGGCATTTATAATATACAAAAATTAATTCGAAAAAATTCTTGTTCTTGCCCACAAAAAATGAATATAGTGGTTGCCGCTTCCACACCTACATATTTATCGAGACGCCAGATCGTGAGTTCGGACTAATTAAGTCTTTTCCTTTTCCTGTGCATGGGGGCGTCTTAGCAGTCAAAATCCCTTTAGGCTAAATTAAACATAAATATAAAATATAAATTCAAAAAATAATAAATTATATAATAAAAATATAAAACTTATATCCTAAACCTTAGGCTAAATTATATGAGGTGAGCACTGCCTATGATTTGCTTCTACCTGTACTTGTATCACCTGTATCACCTGTCGTCCCGTTGATCATCGAATTGCTCGAGCGGGTGCCAGCAGGGTCTCCATTCGTCCCTGTCGCGTGCCAGAGTGGTCCAATGGATCCTCCTCGCTCGAGGGACACGAAGAGCGTCATATCGGTCGTTCAGGGCTTTAACGAAGAAGTCCGACCAACGCGTTGGTGGGCGTCCTGGTGTTCTTTTGACATCCCGCGGAATCCAGTCGGTGATGGCTCTCGTCCAGCGGGTGTCTGCGAAGCGCATTACGTGGCCGGCCCACCTAATTTTCGACAACTTGGCCCACGCGACAGCGTCTCTGATCTTCGAACGTCGGCGAAGCTCGGAACTCCGGAGGCCTTCTCTCACTTGCGTGAGTCGTGTCACTCCGAGCATCGTCCTCTCGATTCCACGCTGCGCGACGCTGATCGCGTGTTCATCCTGCTTTCGTATAGCCCAGGTCTCTGAGGCGTATGTTAGGGCAGGAAGAACAGTGGAGTCGAATAGGTGGGCACGGAGTCGGACGTTCTTCGTCTTCTTCGCGACTTCTTCGACGCTCTTGAAAGCTCCCCAAGCCGCTCTTTTCCTCCTGCTCAGCTCTGGTGCTAGGTCGTTGGCCATGTTGACTTCGCGACCCAGATACACAAAGTTGGAGCATTCGGAGATGTTCGTTCCGTTGAGCGAGAATGGGACATCAGAAACCCATCCGTTCTTCATGAACATCGTCTTCGTAAGATTCAGCTGCAGTCCAACGCTTCCACATACACGATCGAAGTCGGCCAGCATTCGTTCCGCCTGACTGATGCTCGGTGTTATGAGCACGATGTCGTCAGCGAAGCGAAGATGGTGCAGTTGCCGGCCGTCGACCTTCACTCCCATGTCTTCCCATTCTAGTTCACGCATGACTTTTCGAGAGTGGAGCTGAAGAGCTTCGGGGATATGGCATCCCCTTGCCGAACCCCTCTCTTCACGTCGACGACGACGTCGTTGTAGAATGGTGAGATCTTGGTCGTGAATCCACTGTCCAGCTCTCGAAGGACTCTGATGTACTGAGTAGGAACGCCCTGAGTGAGCAGGGCTTCGATGACCGCTTCAGTTTCGACAGAGTCGAATGCCTTCTTCAGGTCGATGAACGTAAGGCACAGCGGCAGCTTGCACTCTCGCGACACTTCGATGAGCTTCGTAATGGTGTGTATGTGGTCGATCGTGCTAAATGCTCTCCGAAATCCTGCTTGTTCGCATGGCTGTCCTTCGTCCAGCGTTCGGCCGATCCTATTCAGGATAACTCGAGTGAACAGCTTGTAGACTACGGACAGCAGGCAGATCGGGCGATAGTTGCCAATGTCGTGCACGTCTCCCTTCTTGTACAGCAAGACGGTTCTGCTGGCCTTCCACTGAGATGGAACCTTGCACTCTGACAGGTAGCGCGTGAAGAGCCGCGCCAGGGTGTTGATGAGCGCTGGCGGGAGGTTCTTCAGGTGTTCGGGTCTGATCCCGTCGGGACCGGGTGCTGTACGTTTCTTCACCGACGAGATGGCGTGTCGGATCTCGGAAAGGAGAACAGAGGGGACGACGTATCCATCTTGCGGAAGATGGCATGGGGGCAGGTGAACGTGGCTATCGAAGAGATCGGAGTAGAAGTTGTGGATGACCTTCTCCATGGTCCTTCTGGAAGAGGTGACGGTTCCGTCGGGACGTCGGAGAGCGGTCATCTTGGTCTTGAAGATAGCGAAGTATCGGCGGGCATTGCGTATGCTCAACCCTGCCTCTGCAGCTTCAGCCAACACTCCCGCCCTTCTCTCCTTAAGATCCTCCTTTATCGCCTCTCTGCATAGCTTCGCAAGCTCGGACGTCAGTTGGTAGTTGCCTGACGCTCGTGCTGCTCCACGCTGGCGTATCAGCTCGAGAGTTTCCGGAGACAGACGCCTCTTGGTGGTCTTCAAGCTCTCAGCTTCCTTAGCACTACCGTGGAGATGGTGCACAAAGCGGTCGTATTCCTCGTCGACGTTGTCCATGACGGCATCTTCCCATAGGCGGCAAGAGAGGTCCCAGTTGATGGTCGTTCTGGGACTCCTCTTCTTGAACTTCGCGGCCTTCTCTCCTTGACGCGAAAAGCGGAACCTTGCGCGAAGGAGGCGGTGGTCCGATCCTGTGTAGAACTTGGGGACAACGGAGACGTCGGTCAGGCAATACTTGCGATTGAAGATGATGTGGTCGATCTCGTTGTGGAACTGGCCACCGGGAGATTCCCAGGTCCATCGTAGGGAGGGAGGCTTCTGGAACTGCGAGTTTCCATGGATGGTCTTGGTCGACATGATAAACTCAGACAGCCTTTCACCTTGTTCGTTCCACTCCAAACCGTGGGTTCCGATGAGAAGTTCTTCCGGCGACCTTCACGGTCCGATCTTGGCGTTGAAGTCGCCGACGATCACCTTGTGGAAGGTGTGATCTTCCTTATAGAACTTCTCCAGCTCCACGTAGAAGGCTTCGACCTCTTCGTCGTCGTAGTCGGATGTTGGGGCATACGCGACGAACACAGTCAAAGCTGGCACGGAACCACATCGCTTCAGTCGCAGACGTCCGATTCGGCTTGTCAGAGACTCGTACGAATCGATGTTCATGGCCAAGTGCGTGTTGACGAGCACACCAACGCCGCCTACTCCCCTGCTGTCGCATGTTCCGAGGAACAGTTCTTCTCCGGAGTCGTAGGCGGCGTGTAGGGGGTGGTGTCTTCTCGTCTCGGTCAGTCCGATGACGTCGTACTTGATCTTCCTGGCTTGCATCATCAGTCCTCGACGGATGCTTCCGATGCAAGCGTGCGGGCGTTGTAAGTACAGATCGTCATCCTAGTCCTTCTCAATTTGCGCAGCCTGGTTAGGCCCTGAGATTTTAGCAGCCTCTCCGTACTCGTCCTTCCCATCCATCGCTGCAGAAATGGGGGCTCTTTCGGGTCAGGGGAATGAGGCCCTTTAGTGCTGCTGTTTTTGACTTGAGTACACACGGGTAGCTAGTCGGGCTCTGTCGTGCGGGCGAAGAACTCCGGGCAGCCAGCCAGACTGCCCGAAGGGACGGGGCGAGACTTTTGAGGCGGCCTCGAATCGCCTTACGATGTACTCCCAGTCTACCGAGTGCAAGCTTTTGGCCGAGCCGACACAGTTACAATCCGCACAGTCACGGACACATCCGCGCACACTGTGCACGAACATGCCGCTCCCACGCACAAGGAACGCGTCGACCCGACACAGCAGGAGCAAGGAGTCCATCCCCTGCATCCCACCTGCGTCTCTGGGCAGTACACGGTCGCATTTGGTTCGCGTTTAATTCCCCTATCCACCACCCTTAGCAGAATGGCTTGCCCAGAATTGACGATAGTACTTGTATACTATCGTCAATTCTGGGCAAGCCATTCTGCTAATTTAAGGTTCACCATCTCTATTTTTAAAAGTATCTCATGTCACTGCTGATTGCTGATCTTTTAGACAATTGCTTTTTAATACAGCACCTAAATTATTTATTTAATTCATTTATTTAATTCCCACTTCGCGTCTCCTAGATTCAAGCTTTCTTGACAAGAACATCGGGATTCTCTACTGTTTTCACGGAAGATAGCCCACATTATTTAGTTTTTGGCAGTCATCATATCTTTTCATTTTATTTAAAACTACACATTTTTCTTCAGGTAACGTTGTCAAAACCTCCAACGAAGTCGTAGGGTAGAAAGCTGAAACAGTGGTTGGAATATCCGATGCATTAAAACGGCGGGAACTTTCTCTACAACATAAAACTATGTTTTTTATAATATTTGTATAATATCTATAGATGAGATCATTCAGCGGTTGATCAAGATTGTCAATAAAATTATTACGGCTGACGTTTCGGCGTCGTCGTCTTCTACAAAGCCTGCAAAAGTCGGATACACTCGTGGAACTCTTCTCCCAATTGCCATTTCTTTCTAGAGAATTCTCTTCCTAAAGAAAACGGATGGCAATCTTGGTCAGCAATTGAACGATCTCATCTAAATAGATTGACCACGTTATTATGAGATTTGCTGGAAGCTGAACTTGGACATTTGGACAACATGGACAATATTTAGGACATAGACCAATCCTTCAGCGCATATATCCCTCAAAGAGTTATTTCGTCCGTCGCAAGCAACTACTTCAGCCCGACACTCCGACTTCGACGCTGTAAACTGGCACAGTGTCAGATCGTCGTCGCCTCGTCATCGTTCTCAGTTCATTATACACACAGAGTGCTGTCTGTGGCTGTCGTAAGCGCGCGGCGCATCCATTAGCGTCGTCGGCGAGATGCAAGCGATTCTGATGCGCATATAAACATGTCACCGTAACATATGTTTCGGTCACCTTCGGCACTGTAGCGCCGCGGACCGTCCATCTGATGATGGACTCGTTGCGACAGCTGGACGTGCGCCGTCGGGGACTGTAGGCCGTGGGAGGGGGGGGGGGGGGGGGAGTGAAGAGGAGCGGCAGATGAGTATCTCAGTGAGGAATCACTAATGGAGCAGCGTGAAGGAATCCTAGAATCCTAGAGAGCTTCTGTGAGTATAGAAGACCGCTGAAGGGACAGTCGAGTACGAACTTACCTCGCCTCGGCTGGTCTTTGAGATTTAATTCATCATTAGGTCGTAGCATAAAGTTACGTGTGTCATAAAAATTTGCATAATCATGTACGGACAGGACTAAGGGGAAGTTATTTTTTGAAATAAGTGCAATTGCTTGCAAAGGTGAATTTTGAACGACAAGAATAAAATCTGATCAGTCGACAAGAATAAAAGATAAAGGAACTTTTTGGGATGCGCCATGCATTCTACTCCTATAGGATGCCGTGGAGGCGATATGAATGCGCATTTGGCCTTAAAATGACTTGTAGTGGCCAGCCGATGAACAAGTCAGCGCTTTCTCCTTCCCAGACAAGTCTGGTACCAATTCACCGACCCCGGAGGGATGGAAGGCTTGGTTGGCCTGGGCGGGAACTCCGACGGATTCACATGACATCATTCACCTCCTCCGACTGCGCTACAGGCGTTTTTAACGACGTTTTCCAGCAACTTGATCGGCATAGGCTCAACGCGTAGTGTTTAGAAAAGCCTGAAGACCTGGAGAGCAATGCTGTACAGCCGCTCCCATGAAGCTGTAAAGGCAAGGTAGCCAAAAACAATTCATTCGGATGGTAAAGAAAAAGAAAGGTTGTAGGAAGGCTGGGTCTCAATCTGCAGGGCTTCTGGTATGCGCCACGCATTTAGCAAAGCTGCTAACAAGATGAAGTGTGCACTTGGACCCTTTAGCTGTTGGGAAACGACAACACCATTCTTTGAGCCGTTAAAGACGCCATCCACTTCGATTCTTGTGGAATGCGCAAGCGCAACGTATTTTACTTCTCCTCAATAATAGCGTAAAAAATTCAGTGATACTAAACTACAACAGTTTCTGATCCCAGAAAAAAAACCTAAAAGCCAGCGGCTCAGACGATGGCTCTTTTGAACACTAAACAGACCATGATTAGTTCCAAGAAAGTCATCACATGAAGCGTCGACGACTGCTGAAGAGTGAATATGAACAGTTTAATTGTATTGTAGAATCACGTCAAGGCTCATGGACAGTGAGACGGCTGACATGCTCTACAGCACCAGTGTAAAATACTGCGACAAAAGAACATAGTCCCGAAATTTAATTAGGAATACGCCACGCACTTGTCACCACGCGGTATCGTGAAGGGGCCTAGATATTAGGGGGGGCCAAAAGTAATGAGACACCCCATGCCGTGTCCATATATCTCGTGGTTGGAGTCTGGATTCCTACTTGTTGTATTTGTATGTTTGTATGCTACTTACTGAAGCACATCTGAGAAGTTACTACTTCCGCCCTTTCGAGAAGCATGCCAAAAACCCCAGCCTGTCTCATACCGAAACCCCAGTCTGACGAGTCAACCTGTGTCGCGCAAATCTCCCCAATTCCCAACCCCGAGCAGCCTGGGCTCAATATTCACGCAAGATGAGAAGTACGTCTTCTACCTTAACCCTGCCAAGCAGCGAGTCTGGGTGAGGCCTGGTGACCTGTTACCGACCTTCGTTCGGCGGAATGTGTACGGCGAGAAGCATCTTTGGAGCTTTTGGGTCTGCGCCCATGGATCGGTTTACCGGAGGCTGTCTCCCAAGAGCACCGCGATGAACTCCAAGGCCATGGTGAACGAAATAGAGGAGATGGGCCGGCGACTCGCTCTTATTCATTCGCAGCGCTTCAAGAAGGTTCTCCTCTTCGACAACGCCGCACCCCCTCGGGAACAAGTAACCACGGATAAGCTTGGCCAGCTGGGCTACGTTCACATGCCTCACCCACCGTATTCGCTGAACATCTCTCCATGCAACTACCACTACTACTTGAGCCTACAGGACTTCCTAGTCGGAAGGGACACAAGAACCCAAGCAGTCCTTGACAACCATATCGAGCAGTTGATCAACACGAGGCTCAAGCAGTTCTGTAAGGATGGGATCAGGAAGTTGACTGAGCGATGGCAGCAAGGTCATTGCCCTTAATGGCAAATACATTCCTCAGCATCGTTGAGTTGTACTTGAGTTATAAGGAGATAAAAATTTTTTTTCATTTTGTCTCATTACTTTTGGCCCCCCCTAATATATAATGTCTAGGCCCCTTCACTCACGATACCCCTGCCCATGTCTCAAAAAGGGCAAAGTGTCGGAGCGATCATAAAAATTTCAACCCTATAGCTACATACAACAGCGCTTTAGGGCTGTGACTTAATTCCTTAGAAATCCTGAAGAGCATCAGCTCCTCAACAGTTTGCCGTTCCTTAGTGCCTCTTTGAATGGTTATCTCGGTCCTACGTGCAGTTGTTTTTTTTATAGTTCTAGTATTTTATTTTAATATTTATTTTTATTCATCATTTTGTTTGTTATCCCTTTTTGTAGTTACTACTTGTTTTTAGAAGAATGGTATTTTCCAGTTCGCTAATAATAAAATAAATTCAAGGGAGTTTTACAGCATGAACTAAAGAATGAGAAACCTAAGGTCTTTTGTATTAAACCTAGAGATTCAGTGTCTCTCAGTGTTTAATCGATTGATATTAAAGGATAAAGGACTGCGTTACTCAATCCCTTTTGACATGCGCCACGCATTCTACTTCTACATGATGTTGTGAAAGCGATTTTGCATGCGTATTTGGCCATACAATGACTTGCATGGCCAGCCGATGAAGAAGTCAGTGCTTCATCCTTCCCAGATTAGTATGCTACCAATTCACCGACCCCGGAGAGATGGAAGGCTTGCTTGGCCTGGGCGGGAAATCCGAACCAGGAATCTGGTATCGAGTGCTGGAGGCAGTCGGCGCCTCCTCCGACAGCGCTACACGCGCCCCGATTGATATTACGATTACTATAATAATTTGTAGAAGTCTTTGATTTAGGGGTAGCATAGGTTTTTTTTATGAAGAACCTTAGCTTACGCGTTATACACAGTCCTTCGACAATAATCGCTGCTGTCTACTAAGTGGCTGTGAAAGCTTCCGAGTCGCAGCTAATTTTGCGCGGACAGACAGACGGACCAACAGACTGGCAAGACTGCCCTTTTACTCCTCTTTTATACGCCGTGAATGATGCTGCGTCGTTGCGACTGACAAGATCGCTATTTTATTCGTAATGGATTCATTCCTACAGGCCCACTAAGAGAGGGTCTCTGATAGTGCTGAATCAATGCGCCTCTGAAGACTCGATTCTGTGAAAATGTAAGACCAAATAGAGAACCACCTTTAAAATATCGTGTGTGAACAATATTAGCAAGAGAACAAGAGGTAACTATGACGAGATTTCAAGAAGAGAGAAGCAGCAGAACACGCATTGGCATCATTTTCAGTTGTTAACACTCAATCAATATCAATCGATGGAGAGGAGAGATTAGCAGATTAGTGTCAGAAATCAAATTGGTGTGCAGTCGATTGCATGAGAAGTCGGAAATAGCGATGTGACCGGAATGGATGTGATAGTAGGAATCGGTTGAAATGATAAAGGATAATAGGGGAAATTCAAGTGATGGAAATTTGGCATTTTTATTGAAGAAGATGTGGTTCTATGTAAGGATAAAAAGCGTGGTTTAGAATTCGCAGAAGAAAAGCCATCAAGGCACTGCACCACGTCGGTCGCAAAGCCGCTGGAACACCTCACTGCGTCCACCCGTGAACTGCAGTTCTTCTACTCACTTTCGACTGTTGTTGACCAACGGCCGTCGGTCTATTCGTGGGACAACAAGTACCCCTACCCGAAGAACGTTGGGGCACACGCCACCCAAAATAGAACAGACGGGTTAACCCTCGACGGTGACTCGGCTCGGATATGGTGGCTCGTTTTCGCGATTTTTTCGCCGAGTGCATTCGTCAGACCGTATAGAATGGAAGGCAAACAGAATGTGTCGCGCAGGAGGAGAGCCGAGCCGCGAGCGACGGCGTGGCGCTTCAGGCGCCGGCCGCCGCTCGGGCGCGCGCACACACGCACGTCCCATCGGCGCACGATTCCACGCAGAGCGACAGAGCTCAGTTTTCTGTCGCATTTATGGCAGTGCGGAATAGGGACAGTGGAGCAGAACCCTCGACAGGCTGCCTAGACTTACGTGTAGTCACTTCATCAATGCTCTGAAGGTACTAGTCGTTTATATGGCCTACATGGGAGACCGGGATGGCGTCAGCCATTCACATCTGATCAGAGCACTGATCGAGCTCCCATTACACCATGCAGTTAAAGCACTACCGCACGTGCCCTTTCTGAATGCCACGTCGATGTATTAATTGGCTAGCGCATCCCCGCCCCATGTAGACCATATTAACGACTAGTGTCTATGGAGGGTCCATCTACGTGGAGTTGTTCATCATCAGTGTAGACCTGTATTTCTCTTGAACCAGGCATCCGTAAGTCAAGACCTTCCTACCGTCACAGCTCTAAAACTTCTGAGCGATTGCAACCTCGTTTCAAGGACTTCGTTTCGAGGCAGCTGAAGCTTCTTTCTTCGTGACGTCTTTGAAGTCAACGCCATAAAGGACTGGTCGAGCTCTTCCATAGACGAGGCTTACAGTATCGTTCAGTTGTCGGAGTCCCACTCCCACATGTCGTCGAATCGTACGTCAATCAACCGGATTCAACACATGTGGACGTCGTCGGCTACACGGGAGAGTGGAAACTTCAGGGAGAAATCAATCAATAATCAGTTTCCTTGACAGAAAATGGGATTCAAACTTCAGCCAGCACAAGTGCGAAGTCACTCGAGAAGAGGTCTGGGATTGCAGATTCCGTAGCAGCGATACGAAATCAAGAGAATCCAATCCAAGGAAACAATTTCCTTGACCTAAGCGACCGAAAGCGTCATCTGTGTACTGTAATTAGGAGCTAACAGACGAGCCGTCCAAGAAGCCGCATAAAATTTGGGGCGTAGTAGAGATAACCTAAACGAGAGGTTCATTTAGTAAGCTGAATCAAGTCCACAATATCTCAAGAGAGGTGCGAAGGCAGTGCTTTGGTACACGCCACGCATATCGACAATCCTCGCTCACACCTCCACGGGACGAGAGGTGAGGTGGCCAATTTTTTCTTGAAACTCGCAGCAAATATTGACAAACCAATGCTCACGAGATTATCAGGGAAGGCTCTCAAGTGATAGAATTCAAGCCAGATAGGGCCGGTGCGAGATGACTCCTGAAGGCCGCTCATAGAAATGCATGATGTTGAAATACATAATTTAAAGGCGAATTCTACATTAGGGACTGGTGAAGTGAGCCTTTGCACCGACAGTGACTCGCCCAAATAAACCATTGAGATTTCAAAGAACAAATGACTACTTATCGGCTACTTGCCCGACCAACTTAAATTACGTGCTGAAGATTCAGTGGGTTGAGTCAAAGCTGGTTTTGGAATTTGAGGCTAGAGACCTAGTAGTGCGAGAGGTAGATGAAGTCTCCCCACCCGATCTGGCAAAATTTCAACAAGTATCGAAAAACAATAGAAAATAAAAGTAAAATTATGAAGTGAAAAGTAAAAAGGATTGCCGCTTGGCTGCTTACGCCGCTTCCTTTGGCAAACATTTTTGGCATCTCCTTCCGTGGCTTAAGATGAAGCTCAGACATAAAAAAGTGTTCAATTTCTCTCCAAAATTTTTTTAGTTATTGAGAAGGATTTGGAGAAGAGCCTACTGGTTGAAGAACAGTTTTTCCTAGGTTTTAAAGAAAAAGCAAAAGGGAACTTTTAGATCTATCCTAATCGGTGGGTAGCACCACTAGAAAAGCAAATCAAACAGAAAAAGGATGACCTCTCTCGGTTAAGAAATTAAGAAGAAAAGCCAAATCAGTATCTTTGTAAAGTAGTTGGTTCACTTTCAAATATCACAAATTGTTTATTACAAAGTTTGAGTGAACCCCCGACACTAGGGCGGATCCAGAACTTGTCTAAAGGATGCCACAGAGCTGCATAAAATTCAAATCTTCCTAAAAAAACGACATCTATGGTGGCGAACTTCACGACTCTCTACAAACCTTCTGATCATTACCATGGCTGGGTTCGTAAATGAATAAAAGGGCAGTCTTACTGATATGATTTTCGTAAAATCAGACCGGAGATCTCGGAATTCTTGTTCACGTCCCCTCTGAAGCGCATATTTAAGTCAGGTTCACCAAAAAAGACAGAGAATTCTGGATTGGAGAAAATTGGAAGCCTTGTCTGGGATACACGCCAGACCGCTCTGAGAAATTCTCCATAGGGCACATTATTTTGCATCATTTCCACTTCAAACCGGACACTTTTAGGAACAAACTTCTTCAGGTAAAGCATGACAATTTTAAATAGAATCAGCTACCAATCAATAAAATCAGTTAAAATCGATAAAAAGTCAATCATAAAATCATAAATCTTAAGCCGCAATTTTTTGTTTTGATATCTTTATACAAAAATTGTTGCTTTTATACAAAAAATACCTGAGCAGTGTGTTTAAACAAAAGTGGACAAGTTGTTTCTATGGCCAAGAGATTCTCGCGCTTTCCGTTGGAACACTTTAGTCTAAGCGCGTAATTTAAAGGCACAAAAACTTTCTGAATTTTTTCCTCTGTGCCCTAAAGGTAATGGAAGTTCCTCATTTTTCACTATTCGTGCATGTTTAAAACTTCTAAAGATTTTCAGAGAGAAGCAGTTTACAAAAGACACTAGGTCATTTCAAGAAGTTAGTTGGCAGGTATCCACAGAATGTTTAATTGCTTGCCCTTAAAAAGTTTTTTTTACAGTTAGTTTTGTTGTTGATTACATTTTTAAAGCTTCCTTTTTATTCCACTGTTTTTTGTGGGAGCTATACTTTTTCTCTATGTTTCTTAAGGAATCTATGTTTGTTTGTAAATGCGAAGCTCTCCGCGGATGTTTTAAATAAGTAAATAGGTTGGTGGGACTGTTAGGGCTTCTCCTACTCTCTTAAATTGATCGAGTATGATTGAACGTTGAAGGCAAACAATCCATCCACTCAGTAGCTCCGGAGTGTGAATCGGAAAGGCTTAGAATGGACAATTCAATCTTATTTACAAAATTTTGTTGCAAACGCGAAGTGCACGGCACATTCCGAGCGGCTGCAGTGATCCCAACATTGTCTATTAGTAGATAACCGGTCTAAATGTCAGTAATGTCGAATATCGATCGATATTGATTGACTGATTATTTGTTCTGGAACCTATCCACCGGCAACAATATTCGATTCTTTAGACGATTAACTTTAAGCTGAGCCGTGATCGACAATGCCGATCGAGATATGAATCACTCCTATCGGTCCTTATTTCTGCGCGGAGATGGATGGATGGAAGATCAAGGCATACATGGAAGAACTAGCTTCTCTCACTCCATCGTAGACAACTCCCAGAGTCGAAGAGCAGTTCAAAGAAGGCTACGAAGTTCTAAGGAAGCCTATTTTTAGCTTCCTACTCCCAGAATGGGAAGAAAACCGTGCAGTACCGAGGCGTGAACTACTCCTGTCCGCCATTATTTATGCGCATGGGGGTGGACGGATTTAAGGGCAGAGGAACCCGCGGAAGAGCCTGCTCTTCTCAGTGAATTGTAGCTAACTCACAGAGCCGAAGATCAGTTCAAAGAAGGCTACGAAGTTCTAAGGGAGCCCATATTTAGCTTCCTACTCCCAGAATGGGAAGAAAACCGTGGAGTACCGAGGTGTGAACTACTCCTGTCGGCCATTATTTATGCGCATGGGGGTGGACGGATTTAAGAGTAGAGGAACCCGCGGAAGAGCCTGCTCTTCTCAGTGAATTGTAGCTAACTTCCAGAGCCTAATAGCAGTCCTAAGAAGGTGACGAAGCCCTACTGGAGCCCTATGAATAGCCTCTCAGGATAGCCAAAGAACTAGTTCCTCACACTCATTCATAGCTAACTTCCAGAGCATAAGAGCAGACTACTACCGACCATTATTTCTGCGCGTAGGGATCGACGGATGGAAGGGTGAAGGCACACGTGAAAGAAATAGACCTTCTTATTCATTCATAACTAACTTCCAGAGCCTAAGAACAGTTCATAGAAGGCGACGTAGTCCTAATGGAGCCCATATATAGCCTCCTAGCCACAGAATGGGAAGAGAACCGTAAAGTACCGAGGTGTGAACCACTCCTGTCGGCAGTTATTTGTGCGTGGGGATGGATGGATTTAAGGGCAGAGGCACACGCAGAAGAACCAACTCTTCTAATTCAATCGTAGCTAACTTACAGAGCCTAATAGCACTCCAAAGGAGGTGACAGAGTCCTACTGGAGACCTATATATAGCTTCTCGGCCCCAGAATGGTCATGAATACTGCGAAGTATGTACCAGCAGCCGACCACGAGCGCCCACAAACAAGAGCAAACACAGTGCAGCGTGGAGCACTGCGCGAGTGGCTCGGGGCTCGAAACGTCCTCGTCGATCGGTCGGTCGGTCGGTCCGTCGCCGGACGCACCGTTCGTCGCTCCGAAGTGCATCGTTTGCTCTTTCAACTCCGCCTCTCCGCTCGATTTCAAATATTGTGTCAGGTGACGCGGCACGCGCTCTGTAGTCCGAAGACCTCCGAAGCTTCTCGCTTCTCCAGGTCAGCCGCTGGTGGAGGTGGCATTTCCGATGCGAAAAAGTGCGCTTCACACCATCGCCATTGGCTAGGCCGAGCCGCGCGTCCCGCCGCGAATGATCGACGTGACGTACGGTACTGCGACGCGGATGGTGATTTATACGAGTTCGGATTTGCATTTCCATCCGAGTCCGTGTCAATCACACGGACATTAGTCAGCGCAACGTGTTGCGTTGATTGCTTCAGCAGCCAAGACATTCATTTTTCGGAGCGCGTTAGCGATAGGGGTCAGCAGCTATAGGTGAGAGCAATTATTCCTGATAATTACGGTAATTAGACAGTGATACGGTGGCAGTGATAGAAAAATTAGAATCAGTGGAGTGTGTGCAGAACCTTGGCAGCCCAACAACACAACATGGGGTTATAACTGTTCGACATGACCAACTTAAATAAGGTAAAAGGATAAAAGATAAAGGAAGGCATTACCCAATAGCTTTAGGGATGCGCCACGCTTTCTACTTCGACGGGACCTCGTGGAAGGCCATACAATGACTTGCGGTGGCCAGCCGAGATACAAGTCAGCGATTTATCCTTCCCAGATATCTGGTACCAATTCACCGACCCCGGAAGGATGGAAGACTTGTTTGGCCTGGGCGGGAAATCCGAACCAGAAACCTGTAGCCGTATTCATGAGGCGACGGGAGTGGAAAGGTAAGTGAGATCTTCCCGCAATCGTTCCATTCTCTGTCCGGTCTCCCGATGCGCGGTTGGTTATCATGTTCATTTTCGTTTCGTGAATAGCCATTTCCAGCTCCCGTAGGAGCCAGGAACCTTCCCGGGAACGTTCATGCATACCGCCACTGGTATCGGATGCAAGCGTCAGCCAGCACTTCCTCCGAGTGCCCTACACGCTCCCTTCAAATGAGGCACAAATGATGATTGCATTGTTATTCAAACCATTCTGGATTGGCCTCCATATCCTTGTCCTTCCCTGGATTCCATCCTTCTTTCTTTTTTCCATTCATAGGATGTGACGATGTGAGTTGATATCATTTCCTTTTCCTCACTGAAGAGCCTCGGGAATAAGATTCAACAGACGCTTCTCTAAAGTTGGTGGCTAAACGAACCTCTTCTCCTGTTTTAGAAATTATCTTACATTTTTCCAAAAATCATTCGTTTGTCAGACCTTTCATAAGCCAAGTTCCCCAAGATATTCCGTAGAAGAAGAACATCTGCAATTTCTAGAATGTCCCGTCGGATTACAATACCCGGCGTATTCCAGAGTACGCCAGATGGTCTAACTTCACGAGATATCGAGGGGCAGCTTGACTTTTTTCTTCGCTCCCGGGCGATGAACTGGCAGCAGAATTCTTTTTAAACAAAAATGTAGGAAAAATAGAAAAATAGGGCTAGAGATTTGTTTAGCCACCGATTTTAGACGGGTATCTGTTGAATGCAATTTCCATGGCTGTTCAGGGAACAGTAGGGCGTTAACAGCAAATTATCCACACATTATATGAAAGAAAAAAGAAAGAAAGAATCGACGAAGGGACGAAGGAGAAGAGAATGATATAAAAATTCGAAAAGTAGAGAGAAAGAGAAATAGAAGGAGGTACAGCATCTGCGCAATTAATTTCAAAGTCTGGTAAAGCATTAAAAGTCTTTGTCACATTAAAAAGCATTAAAAAGTATGTGTTGTAGTTCCTAACCAGGTGGATGCTTGCCTTCCTATCCATAAATAAACTTCGATTCATGTCGCGAATGTGGGCAGCATTCTGAGGTGAGAACGCGTCAGATAATCGTTGCCAATCAGACAACGACTGAGCATGCACGATCCAAACAGAGTGCAGACCGTGGATGTCCTTTTTGACTGGTACATTCATTTGGCACAGCCTGCCTGCTTGGCAGGCGTTTTCCCATCTTACAATGCTGCTCACATTCGCAACAAGAACATGTAAAAAATTTCTGTAAAAAATGAAAAAGAAATCCGGCCCTATATGTCTTTAGTTCGTAACAAAACCATCCTAACAACCTGTGCCTCTCTAACAGTCATTCCAGGCTTAGGCAAAGTATGAAACATTGGCTTTAAATCACTTTGGAATAGGAATTCTAGCTGAATTGCATGAATAGAGGTGCATGCAGCAACGCAGAAGGCAGAAGTTCAAAGGAAAATCAGAATACCTACTGACTACAGGACTGTTAAGAAATGGGTTCTAAGCAATGCTAGTATCAATTCTTGGAAATGTACGTACTAAAAGTCATACAAACCCCACAAAGTCTAGGAGTATATGTAGTCTAGAAGCGAATCTCGAGATTTTATTTTCAAATTCCGAAACAATTAGAGCTGTTTTTTCAGCGACTGTAATTGAGCAGGACGTAAATCATCGTGGCGTGAGTTATCAGTGCGATCGCGTCGCAACATCGGCGACGATGGCGACGGCATGCGCCGTCCTCGTCGCGCAGATGTTCGTCAGCTAAGCGCTGTCCTTGGCTACAGCTGGCCGAGCTTTTTTCGGAGCGACCGACCGTCCGCTCACTGCTGCTGGCTGCTGCGTTTCTCTCGCCGTAGTCGCGCGCGAATTCGCATCGCCAACGTACGAAGAGTGAAGTTCAGGCTCAGTTCGAGACACAGAGTTAAGCGTGGTTCTTGGGGATGATTCGACCGAATGCATGCCCCTACTCCTCCCTCAGTGCATTACTGCCGGTAGAGAAGAAAGATGGCGATGAAAAAGAAATTTCTTTGGATGCTACGTCTGCTTATACACTATTTCTACACCAGCTGAACACTTTCACATCAAATTCGGCACTCTTCCAAGCAAGCTCAGCGCTTTTGGAATCAAACTAAGCATCTTTCGAATCAAAGTATCTTTGGATCTATCCTAGTCGGTAGGGCAACAGTGAAGTGCTAATTGCGCATGTGATGATTCCATGTCACACAACCATATCGATTAAATTTAGATTCAAATCCTCGCATCACGGGACGGCATCTGAATCTCTTGTAGAAACCCAAGGGAGGTGACGGAGAGCAAATCACTAGATGCCCTCTTCCGATTAGGATAAATCCACATTCTTTTCCTTATGTAACTGTAGACTCTTCTATAAATCTAAAGTATTATACCTTTTTGATGAAAGTCTAAGATTAGCGTCTTTGGAATTTTAAATTCACATGCCCCAATAATTAAATACTGGGCATGGTATTTTATAAACCTCTTATTTATTAAGGAGAAAAAATCGTTTAAGTTTATTTTAAAGTGCAGAAGTACGACATTTTTCGCAAGATTAGCGCATCGCAAACTTCCGCATGGCTGCCTTAGGCACCCACGCTCAAAGTCGCTATTTTCGTTTGATTGATATCAAAAATTCATTGGCGTGGAGCTACACACTGGTCAGCAGAAAAAATACATTTTTTACATTAAATAATACGGTCACAAACTGCCGACTCAATATCCCTTTGAGGTGGAATACGTGAGCAATATCACAAGGGCGGCGAGATTTGCTGACCTTTATCCGTTTCCCTACACGGTTGCTATATACCATTTTAATCAGCCACTTTTCCAAGCTGGCACATGACTTTCGAAATAAAAGAGAACTCTTCAAAATCGAAATGAACTTTTTTGCATTAAACTAGAGACTCACGATAAAGATTAGAATAATTTTTGTTCAAGGAAGTTTTTCGTATAACTTTTTTTGAAGTATAATTCACGTACCTATAAGTGACCACATTGTTTGAAATCTCATATAGTTTTTATTTTTTCGAGAAAAAATAATGGTTTGGGACTTGCTGCAGAAAGATTGCCATTTTTTAGTGCCAAAAAAGAGACTGCACCCCGCCCTAGACCAAAAAGCCGCGATTTTTGATCGGTTGATAGAAAAATTGTTGTCTGCATGGAGTTTCACACTTTTAAACTATACAAGAAAAACAATTGTAAAGAACACACATATTCCCAATTTGAAAGCGGCATAAAAGCAGCATTTACACTATCAATCGAATCTAACAACCTCACGAACTCTTCGAGTGCATAGCGCAATCACGTCCTTTAGTGCATTAAATGCTAGTTGCTTTTTTGTGTTTTAATACAAAATTTGAACTAAACATTTACTCGAAAAATAAAGTTAGAAAGTGTTGTATTGTACTTATTGGGCAGATAAACAATACGATTTCGATGAAAGTTATGTCAAACTTTGCATGAACAAAAAATTATTCTAACCATCTTATTAAGCCTGTAGTTAAACCTGACTGAAAGTCTTGGAAGGAAGAGTTCGCGCTTTGACTTCAAACGTATTAAAGCTAGCATAGAAGAGTGTCCGATCTGATTTGAAAATGTACAAATCGATTTGAAAGGTGTTCAAGTCATCGTGAAAACGGTATATGTTAATTAAGAGCAGACCACTTAGAATTTCTGGAATGCTGGCCTAAAAAATCTAGAATTCATCTATCGATCCCAGGCACTCCCTCAAAAGCAACCACCGGTCAACCAGCCAGACCTCTGAATGTCGTGCGCGTCGGTTTAGTACAGAGCATCGGCCGCTCTCCCATGTGTCGGCGCTATTTCGTCGCGTATTTGCTTTATAAGCGACGAGATTGAATCCGCAGCGAAACGAAGATGGTTTAAGGTTCCGTGCACATACTGGTCTACCACTTTCTAGCGGAAAAGAAGTCTGGAAACTAGTCGTCATTTAAAGGTCGCAACAAAAGCTAATTAAAGACAGGGTCATGCATCTGTGACCTGATTTTTCAAGATTTTAGGCTTAAAATAAATACTTCCGCCTACAAATCTCATTCGCACGGACGTAAAAAATCTCAGTAAGTATCTGCGGCGGCTTCAAAATAAGAGGACAGAGAGACAAATTTAAGAAAGTCTCTGTAATGAACGATTTTGGTGAATGCTCTATATATTCGTAAGCATGCAACATTAATTCTAATTTAAATTGACATTTTGCGATAATTTGAATTGAAATACACAACAAGAAAACGCTTCTAACAAATTTAACTATTTAATATAGCAATATCATATCATACCAAACATAATTACGACAAGATTAAAGTACGACGTTCATCTGTTCTTATGCGCACCACGCATTCTACTTCTACGAAATGACGTGGAGCTTATTCGAGTTCGCATTTGACCAAGACAGAAACATGTGGTGGTGACCAATGGAAGAATCAGTGTTTTACCCTCTCCTGCAAATTCGGTATCAATTCACGCAAGCCGATGGAATGAAAAGCTTCAACACATTTGCTTAGGCCTGGAGCGGCTGGAAGAGAGGCTATATGTTGTTAGAAGATGTTTTGTTGCGATCAAAACTCTTGCGCCAGGCGGGACTCGAACCCGCATCTTTTGCTTTCCGGGCTACGATGTTCGCCTTACGCCACCGGAGCAGTTTGACCGCACGTAACATCCAGCAACAGAATGAAAAGCTGTGTGGTCCAGGGCGGAAAATCCGAACCAACAACCACCAGTCGGACCGCACGTGGCAGCAAAAGCCTCCTCCGACTGCCCAATACGAGTCCATGCATTTGTACTAATCTGTATTTGTAGTTAAATTACTCATTTAAGCCACTGAGTTCGTAGTAAAATTTTATGCCCATTAAAAACACATTTTAAGATCGTATTGATGTAAATGAGCAGGAAAAAATATACCGTGAGAAGATACTTATTCGATAACAGTAGAGTATTATATACAGTAGAGTATTATTCTAATTTAAATTCATATTCAAAAATATGTAGAGCATTACTAGAAGGATGTTGAGTTGCAAGCAAAACTACCGCCAGGCGGAATCGAACCCGCAATACCTGCTTTCAGGGCAGTGATGCTACGCCTTACACCACTGGCACTGTTCGACCAAACAGAACATCCACGATATCTTCCTTCATAGCAACCCCTTCTGCGTACCTCGAAAAGCAGAAGGTGCGGATTCGAGCTCCTCTTGGCGCAAGAATTTTGATCGCCAGCAGCTTCGAACAGCCTCTATCTTCTATAACAGCTGTTCCAGGCCTATGCAAAAATTCAAAACAAGTGAAGCATTGTTGAGCGGCTCCGACATTAGGAACTCTTAGCGAACAGGAGTTGAAGTGAGGAAGACAATGGACAGAAGAGACTGCTCCACGTCTTGGGCTTTCAGGCTATAAAAGGCGCTAGAATTCTGAGCAAAGGAATCTCTGCTGGGAAAAGAGCGAGATTGGGACCAAAGTGAGGGTTAGTTCAGAGCTAATGGAACACATTATAGAACCATGAATAAAAAGGAGACGATAACCTGAGTGAAATGAATCGAAACTGAACATTTTATGCCTTCAGGGGCCTTAACTCTAAAAGATTCAGAGAGCTCAGAAGAGTTTAAGAAACGTTAACAATCAGAGACATTCATGCCGAGTAAACCGTATTGAAGCAGTGTCCATATTAGTTCACTGATCATCGTTGCCATAGGTTTTCCGAGAATTCTGAAGAGGATATTCTGAAGGTTTTGGGCGCGGAATACAACCACGAGACGGTGAAGAGCATCAACGACGACGCTGCACAGCAGTTTCTTCCAGTTGACACATGGCGTGGACGGTGCTGCTGCTGCTGCTGCTGCAGTGACGGTGTTAGCACACACCGAGAGTGGTCACGCCGACGGCGGCTAAAGCAGGGGACGACGCTCGGAAACCGCACTCGAGACGCGTGGACTGGGTGTGTGTGGACTGCAGGGAAACCCAAAGAGAAATATTCTGGTCCTGCCGTCCTACAGAGTTGGTGAGGGTGGAGTCATTGACACTGTTGGTGAAAAGGTCTAGTCCGAAATTCATTTCTTACTTCAAAAAACCATAGTTTTGTAACAGTACGAAATTCGACAACTATTAGGTTGGCAACTAATTTCGTGGACTCTCAAGAATCTTCAGCAAAAGTATTTATTAACAAATAACTCATTACAATCTTTAATTAAAATAAGATCCCTCAGAACGCAGAAGTGCTTCCTATATATCAGGTAGCTGGTCTATCCCACGGCCATAGGATTATTGTGCTTTTAAGGCCAAGAATCTTTCGAGGTGCATATTGACCCGGTCCACACTAGTAAATCGTCTTCCAACCAAGAAGTACTGCACCGAACTAAAAATGTGGTAGTCACTCGGCGCAAGGTCTGGGCTGTAAGGTGGATGAGTTTGACGCTCTCAGTCAAGGTCTTCTATTTTTTGAGGCGTCCGGTTTGCTACGTTCTCTCCGTTTGGTGGTGTCAAGAAGGTATTAACTTCTGGGAGCTCGTCAAGAACGGTTCCAGCACTAATGCTGTAATCTACTCTTCTCAACCTGGCCGCTCGCAGGCTGAACTGCGCTGGAATCGGTTCAGACAGATCTTCAGGAGCGGAATTATCTATCAGCAAGATAACGCCAGATCACACGTCACGAAACGAGAGCTTCAAAAAATCGAAGACCTTAGCTGGTAGAGTCTAACTCACCCCCCTTACAGCACAGGCTGTGCGCCAAGTGATTAGTACCCTTAAAGCACGCTGCAGCACTTCTTGGTTGAAGGACGATTTATTAATGTGGACCATGTCAAAATGCACCTTCAAGGATTCTTGGCTTCAAAAGCACAAGAATTCTACAGCTGTGGGATGGGCCAGGTAGCTGACAAATGGCAATCAGTCCCGCGTTCCAACAGATCTTACTTTGGTTGAAAACTTTTACTTGTTCTTTGTTTATGAACACTTTTGTTGAAGACGCTTGAGAGTCCACGAAATTAGTTGCCAACCTAATACATAGTTTCCATTATTCCCCATGGCATCCTCTGATGAGCACTGTATGAGGGGAGCACGTCAAGCAGCCACCACGATGCAGAGGATCTTTAGAAGCCTCACAAGTAAGAAAACGCGCGTTCTTCAGGAAGCATACAAGAATATTTCAGACCACTACTAGAGTATGGGACAGTAATTTTTAGCCCACCAAATTGAGCATGAGCCGTAAATGCTTTAAAGAGGGTTCGAAACAATTTTATCCGAAAAAAATTTTGTAACGAGCGTTGATTTCGTTGATAGAATACCATGCAGCAATGCTCTTAATTTCAACTTAGCCTGCTGGAGGAAGAAGTTTGACCTTATCACGCTCTACAACGTTTTGTTTGGTCAACCAGGTCTGAAAGCACGCATGATACTTCAACTGACAACGTCAATCACTAGGTGTGGATCTTGTAAGTTGCATACCAGAAGATCAGAGCAAACCATCAGCCAGGTGCTTTTTGCTAACAGAGTTGGGATCGAGCTTGTGAAGGTGAGCAAAGCACACAGCACACTCCTAGACTTGAAGATTGTGAAATTCAGAGCTCTCATAAATAGGTGTCTTAGATCTCCATCAATTCATGTCTGCTACTTTTGGAAAGTGCTACACGTATGTGTCTGTTAGTTCGGTTAAAGTTGAAAAAGAGTGGGTGACCTCAGACTCGAGTTACGACAAATCATAGGACTTCCAGTCGTGAGGATTGTGCATCAATCGAGAAATGGGCGCTATCAGAAGCAGCTATATTGCGAAAATGAGGGACCTGGTCCGGATTCATCAATAGTTAAGCCCGTGGGTATGCGGGGTATGAGGGCAGAGATATGTAAGATACAGAGACACAGGCATCATCGTGGGAATCTCTACCCCCTATCCCCACGGGTTTAATTGTTGATGAACCCGGGCCCTGGTGTAGAACCAATCGGAGAACGACGATCTTCTGGCGGATAAGCTTCTCGACGAGAGATTAGGCGTTGTCATGAACTGAACGCACCTTATTGCTTCTCGGATGTTTCACGTGAATAACGTCGGCCAGCGTTTGAAGTTGAGCGTACACTTGGACCGTCACTGTGGTCACAGCAGAAAGTAAGTCAAAGAAGAGAATTTCCTCGTAGTTTCGCTAACAGCAAGCTTCTGGCACCGTTTGCGCTGACGAGAACATTTCTATTGTTGAGGTCGCACAAAACTGTCAAAGTCATAACCAACTTCTGTACCTGGCCCTGAATAAATCGCAAAAAACGCCATTTGCATTTAAAGTCTCTATTTCCAAAATCAACTCCGATGCCTACCGAAGAACGTTATTCTGACGGAAAATATGATTCCGTGAGCAAAAAGACATTCAGCAAAACGAAGGTTTGTTTTTAGCTGGACTAGGCACTAGGGTATGGATCGGAATCCACAACTGCCTTCTGTAAGCAACACAGTCTGGATTCTGGAGCAACGCTATGTGACCAACAAACGCGCCCGACTTAGACCGATGGACTTCTATTTCTGAAGCTACTTAGATGAGACGTTCTTGTTGAACTTCAACCGCTCCTCGAACGGTTTAAAGGCAGCCATCCTGAGAGAATAGAAGAAAATCGTTCTTCGAATACGCCATGCAAACGGCTTCTGCGCGACAATTCCAGCAAGAATAGGACATTTGTTTTTTTTATTCAGACGTCACATATGACGATAGACGAAGAAAAAAAATGGTCCGTTTAGCTCGTGTATGTGTACATCGAAAATGCACGAATTTTTTGCAGAGACTTTGATAGACCTCTCCTTTGCTGTTTTCAACAATGTGGAACCAAGGTGATTTTAGCCGTTCTACATCTTATTGCACTACGGCGCCAGCAAAGAGCTCGACCATCCGTAGCGCTAAATTCAGCGATACACCTCGTTATGATACGGTACATGAACCTGGTACGGTAACCCAGATTCGGCCGGTTTTTCACAGAATACTCGGCCATGTTTAATTACTCGTAAGCGTGTCGAACGTGCTCGCAGACGGCGATGCCCGAACCGATCGAGCGCAATAGACGGACAAATAATGAGCCGGTAAAACTCTTCAGCCTTCTTAGAAAACACTTTAGGAAAGAAAACTAAGGTGTGGTGTCTACTTGTATGGTTTCTGGTTCTAGAAGCAAACCTATTTACGTTTACGAAGCACTCGAAAAAAGAAATGAGTGGGGAAGTAGGCTACTATGTGCTTTGTAAAAAAAGAAGTTATTAGGTTGTAACGAAATAAATGGCACTGAACCACTGTAAATTTAAACAGTTAATATCTCGGCTTGTAGGCAAGTTTATTAATCAAAATAAAAACCTTCTGATTCTACACATCTTTGCCAACGTGACACAAGCTTTTTTCTCCCAGTAGCATAAAAATCAGAAGTTCTGGAATTGACGAAATCTTCGAAGGCACTTTTGGCATCCTGTTGGTATTTGAATATTTTCCCTACCAAGAAGTACAGCACATTTGCTGGAGGTATAAAGGACTACGTTGATCAATCCCTTTGTGCCACGCATTCTACTTCTACGCGATGTCGTGGAAGCTATTCTATTGCGTAACTGGAATAGCTTGCTGTGGCCAGCCGATGAACAAGATAGCGCTTCATTCCGAGACAGGTCTGGTACAAATTCACCTGCCCTGGAGGGATGGAGGGCTTGGCTGGTCTGGGCGGGAAATTCGAACCAAGAACCTGGTTGTGTCGGATGCACGCGATAGCCGACACCTCATCTGACAGCGCTCTACGCGTCCTTGATGATGGTATTCTGCACAAATGTCGTCTGAGCTTCCTAATTTGTTCCTGCATCTCTGGCGTAAATTCTAAGCTCTTGGATGAAAATGTCATTGATAGCTTTAAAAACGCAGAATTGTTTAAATATTTTTGAATAATACTAGACACGGTTATGTCCTTTGTCCTTCTAGAGGCTTTGGAAATTCTCGTACTATTATACATATGGGCGTAATGAGGCAGAAATTGTCAACGTTCTTGGACCAACCTCATACTTTCCTCTTCCTACAAAACGCACCAGCTCTAAGCATGAGCAAGCAACGTTTTCACATTATGTACATCATTCAGATAGGGGGGCATCTCCAAAACTCTATGGACTTCTCGTCGATCCTCTAGCAGGGGCAGCACTGTGTCGTAATGCGCAGGGCAATGGCAAGATTTGCTCATCTACTAGAAACTTTCAGACCGGTAAGTGCGAAGTATTAGGCTGGAAAAAAGTCTCTTCACACTTCGAAAAGTTTTTTACCGTTCTACTTGTAAACACACTAGCCAGTATTGATTGCTGATTTCATAATCCTATCACACTTGTCTACCGTTCGCACTCGGACACAGGTCAAGACCCTTCTTGTACTTCGTCATCTATCCAATCTTCCGGACTGCCAGATCTACCTCATGGCCATTTTCGGCACGGCATTCTTCATGAGTTCATTAAAGGCTCTACAGCAGGTCAGGCAGCCGACCAAATTAACGACATATATGGCTTGGGATCTACTACTCATCGCACCTGTTATGAATGGCTCGGAAAGTTTTTAAAGGGAGATTATTCACTCGAGGAGAAAGCAGGGTCAGGAAGGCCAACTGAATTGAACGACACTGAAGTACTCCATCTTCCTCTTATCGATAGTAGGCAGGCGGCCCGTCAACTGGCAGAAAAGCTCGAAGTGTCTCATAGGATAGTGGGAATCCCTCTGAAGGGTCTTGGCTTTGCATGGAAATTTGGAGCTTGAATTCCATATGCCCCGTCAGACACTCAGTGCAGAACCGCATGTTGCAAAACTCACAAGAGAAGCAATAAAGGAGCTGGGCTGGGAGGTAAGGCCACATCCACCGTATAGCTCTGACCTCGCCCCCACCGACTACCATCTCTTCCGTGCTCTCAAGCAAGAAATTGGAGAGAAACATTTTGAAACGGATGAAGACCTCAAAAATTGGATTCAGCAATGGCACGACTTCAGAACTGCAGTATTTTGCGCGAGAGGAATTAGAAAAGTACCCAGTCTTTGGAGAAGCCTAGTGGAACAAGATGATTATCTCAATTGATTTGACTTTGTAGTTGTGAAGTAATAATTTTTTTTAAATGAAGTCTTTTCCCAACCCAATATTATTCTCCAGGAGGAACGTTAATGATAGGACTAATATGAGAGGCCAAATTTATTAGACTCTTCTTCAAAGAAGCAAGCGTGAAGCCGAAAAATAGTCCGTGGTGGTCATTCTTAAACGATGTTTTAGGAATTAAAGGATTTGAGTTCAGTATTGTCACATATTGAACTCACTCATTCCACAGATAACAACTGAATCAGCGAAATCAATATAAACAACACAGAAAACACAAGTATATACAACACTTATGAGCTACACATTTGCAAATGATTAGGACGTGAAGTGCATTGTGTAGTCTGTGACCACGGACCTGATACCGTATTCAAAAGGTTAGTTAATCTTATCTTGGCCTAGATTTTTTTGTTGTTATTTCACTAATGTTATCTATTTTATCTGCAAGAAGATGATCCGTTCTCGGTGCAAATGTAATAACGGTATCCTCCTTGCTGCATAGGAGTTCTGAAACTGAGCCTATCTGGGTATTCAGGTTGAAGTAGTTCTTTCATTTCTATATGTTGTTGAATATTTATTGTGTTTCATCGGGAAATCGTTCAAGAGCAGACACCACCCAGCAATCAGGATTGCACCGCCGAATTGTAAACGGCAAGCAGAAGCTCTCATAGTAAGTAAGAGCAGAAGCGCTCTTACTTCCCAGGTGAAATCCGACGCTGTCTAAGGATGCAGCGTGGATTACAGTAATTCCTCTGAGTGTCATCCTCGATGAGGCAGTCAGGTCGCGGCAATTTCGTCTAATGAGTGTTGCGTAAGCCAGCAACACCTCAATCATCACATACAGTGCATCGGGGCCACGTTGATTTTGACTGGAAAAGCATGAGCCTGTGAACGAATGAGGGACTGTGTGCAAGCTTATTTATTTGTTTACTATTGCTTAAAAATGAATAGAACTAGGTCGAGTATAGAATTCAGCACTATATTGCCATTAGGAATACAACGAAGAAATAAAAAGTAACAAGAAAAAATAACACGACATGAGACACAAGGATATAGAGAAGTAGATGGAGGAAGGGAGGAAGAGGAATAGGCGGTACGATGATGAACTTCTTGTTGTTGTTAGTTGCGTATCTATCTTACTTTGTTGCTATTGTTGCTCTATCTTATCTTATCTTGTTGCTTGATGCAATCTGCATCTCTGCTAAAGAGCGGTTTGAGGATTGACTTGACTTTCAACCTTTCCAGAATGCGCCACGCATAGTAAATACGGGGTTGTTCTTACACGCTGTGAAGTCAGGCCGAATTCTCACTGCTCCCTAACGTTCTTTAATGCGGGAAACTCATTTCATCATGACGGTTTGAACCACCTAACGACTAGTGGCAGTACATAGTTGCTGCATTCAGAATGCTCTACACAATCGTTCAGATCAAGGAGCTTCTTGAATGCGTATGGCTTGACGTCATCAGATTTCAGACAGATTTGGATTGTAACAGATAGGGATTCAAGGACAGCCGCACGTAAAATTTGGATCTATCCTGGTCGGAGTGGCACCACCAGAAAAGCGAAACAATCACAAGCCAGGTGGCTTCGCACTGGTTCGAAATTGCGCAGAAAGTAGGCGAGCTCAGAAGAGTGTCTGTTCAACAATTCACATTTGACTTTACGGTCGCTATCCATAAGACCATGCGAAGTATTTCGATTTCTCGCGAGCATAGAACGATTGATGGGATATTGCAAGAATTTACTCTTGAGCGTTATCAGATTGTCGCGTTGGGTTAGAAAAACACATTATGGAAGGCAGACGTATGGGGAATCCATATTGGGCTAATCTCGTTGTCCTTGTCATTTATTTCTCATGTTCGCTTCTCATATAATGTCTTTATTTTTCTATCATCTTATTATTACATATGGTGTATTTATACTGTGGGTTTAGTTACCCAAGTTTGAGGTAAAAGTCAACAACGACTAGTGTATGTGTCGTGTGTCAAGGACACGGATATGAGCTGAACCAACGAAACTTGCATACGAAGTGCCGCCCCTCCCCCCATTAGGACAGATCCCAAAGTTTGAGTCACAGAGCTACGTATACCATGTCGGTAAGAGATTTAGACAGCTCGTTCAGATAACAGGAGCGACACAGAGTAAACTGAACAGATCTTTGCTCGGAAGCTGGAATTCAAGCCATCCGTGACCAAAATGACCAAAACAGTTGAACAAGCATGATAGCAGGACGAGAATAGCCAAGAACAAAGAGCCGGCAGCGGCACATAGTGGCCACAATGCCGAAGCGGTGAATTCAGCAGTTCGAGCCGCCGCGGATTCCTACCGTCGGCTCTCGCACCAGCGCCGGCCGTCTGTCCGTCCGGCCGGCCGGCCTTGATCAACACAGCTGGCAACGTGACAAATATAGGCTTCAAATCTGAAAACCCCCATGCGCCAAGTCACACACACACAACGAACGGATGAACGAACGATACTGAACGAAAGGCACCATCGACCACCCACGTAGCCACCACAGAGGGCGAGGATTTTTGGGGAGTTCTAAGCAAGCAGGGGGTTCAAAATCAGTTTACACTCCATCGACGTTGAAAATTCTGATGCAAGGGTGTGTTTATGTTGAGATTACGCTTAGCCTCAGGCTCATCCACCACGAAATTTTATCTACCCTGGTTCTTGTACATAGATTGAATGTATGTGGCATTTTCACGTGAAATTGGACAATTTTCAGGCCGAATTTGAAGATCTTTTAAACGAGGCTAACGATTTTGAAATCAAACTGAACATATTGCAAATCAAAAAAGCTCCAAAAGGTTCTCGAAAAAGATTAAAATAATTTCTGTTTAAGAAAAATTTTAGTGTCGCTTTCTTTGAAGTTTTAATTGACGTACCCAATAAATGAACACGTTGTTTGAATTTTTATGAACTTCTCATTTTTTCAACAAAAATAAGGGGTAGGGTTTGTTTTGAAGAGCAGGAAGGTGACCACTTTGTAGTGCTAAAAGGAGAGACTGCGTCACGTTCTCGTTTAGAATCTTTATTTGATTGGTGGCAAAATTTCTGTTTTTTTTGCATGGTTTCACGTCAGTAAACAATACAACAAAACATTTGTTAAGAACATACATATCCTCACCTCGTGCTTTATGTAAGTAGCATTTACACTATCAATCTAATAAATATCGCGAGTAGTTTTTCGAATGCACGACCTCATCTTTGAAGGCACTAAATGACTCCCTTGTTTCGCTTAAAACAAAATAGACGTATTTTCAATGACTTAGTTTTGAGCTTCGAAGTTCCAAAAAGGGGAATCTCGGCTTAGAGCTAGCAAGTGTTGGAGATTCCCTCCAACGATGGGTCATCGAAACATCTATAGATTCCATTGTCCCCAAAAAAGAGAAAAAATCGTGAGAAAGTCTTCAACTCTTTTTTTTTTCGTGGTGCTCGTTGGTTACATATGTTGCCTCCTAGTCTCTTAGAAGCACCAAACGTGAATATTTTTAAAATGACGTTGAAGAAAATTGGTTTGCTTGCAACACTGCACATTGTTTACATTAACTAGACGCAGCGTCTAGTTTTTCTATTTCACTGAATTTTTTCCTTTATTGTTTTTGTTCCAGTTCTATATTAACTCCTGCTTTTGTTTTACTGTTATTTTTTCTTCACTAAATTGTAACCTTCGCTTAGATTTAATAGTTTTTCCTACGTTTTTCCTTGTTCTGTTTTTCTCTGATGCCTCCCAGAAATTTCCTAACTCTTTACTGTCAGTTGTTACAGTCCGCGAATCCTCGAGGTCTGTCAGCACCCACCCGTGATACAGGATTAGTTCTTTACTTTCACGCGTTCTCTCAAGCAGCAGTTATGGGGGAACTGACGAAGTCGACGGACCTACTAGGTTGGTATCCGGAGTCGTTATCCTCGGGCGACTTGCAGTGTTGGCGGGCCACTTCTCCTCTTCATTCAGTTTCCCACTGTTTCCCACTGTACCGACCAGTTCAGAACTGTTTCGTTAAATCATTGTTGAGCTGTTAAGTTGTCTCGTCCACACTCTTCAATATCGTGCTGAGCTTGAAGTTTTGATGTTGAGGATTTCATTTCGTTTTGTTTCTCGCATTGTTTTTTTTACGTATTCTATGTCCATATGTTTGTCTGCGCGCACAAATATGGTGCAAATAAATAAATGAATAAATAAATAGATTTTTACTTGTTCACAAAAAATAGAAATTGTAAAAAAGTATTATGCACATTCGGGCAGCTGAGCTAAAGAATTTCAAAAAATTCTTTTCAAATTTCAAATTTCAGTTTTTAAATCAAACATTTTCGTTGTGCAATGAATTACTCTTATCGTCTTGGAGAGTCTATAGTTCATCATGTAAGAAGTTCGCTTCGATTTGGAAGACGTTCATTTGGATTTCAGATAAATTATAGATTTCACATAAATTTGTCTAAGCTAGCCTAAGAATATGGAATAAAAGTGAACGCATTCCATATAAAAAAAGTAAAAAAAAGCCAATTATAAATTAAAATGCAAGATGGTTAACATGATTTTTTTGTTCAAAAAAATTTGGTATAACTTTCTTTGCAATTTTTAGCTCAGCTGCGTGTTATAATTTTATAGCATTTTACTTTTTTAAAGAAAGTTAGAAAATTTTGTTGTATGTTTTAAAACGCTACAAAACAAAATCATTTAGTACATTAAGAGACCAGGTCACGCCATGTACTTGAAAACCTCGTCGCGATTTTTATTTGACTAATTGTGTAAATGCCAATTACGTGAACTATCAGAGTATATATATGTGCTCTTTACAGTTGTTTTTGTTGCACCTTTTACAAGTGTAAAGAAATGTTGCTAACAATAGAATAAAAATCCCGACGACGAGAGCATGGTGTAAGCTTTTTCTGCACTAAGAAATTACCGCCTTCCTACTCTTTAAAAAAAGCTTTAAATCATAATTTTTATTTTAGAATAGGAGTTTTATAAATTTTTAAGCAACGTGTTCAATTATTGGGTAGATGATGTCTCTCCATGCCGTGCCCATATATGTCGTGACTGGAGTCCGGTCTCGTGCTTCTCGTATCTGTATGTTTGTTTGCTACTTACTAAAGACAACCTGAGAAGTTACCACTTTCGCCCGTTCCAGAAGCATACCAAAACCCCGGTCTGTCTCATGCCGAAACCCCATTCTGACGACTCGACCTGTGTCGCGCAAATCTCGCCCAATTCTCAACCCCGAGCAGGCTGGACTCAGTAGTCACGCAAAGTGAGAAGTACGTGTTCTTCCTTAACCCCGCCAAGCAGCGTGTCTGGGCGAGGTTTGGTGACCCGTTACCGGCCTTCGTTCGGTCGGGATGTTCACGACGAGAAGCACCTTCTGAGATTTTGAGTCTGCGCCCATAGACCGGTATACTGGAAGCTGTTTTCCAAAAGCACGACGAGGGACTCACAAGGACATGGTGGACGAAATAGAAGAGATGGACCTGCGACTCGAACTTATTCAGACGCAGCGCTTCAGGAAGGTCCTCCTCTTCGACAACGCGGCACTCCATCGGGAACAAGTGACCACTGATAAACTTGCTCAGCTGGACTACGTTCACATGCTTCACCCACCGTATTCGCCGGGCATCTCTCCGCACTACTTCTTGAGCCTATAGGACTTCATGGTCGGAAGGGACACAAGGATCCGAGCAGACCTCGACAACCATAACGAGCAGTGGATCAGTACCAGGCCTAAGCAGTTCTGGAAGGATGGGATCAGGAAGTTGGCTGAGCGACGGCAGCAAGGTTATTGACCTTAATGGCGAATACATTCCTCAGCACCGTTGAGTTGTATTTGAGTTATAAAGGGATAAAGAAATTTGTTGAGTTTGTCTCATTACTTTTGGCCCACCCTAATAGAAGAGACTTATTTTGATTTGGAAGAGTTCGCTCTGTCCGCAATGTCTTTAAATCAAATTTCGAGAAAAATGACGGATCCGAGTTATCCGAATCGGCGATCCAATGTCTATAGCCTTGTACTCAAAATTCCAGTAGAATCTCCAGCTCAGCTGTTTACCCTGCACGTAGTTGTGACGTGGTGCGCAGTGCACTTTCATTCTGACGTTTCATGCTGTCTGGAAAACGATCGAACAAATTCATAAGCTCAAAGCGTCACTCTCCACGGGGCTCATACGAGCGGCGAGAGACAGTTCGGCCGAAGGGCAGGCTCTCTGATCAAAACGCGACCGCTCCCGGAGTGCACTGGCGCCAACGGAGTGATGAATTTCGTCGCAGCGGGACGGCTGTGGCGCGTGCGGTGCCGCCGCTACCCTGAAAAATGCCTTCACCGGTGTCGCTGTGAAATATTTGAATGATCGAACTCACAGCTTGCACTTTTGGGCGGTGTGAAACTCGCGGAAGTCGTTAACGGGGTCAAAAAAAAAAGAATTTTTGGGCAAGCTGGTCCTAGAAATTCAGAAGCATCATGGGCTTGCATGGTTATGATAAAGAATATTTAACACAACTGCCTTCTCTCAATCTGATAAAGCGGAAATTTGTAATGGAGAGAAGCCCGTTCTGGTGCTTCTACCTTTGGGTTATCTTTTTTCTGATCGATGGTTGGAAGTGTATTAGCGCATTCGGAGAAGAAACAGCATGTCGCATGCACCCCTATTGCAGGTTCCTAGTTCGGATCTCCCGCTAGGACCTGAGGTCTCTTCAGAGTAGGTGAACTGGCATCAGGTTTTTTTGTGTTTGAAAAACGCTGACTTTTCCATCAACTGGCACCGAAAGTCACTGTGTAAGCAAAATACGCATTCAAATGGCCTCAACGATATCCCGTAGAAGAGGAATGCGTGGCGCAAAAGGATTGAACAACGCCATCCTTTACCTTTTCAAAGAAAAAGGTTGGCGGTATTCAATGCCTTTGCGGGAGCCTCTACTAGACGTAGTGGAGGCAATTTGAATGAGTATTTGGCCTACGGGCGCGTGTAGCGTAGTCGGAGGAGGGCCCGACTGTCGTGTGCACCCGATACGGGTTCCTGGTTCGGATTTCCCGCCCAGGCCAACCAAGCCTTCCACCCCTCCGGGGTCGGTGGATTGGTATCAGACTTGTCTGGGAAGGATATAGCGCTGGCTTGTTCATCGGCTGGCCACCGCAAGTCACTGTATGGCCAAATACGCATTCAAATCGCCTCCACGATATCCTGTGGAAGTAGAATACGTGGCGCATCCCAAAAGGGTTTAAGTAACGCCGTCCTTTATCCTTTTATTTATTTGGCCTATGTCACACTGCAAGCGACTTCATTAAAATAGAATATTTTCTAGAACATCAACTAAAATAAGCTAGAAGCTACTAGGTGTTTGCTTAATACAACTCTTTAAAAAGTGAATTTTTATTGTAGCAGTTACTGGAAAACTTCCATTATAAGGTTTTCGGCTTGATAAGTTTTCTATAACAGTCTATTCTATCAGTCTGACGGCGCGTGATAGCGCAGTCGGAAAAGGAGACGCCTGCAGCATGCATCTTGGTTCGGGGTTCCTGGTTCGGAATTCCCGCGCACGTCAGACAAGCATTATACCTCACCGAAGTCGATGAATTGGTACCAGGCTTGTCTGTGAGGGAGAAACACTGACTTGTCCATCGACCGACTCCGTAAGTCATTGTGTAAGGCAAATACGCATTCAGAATGTCTTCACGGTATCCCGTAGAAGTAGAATGCATAACGCATCCCGCAAAAGGGTTGATTAACGCCGCATCTTATCCTTTATAATTATATCTTTTCCACCCATAAAATTTCAGTTAGCAGGGAAACTACGGATAAACGCTGTTTATCTTCGAATCTTCAACTTCTTCATTGAAATTGCCCTAAGGGGGCGTTCAGAGTTCCATCGCGGTACGACGCGACATGGTGATAATCCCCAAATCGATTATTCGCGATTAGATAGAGATATTTATACTTTTGTCGCGTTGCACCGCAATACTGCTCTGAGCGGCCCCTAACACGTATTACACCCTTAATCCACCTAATTTTCGAAAACAGCCACCTAGGTCGGGTAACTGCAGCTTTCACCTTCAACCGTCCACGGAGATGGTCAGCTTGTATGCCTTCTATTATCAGCCGTCCTTCATTTGACTTGCTTTTGATCGTTTATTTACTCAGTTTAGCGGCTAAATTATCACCAAATCTTCTATGCTTGGCGCCAGTGAGTGTTTCTCGCTCGAGGAATACGCACATTACCATAGTTGTCTGGGTATTCCTGAAGAAAGCTAACGTTGTAGTGATGTGTAGAAGCACCGGAGTCTGTCTGATGTTCCAGGAAAATTAGCCAGATCGGCTGTGCCACCAAAACGTATGACACGCCGGACCCACCTAATTTTGGACGAGCTGGCTAAGTCTCTGAAAATTAAATCTTCTCAAAAATCGTCACGTTAGATACCATCTATTACTTATAATCCGTCAATCGGTCTCCCGCTGATCGTCGAGTTGTTCAATCCCAGATGCGTATCACAGTAGCATTCCTCATTAAACGTGCATAAAAAATAAATAAGGACAAAAAAGTTAAAAATTGTAAAGAGTAAAGGATGACGTTACTCGATCCCGTTTGGGATGAGCACGTATTCTACTTCTACGGTATGTCGTGGAGGCGATTTCAATGCGTATTTAGCCATACAATAACTTGCAGTGGCCAGCCGATGGAGAAGTCAGCGCTTTATCCATCCCAGACGAGTCTCGCCGACCCCAGAGGGATGGAATGTTCGGTTGACCTACGCGGGTAATCCGAAACAGGAACCTGGTATCGGGTGCACGCGACACCCGGAACATCCTCCGACTGCGCTACATGCGCCCTCAGAAAAAAATTCGAACGAATTTTAAAGCCATGTTGCAATTTTTGTCTTTTCTATTTTCTTTCGAACACTAAGAAAGGTTCTTGAATTCCTTTTCAGTTGCCATTTTCAAGCGGTGTATGCGGTCTTGATCGCTTCAGATCCTTGATTCACCTGACATGTGCTAGTTCGCGGCGTTTGTGCACATCAGGTGTCAACATGCAACTCTCGTGAGAAATCGGGAGGCGACATTGAGCCAACGTTTTCGGAACGATGTCAAGATGTTGTCGCGTCTGACGTCGTGCATAGCTGGGTAGGTACTGAATTCCGTTGCTCTTTCAACTTCTCCAAGGCCCAAGCCACAATTCGCAGGGAGTTAGAGTAGGGTCCTAGAACCCATGGAAACTGGTCCGCATTTTTCTTTGTAGTTTAATAGCCGTGTACTGCAGTCGGAGTAGGGGTCGGCTGTACCGTGCATTCTACCAGATTCACGGTTCGGATTTCCCTTCCACTCCAACCAAGCCTCCATCCCTCTGGGGTAGGTGGCTCGGGTTGGTGGATTGCTACCAGATTTGTCTGGCCCTGAATTGTAGATCGGCAGGCTATCGCAAGTCATTTACGGCGAAATACGCATTCAAATCGCCTCCCCGACATCTCGTGAAAGTAGAATGCGTGGCGCATCCCAAAAAGAGGTTGAGCAGGCCACGTTCTTTAACCTTTACCCCTCAAGTTTAATGACGATTGTGAGTAGCGCATTCCAGATAAGGATCTATTGGAACCTTTTTCTTTTTATTCTTATCATCCCCTCACGCCTCATCGATGCCTGTTCGAGTGAGTGGGTGGTAAAGGTCTCGCTAGTGACATCAGAAGCTCCATCAAAGCTGTCTGTCGGTTTCACACAACAATTACAAATTTTCAGATTTTGGGCAGAGCAATCGGCCTAAAAAACGATCAGACGCGTCAAATGCTGTGCGACAACATTTCACAAGCAGTTGAGCACTACATACACGTACAATATGCGTTTTGAAAAGGATCCACCAATCCAAATCGATAGGAAACGGTTTGTTTTTTTGGATTTGGCACATTCAAATTGAAAGCGAAATACAGATTAACAATTACCAACCATCGATCTCACAACTTTAAGATACATATCCATGACGATAATCATCGAAGTCAATTGCTTTGCTTCCCATCGACCCCTCAGCTAGCACCGTGATAGTGGAGCCGAAAAGAAGCTGTAGAAGATGCCTATAAAGGTGTCACTGATCGTCATTCATCTATAAAACGGAGCAGAATTCCAATTGGAAACTTCCATTATCATCGCAAAAGTCACAAGTACTCTACCTAGGACAGCAGGTAAGTAGGTATCCTGGTTTCCTTGATGAGATACGAATTAGTAGAATAACTTCCCTGTGTGATTTGGGCTTTTGGACACTCAACTTCCACTCAAGAAACACTTTGAAACAATATCGAAAAAGGCTGACTGTACAACAATATCAATAATATAAAATATCAATAAATATCAATAATATATAATAATAATATACAACAATATGAAACAATATCGAAAAAGGCTGACTGATTTTTTCACAAACATTTGAAGAGCCTGTTCACACTAAGTGTGAACAGGCTCTTCAAATGTTTGCGAAAAAATCTTCACGGAACGCGCCATGCATTCTGCTTCTGCAGATTATCGTGGAAGGCTGGAATGCGTATTTGGCCATCCAATGACATGAAGCCAACGAACAAGTCAGCTCTTTATCTCCCCAGGCAAGTCTGGCACCAATTCATCGAGTCCGGAGGGATGGTAGGCTTGGATCTTTCTGAGCGGGAAATCCGAACCAGGAGCCCGGTATCCGGTGCACTCGACAGCCGGGACCTCCTCCGGCTGCGATACACACGCCTCAAAAAAAGAGAAATTAAGAAGAAGGAAATATATTTGCCGGTATCACTTGAGCGTATGCTTCAACCGTTGATTGAGATAGCATCTGATCCGTTCGCATGAAGTACTACCGTAATCACTACAAGTACAGTATCCCCTTACGATTGGAACCTGTGCCCATTTTGAGTACGCACCTCATCGAACCAAGGGTAGATTCAAGGAGAAAGTGTTGGGTTGGAATCCAACGCACAATACCGCTCTCAAAAATGTAACAATTTGTACTGTACTCCAAATTTGAGCTACAGAGATTTTCATCATGGAGCATTTTGCACTGAATAAATTGATCCGCATTCAAAATAAACAACATATTCAGAATCCTCACTGAACGGCCTTTTTCAAAAATGTGTGAAATTACTGCGTGTTTTTGAGAAATATCGTGCCTAGTTTCTCTCATGCTTTTGTTTTTCTTTAGGCATTTGTTCTCTTCCCTCTAGTGTGGTTTGACTTGGTGCTCTTCCATACCTTTTGACTTTTTTAGCTTTTGCGTTTTTGTCATTGCAGCTTCCCCTAGCTAAGTTCAGTACTTTTTTCATGCTTTCTATAATGATTATTTTCTGACGTGTTCTACTCCTTGAATGATCAGTAATCAATGATAGATAGCGTTCTGAGCCTTAATCCAATTCCTAAAGTTGGCATAAGGATTCTACTTACTGGTTGTACTATGTAGTGGTGTATTCTAGCCTTCAGCTGCTAAGTTTCAGCTGCTATCCTAATCCTGGTTCTACGAGGGTGGTTGGCATTCCCGTTTCCCGAAGCTCCAGTAATGACCTATGATAACTGCCTGTTCGAGGGTACCATGGCCAACTGGACGGATAACAGCCGCTTTTTTAAACGGCAGATTACGCCGTGTGCTACCATTTGTGGTATAATCCTTAACCGATTTCCTCCACTTTCTGAGCATGGGTAATTTTCTGCTGATTCTGGTCATTAAAGTTTTTTCACAATTTTAATTTTATTGGGTTGATCGAAAAGTTTTGCAACACTAGCACAACACTATTACAATACAAAACAATATAATACAATATACAAAACTCAGATCACGATATATTCCCCATCCAAGTATAAGATCCTGTCCCATATTTCAGGAAGCCTTTCAAATTTTTCCGCCAGAATTCCGAGGGTTGTGAGGAAAAGAATTCAGAAACCTCCATTTCCAGTTGCCGTCAATCATCGAAGTCTCTACATCGAAGATGCCGCTACAGAGCTCTGAACAGGAGGTAGTCAGAAGGAGCAGGGTCTGGACAGTACGGTGGATGGGGCAGAACTTCCAGCCTTACTCCTGGACTTTCTCGCGACTCACTTTTGCGACATGAGGACGCGCGTTGTCGTGCAGCAGGTAGACATTCTCCCGCTCTGGACGTTTTTGGCGCAAGCTCTGAAGCTGGGTAGCGTAGTCAGATGCTGTGACTGTGGTCTCACCATCCAGCAACTCCCAGTAAAGCATGCCTTCTGAGTCCCACCAGCAACAAGATGGACCTTCTTTTTGTGGTGTCCACGTTTCGGTTGTCTTGGACCGGTTATCCGCATGGGAGCCATTGGCTTTTGCGGATGTGGTTAACATAGTGAACCCAGCTTCCATCACCAATAACAATGTCCTTCAGAAAGTTCTTTCTGTGCGGGCGAGGAAGCAGCGACTCAGCAACACTGATTCGGCATACGTTGACAGAGTCCCGCAGCTGATGTGGTACCCAAGGATCTCCAGCTGCCTCACGACGGTGCTTTGCGTACATCCAAGTGTCGCTGCCAATTTGCGAGTGGTTGAATTTGGCTTCACCTTGAAGGCTTCGCGCAAGCTGTCCTCCTCCACAACAGGAGGGTTCGGAACGAGGTTGATCATCGAGGGAGATATCTCCAGCCTTGAAGCGCTGAAACCAACGGACCACCGTGGAATAGTGAGCGACTTCCTTCTTGAATGCAGCGCATTTGCTGACGGCTGCGTCCTACGGAATGGTCTCGCAGAAATTCGTAGTAGAAGATATGTAGGTCCTAGGATGCTGCTTATCGTTGACATTGATGCTGTATTCGTACTCGACGAAGCCTTATATAGTATGTACGTTTGAGGAAGCTTCGAGAATGTACTGTGACGTCACCACACAAGATTAATACTGCATAAGCTTTAACAAATCTAACAGTAGCGTAAAGTGTTGCAAGACTTTTCGGTCTCCCTAATGCATGCACTGCTATTCCGACGTATTTGATTGTTTTGAGGCGCACTCTTTGTAGTGTATGAATAAATAAATAAATAAATGAAATCATCTTTGTGTGAAATAACCATGTGTTTTTGAGAAATAACGTCGTTGAAATATGTTTACTGCGGCAGGCTTCCTTGCTCGCCTAAGATAATTGTATCTGTACAATACGTTTCGCTAATTATCAAAATGCTCCATCAAAGAG
Organism: Heligmosomoides polygyrus polygyrus; assembly: GCA_947396885.1. Lineage (NCBI taxonomy): Eukaryota > Metazoa > Nematoda > Chromadorea > Rhabditida > Heligmosomidae > Heligmosomoides > Heligmosomoides polygyrus. The sequence continues at coordinate 12,699,561 of OX377205.1, forward strand.
TTTTAAGAGATCTCAGTTTTCTCAACAGTTTTGATGGATTTGACTTCAGCTTTCATTGTTTTCTGAAGCTTTCGATTCCCTCCACTTCTATCAAAGAGTAGGAAGCTTACTGTAGGCCACCGTCACCGCCTTCGTATCTTCGTTCGCTTTGTTTTCGAAGGATCAAAAGGCACTTGGGTTCCGCTCTCCGTAATGATGATTCGACCGACTGTGATGTTCGGCAACAAGGCGGCGGCGGCGGTCGTGAAATTATCATAGCGGCGAGTGGCACGCAGCCGATCCGACGAATTAATTCCGTCGGCATCCGAACGAGGGTGTCTGTGTGGGTGTTCTGAGACGGACACGGTCGTTTACCGCCACATTGTTCCAGTCGTCACTCACTCCGGCGTCGAGTACTGTAATCGCCCCCGTGGATTTGCATATTTACGCTCTTTGTTCAGCGACGCTAATGGCTAGTGCTCAATCAGTAGCGCACTGCCGGGTGGCAACACACCAGCGAAAGCCGTTCTGAAGTCCTAGGGAGGCTATTAGCCGCTGCTATAAAAAACTCGAACTATTAGGTTGATGCAGAAGAAATGCAGGATTTGTTTCATTGGTTTCAACACTATTTTTAAAAAAATAAACTAAGACCTTTCAAGAAGTAGATCGTTGGGAAGCTTACTATATGCGCTTTAAAGGATAAGTATAAAGGACGGCGTTACTCAATCCCTTTTGGGAGGCGCCACGCATTCTACTTCTACGGGAGGCGATTTGAATGCGTATTTTGCCGCACAATGACTTGCGGTGGCCAGCAGATGAACAAGTCAGCGCTCTATCCTTCCCAGACAAGTCTGGTACCAATTCACCGACCCCGGAGGGTTGGAAGGCTTGGTTGGCCTAGGTGGGAAATCTGAACCAGGAACCTGGTATCGGGTGCACGCGACAGTCGGCGCCTCCTCCGACTGCGCTACACGCGCCTGCTTTTTAAATATGTATATAAAATTTAAATCAAGTCGCCTAATTAAAAAATAATTAGGTTTTTATTTTCAGATGTCTAAATGCGATTTTCGTCAAGCTTACTTCTACAGTTGAAACTGGGCCGGACTTCGGCTTGAACCGTTCGAATATCAAAGGAGTTTGCCGCTAGAGAAGCGCCAAAAATTCACAGTACAACGTTGGTTCCAAAAGTTGCGTGCCGGCAACACCAGCCTCGAAGACGAACCACATGGCAGCCGTTGATGATGATCCATTGAAGGCGTCAGTCGAAGCAGAAACCAAGCGAGATATTGCCAAGCGGCTTAACGTCAGTCACATTACAGTGTTCGCCATTTGAAGCAAATTGGGAGGACCAAGAAGCCAAATTGGCCGGAAGTCACAAAAATCGTCTTTTTGGGATCTCGTCGGCCCATCTTTTCCGCAATGCCAACGATCCGTTTCTCGAACGGATTTTGACTTGCGTGAAGAATGGGTACTTGATGATAAGAAGTGACGTTTTTCAGATGGCTGAACGAAAAAGAAGCTCCCCGACTTCATCCAAGGGCGGAAAAATTGGAGAAAATCTCGTTCAGACATCTGAAAATGAAAACCATATTATTTTTTGAAAAGCGATTTAATTCAAATTACGCATACAAATTTAGAAAACACATACAATAAGGTTTTCAGCGATGAATAAAACAGAATGGACGCATGGAGCGCAGTCGGAGTAGGCGCCGGCTGCCGCCTGCACCCGGTACCAGGTTCCTGGTTCGAATTTCCCGGCCAGGCCAACCAAACCTTCCATTCCTCCGGGGTCGGTGAATTGGTGCTAGACTTGTCTGGAAAGAATACAGCGCTGACTTTTTCATCAGCTGGCCACCGTAAGTCATTGTATGGCCAAATACGTATTCAGCTCATCTCCACGACATCCCGTAGAAGTACATAGAACGCGTGGTGCATCCCAAAGGGGATTGAATAACGCCGTCCTTTATCCTTATTATCCTATAAAACAGAATGAAAAATATTCCATGATCGACTGCCGTTGAATCTTGGCATGACGTTGATACCAATAGAATGAAAAATTTTTGTTTATTTTTTTATTTTTTATTTTTTTAAGTGTTGTAACCAATGAAGCAAAAATCTACGTTTTTTTTGCACCAACCGAATACATTGATAATTTCAAGACAAACTTTTTCCAATAAGTTATATTAACAATATTTTTTAAAATTCAGACGTAAATCTTGATGAAAACAAAGTGGTCGATCTTCAACAAAACTTTAAGAACTCGTGGGTGAAAGATAAAGGATAGAGGTCACTGTTACTCAATCCGTTTTAAGATGCCCCACGCATTCTATTTCAACGGGCAGTCAAAGAGGTTACTTGAATGCGTATTTGGCCTATGCAGTGATTCGGTGGCCAGCCGATTAACAAATCAGCGCTATATTCCTTCCAGACAAGTCTGGTAGCAATTCACCGACCCTGGAAGGATGAAAGGCATGGTTGGCCTGGGCGGAAAATCCGAACCAGGAACCGGGAATGTGGTCACACGACAGCCGTCAGCTCCTCCAACAGCGCTACACACACCAGTTTCGACCTTAAGATCAATCTTTGGTTCATTTCGTCAGCATCAGAATAACACGCTTTGGTCCGCAGATGCTCTACACTAGGTGCTTCATGACAACCGGCTCAACTACGGTAGCGCTCCCGAAATGCCAAACGACGTCGCGTTTTTTCAACGCCGACAATTCCACAGCGGACCACGTAGTCCCAATCAGCCGTCCGACGCCGACAAACAGCTGCTGCCTCCCATTCATCTGAATCAGGCAGATAATTGCTCGAAATCGACTTCATCTGACAAATTCATCTAACACGACCGCGAGTCGGGCGCACGTCAGTGCCATTACCGTGAGCACTTCGGGTTTTTTCGCGCATTTGACGACGAGCGGCCGAAGGAACCTGCAATTTGTGGTTACGGTAGGACACAAAGAAACCCCTGATTATCGGAAACTCGCAACATGGACCACAGCGACTGAAACGTGGACACCGCCAATTTTCGACATCCGTGTCGCGCTCACAATCAGAAACGACGGCTGTAATGTGGTAGAGGTGGTTGAGAGCTAACGAGCTGTTCCAGTGCTTCAGATGAGGAAGAGGGAGTTTTCTGTTTAAGAAAGTCTCCTACTTTATTTTCATCCATTTCGACAACCTTCAATGGAATATGAATGAGAAGGGCTCTTCAGAATGCGCCGTACAGTTCTGCATTCACATTTCTTCTTTAGGCTTACGATTGCCTATCTGATATCTTAGAAATGAGGCAACATTACGAGGTGATAACTCAGTGAAACTCATGGAATGTTGATACAGTTTTTTTTGGCAGTGAAATAAAGATGAAAATAATTGAAGATGAAGGCGAAAAAAAGATAAAGGACGGCACTGCTCAATCCCTTTGGGTGTGCGTCGCGCATTCTATATCTGCGGGATGTCGTGGAGGCCAATGCGTATTTTTAATGCATATTTGGCTATACTTGCGGTTGCTAGTCGATGGGCATTTCAGCGCCTTGTCCTTCCCAGACAAGTCTGCTGCCGATTCTCCGATCCCGGAAGGATGTAGGGAATGTTTGGCCTAGGCGGGAACTCCGAACCAAGAGCCTGGTATCAGGTGCACGTGACATCAGGTACCTCCTTCGACTGTGCTATTCGCGGTTTTTAAGGGCATTTCCAGTAATTTGCTCGGCCTAGGCTCAACAGTGTAATGTTTAGAAAAGCCTGTACACCTGGGAAGCAATGCTGTACAGTCAGCTCCCATCAAGCTGTAAAGTCAAACACAATTTATTTGTATGGTAAAGGACAAATGATACAATGTAGGAAGACTGAGCCTCAATCCGCAATGCCTCTGGTTTGCGCCACGCATTTAGCAGAGTTGCTAACAAGATGAAGTGTGCACTCGGAATCTACTGTGAACCCTTAAGCTGTTGTGAAACGTCAGCCGGCTACTCCTCCTACTGAGCAACACGCTCCCTTTTTTACGTAGTATAGCGGATGAAATGCACAACTTCTATATTCTCGAGTATGTATTCTCTTCGTCAATCATCTTTGACCAAAACTAGGAAAGGAGAAAGAGAAAACGAAGAGGAAGAAAGCATTACAGAACTCTAGAGAAGGATTAGATCGCCACGAACCAGCATCGCAAACTCTTTGGCAACACTTTAGGCCAATGCTACAATCTAACAAGAGACGTCGGTGGACTAACCCCAATGATTCTCCACAATGCAAATTGACAATATTTTTTGGTGGTTCAAAAATGACAAATATTGTCGCCTAGTAAACCCCGTTCAACTTGAAGAGGGCTCGAGAGGAGTGGAGACAACCGAGTTAACCCGAGTGCTACAGAAATATCGGCCCACCTCTAACTTGAAACTGAAAAGCTTATGCGACTTCGGTTGGCAGTGAGCGCGGCAAAAAGATTAGGATTAACACCATGGGGGAAGATACTTACCCCCGACCTCCCGTCCATGAGTTACTATAAAAGGATAATGGATAAAGCACGGCGTTACTCAATCCGTTCCGGGATGCGCCAGCGCATTCTACTTCTACGGGATGTCGTGGAGGCGACATGAATGCGTATTTGGTCATTCAATGACTTGCGGTGGCCAGCCGATGAACAAGTCAGCGCTTTATCCTTCCCAGACACGTCTGGTACCAATTCACCGACCTCGGAGGGATGGAAGGCTTGGTTGGTCTGGGCGAAAAATCCAAACCAGGAACCTGGTATCGGGTGCACGCGACCGTCGGCGCCTCCTGCGACTGCGCTACACGCGCCCAATAAGTTACTATGTAAGCGAGGAATTTTTCTCATTTTTGGGACACCGATTGGACCGCAGCAAAAACGAACTTCACCCCTATACACCTTTTTGTGTGCCCTACAAGGCTGTTCAGGTCTTGCTGAGATGTAGGACTCTTTGGGGTATGTACACAGATGTTCCTTCTAAATTGAAAATAAAAGAAAGGAAATGCAGAAAATAATTCAAAACAAAGGAGTAAAGTAGACAAAGATAAAAGAATGCATGCCAGGCAATTCACAAGTATGAAATGAGCAGTCTTTCTCCCCTTTCTTCAGACGAGTCTTTGTTTTGTACACCTTCCGTGGCCCTTTCAGCGAAGCTCCAGTAAAGTAGGTTATCTGTCCAGCTGGAGTTCAAAATGCCTCCGACCACAACAAAAGAGCAGCCAGTTCAAGAGCTCTCAATGTCCTGAATCAAGGAGCTCCACCTAGAAGGTCACCTGTCCTGAAGCGCGGCGGTTGTCAGCAAAGTGCTCGTAAAGCTGTCGGTCACCTCAGATGGCCTCCGCTTATCAGATTGTCCATCTCGTCAGTCGTCATTTGTCGATTTATGAGCGCTTGTCAGCGATTAATCCACCGCTGCCTGATATGTCGGGGCTCCGTCGTCGTTTATGAGGGCGTACGTCGTGCGCCGACGCCGACACGGTGTGGCGGTCCGCGTTTGACGCCGCTCACCACATCAAACACACCGCGCCGGTTCGAGTCCTGCCGACGACATAAAACGGCACGAGTCAAGGTCGAAGCGCTCGAAACTGACGTCGACCAGTTATTAACAGACGTAACAGATGAGCACCGTATTACGATCAACAGCGACACGATGTGGCGTGAGGGACCGTCGAGAATTATTTTGTTCTAAAAAACAATATTACGATGACATTTATCGTTGTAAAGGAAAACGTACAAAATAAATAAGTATGCAAAATTGAAGGTTCTAAGTTCCTACCTCTAGTAGATTATTGTGTTAAGGACTATCTCATACGTAGGAGTTGCCAGGCGATGTAAAGGAATACCATTTTCTCGTTGAGTCGGACACTTTTCAAATCAAATTGGACACTATTCTAAGCCAGATTTTAAAATCAAAGCGCACTTTTCCAAGTAGGAATAAGCTTCTTCTACATTAAACTAAATACTTTCCAAATAATAGGGTAGGCCAAAAGTAATAAGACAAATTCAACAAATTTATTTATCTCTTTATAACTCAATTACAAGTCCACGGTGCTGAGAAATGTATTCGCCATTAAGGTCAATGACCTTGCTGTCATTGATCAGCCAGCTTCCTGATCCCATCCTTCCAGAGTAGTTTAGGTCTGGTACTGATCCACTGCTCGTTATGGTTCTCGAGGTCTGCGTGGGTCCTTGTGTCCCTTCCGACCATGAAGTCCTGCAGGCTCAAGAAGTAATGGTAATCGCGTGGAGAGATGTCCGGCGAATACGGTGGGGTGAGGCATGTGAACGTAGCCCAGCTGAACAGGCTTATCCGTGGTCACTTTTGCCCGATGGGGTGCGCGTTGTCGAAGAGGAGGACCTTCTTGAAGCGCTGAGACCGAATAAGTGCGAGTCTCTGTCCATCTCTTCTATTCCGTTCACCATTGCCTTCGAGTCCATCGTCGTGCTTTTCGAAAACAGCTTCCAATATACCGGCCCTTGGGCGCAGGCCTAAAAGCTCAGAAGGTGCTTCTCGCCGTGAACATCCCGTCGAAGGGAGGTCGGTAACAGGTCACTAGGCTTCAACCGGACTCGCTGCTTGGCAGGGTTAAGTAGAAGACGTACTTCTCATCTTGCGTGAATATTGAGTCCAGACTGCTCGGTTGGGGAATGGGCGAGATTTGCGCGACACAGGTCGACTCGTCAGACTGGGTTTCGACATGAGACAGACTGGGGTTCTGGCATGCTTCTGGAAAGGGCGAAAATGGTCACTTCTCAGATGACCTTCTCTAGACAGCAAGCAAACATACAAATACGAGAAGCACAAAAGCGGACTCCAGACATATACGGCCACTGCATGGAGAGTTCTTTTACTTTTGGCCCACCCTAATAGATTGGAATAATCTTCTGTTTAATGAATATTTTAGGATGACTTGAAGTTTTAGACCACTTACCACATAAATGAGTATTTTGTTTGAAATGTTATAAAATTCCCTTGTTTGTGAAAAATAATGATTTATAGCTTTTTAAAGGGTACGACGACGACAGTTTTTTTAGTTCCAAAGGAAGAGATTGCGCCATGCACTCGTCTAAGATGTCGCGACTTTTATTCGATTGATAGCAAAAGCTCTGCATGAAGTTTAACACCTCAAACGACGAAACATAAACAATTGTAAAAAAAACACACAAATCCTCACTTTGATGTTTTGTGTAAGCAGCATCGACACTATCAATCAAGTAAATTCGTAAGGAGCTTTTCGAGTGCACAGACTCTAGTCTTTTAATGTACTAACTGATTTTTACGCTGTTGTGCCTTAAAACTAAAATTAATTCATTATTTTTCCTTAAAAAAATAATAAAATAATAAAGTCATTACATTCACTTAGGCAGCTAAACTAAAAAAAAAATTTAAAAAGGTGCATTCCAAACTTTCCTTAGCGAAAAATTATTCTAACCATCTTGGACAGTCTGTTTTAACCTGTAAGAAATTTGATTCGAGTTGGAAGATGTTCGGTTTTATTTTGAAAACCTTCCGGTAGCTTAAAAGTGCATCCAATTTAGTTTGAGAAATGTCCAATTTGATTTGAGGAGTGTCCAGTTCGGCTTGAAAATGGTATATATAGAAAGTCGCTGGCAGATTCTCCTCTACTATGATTGTTACAAGTGGGAAAGAAGCCAATTCTCCTTACCGTTTATACTCTGATCTACGTGTAATTTTAGGATGTGGGGGCAGTTCGCAGATGATGTAAAGATATAGAAATATTAGAGGCCCAAGTGACATAGAGCCTACTCAGTCTGTTCTATATATATCACAGTTGTGGTCCGAAACATTGAGACTTCCCCTGGCACCTAAGAAAACCTTGTTTATGAAGATGGGTAAGTCAGATTATGACGTCCACTACAGCATTAAGGATCCATCAACAGCAGCTAAGATCGCGTGTAGCGCAGTCGGAGGAGGTGCTGGGTGTCGCGTGCACTCGATACCAGGTTCTTGGTTCGGAAATCCCTTGAGGCAAACCCAGCCTACCATCCCTTCGGGGTCAGTGAATTGGTACCAGACTCCTTTGGGCAGGGCAAGTCACATTTGTCTATCGGCTGGCCACCGCAAGTCATTGTATGGCCAAATACGCCTTCAAGTCCCATCCCTGACACCCCGTAGAAATAGAATACATGGTGCATCCCAAAAGGGATTGAGTCCTCTCTCCTTTCATCCTTTATCCAACAGGAGTTGCTTCTTGGGATTAATTCTGCGCTATGATATGGCTCTACAAAATGGTGTGCATGTTGTATCGTAAAACGTCTTCTGCAGCGTCCCTTATATTCAAAGCTTTCTCTATTGCGGATGAGGAAATGCTTCTCAAGGCTTACAATTCATAATTTTAATTTATCCTTTCCTATCCCAGTGAAGGCACATAACCAAAATTACGCAATCAATTGAATTGAGATTTACAGATCGTGTTGTATGCGCCAAAACAGGGCCTAAACTGATAAAATTCACAATAAAAAACAATAATTAGAGATTAAAAAAATTCACCACGATTATAAACTGACAAAGCTGCGATGGATCCCGGTTATGACATGTAAGACGGTGGCCGTCTGCATTTGAATACACCTTACCCGACAGGACGTCTTTACAACCATGGATATTTGCTATTTTTGTTTGCTTGTTCGTTTCTTTGTTTGCTTTTTCGGTCTTATTCTGTTCCCTAGAGGCCGCTCCTTAAATCCCAAGTTGTGTAATTTTTAAAAACCGCTCCCTACTAGGATAGATAGATACCATATTTTCGTTCTATTGTAGAGTACAGTCCACCTGCTTTTTTTCTTAGAAGTCAAAAGATATTGTTCTTCTTAAAAAGGTGCAAGACAATTTTGCTCGTAAATTATTTATTAGGATAGCTGGTAGAATATTTATAGGAGTTCTTTAACCTGTGGTTAGAAATAACGAATGTAAGTTGCATTCCTTAGTTTCCCGTCGTAAACTTTATTAGTATTATTTATTATATGGCTAAAATCTATGTGAAGAGCAATGTAATTGGAAACTGTATAGAACGACATCCCCATGGCGATCCAGGCTAGAGTATTATGGAATAATTGGAAAACACATGGTAATAAATAGTTTCAGTTTGCATGGAATTACTGTGTTTTTGTCAAGTTTCATATAAGCCGAACCTGATCTATTAACGAAAAAATATGTGGGATTGAAGATTTTTCAGTAACCAATGAAAGTTTCTGTCCTCGACCTTGGGTTCTGGATGGTCTCACCACGAGGAGGTCACGTTTTTAAGTCCATTGAAACCGTGGAGAATTTTGTGAACAATAACGAGGTCGTACATCCTTCGAAAGTGTCCGTAGTCCAAGTTGTCTGTCTCTTACTTCACTGTTGGGAATAGCATGGTAATCAACGCCACATTTCCTGATAGTTAGTTTTCTAGTTGAGCTGTTTTAGACTTTTTCAAGTCTAAGTATATTTTTCTTTTTAACTGGATGAAAATTTGTTATTCCATACTCAAGCATCTGCCTAACGTAAGCTAACTTACTGATGTCGGTGTGGTTTCCAAACTCTTGTCTGGCCTAATTGGTGTTATATGTTTCAGAACTCTCTCCAACAATAATGTCCAAAACTAGAAGTAGCTTAGAAAAAATATCTTATGGTGTACCCAGGACAAATACTATAGTATTAGGTTGTTCCATAAGTCCCCGCCGATTTTTTCAACGATTCACTGCAGATTTCGCCGGCGGTCTCTTGCATAGCGCTGCATAGATTTCAAAAGAGAATGACTTGCTCTATCAGAAAATGTATTGCATTTCTGTCTTCATCATGAGTTTTGTCAATTTTTAGGTCGTTAAAGTGAAAAGTGAAAAAGTAGCCATTTGCGCACTTGTTCTCTTCGAGGTTTGTAATTTTTTACGCAGTTTTTTTATAGCACTTGGAAGACAATGTTTTGCACCACAAGAATATGTGTTGGTCCTATTTTCTCACTTGCCCTTTATTGATTTTTAGTCCATCAAATTGGGAATTCCGACTTTTCCGTCCGAATTTTTACCAAAACTCCGGTTCTGTGGTTGGACTTTTTTGCTTGGTGTTATATGTCGTTCGGAAGAGGATGTCTTGCTCAGTAAGAATTTGTGTCGCGTTTATTGGCTCACGCTGATTTCTGTCGAATATCAACAACTGACGGAGGAGAAGGAGTTGTTGGTGAAGACGATTTTTCTCTTTTTGGCATTTTGTTGACATTCAATAGATATCAATAAACACGACACATATTCTTATAGAGCAAGACATTTTCTTGCGAAAGACTTATAAACCAACCCAAAAAGTCCAACCACAGAGCAGGAGCTGTCGGCAAAAACAACCATCCTCATTCGTGCTACATGGGGACGTCCCAATTTGATGACCTAAAAATCAATAAAGGACAAGTGAAAAAATAGGACCAACACATATTCTTGTAGTACAGAACATTGACTCCCAAATGCTCGTAAAAACTGCGCAGTAAATTACAAACCTAAGCGGAGAGAACAAGTGCGCAAATGGCTACTTTTTCACTTTTCACTTTTCACTTCAACGACCTGAAAATTGACAAAATTCATGATGAAAAAAGAAAAGCAATATACTTTCTGATAGAGCAATTCATTCTCTTTCGAAATCTATGCAGCGCTATGCAAGAGACCGCCGGCGAAATCTGCAGTGAATCGTTGAAAAAAACGGCGGGGACTTATGGGACAACCTACATAATAGATAGTAGTTTTACATGTAGAGCTGGTTCCAGCCAATGTAGAGTGGAACGTGTAGTTATTTTTGGATTTTCTGATAATGCAAAAGTCCTAATTATGGAGTTTATAAAGCCGAAAATAGATTTTCACTTCCCATCAGAACAGCTTGTGTAGCAACCTAATGCCAACGAATAAATATCGAATAGAGGCGACGCCTTCTACTCTCCACACATTATGAAAAACCAACAAGCAGCCACAATTCGTGACAATTTCTCTGCCTCATGTCTCATCCAAATAGAAAACTGTGACACATTGCTTTCTGGGAAGTGATTAGCTTGAGTATTCAGTATCGTTGAGTGTCCTGGGTGTAATGGCGTGCACAACAACCCCGATGGTGTGAGTAGACGGCCTGCGTTGATTCATGTGGAAAGAGAAGATCGTTGCTTATTATTGGGACGAGTGGGAATGGAGCTTTCTGGTCGCTATAATTGTATGCTAGGCAAGCTGTGCGAGTGTAGCGCAGTCGGAGGAGGTGCCGGCTGTCCCGTGCACCTGAGATCAGGTTTTTGGGTCGGATTTCCCACCTAGTGCAACCAAGCTCTCCATCTCTCCGTGGTCGGTGAATTGCTATCAGACCTGTCGGGGAAGGAAATAGCGCTAACTTGTTCGTCGGCTGGCCACCGCAAGTCATTGTTTGGCCAAATACGCATTCAAATCGCCGCCACGACATAGAATTAGAATGCATGGAGCAACACAAAAAAGGATATTTATCTAGAAGCACAGAATTCTTTTCTTCGCTCGTCTTGGTTTTTGCTTTCAGATAGACGACGATATGATGAGAGACGAGCAAGAACCACAGCCAATTTAAGGCTACCGACCAAGCAAGGAAGGCAAGGAGATCCTCACCAACGTCACGTTAAACATCGCCCGATCCCGACCGCTGGAGGACTACCACCGTCTCGTCCGAACCACGTGATATTCGTGATCTGTATTTCCGCCCGAAGTCATGGTCAGGATCATGTGGATAAAGCTGTGTTGCGTTGCAGTTGTGGAGGCAGAAGTGTGGCCCATGCGGGGCATATTAGGGCCGCGTCAGAGGAAGACCTATGCTCAAGATGAACGGCGTCCATGGGCTACGGGCGACGTTTTAAGTCTTTGAATCAAGGTTTTTGGTTCGAGTTTCCCGTCTAGGCCAAACATTCCTCCATCCCTTCAGGTTCGTTAAATTCGTGCAAGACTCTTCTGCGAGGAATAAACACGGTCTTGTCCATTGGCTGGCCATCACAAGTCGTTCTGTAGGCCAAATACGTATTCAAATAGCATGCTGCAAAATTAGGTTGCGCATCGCATCCGTAAAGGAACTTAACTAGCGCCGTCCTTTACCCTTTATTTATCTTTTATATGCGGACCTTTAACCCGACTTTTTTCGAACCTTCGTTGTATTTCGGCTGTCTATTTTGCGAGTCTTTCTAGATCTGGACCTCCACCACTTTTACACCTCTCGTGCCCTAGTAGAAGGCTCAGTCGATTTTTCTCCTGATTCGTGCAGCAAACCGAGGAATGCGGAGCAGAATCTGACACCTCCCCAACAGCTCGTCTAAGCTCGTATGTTCTCGGCGGCTTACACATCCTGGCCGCCACATGCGACGCGTACGCCTGTTACACGTCGTCCTCGTCGACGTCGTCGTCATCGTCGAGGACGACGAGCTCTCCAGTTGCATGCGCTTCCGTTCCGTCGCGACCAAAGAACTTCGCTCGGCTGCCCGATGGCGGCTGATAGACGACGTTCATCTGGTCATTTCGTATTAATGATCACGCTACGTGTTGGTGACTTCAAGACCACTTCGCTTCCTCAATTCGAACAGAGCTTTCTTTTCTTCTCTTACCACCCCTCTTTTTCATTAGCGGTCACGCAGTTGATACATCTATATCATCTAAATATTCGCTAAAATGTAGCCTCAAACGTATTTTGAAAATTTCTACGTTTTTTGGAAAAACGACCAATAGCCTCTATCACGAGGATGGCACATTTTTTAGGACGTACAATTTCTCTCTTCGTGAGCGCGGATTGGCATTTACAAGTTGATGATTAGTCAGTTTTCAATGAGTGAATATTTGATGAATGTTCAAAAAGTTTTCGAAAAATGTCGACATTTTGGAATCCACCTAACAGATGAGAGAATTAAGCAAATATAATGAAGATATGGGTGCGTGTAGGGCAGTCCGAGGAGGCCACATCCCGTAGAAGTAGAATACGTGGCGCATCCCAGAAGGGTTTGAGTAACGCCGCCGTTAAACTTTTATCCTTTTTATCAAGTCTCCATTTCTCGCTGGACTGAAACGTGACGAAAGCAGGTTGTTCGCCCTCTGGCCAGGTTTCCAGCCTTTCTAGCGATTCGACTATTATTGTGGTAGCAGCACGATTTGGGAAGAAGGAAAACAATGACTTCATAATCAGCTGATTTCGAATTCCACCACCAAGAGGCATTTCCATTCAGCAGATAGCAGTCAACAAGTTTCTCTATTAGCTACCATCGGCAGAATATTTATCTTTGAGGCACGAAGTAAAATGGAAAGCGTCTGCCAGAAGCCCATCGCCTTTAGCCGGCAACTATAGTTCTAGAAGGTCGAAAAGGTTAAGGACTGAGGATCGTTACCTTCGAGCTTCTCTAGAAGTGCGTCACGCAGTCTATTTACGCGTATTTTTTAAATAATATTTAAATTTAGACACGTATAGAGCAGTCGGAAGAGCTGCCGGCTGTCGCTTGCACCCGATACCAGGCTCAGATTCCACTCCCAGGCCAACCTAATCATCCATCTCTTCGGAATCGGGGAATTGGTATCGGACTTGTCTGGGAAGGACAAAGCATTGACTTGCTCATCGGCTGGCCACCACAAGCATTGTATGGCCAAATACGCATTCAAATCGCCTCCAAGAGAAGTTGAATACGTAGTGCCCTCAAAGGCATTGGGTAACGCCGTCCTTTATCCTTACATCCTTTTCTCCAGTTTTATGGGATATCGTACGTAGAAGCAATTTGACCGGGTGTACAAAGTGAACTACAGTATCCAATCGATGGACAGATTAGTGCTTTCTGCTGCCATACGAGTGCGGTGGTCAGCTTCATACGACCAGATGATGGAGTGCTCCGTTCGTTCTGAAGATTTCGCAGAAGTAGCATTGAGCAAGAACCAATCTCCTTGAATCATAGCTAACCTTCTAGGCTATGTAATTCATCTTCTTTAAGCTTTAGGTGGCCAGTGTTGAGGTTGTATGAACTCACTGTGACGTTTTGTTGCGATCAAAAGTTGAAACGGCGGAAACTTTGGGCCTATCCTAGTAGGAGGGTGCAAGCGGTGTTTGTCCTCTATCCCTTCCCTTGAATTTGTCCCAGAGCTTTAAATGCTGCTGGTGATACAGGTGATTATGCGGGCTCAAGGAATGTTGTGTCCTCTCGTGTGATTCTCGACTTAACTGTCACTTTAGCGCTGCTCCCAGGATAGGTCAGCTTTCGCTACGGCCTATTATCTTTCACCTCTTATGCGCCATTGTTTCAAAGTGACGCGTACGTCAACCGGTTCAAGCTGTCAATTCGTAACCTAGATGTCCTAGCGATACCAAGCTGAAGCACAGAGTCTGGCGCATACCCCAAGGGTGGGTGAGAGCTTAGAAGCTTTATATCTCCACGCAGTGTTAATAGCCGTTGTAACATTACAGCGAGAAATACATACAACTAGGTGTTCACTTCACTAACCTCTCAACATTAAACAACGAAAAGTGCAGGATCGAGGAATGTCGTGTATCGCTCGGAAAATGCACATTGTGTCGGGCTTGGATAAAATACCTACTTCTTGTTGAGATGCCCATCAGAGGCCAGATTCATCAACGAATTACAGCAGTTTAACGTAGTAAATGCAGCCAAAATGCCTAATAAAGGGTAAAGGATAAAGGACGGCGTTATTCAATCTCTTTTGGGACGCGCCACGCTTTCTACTTCTACGGGATGTCGTGGAGGCGATTTGAATGCGTATTTGGCCATTGCGGTGACCAGCCGATGAACAAGTGAGCGCTCTATCCTCCCCAGACAAGTCTGGTACCAATTCTCTTTGCGATGTTGTCATGTTTTTCAGGTACGTCTACCTATACGGGGATGGCTTCGTCGCGACGACTTCAGAAGGAACTCTCCGATCAGAAGTCGTGTGGCGTAAAAGCGTACGAGAGTGTGGAGTACAACGAGTCAAATCTTCTTCACTGGACAGTTCTTCTTGTGCCGGACAAGGAGCCCTACAACAAGAGCGCTTTCAAGGTCAACATCGATTTCCCTGCGGATTACCCTTTCAAACCTCCAAAGATCACAGTAGCCACGAAGAGTTATCATCCCAATATCGATGACAAAGGACAGGTTTGCCTCCCCATTGTAGACCCAAACAACTGGGAACCAGCAGCGCGGACAGAGCAAGTGATGATGGCTCTACTAGCTCCAATCCAGGAGCCGGAACACGACCATCCTCATAGGGGCGACCTGACCGAAGAATTCAGCAAAGACCGCAAAAAGTCCAACAAAACCGCTGAGGAGTTCACGAGGAAGCACGCGGAGAAGCGGCCTGAGTAGACCAGTTGTGAGCAGTGTCTCATCGTCATTCTGTTCAACTCCATCATGCCTTGAATTAACCACCATTTCGACACAATCTGCGGCTATTTAATTTAGCTTGATTTGCCGTTCATTCATCACTGTGTATTGATTTCGAATCGCTAACCAACGCTTGTACGAGAATTTGTTTGTTGCATCACTTGAGAGATGTTGTGTTATCGGTGTGTATTTCTCAGCTCTCTGGTTTGCTGTCGATCTTTGACTTTCCAAAAAAATAGAAGGTGATCATGTATGAAGTGTGTTTCTAGTTCAAAATTGTTAAATAATTGTCATATGGGTAATGTAAGTTTGTGCACACGGTCCGGGTTTTCAATCCCAGTCAATTCATTTTGTTCCTGTATTTCGAAAATAAAATAAATTCACCTACCCCGGAGTGATGGAAGGCTTGGTTGGCCTGTCGGGAAATCCGAACCAGGAACCTGGTATCGGATGCACGCGACAGCCGGCGCCTCCTCCGACTGCGCTACACGCGCCCTAATAGCGCGGCTAGTCACGAGTGAAACATTTCATGAATCGTTTGTTAATAACCCGCGTTATCAGGAATTTCGGCTGCATTTTCTATGTTAAATTGGTGTAAGTCGTTGATGAATCCGGCCCCAGACCCCAAGAACACGAGATTCCGAATCCCAAAACTTCGATGAATGGCAAAAGTTCGAGCTGAAGTAGCTTGGGAACTGCGCTGCTTGCCGGGCAGCGGTGGCGCAGTGGGTAGAGGAGCGGCATGGTGTGCCGGGGTGGTTCATGGTTCGACTCCCTTCTGATGCAACACTTTTCCACTTCCTAAAAACAGATCTGCTGCTCTCCATGTCAAGTGGCAACGTTTGGGCAACATCGACTGCTATGATCCCACCACCCACACTTAGGCGTTGGGTGCAGAAGAGTCGACCTATGTCAGATAGCGAACGCCCAGCGCGAGTAGCTTCAACAATCACGACGCTTCTGTTATACTGCGCACTTGTATGCATCATCGAGGCCATTCTGAGGTTATGACTGTTTACGAGAGGCTTCTGGCTTTCAGGGACGCAAATGAAGACCTGTAGCTGAATTGCGGTATGGCGGAAAATTTGAATCCAAATCAGTATGCATTTCAGCGAACGCGAACCACCGAAACGTTCGTCGATAAATCACCTTACCTATGACCCTAAAGTTATGCCTACTTTGTGGTGGTGTTGTAATGGTGTAATCCATTGCAGCTTCTTGCAACCTGGTCAGGCGGTCACAGTGGACTATTACTGCTGTGATTTATACCAAATGTATGAGAAGTTGCAAAAATTGTGGCCGGTAGTGGAGAATAGAGAAGAGCCGCTCTTGTTGCAAGACAACGCAAAACCACAAATCTCGCGAATCACTCGGCGAAAATTGATACATTTAGGTATCGAAGTTCTCCCTCATCCCTCACTCAGCATATTCCTCCAACCTTTCTCCTATTGGCTGTCACTTTTTCCGTGCTCTGATTCTTATTTGCGTCAGAAGTAATCCACTAATTTGGTCGAAAATGAGTGTGCCTTCCTTGATTTCGTGAATTCCTGTGATCTCACTTTTTATTGTAAAGGATTAGACCCATTACCTGCTCGTTGGCGAAAATGTACAGACTCTGGGCCCGGATTCATGAACGCGGTAAATCCTACCTCGACTTACGTCGAAGCCAATTACCGGCCACTTACCCGGGAACTTACCTCTGTTTCTGATTCGGACCGCCAAAGCAAGGGTTTTGCGCCATCAAGCATTGATTTGGCGAGTGAGTTGCCAACGGGCAGGGGTCGTTGCGTTGGGTCAGAAATTACCAAGGGAGCAAAGCCTTGCTCTGGCGGTAAATGTTCCCGGACGCTCTAGCATTCACCTCGAAAATTACCGCCGATTTATTCCGCCGCGTATTCAAGAATCGCGGTTAAGTGGGGAGTTGAGGAGGATTTTAGCCTTACCGGCAGGTACGACGTTCTTGAATCCGGGCCCTGATGATTTTTACTTCAATTAATACAGGTGTGTTCAAGCTGAGTTAAAGCAGTTTGAAGTAAGTGATGCGCTTCGGCGATTAATTTTGCGACACCCTAGTAGTACACCATTTTCCATGCAGCTACACCAGCCACTTTATCTAGAGGAATAGAGAATCTATCACCTGCATCGCCTGTGTCACCTGTAGTCCAGTTGATAGCCGAGTTGCCCGAGGCGCCAGCAGAGTCTCCATTCGTCCTTGCCGCGTGCCAGAGTGCACCAGTGGATCTTCCTTGCTCGAGGGACATGAAGAGCGTCATATCGTTCGTTCAGTGTTTTCCCGAAGAAGTCCGAGAAACGCGTTTTTAGGCGTCCTGGTGTTCGCTTGTCATCCCGTGGAATCCAGTCGATGGCGGCTCTCGTTCAGTGTGTGTCTTCGAACACATTACGTGGCTGGCCCACCTAACTTTCGATGACTTGGCTCATGCGCCTCTGATCTTTGAACGTCGACGAAGTCTTGGAGCTCCAGAGGTCTTCTCTCCGTCAGTCAGTAAACGTCAATCAATAAATCTTGTAACCATATCGGATCTGACAAGAGTTCAGCACTCCAGTGAAGAAGTAGCCTTTATATGCAGATCAAGTTTCGCAGAAGGACCTTCCTGAAGCGAAGGCACACCTTTTCTCCGCCTCTTCAGCTCTTGGCCGGCTCAGAATACGTCCTCTAGTTCCGCATTGGGACGGAAAACAAAGCCGAAGTTGTCGAAGCGAAGAGCGTGCGCTGATGATGCTCATTCCCAATGCTCCGGGATGAGTTGTGCCGGGAAACTCTACCCAGCCGTCGTCCTAATTATGCAGCGGGGCTTCTGCTTCTTTCGGACGCTCAATATTTTCCTCTTCGTTTGACATAGGGTTATCATCGCTTTTTCGGTTTCGAAACACCACCGGCCAGTGAGGCCTGAGTGAATAGAGCAAATTACTTGTTACTTCGCAGCCCAAAGCTCAACCCGTGTGAGCATGATGGTGTCGAAATTCTCCAATTGTTCCGCCTCCCTCAGCCTTCGGCGTCTCGAATAATAAGCCGCCTGGAGGTTGCTGTGTTTCAGCTGAGGCGGAGAAAAACGGATAATTTGTAGCCGTGCTGAAAACAAATCCATTCAAGACCTTGCTTTGAATCCGTTCTCGAATCGAAGGCCATTAAAGCTTCACCAGCGCAGATACCAAGTTTGTCTTAAACAGAAATAGATGTTCTTCTCAATCAGAAGTTTCTGTACATTCCAGTACATTCCAGAGATCGGTCACTGGCCACGCTGAGCTGTGGATCATTCGAACTGACGTTTGTTGAGCGCCCACGAAGTCAGCCCCACAAGCCTAACGCTGAGTCCTTCCGTGTTTTCATAGGAAGCTAATAATCACACTTTACATCGTTTTCACCCTTTCGAGAGCCACTGTCGTCCTGCTTTAGCTAACTAGCCTCCTCTCTACATATTCTCGTTGTACATGTATAGAACCGGTTTCATCCGTCAGCCGTCCGCAACGTCCATTACCGCTTCTGAATAGTCGGACGCCAAGTGGAGAAATCACGTTGTATAAATTTCCTTTGAATCTGAAATTTTGACGCTTCTTCGCAGACTCCTTTGGTGTTGATATACGGAGTTTCTTATCAAGAGCTCATATTTTGGCTTTCGTCAACTTCTTCGATGGAAGTTGTCGTTGTCATCCACATGAAGTCATTGTAAAGGCCAAGTACCCATTCAGATTTTCACTCACGACGTTCTGTTGAGGCAGAATGCGTGGCGCACCATAAAGGAATTGGTTAACGTGTTTATCCAATTCCAAGAATGAATCCTTAACATTCCTTGCTCTACGTCTCTGTTCTCTGTTTTGCTGTTCGACCTTCTGAAGTTACCTCGTCAGAAACGTGCCACTTCTGTGATTCTGCAGCTCTCAACGGCCTATAATTCACGCCTCCAGCCGGCGCTGGCGGAAGGCGTCTGCGTTTCGCTCATCATCCTCAGCTCTCTCACACTCGCCACCTGTCGTACTAGCTTCGTCTTGCCTTTCCCCATGCCTTAGCATTCATTTTCTCCAATTGTTTTCTGCACCTTTCATAGCACTCTTTGATGGCAGAACTTTGTCAGAAGTACAAAGAACGCTTCGGAATTCCAGTTTCCTCCAGGCTGCTTGTCATTCGCTTTCTTCCGAAAATGATTCTGTGTTACGTGTTTCTGTGTGCTCCTATTTTTTGACTTATCGATCATTTTCTAACTTATTGATCATTTATTGATCATTTTTGAGTAAGTTTTTTTTGCGTTAGTCTTTCTCGTTTCGACACTTTGCTAGTGCATCGATGACATAGTGCTTGCTACAGTGTTCTAAGAGTGCATCCCAGGACCTATATAATACATAAATAAATAAATTCCCACTTACTATACTGCCGCGAATCGTCGTAGAAGCCGAGTGCGTGGCGCATTCATGACATTAATTATTGCAAGAAGTCCGAAAACTTCTGCGGTTGGCACTCGTGCTAGCGTAAAAATTGGCCGGCCTCCAGGGGTGTAAATAGCGAGGAGGCGAGTGAGTCGCTCCAAGCGGCTCTGGTCGGCTCAAAGTGTCAAGCTCAGTGTTTGACGAGCACTCTCAGATCTCTTGATATCATCGGGCGATGCGCTCAGCTTTTTCCGCCATTGTCTCCCGTGAGCTCAGGGTTCATTTGGCCAGATGCTGGCAACCGGCGGTGACTTCCGGCTACGTAGTAGAATCTATTTATTATATGAAATTCCTTATTTTTTGCTCACTTTTACCATCCTCTTTGCTCTAGTTACATCTAAAAAGCTGTAGAAAAAATTAAAAAATTGAGATAAACGTTTCTTTAAGCCACTTCTTGCTACTCCACGTTACCTGCTTCCCGCAGCTCTTCAGCAACTCTCCAGCCTCACTGGGCTGACTCTTCAGACTGCTTTTTGGCCTCGACTAGAGCTCAACCCAAGAATATCAGAGGGATAAGGAAGCTCCAGCCGGAGCTCATCTCCCGAATCCGCTGCCAATCGATGGGTCCAGTAAGCCGCTCGGCCAACATGCCTGCTGCTTTTATTCGCTTACGATGAGGCCGATGCTTCCCAGCTCTCAGCTCAATGTCCACCCACGTTTCTTGGCAGCAACAAACAGAGACTAGACGTGGAAGGATGTGCGTCTGGAGAGTCCAGTAGAGTATTCAGTAAGGGACCTGACTGGGGAGGAATTCATTAGAAACCCGCAACAATATTCCCTTCATCTTAAAGCTTTATGTGTTCACCATCTCTCGAGTTTCACCTGTGTCACCTGTCGTCCCGTTGTTCATAGCTCGAACGGGCGCCAGCAGTGCCTCCGTTAATCTCTATCGCGTGCCAGAGTGCTCCAGTGGATCCTCCTCGGTCGAGGGACTCGAAGAGCGTCATATAGTTCGTTTCTCTTCTAAGTATCTCTATTTATCTATTTATTTATTTATTTATTTATTTATTATCATGCATTTTTCCTGAAAGATTTTTTTAAAGTTACTAGTTCCATCACTTTGCCAAACCGAAAGCTTAAAATCAAAGCTATCCATTTCACGCAAAAATGCTGCCGTGTGTTGCATCGGTATTTTTGAAAATGGATCAAATCAATCGAATTTTGACTTGGTCTGATAATATTCTATGGTTTTACGCTGATTGTTCCTTTGTTACGATTGTCTGTCGTTTTTCTACTCCAAAAGTGGTATCACATGTAATAAAACAACCTAATTATCTAACCTAGTGGGCAGGGAGCACTTCAATTACGATTGGTCTGTTAGACGGTAAAGGTAAGAGTGAACTATTCAACGACATTTCGACGACACGTGAACTATCTGACGGAAGGACCTTCTATTGCAATTTCCTAGCCGGAAGAGGCCATCCACTTGGTGAATGTTCCGTTTTTTCGGCTCTGCTCCTCCAATTACGATAGAATCAATCTATATAACGATTGAATTGAAAAATGAGATTTTTACTGGCTTTATATGCATTCTCGGAGAAATGCCTACCAGCAAGTTTGTTCTATCGTAGGTTTCTAAGTTTTTACTTGTATTATTGTCTCTCTTTTCCACCTGCAGTTAGGATTCCAAAATAAGTTGTAAATGCTTTATCGAGTTTGGACATATTGCTAGTCTTTACTTGCTGTGATTACAAGCGCATTGTAGGACAGATAAATGAACTGCATTGAATTTCATTGCCTAGAAATCTTTCAATAATACAGTGTTAGTGTGCTCATCTAGAGGCTATTATGTACTATACAAGGGTGCGTGTAGTGCAGTTGGAGGAGGTGTCGGCTGTCGCGTGCGCCCAATGCCAGCTTCTTGGTTCGAATTTCCCTCTCGCGCCGGCCAACCAAGCCTTCCATCCTTTTTAATTATTCAACGTATAATGCTCGGCTTTTTATGAGTGATTAAACTAACCTGGAAACTGTCTCTAAAATAAGCAATGTGGTAAAAATCTCGACCACCATCAAGATCGTAACAAAAACGATTTTTGCCGAATCCTTAAGAAAAACTAGAAAGAAGCATTCAAAATTGTGTATTGATTACGAAGGCAGAGGTTGAAGCTCGTGGATCGTAGTCAAATAGATCGCCAAGCCCAACCAAGCCTTCCATCCCTCCGGGGTCGGTGAATTGGTACCAGACTTGTCCGGGAAGGACAGAGCGCTGACTTGTTCATCGACTAGCCACGGTAAGTTATTGTATGGCCAAATACGCATTCAAATCGCCTCCACGACACCCCGTAGAAGCAGAATGCGTGGCGCATCCCAAAAGGGATTAAGTAACGCCGTCCTTTATCCTTTATCCTTAAGTTTCCGTTGAGAAGCACCACGTGCCAGGCACTTTACATCTAACTTTTTCTAGTTCTAACTTAGAAGGCGTCAGAAATTTAACCGGAAAGGAGAGGGAGAAAAGCTGCAAGGTCTGTCTTGACGGAGAGCCTCATATTCTCTTGGCGGAGGCGTCAGGCGTGTCGCACCTGTCGTGGAGGTGTAGTCTTCCCCCTTTCTCCAGCATTCGCAGGCGGCAACCTTTGCTCTTTGACGTGCATCCGAGCTTTATTCGATTCGACTTCATATGCTGTTGCTTCAGAGTGTCTTAGACGTCAGTTTTTAAGACTTTGTGAATCCATGAGTTCACTGAGCATCGCTGTAATGTAGCGTGTACGTCACAAAAGTGGAAGCATCTTCGCGTCATTTCTCGTCTCATCGTCAGACTTTCGCCTAGCAGAACCCTCAGCTTATCGCCACGTGAGAAAGCCTGCTGGAAAATGACATCCGGCGTATTTACCTCCTCGCTTGCGTCATTTTCTATTGTTCTAGGGAAGACTGTCAAGTCCTTAGAACGGCGAGTATAGCGAAGATCGCACGTAGCTCCGCATCGGATTCCTTTCGGTAAACACAATGCTGCACACAGGGCAAAAGTCGCGCCGCCGATTATACCCGTTCTGTGTCCGAGTCTCAGGTTTCGACGGCTGGCCCTCTTTTTTCTTGCCGGCTATCCTCTTCTGCTTTGCGAATATGTATTGTTTTTGCAACCTAGACTACTGCCACTGTTATGGCTTCAACTTCTAAGTACGAGAGAGAAGAAAAAGGTACGAGGATGATGCTCCCGCAGTGTGCTTCACCGCCTACTCACCACCTGGTCAAACATAAAGAATGAAAGTCGATATTAGTCAATCCTTCTGTGAATGCGCCATGCCTTTTCGACGTAGGAGTGCGCAGAGCGCAGTTGGAGGAGGTGCCTGCTGTCGCGTGCACCCGATATCAGGTTCCTGGTTCGGATTTCCCGCCCAGGCCAACCAAGCCTTCCATCCCTCCGGTGCCGGCGAATTGGTACCAGACTTATCTGGGAAGGTTAACGCCCTGATTTGTCCATCACATAGGGGCCTAAAGTGGCTAGCCACATCAAGTCCTTGAATTGTCAAATACGCATTCAAATCCTCATCCTGTTGCAGTTCATAGTGTCACGCAAGCAGCTCACGATTTCGTTGGTGTTCATTGTTTTAAGCCAAACACTGTTACTTGATTGTCACTGCGTTTTCCTTCGTTTGTTTGGTTTTTATGGCCACTTTAGCTGCAGCAATAAATAAATAAACAAATAAATAAACCGCCACCGTGACATCTTGTAGAAGTTGAATGCGTGGAACACCCCAAAAGAGAGTGAATAATGCCGTCCTTTATCCTTATCCTTTATTCGGCCTAGACAATTGCCTTGCGGTGCAAGTCGATGAAAATGTCACTATTTTACCCTTCCAAGACAAGTCTGCTACCAATTTACCGTCTCTGGATGGACGGAAGACTTGGTGTACCTTGGCTTGAGACTCAAACCAGAATCTGAAATTGGATGCACGCAACAGCCGTCGACTCCTTCGACTGCGCTAAAACGCTTCCAACTCGAGGCACAAAATTATTGGTGTTTTGAAAAGAATTTAGGATTTAAAAATAATGTTTAACAAATTAGATGAGATTTTTTGAAGCGTACAGAACCCGCCCATTATCTCCTCAGCGCAAATTTTTTGAGCTCGACGGTTCCAGCAGACTTCCTCCACGAAAACCTGAACTGTATGACGATCTGCATCACATTTTTCAGCTGAGCGCTTAGTCGCATCTCTCTCAGTCATTTTATTTTCATGAAAATTTGTAAAAATCAGTTCTCGAGCAAAGATAGGCAATAGTAAATAAATAGGGAAAAAGAAAAAATAGGCAGTTAAGATTGTAGGTAATGCTGCAAATGAAACCATTTCAAGCAAGTTCGGTATCGAACTGATAGTCACGGTATGACAAAATTTAAAAATAAGCACGGGATTCATCCTTAATGGAGTTTAGTTTTTTAGTATTCAACTGGGCAGGTCATCCTGTGCCTGAGGCATACTTGAACGAAACTAGCGACGATAGTGGCCCAGGTCAGGGCGACTGAGGGCGTGCTTACATAGTTTCAACGCTGGCTTCCAGACTTCCGTCTACTTTTGGATCGCCATCATATGCTAAATAGAAGGCAGGGTGAGCCTTTGTGATTTTTTTTCAAGAAATCCCATCTGTCCTCGTAATGTTTTAGAACAGCATGGCAGGTAGTCGTAGTCGTGCCAAGATTGATATCGATTTATTCGGTTTACGTTTCGGCGATATCAATCTTGGCACGACTACGACTACCTGCCATGCTGTTCTAAAACATTACGAGGACAGATGGGATTTCTTGAAAAAGGCGGTTACGCCGAAACGTAAACCGAACGTTTATTCGGTTTACGTTTCGGCGTAACCGCCTTCTTCAGAGGCTGGAAAAGACAAGGAGAGTTAGAGAAATTACCCGTCCAACAGTAATCTCGTCTCAAAGTAATCTCTTGGACGGGTAATTTCTCTAACTCTCCTTGTCTTTTCCTGCCTCCGAAGAAGGCGGCTACGCCGAAATGCAAGCTGAATAAACGTATCAATCTTGGCACGACAGCTCTACGACTACTGCCATACTTTTTCGAGAAAGTCATTACTTTAAGAAAAGTTAGCAAGATGTTACACAAAAAAACGTATTTTGCCTCGAAAGTGCAAACTCGTTGAGTGTTTAGCGGGGTGCTATATACATATCAACTGGTTCGCCTACAATGGAATGGACCACGATTTTGGGGAGGGTGAGTGCCCAAGTGATGGGTTCTCATAACTTCAAGCCACATGTCGGCTGCTAAACATAAAGAAATGACCCCATTGCTCTCGAGGTCTTTACGTCGAATTCTATTCTCTTATTATTCGAATAACAACATTCGGAATTTGCTATAAAGAGTAAATTTTGCTTAAGGATACTGATAAAGGAAGTCGTTACTTAGTCCTTTTTTGGAAGCACCACCCATTCTACGTACAGGAAGCAAGGAAGGAAGCAAAAAGTTTCATAGATTTTTGCTGCATTTAAGCGTCTAAATAGGGCCGGTCTGAAAGATCTCAACAGCTTATATTCCAACTAGACAAAAGCCAGGCAAACATACTATAAAAGGATAAGGATAAAGGACGGCGTTACTCAATCCCCTCTGGGATGCGCCAGCGCATTCTACTTCTACGGGATGTCGTGGCGGCGATCTACATGCGTATTTGGCCATGCAATGACTTGCGGTGGCCACCGGGTGAACAAGTCAGCGCGTCATCCTTCCCACTCTGTACCATTTCACCGATTCAGGAGGGATTGAAGGCTTGGTGGGCCTGGGCGGGAAAACCGAACTAGGAATCTTCAATCTGGTGCAGGCGACAGCCGACACCTCCTCACACTATATGCGCTGACGTTCTCACATAAATACCTAACATCTGTGAAATTGAAATTGAATGAACCTGATCGGTTGGCTCGATGTGTGATTGTTTTTCTCACGATGTCATGTGGTGCAGTAGGTGATGGATAGAGGCCAATCGGATTCCTGGCAGCTGAAGCTACTAGAGGCTGAAGTGGTCGAACGGTCAAGATAGCCGCACACCATGGGCTTCTTGATGCAGAGCTCTTGTCGATGGTTAGCAGCTTCTGGCTGCTATGAAAATGTATGCAAGATTAGGCGGGATTCTGGAAGTTGTAGTCATCCTAATTGCTTTGACAAATATTTTCTATTTTCAAAGCTAAGTAACAGATTTCCGCTATCTTTCCAAGCCAAGGGTGGTACCAATTCATCGACCCCGGAGAGATGGAAGGCTAGATTGACCTGAGAGGAAAATTCGAACCAAGAACCTGGTATCGGGTGCACCTGACAGCCGGCACCTCCTCCGTCTGCGCTACGCTCGCCCGATTTTTTATATATTATTATTAAAGAAAAGCGTGGAAAGTGCTAAAATGTAGAAACACAATTTTTAAAATAATATGAATAAATAGATAAAAATCGGAGTTAATCAACTCCCCCTCACGCAATGAACGGGACATCCAGGAGGCAATTTGAAAGCGTACATACATATTTGGCCTATGCAATGGCATGCGTTGGCTAGCCTATAAACAACACAGTGTTTTATCTTACTCAGACAAGTGTGGTCCCATTTTACCGACCCCGGAGAAATGGAAGGCGTATCTGGTCTGGGCGAGAAATCTGAACTAGGAACCTGGCATCGGGTGCACGCGACAGCCTGCACCTCCTACGACTGCGCTACCACGGGCCCAACTCGAGAGCAGGAATAGATTTATGCTTTTATTAGATTTTAAGTAGTCGTGATGGATGCAAGAAGATCGAGATTTACTGGTGTATACATGGCCCGCCCAACCTTCGAGCGAAGCCTTTGAGCTTGACGGCCCCACCAGTCCCGAATTGGTTCCCCTTTTTAGTGGAGCGCTCAGTCATGTCCCTCTTAGTTTCTACGCTAAGTATATTCTTCAGCGTCTGTCCGGCTTCGTAACGAGATCAACTATTCTGCTGTCACGACGCCACCCTTCCCGACTACCTTCAAGTCCATATGTAACGTGTCAGACTAACGCTGCTTCGGGAGTCCTCTAGGCCGCTTTTCTGACACTTCCAACTCAAGACCTACCTTACGGACGCAGTCTTCCTTCCCACGCAGAACGTGGCTGTACCATCGCAAACGAGCTTCGCGCACCTTGTCCGCTATCGGCGCGACATCGAACTTCTGCCAATGGCATCGTTTCGGATGTGGTCCATGCGGGTGACTCCGGGCGTCCGGCGCAGCATCTTCATCTCCATGATTCTGAGGCGCGTTTCAAATTCCTTGCTCGCAGGCCAACACTCAGCGCCGTACATTGCCACCGGCCAGACGACGGTTCTACTGAGGTGCGCAGGAGCCGTTAACCGTGATGGAGCTGGACTCGGTAAGGTCCGTCGTTAAATACTCGGTCTATTTCACGTTCAATGTGAGTCCAAACAGCTCCAAGCAATCACACCAAGCCTGTACCTCTCGCTCGAGTTCACCTTTATCTTCACTAGCGAGCATTACGTCATCAGCATAAAGCAATGTCCAGGAGACTGGCTTCTGAAGATCCCGTGTAATGGCGTTCAGCAAAGAGGAGTGGGGAAAGCGCAGAACCCTAGTGTACGCCGACAGAGATGTAGAACTCCATCGAGGTTCCAGCTGCAGCTGGAACTTGCTAAGTCTATTACGAAAAGAGTTAGCCACTAGTATAAGGAACTGCCTTTTTGATGAGCCTCTCACGAGTCTCATAACTCAGCGGTCTCTTACCACCGGGTTAGCGCCAATAACCTATGATTTACTGGAAAACATTCGGTGCTGGAGCCGTCATCACCTCGCCAGTTGTTCGGCAGGCTCCGGCAGACGCTGAGGAGGTTTTCGTGTCCCGGGGCGTTCCTCAAGGTGGATTCCCCCGGCGGCTCCTCGTCCTCTCTTCTTCAGCATCCAGCCACCGCCATCACACGTCTCGTCACTCGTGCCGGTGGTGCTACCTCTCAGCCGTTATACACTCTCTTTCGTCGGGTGCAGTACATCTCTCAGGCTTCTCCATCTTGTTGAGTGCTTAGGTAAGACGGGCAGATAGACGTTCACCTTCCTATTCCTACTGTAATCTCGTCCCTGTGCTCTCCATGGACTCACCTACGACATCCACATCCACTACGGAGGATTCTCCGAAGGTCATATTTCCGAAGGCCGCCAAAGAGTCCAAAATTAATGTCGGTGAGTACGAAGCATATCTTGGGCAGTTAGCCTAGTCCAGTGTGTTCGCTTGTCCACTAGGGTAGAGATCTCTGAGAGGATGGCTACGAGTTTAGAATCCAGAAGTGTGGTGGAGTTGGACTGAGAATTTCTGTTTGTTTTTATGTTTCATTTTTTTATGTGTTTTTGTTTTCCCTCGTCCGCAGATGCTTACGCTTTTCTTTATGCTTGTCAGAGAGTATCTTACTCCAGTATGCGGGTTTGTACGGCCGTTTTTTTGCAGCTTTTTTCTGTGTGCTCTCCTTTAGACCAAAGAGCCCATTGTTTCTCCTCACACACAATTCGCTATCTCCGCTGTGTCAGAAGAAGTCCGCTGACCTACACTTTGTCGTTGGATCAAGGATATTGTTGTTCTTAAAGACGACAAATTGCTCTGATTTCAGATATGGATGACACTCATAAATTGGGTTTTCTCGGTGCCACCTCCTATGTGATTGGCAACATCATCGGATCGGGTATATTCATTACACCTGCTTCAATTCTCAGGTGTTTCGAAAATTCACTTCCATTCGAAAAATGTCAGACTATGGACACACGGTTTAAAAGTATCTTGAAAACTTAACCGGAAAAAATTGTGAAAATGGTCGAAACTACTGCAAAACAGAGCAGTATCCAGTTTTGAATTTTCCATAAAACAGCTGAAGGACGTTCTAGAGTTTAAAATGGAAAAGAAAGTTTGGTGCCGTAAAGGAAGCACCAGTCTCTGATCAACTATCTCTATATGGAGATTATTTTTGATATATATTGTTTCTCTGAAAGTCATATTAAGGTGCACGGACAGCGTTGGACTATCGCTAGTAATATGGGTTGCATGTGCGGTGATAGCAATACTCGGTAGGTGTCTTCTCTTAACCGTATTTCATTTTTTATTCTTTCTTTTTATTCTCCATTTTACTAAAACCTACTTTTTACTACTGTATGGTTTTTAATTGGGCGCATGTAGAGCAGTCGGAGAAGACGCCGACACCCGATACCAGGTTCCTGGTTCGAATCTCCCGCCCAGGCCGACCAAGCCTTCCATCCCTCCGGGGTCGGTGAATTGGTACCAGACTTGTACGGGTAGGATAGAGCGCTGACTTGTCCATCGGCTGGCCACCGCAAGTCATTGTATGGCCAAATACGCATTCAAATCGCCTCCACGATATCCCGCAGAAGTAGAATGTGTGGCGCATCCCAAAAGGGATTGAATAAGGCCGTCCTTTATCCTTTATCCTTTATCCTTTATGGATCTTAATTAAAGGTTCGCTTCAAAATTAGGAGGCTACTTCAATCCATCCTCCTCACTTCCACGATTATGCATTTATAGACACGCTCCAACTGTTATCGACCCTTTCACTTCCAAATTTGGGAACTAATGAGACGAAGCTCCAATTCTTCGGGGATAATCAATTTCCATGCGGGATGCGCCATGCTTTTTAATCTGCGCCATGTCATGAAGGTAATTTCGATGCGTCTTTGACCTGATGGCCGACGGTGGCCAGCCGATGCGCAAGTCACTGTTTTAACCTTCCCATACAAACCCGGACCAATTTGCCGACCCCGGAGGGAGAAAAGGCTTGGTTGGCTTGACCAGAAGTCCGAATCAAGAACCTGGTATCTGATGCACGCAACCGGCACCTCCTCCAACTGCGCTACACGCGCCAATCCTTCAACATACTCGAGAATATTCAAAATGTTGAGACAGCGAAGGCTTTCGGTCCCACCCGACCATCCTCCGACTCGAACCTTGAATTGGAGTGGCTGCGACAGTCATCGTCTCCCGAGTGCGCTACAATCAGAAACAAGATTTTATAGGCAATGTTACCATTACTCTCCCTTATCTACCTAATTTTCCTAAATCCTTTACCCTTTCATGTGGGTCAGCTGACGGGTTCGTTGTAGGCTCTTATAATTAGCGGCTGCTAATCAGAGAGACAGGTAAGGGGCAGCTTTGCTAGTATGGTCGCTTATGAAACGTCTCGGAACAGTAGGGCCGTCACACCTTCGCCTTGGTTTCGATTGGAACAGCGATTTAAGAAGACGGGCCGAGTGTAGAAATAGGTCGGCTGTCCGAGTAGACGAGTAGACGAGCGTGCAGAGCAGATTTATTAGCCAGAAGCGATGACATATGTTCGGTCTGCTTTTATACAGGCTGTTATCATGGTTCTCAAAGCATTTACAACAACATTTCACGGCAAGGCTAAACATTCTGATCTGATAACGGATAAAGGAATTTAAACAATGTTACGTCTGTCTAAGAACATTATACAAAGTCACACCTACATATCTAAGAACATCTCAACAAACTCAGTTTAATAGAGAATCTTCTCTATACTCCCCTACGACTAGTGCAAGGGCTGAATGATGATCTCCTCGGTGCCGAGCGATGCGTCCTGGTCGAGCTGCTGCTTTCCTTGCGACGAGGCGATTCGTGTCGACTTTTGCGCTTCATCCAGTCTTGAAGTGCCAGGTTGAGTGGAGCCTCTGACAAAATTCACCGTGACCACTAAACTAGACTTGCAACTTGTCTGGGAGGAATAAGGCACCGTCTTGTTCATCGGCTCGCCATCGCAAGTCATTGCATGGGCCACATACGCATTCAGTTCACCTCCACTAACTACAGTGGAAAGAGAGTGCGTGGCGCATCCTGCGAATGGAAAAAGGTCGATTTTTGCCATTATTCTTTGCAGTGGGGCGGGTGTAGCATAGTTGGAGGAGGCGTAGGCTGTCGCGTGCGCCTTATACCTGTTTCTTGGTTCGGATTTCTTGTCCAGGTCAAACAAGCCTTTCATTCGTCTGGGCTTGGTGAATTGATACCAGATTGCCTGTAAAGATAAAGTGCTGACTTATTCATGGGCTGGCAACCGCATTTCATTGTTTGGTCAACTAAATGCTAAATAAATTCATTTCGCCTCCACGACATCTGGTAGAAGTTGAACGTGTGGCGCATCCCAAGATGATCTGTGTAACGTCGTCTGTTATTCTTTATCTTGCATCCTGCGCTGTGAACGGATCTGAGGTTCAACTACACAACCATCTGCTCTAAATCTGTAGCTTTGCAGCGGGCCTAATAGGAAGAGCATTAGAATTGCAGGGCTCTCAGCCATCTTTTAAGACTTGAAATCAAACAGGAGTTTCCTTTGAAATCATAACGGATTCGAACAGCTTTTTCATCCTGCCACGACCGAAATTTTGTGATTTACAGTATTTGTTTATTGTTCTTTATACGTTCCATTCAGGTGCACTGGTCTACATCGAGTTAGGAACATCGATACGGGAGGCCGGATGCGACTTCGCCTACATCTGTTATGTTAAATGGTCAGTGAGATTTCGTTTCAAAAAATTGAGAGCGATGATCATTCTCAGGGCTTTATTCCTTGGAACACGTCTACAACAAATTTGCTCTTTGCTGACTTCAACCGCTCTCAACATTCTGCTGTATTAACCGATGTAAACCAGAAGTTCACTCGGTTCATATGTTTGGAAACCATTCAACCACGCAGCGAACAAACACGCCCAAGAAGAGTGCATGGCTCCCTCTGAAGAAAGGCATAGGGCAGTCAGTTTTGCAGAACATTTCCTCAACACCTGACACTGTGACAGAATGTTGATTCACGAGGTGGATTTCCACCTCGTGACCGATTCTTCACCCTTGCACTGAACACTAACAGCATCGCGGCCGCATTCCTAGCATCTTGAGCCCAGAATACCTCGCAGTCGTTGTTTGTCACTTGAAGGCGAGATCCGTTAGCATGAGTTGGCGAGGAATCAAAGTCTGAAGGACCAGACCTGTTTGGTGATGTTAGATAGAACGTATCAACCAATCGAGAGCAAAAATGTGCGTGGCGTACACTACGGTGGATAGCACTTGGTGGACATCAGAGAGAAATCACTGCTGAGGGTTCCCACATTACCAGTTCTGAGAAGCGAGACGTGTGCGAGATTAATCGTTCCCAAGGGATTCTGAAGAACTTGTCAGCTGACGCACCCCGGTAAGATGGAAGGTTCGAACAGAAGTTGGAGGCGAGATCCCGACGACCTTTAGCTGAACATGTAGAGCATACATAAATCGACGTTTTTGTCTCATCAGTCGAAGTTTTGGCTTTGTCTCAAGCAAAGGGAAAGCTGACGAAGAAGTTCGAATTGGTGAAAGATTAGCCGCTGAAGATGAGGTCCTTGTCAGCGGGACTCATCAATTTCCGCTGCGATATCAATCCGTCCTTTTCAGGTACTCGATCGCGTTCGCGTTCATGTTCGTCTCCGTGCTGATGACCTATCCGGCCACAATAGCGATCATAGCCGAGACGTTTGGTCAGTACCTGATCGAAGGCCTGAAACAGGTAACAGAGCTAGTAGCCTGTTTCGATCTTGCGACTCAACTGAATTTCACTATTTCTTCCTACTTGTCGTTAATGTGACCACACTGGGATGGGGAACATACCGGATCAATCGGTCCGCATCGAATGTGATGTCATCCAGACGTAGCGTGTACGGTCATTGCGCTGACCGACTAGGGTGCGTGCCGTTGGTGCTCTAACTGGATCTGATTGATTAGTGTGTTCCCACCCCTGCAGTGTAGGTCACATTAACTGATTCGTGCCTTGATTGGCTGGGGCCTCTCTGATCCCATGTAGGCCGCATTAACGACTACTTTTTTCTTCGTTTGCTCTACTGAAACACGTATTTTTCAGGTCTACGACATCGACGAGGAGTGGGTTCCTGTGGCACAGAAGCTATTCGGTTTCAGTTTATTGTGTGAGTGAGCAATTTCCTTTTTCTAGGTCTTTGCTTATTTTTTGCACCCTGACTTTATCTTCAATAAAAAATTACTCTAAATTTAAGAGTTTATCACGTGTAGGTAGTAATTGGATCTTTGCCCTCTAGGGTTGAACAAACCTTAGAAATCTAGCGAGGACAAGAAGACAATAGGTAGCTAGTGCTGTCCGTGCTCTGATTGGCTAGCACTTTTCTTCCCATTCTTTTCGTATACGGTAGCTAAGAAACCCGATTTGTACAGTCTTGCACTTCTGTAGTTCTAAATAGGGACTGGTTTGCATGCAGACTTAGTGGAAAACCTTTTCAGCTATGTTTTCACGAAAGTAACCTAATTTTTGTGCAATGTTTTACTGACTATTGTTTCTAAAAAGCATCTAATGGAGTAGACGGAAATTGATCCCGACGAACCGTATCCAGTCGGTATTAACGAATTCTTTCGAAGAATGACTGTCAGAGGTGGAATCCGAAGAAGTATGCTGACCATTTAGAAGGCTTCAGAAATAGTACGAATTATCGAGATCGTCAAGCTTTCCAGGAAACTGAGTAGCCCGCGAAAAGTCTATTTGCTGCTTTGGGGGGGGGGAGGAGGAAGGCAAACCTTTAGCTCAACCACCATGCAATTTCAGCTCAAAAAAAACTTCTACTGACATTGTAGTCTGCGGAACGCCTTCCATTGCTTGTCCATTGCCCCCCCCCCCTATCGCTAACCATAAAACCCTGATTTTTTCGCCAAGCGTAAATAGTACCAGTGGAGTAAACAGTAAACAGTGGAGTACTTCAGGGTGGGGTATTATCACCAGTTCTCTTCATTATCTATAGTTTCGACCTACCAGATCAGATAGACAAATTCAACGTGAAGTATAGTATGTTTGCTGATGACGTGAAACTGTACAAAAATATTAGCAAACCGGAAGATTGCTTGGCTTTGCAAGGCGCCATTAAAGAGATTGCTGATTGGTCTGACAAGTGGAAACTACCTCTATCTTCTTCAAAGAGTAAACTTCTTCATCTTGAAAAATCGAAGTCAGCAAGATACAGCTACGTTGGTGGAACCCGTATAGTCAGTGAAGATACGTTACGGGATCTGGGATTTATTATGGACACAAAACTCACCTTCACTGACCACAGTGAAAGCATCACGAAGAAGGCTGAGAGAACTGTTAACAACATGTTTAAATCCTTGTCTATAAAATCAGCACCACACTTTTTGATATCCTATAAATCATATGTTCGCCCTGTACTAGAATACGGTAGCATAGTCTTTAGTCCCCACTTGAAGGGAAGTGTACAAAGGCTTGAAGCAGTTCAAAAGGTTTCACTAGAAAGCTCTGGATACGCTCATATGGGTATAATTACACTACCATACCTTCTGCCTCTAATCGCATCAAAATTTTCAAAATCTCCAGTCTTGAGACTCGTAGGAGACGGAATGACCTACTCATGATTTTCAAAATGATTACTGAACTGGTAGCCGTAAAGTTGATGAGTTTTACGCGCTACAAAATTCCAACACAAGAGGTAGCCAGAGGAAAATCCATTTCTCCAAGGCCAAGAGCTCTATCCGTGCTTCTTTTTTTTACCCAGAGGACCGGCTCTGAGTTTTTAACATTCTCAAAAAAGTATGCGTTCCCTAATTCATTAACTCAGTTTAAGAGGCTCGTGGACAGGTATCTCCTACAGTAACTAAGTAGTTATAATGCGTTGTGTTGTGGTGTTCTTTTTCTTTTGTTGAGTCTTTTGTATTTTCTCTGCATGTAATTGTAACTATTTGCTCGTCTAAATAAATAAGTAAATAAATAAATAGTGGGCGCGCCCGGTCCTCTCTACGGCCGTACTCGCCAAGAATTATCTGAGTATGTTATTCGGTAGATAGGGTTCATAGCAAGTAAACGATATCGGTCTAAAAACCGATATCAATCGAGATTGTTGATTTTTGCCCAGTACTAAATGTCCGCGGTAGAACTCATATGGGATCTGGTGTTCGTTATATGTATAGGCTCGAAAGACTAACAAAGAACGATAAGCTGGTCAAATATAAAAGATAATAAAGGATAACGGACGGCGTTTCTAAGTCCCTTCTGGGATGCGCCACATATTCTACTTCTGCAGCACATTTGAATGCGTATTTGGCCATTGATGACTTGCGGTGGCCAGCCGACGAACAAGTCAGCGCTGCAATGGAAGGCTTGGTTGGCCTGGGCGGGAAATCCGAACCAAGAGCCTGGTATCGGGTGCGCGCGACAGCCAGCAGCACCTCTTCCAACTGTGCTACACGCACCCGACCGAAATAAATCATCTACTGTCGGCTCCTAGCACGAATCCCCAGCCAGTATTCAGTACGTTGCCAGGCTAAATGTGGATGTTAATCAAACCTGTTTCGGGAACTGGACTCTTACAAAGTATTGTTGGTAGGCCAGGAAATGCTCGAGTCATGAATCGGTCCGTAATGCGACCAGTAATTAGTGCCTCCAGCTGCGCTACACGCTTCCACACAAATACCTAAAACCTGCTGACTTGAAATTTGTGAAATTGAGATTGAACGGTATTGATGGAACGCTCGCGTGGTTGTTTTTCTCACGGTGACATGTGGCGGAGCAAGTGATGTATGAAGGCGAAGCGTATTCCTGGCAGCAGGAGCCGCCAGACTCTGAAGCGGTCAAGCGGACAAGATCCATCGGCTTCTACAGGGTGCGGCAAAATTACCCGTGCACTAAAAATTCAATGGCATTTTGAAATCAAGCTTCGCAGATCAATTCTAATTATCAAATTTATCTACTACAAACATGACAATGCAAAGCATGTTAGCAGTTTCCAAAATGATCGCCTTCAGTCTCCACACAGTCCTTCAGTCATTCGACAAACGCTTCGCATGTGGCGCGCAGGTACTGCTCATCAATTTCATCCTAGGATTTCAAAAGCGCTTCTTTAAGAGAGTCCAAATTTGGGTGCGTGGTAGAGCAGGCTTTTTCTCTAAGACGACCCACACAGAATGATCCATCGGGTTAAGGTTGGGAGTACTGGAGGGCCATTCGCCGTGTGTGATGAGGTCAGGCAGCTGCTCGGCGCACCAATCCTGGACCAGCTTCGTTTTGTGTGCTGGAGCAGAATCTTGTTGAAAGCATCAGTAGGTTTCACCGAAGTGGGAATAGGCCCACGGCTTGAGAACTTTTTCCAGGATATCCTTGTAAACCGCTGCGATGATTTTCACGCCAGCTTCTACGAAAACAAGTGGAGCTTTTCCTGAAGATGTGACTCCTCCGCAAACCATAATGGATTGAGGCTTCTTCGCACTTTCCTGAAGTCATCCGTTGGCGGTAGCATCAACAAGCGATCCTTAATAATCCTCTCTTTTTTCGAGTTGAAGACTGGATTCAACGTGAGAATCTTTTCATCGCTAGAGACGACGTTTCGAGCGCGTGCCACCGTGAATCCTTGCAGCAACCTTTTACATCTTCCATTCCCCTCTTCTTCATCCGCCGATGCCCAACCCTTTTGTACTCAAATACGTATGGATTCCACAATGTTCATCAACATATCTCAGGCGAGTAAAGCAGAAAATTTTCGGAAAAAAAGTGAAGAAATTTAGAATTTTTAGGTGCACGGGTAATTTTGCTGCACCCTGTAGATACCGAACTTTTCGACAATGGTTTATCAGATGTCTGCTGCTATGGAAATGCATATGACGACTCATACATGGAACTAGAAGCTGTGTGATTACAGAACCTAATTTTCCTTTCAATGCTCAGTAACAGACATAAATTAAATACTTCTAAAGCGAAGGGCAACCAATCAAGACATAATTTGGAGAAACGGTCTTTTGTATTCTAATGATAAACGTATTTACTTATTTACTCATTTATGTGCAAGAAAGTGCTTTACATGTTTGTACAGAAAGAAAGGCAGAATCCAATTACGCAGGGAAACAGGGCAGGCTTTACAAAATTTCTAACATGAGTTTATTTTTTATACAAGCTAGTTGAAAGCGGTATTCTTTGTCATTTCCTAAACAGTTGATTTCAGTGCTGGTCACATGGATGAACTTCTTCAGCCTGAACAAATTTGCCGCCCGTTTTCAAATCGTCGCCACCGCGGCGAAACTGTTGTCTTGCTTCCTCATAATCGCCACCGGCCTATACTACTACTTTGTTAAAGGTGAGTGAACCTTGAATTGGCGTCGCTGCCACTTGAAGCCGACTTTCAAGACTAATGCGTTCTTTTTTGGTGTAGTATAGTATAGTATAGTATGTCAATTGCAAACACCTTTGGGTGTTTTATTTGCCTTTATTCCCAGTATTTTTTCTGTTTTCCTATTTTAACCCTTTCTTTGTCTATAACTGAATTTTGGCACTTATTCGAGTTCGTCTTTCGAAGAAACCAAGGGTTTCAATCTTTGCAACAACCCATATTACTATTTCGAAATTACTATTTCGAGCAGTTACTAACCTGTATCACCTGTCGTCCTGTTGTTGTCATTAAGTTGCTCGAGCGGACGCCAGCAACGTCTCCATCTGTCCCTGTCGCGTGCCAGAGTGCTCCAGTGGATTCCCCTCGCTCGAGGGACACAAAGAGCGTCATGTCGTTCATTCAGAGCTTTTCCGAAGAAGTCCGAGCAACGCGTTTTTAATCGTACTTGTGTTCTCTTGACATCCTGCAGAATCCAGTCATTGGCAGCTCTCGTCCAGCGGGTGTCTGCGAAGCGCATTACGTGCCCGGCCCACCTAATTTTCGACGTCTTGGCCCATGCGACAGCGTCTCTGATTTTCTAACGTCGACGAAGGTCGGAACTCCGGAGGCCTTTTCTCACCTGCGTGAATGGTGTCACTCCGAGCATCGTCGTCTCGATTTCACGCTGCGCGACGCTGATCGCGTGTTCATCCTGCTTTCGTATGGCCCAGGTCTCTGAGGCGTATGTTAGGGCAGGAAGAACAGTGGAGTCAAATAGATGGGCACGGAGTCGGAAGTTATTCGCCTTCTTCACGACTTCTTCGACGCTCTTGAAAGCTCCCCAAGCCGCTCGTTTCCTCCTGCTCAGCTCCGGCGCTAGGTCGTTGGCCATATTGACTTCGCGACCCAGATAGACTGTAGCTGGAGCATTCGGAGATGTTCGTTCCGTTGAGCGAGAATGGGGCATCAGAAACTTGTCCGTTCCTCATGTACATCACCTTCGTAAGATTCAGCTGCAGTCCTACGTTCCCACCTTCACGACCGAAGCCGACCAGCATTCGCACAGTCAATGCTTTCTGAAACCACCTCCTCCATCTTTACTTACCAGCATTTTAAAATTTCGGAGATTTTTGTCACAGCGATGCATTCAGCCTAAACTAACTCCTTCACATTGAAAGCAATGTTGATCCCGAGTCCAATGACATTCGTGAACAGAGACTGACTCGCATTCCTCCCTCCCTCTCTCTCTCTCTCTCTCTCTCTCTCTCTCTCTCTCTCTCTCTCTCTCTCTTGCTCCCTTCAGCGACGTGATATTACAATGAAAATCGAGGAAGCAAAAACGAGGTTGCTTTTTTGTAACAAGGAAGTGCTCGTTCGATGAGGGAAAACTTAGGTGCAGCCTGAAAGAAAGAAATGATGAATTGGCCTCATTTCTGTGCCATTTCGCAGCAAGTACAGAACTCAGCAAAAATTATGACGACATCACCTGTGTCAGCTGGTTCGCTTAGAGTGTAATGGAGCGATGGGTTCCAATAACTTTGTGCCACATGGCAGTCGTTAAGCCTAAAAAAATCATCCGTTGGTCTTGAGATACATGGAATTCTATTCGATCATTGCTCTAGCCGGGGTGTCTGAATTAACAATCGGAATATGTTAGAAAGGGTTAATCTTGATTCTATTAAAGAGTGCAGAGTGCAAAATTCCAAAAAAGAAATCTAGGCACATGATTTAATGAAGTAAACGGGATATATATCAGTGTTAATCGGTCTCCCTGGGCGATGGAGCGCAGTCGGAGGAGGCGCCGGCTGTCGCCAGCACACGATACCAGGTTCCTGGTTCGGATTTCCCGCCCAGGTCAACCAAGCCTTCCATCCCTCCGGGGTCGATGAATTGGTACCAAACGTGTCTGAGAAGGATAGAACGCTGACTTGTTCATCGGCTGGCCACCGCAAGTCAGTGTGTGCGCATTCAAATCGCTTCCACGACATCACGAGGAAGTAGAATGCGTGGCGCATCCAAAAGGGACTGAGTGACACCGTCCTCTATCCTTTATCTTTGATCAATCTCCTTACGGAGCGCGCCACGCATTCTACGAGATATTATGGAGGCAATTTGAATGTTGCCTATTCCGATGAGGAGGCCATGCACAATCTAGTGTATTACCCTTCCCAGACAAGTCTGAAGTCTGCTGGATGGATTCTCCATGTTCGGCTTTCCATAAATCTCGAAATAGTGAATATGTCGTTGTGGATTCGAATGCGGCAGGATGGATAGATGTCTTGGTTGGGCTTGACGGGAAATCCGAACCAGGAACCTGGAATCGGAATGCTCGTGACAGCCGGCGCCTCTGCCATTTGCGCTACCACCCTTTCATTTATTTTTCGCATGCCCACATCGGCAAAGAGTTGTGGAGATGAGTCGATAGACTTTCGATTCCTAAAAGTTAATGAAAATTGCGTCAAGTGTTCTACATTTAAGCACAAACCTATTCAGTTTATAAATGTAAACTTTTCCTCCCGCTACTGATTTACTCTTCTATACCTTCACTCTCATAAATTAACATTCTTTTTCAATTCCTTAACTTTTCTTCAGCTGAATTTGTCTATAGTGTTCCATCCAACTGCATCTCAAGTCATGTCTCCTCCACATTTTCCGATTCCTTTTCATCTTGTTCTCGTTTTTCTTAGAGAATGAGTTAAAAAGTGCTTAAGGTATACTTCTCCACCGCTCGATCTCCTATTCTGTGTTCTATTGCAGGTGAAAATTCCTAGTATTTTGTAAAATGATGTGGTGGGTGCCTGTAGCGCAGTCGGACGAGGCGCCGACTGTCGCGTGCACCCGATACCAGGTTCCTGGTTCGGATTTCCCGACTAGGCCAACCAAGCCTTCCATCCCTCCGGGGTCAGTGAATTGGTACCAGACTTGTCTGGGAAGGATAAAGCACTGACGAGTTCATCGGCTGGCCACCGTAAGTCATTGTATGGCCAAATACGCATTCAAATGGCCTCCACGATATCCCGTAGAAGTAGGATGCGTGGCGCATCCGAAAAGGGATTGAACAACGCCGTCCTTTATCCTTTATACCTTCACTCTTATAAATTAACATTCTTTTTCAATTCCTTAATTTTTCTTTATCTGTATTTGTCTACAGTGCTCCATCCAACTGTATCTTAAATCATGTCTCTTCCATATTTTCTAATTCCTTTTCATCTCGTTCTCGTTTTTCTTAGACAAAGAGTTAAAAAATGCTTAAAGTATACTTTTCCACCGCCCAATCTCCTATTCTGTTTTTTATCGCTCTTGAAAAATTCTAGTATTCATTTGTATTCAGGATGGAAGTCAAATCTTCGCGATCCGATGAAAGGCTCCAACTACAAGGTTGGCGACTTGATCCTTGGATTCTACGGCGGTTTGTGGGCCTACTCTGGCTGGGACGTGCTCAACTACAGTACTGGTGAAGTGGCGCGACCTAGAAGGTGAGAGAATTTATCATGGAGTGTTCACGATGGCTTTTTTTTGATAGAATGTGACATTATCGGTTTTCCATCACGTATTCAAAAAGAGCTGCTCACAAAAATTACTGAGCTGCTTTTCAGAATGTTGGCTTTTTATTTTGAAATATGTTGCAGCTCTCATCCTCGCTAGAAATTTTATAAATTCAATTGATCTTCCAGTGTTCCAGAATTCAATGCATTTAGATGCAGATTTCCTTCCTCTTTCGTTGTGTTCTTATTGAATTTATATTTGTATCTGGTTTTGTATTTCTTTACATCTAACTGTTTCAGGAATGTTCCACTGGCTCTGCTCACAGGGATTCTGACAGTTACAGCTGTATACGTATCCATCAACGTTGCCTACTTCGTTGCTCTCGACGTTGATACGGTCAAGTCGTCGAATGCGGTAGCAGCCGTGAGTGAATGCGCTTCGCTAGCTACCATGCTTCAAAATTAGAACCTTTTTGTAACAAGAAATATTATTTCTATGCAGCCTTTTTCATTATATATTTTTTCCTTATTTCACATTTTATGACTCAAACACTCCAGCCGCCTCTATCGATTCTGTTTGGAAGTTCTTCTTTAAAACTTGGACAAACTCATTCATGTGAAAGACGGTATAGGAAGGAGAAAGATTTCTCTCAGTTCTTCATCTCGCTGTTCTTGTGGATGCAAAGTACACAATTTTCAAGTCAAAATAGACAAAGTCAAACCAACTGCAAGCGCTTTCCGAATCACACCAGGCACTCTCTAAAAAAGGTTAAAGCTAATTTCGGTATATGTCGCGAAGACGGGCAGCATTAGGAAATAGGGACGCAAAATCCATCCAATCAGATCGTGTCGAATGGGCGTGCCATTCAGAGAGGACGTGTACAGTCGGTACCCCGATGGACTGGCATGTGTTCGGTCTGTGCTGTGCTTAATTATTATTGGCTGGCGCGCTCCCTCCTACCAATGCTGCTCGCCTTCGCGACATGTACCATAATTCAAGAAACATAAAAAGGTGATACGTTAAAGGATTGTAACATTTTTATTTTTCCAACAAAAATGAATTACAGTGTATTTCAAAGGGGAGAAGAATGAATGTTTTCGAGTGTATCAGTACACGAGATCATAACATGCACTTGCCTAGCTGGTCGCCTGTTTCTTTTGATTGATAGCGTTACTTGAAGCTGCTAACTCAAAATATGTGTGTTTTCTACTATTTTTTCTATTTTCTAGAGATTAATTCAACGCTAGCCGTATTTTTGCCACAAAAAAATCAACTGCCTTTCTGCACCTTAGAATGAGAATTAATTCGTCCATTTATTAGGTTGGAAACAAGTCTTTTCATTTTTTTTTCAAAGACTCACTACTTCACAACTACGGTGTCAAATAAATTGAGGTAAACTCCATTTTGTTCCACAACACTTCTCCAAAGTCTGGGTACTTTCCTAATTCCTCTCGCTTGAAGGACTGCAGTTCTGGAGTCGTACCCTTGCTGAATCTAATTTTTGAGGTCTTCATCCGTTTCAAAATATTTCTCTCCAATTTCTTGCTTGAGAGCACGAAAGAGATGGTAGTCGGTAGGGGCGAGGTAGGGGCTATACGCTGGATGTGGCATTACCCCCCAGCCCAGCTCCCTTATTGTTCCTCTCGTGAGTCAACACGAGAGGAGCAATAAAGGCACTGAGTGTTTGACAGGGCATGTGGAATCCAAGCTCCAAATTTCCATGAAAGCCAAGATCCCTCAGATGGATTACCACTCTCCTATGAGACAATTCGAGTTTCTCTGCCAGTTGACGTGTCGTCTGCCTACTATCGGTACAAAGAAGATGGAGTACTTCAGTGTCGTCCAATTCAGTCGGCCTTCCTGACCTTGCTTTGCCTTCGAGTGAATAATCTCCCTTTAAAAACTTTCCGAACCACTTATAACAGGGCGATCAGTAGTAGATCCCAAACCAAATATATCGCTAATTTGGTCGGCTGCCTGACGTGCTGTAGATCCTTTGATGAATTCATGAAGAATGCCGTGCCGAAAATGGCCATGAGGTAGATCTGGCATTGAGTCCGGAAGATTGGATAGATAACGAAGTACAAGAAGGGTCTTGACCTTTGTCCTCGTGCGAACGGTAGATAAGTGTGATAGGAATATGAAATCAGCAATCAATACTGGCTTGTGTGTTTACAAGAAGAACGGTAAAAAACTTTTCGAAGTGAGAAGAGACTTTTTTCCAACCTAATACAAATAGAAACTGAAACTAGAATTTTAAGAAGTATGCTGCTTTCTCTTTTTAGTGCATGAAAGTAACAAAATTTAAAAAAACTGTGCGTTCTGTGTGAGGAAGTTATTTCAAACTTTTCTAGAGGATGTATAGTTCAATATGGGAGACGCTTGTTTTGATTTCGCAACTCAGTTTCAATTCAAAAGTGTCCAGTTTGGCTTGAGAAGTGTCCTATTTGACGTGAAGATGGTAAATGAAAAAATAAAGGTGGGAAATTAAGAAGTGAAGCAGAAGGAACTATTGGTTTCAGTTACTGGAAACTGTATATGACCCAAGGGACAAGGAATAATGGAACAGAACAAAAAAACAGAACAGAAACCAAGGGACAAGGAATAATGGAATAAGGAACACAGTCACTATTTAAATGTTTTCTTCAAAGTTCAAGGTTCGCGTGTTTAGGCTTACAATTCCTTTTGTTGCTCGGGTTCTAATGATGGTAAATTGATTCAAACTTGTCTGGGATGGTAAACAATGGCTTTCTCGGCCCATATACCGAAAACCATTATATACGCGAGATGCGCATTCAAATCGCTTCTTCGAAGTCCGTTTAAGTGGAATGTGTGGCGCATCCTAACTGGCATTGGTCGACGCCTCCCTCCCCTTCACCTGTATCACCTGTCGTCCCGTTGATCATCGACTTGCATGAGCGGGCGCCAGCAGCGTCTCGATTCGTCCCTGTCGCGTGCCAGAGTGGTCCAATGGATACTCCTCGCTCGAGGGACACGAAGAGCGTCATATCGGTCGTTCAGGGCTTTCACGAAGAAGTCCGACCAACGCGTTGGTGGGCGTCCTGGTGTTCTCTTGACATCCCGCAGAATCCAGTCGGTAACGGCCCCTCCAGCGGGAGTCTGCAAAGCGCATTACGTGGCCGGCCCACCTAATTTTCGACAACTTGGCCCACGCGACAGTGTCTCTGATCTTCCATTCCCTTAACTCTAACAGTATAGGCGACATACTCAACCAGAGACCAAACCGAACCACGAATTCATTGGCCCTAGAGGCTTAGGATTTTACTCCTGTGGAGTCCATCCTCCATGCCTTATTGTAAAGGCTACCGTGATTTTGACAGTTGTTATGTTTGGGCCAAGGCACTGCTCTGTAAACGAAGATGGTTTAGGTTCAGTTTGTCTTAAGTTTGCCTTAAGTCCGCCATTGTTTTTGAATCATTCTAGCTACTCCCAACTCATTGGTAGCGCAATCGAGAGAGGCGACAACTCTTGCATGGATCTCCAGTTGCGATTCATGATCCCTTGTCGAGCCTAAGCCTACAAAGCTTTTTGTTTCCTGGAAACGGTAAATGATACCAGAATTGTCTGG
The DNA here is from genome assembly GCA_947396885.1 of Heligmosomoides polygyrus polygyrus. Lineage (NCBI taxonomy): Eukaryota > Metazoa > Nematoda > Chromadorea > Rhabditida > Heligmosomidae > Heligmosomoides > Heligmosomoides polygyrus. Next base: position 12,743,446 of record OX377205.1, read on the forward strand.
GATGGTAAACACTGGATTTATCGGCCTATCCACCGAAGATTGTATAGGAGAAGTGCGCATTCAAGTGGATTTCACGAAATTCCGTAGAAGAAAAATGCGTGGCGCGTTCCCCAATAAAGACTATTTAATGCCAGTCTTTATTCCTGCAGTACCTTCATTGCCTGGATATGCGATTATAATGTTGTGCTGTTTCAGCTCTTCAGTCAAGCGACCCTCGGCTCGATGGCGAACGTGATTCCGTTCCTAATCGGAGTGCTGCTGGTCGGATCGCTCAACAGCAATCTGTTCTCGGGCAGCAGGTCGGCGAAAAACTCAGAGCCAACGCGCATTAATCATACCACACATCGCTCTAACAAACGGTCTCTGCGTCGTGTACGCGGCATAGGCCGCTGAAGGTGACTAGCGTCACGTATGGTTTACTTTCCAGAGCAAATACTGTAGGACAGGGACAAGTGAACCAGCTGGCAGCTCTGCTGAGCAAATGCACCGCTACTTTACAGGTACATGTTCGCCGCGGCTCGCCAAGGGCATCTACCGACCTGCTTCAGCTGCGTGAACCTCGCCACGGAATCGCCTAGAGTAGCTGTTATGGCACAGGTCGATTGTCCAGTTGTCCCACTCTTCACGACGCTAGCTCATCTCTGAACTTTAGACACTTCTGGCGATGGCTATATCCTTCGTGGGCGACCTGGACGCGCTGATCAGCTACGTGATGTTCGGCTTCTGGGCGCAGCGAGTCTTCACACTCATCGCCCTTCTCATCATCCGACACAATCGCATTCCCGTTCATCCGGAGGCGATCCGAATGCCGTTGTGGTGGTTCGTCTACAGTCATGTGTTATAAAATCAGTTCCTAGAGAGTTAACATTAGCTCTTCACGGTCTTCTTGAAAAACTGGTGCAAGTAGTTAATGTGGCCTACATTGGGAAGCTGGGAACGCAACAACCAATCAGTGCATGGACCGCGAATGCCCACTCTATGTGGCACGATGCGGCCTGAATGGTCCGAAACGTTCCTACTCCCCATGTAGGTCACATTAACGACATGTGGCAAATTTGCCAAGAGGTCTGCTACGCATTGTTAGCCGTGTAACCTAACAGACCCACTTCAGCATCTACGCCTTTCTGGGCATCACCATCGCGCTAGTCGTGATTCCGATCTTCCAAGAATTCTCGGTGACCTCACTGGCCATCGGAATCTGTCTCGTCGGCTTCGCCCTGTACTTCCTGCTCGTCTATCCCAACATACTTCCAAGATGGCTCCATGTGCTCAATGGTCAGTCGTCTCCAGATACTATACTAGACTAAGAGATCTACAGTTTGTGGGCATTTTTTCTGAATTAGAATTGTCCCTGCTGGTCGCTAATGCGGCCTACACGTCGAGGTGGGAAAGCACCAGTCCTTTCAGACTGCAAAGCCTACATAGGTGCGCCACCCAGAGGTGACGTAACTACTCCGTGCTGGTCGTTAATGCGGCCTACACGTCGAGGTGGGTACGCACCAGTTCTTTCAGACTGCAATGCCTACTAGCGCCACCCAGAGGTGACGTAACTACCTGGCGCGTGCTATGATTGGCTGTGATTAGTCTGGTGCGCTTTCGTTCACCTATGTAGGCCACATTAACGACCAATAACCCTAGTTCTGAAAAACTTCCAAGGCATAGAGATCAGGTAGGTAAGCGTTTCGAATTTAGACCTAGATTTGATCCAAAATTTTCTAATAATTGCATCTATCAGGGTGAATTTCTCTGCTATTTCTAGAGCGTTCCACGTTGTTCTGCAGCGTAGTATTCGACTGCCTACCAGATGTGAAGCCCGGTGTCGGTGTCACATTCCTGGCATCGTCTGACTCGTCTCAAGCACTGATTCCGAAGAGGTTGGTGGTTGTTAAGTTGCTTCATTTATCAAATCTTTGTTCATCGAACTCCCTCAAGTTTTTTTCGATTTTATGGTCAGCCCATTCAATATTAGTGTGTTGCTGAGTTTCCAGGAGAATAGGGTGGTATGGATGGTCGGTTATTCATTCACTTAAGGCTTTGTGGGACCTCCAGTCTAGAATTCGAAGCTCCAGCCATTGCAGAGGGAGCAGCAGCGTTAGCATGAGACATCATCCGAGCAATGAACGACATAGGAAATGAAGGGCCGGCGCGAAACAGCATGAAAGGCCGATGAAGAACAGAAAGGCAAAGAAGAATTTCAGCAAGCAGTAGAGAATCAGTGGCACGTAAGGGAGGGTGGATTTAAGTAGCAGGCGTGATACGGCTTAAGGGGTTGTTTGATTTTTTCATTTGCTACGGATCTTTGCCTTTTTTACGAAAAAGGATAAAGGGAGATGCCGATCAATCGCTTTTTGGGATGCGCCACGCATTCTACTTCTAGGAGATGTCATGGAGCCGATTTGAATGCGTATTTGGCCAAACAATGGCTTGGGGTGGCCAGCCGGCGAACAAGTAAGCGCTTTATCTCTTCCATACAAGTCTGGTGCCAATTCACCGATGGAGGGATGGAACGCTTTGTTGGCTTGGGATGAAAATCCGAACCAGGAACCTGATATCGGGTGCACGCGACGATCGACACCTCCTTACTCTGCGCTACACGCGCCCTTTTGCTTTCCCTTCAGAGACAAATCGGAGTTCGTTTCGAAATCAGCTCAACTGTAAAGACATAGGCCCCCCCCCACCTCCATGGATCACTTCGGGGTCAGAACCTCTCGTGTGTCGTCTCGACTATATGCGAAAGGAGTACAGTCTTGCTGATCATCTTCTGAGACCGTGGACACCGTCGACGTCGTCAAACACATGTGTCTCGACTTGGAATGCCTTCCTACTGTGAAGCAAAGGGCATCCACGGCATATGGTGCAGTCGGTAAGACGCCTGACCTCTCCATATAGTACGACGATTCGTTAGCAAGCTCGATCCGCCATGCAGTCTATCCCGTCGGGGAAGGGATTACGGGACCAGGCGTACTTTTCTGAGATTCCTGACTTGCCTATCGGCTAGTCAACGGAGATCATTGTGTGAGCTAAAGGCTCACTTATACTGCCTACGTACAAATGAAAAAAATGGGACAATGCCGTTCATTTTGTAGGATGCGCCAGACATTCTACTTTTATACGATCTCGTGGGGACAATTTGATTGTTTAGCCGTTGTGTTGGTTCGTTTACGTCATGTGTTTGGATTCGACCGCATGAAATAAGTTGGGGAACTGTTCTTAGTCCCTCATGCACTTTTTAAGCTAAATTGGTACAAGTCCTTTATGTGGCCTACACTGTAGACGCGGGAACGCGCCAGCCAATCTGAGCACGTCGGAACGTGTCAGTCAATCTGTGAGTCGTGCGTAAAGGCACCCACTTTGGGTCACATGGTTGTTCGATGCGACCCTATTGGTCTGAAGCGTTCCTCCTTCCCATGTAGGCCACATTAACGACATGTAGCAAATTCTCTAACAAGGTCTTGTTAGAGGTCTGATACCCATGGTCAGCTGAGTAAAACACTGACTTTCCTAGCGCCTAGCCATCGAAAGTCATTGAGTTGGACAAAAGCAAACTTATACTGCCTATTTGACGAATGAGCAAACAAAATCAATCTTTTTGTAGGATGCGCCAGGCATTTTACTTTCCTCGCGGGGCAATTCGATTGTCTTCCAATTTGAACAATTGGCTTATAAAAAAGCTGCCGTTCACAAGCAATTGAACAAACCAGTGTTTTTTCCTTCCCAGACGCTTTGGTATCAGTTCGCCGACCCCGCAGGAACGGAAGGCTTGGTTGGCCTGGACGAGAAACCCGAACTAACAAGGTCGATTCGAGGAGCAAACGACAGTCGCCGCCTCCTCCGACGGTGCTTTAACGCGCCCAAGCAGATACAAGGAGACGAGAAATCGCTCCTAAATTGCTGTGGACCATTTGTTCTCCACACTCCAGTGAAAGAATATAGAGATCTAATTTATGAAACTGTGGTGTTAAGCGCGCTAAGCACTCCTCGGATCTATCCTAGTCGGTGGGGGCAACACTAAGGGTTACAGTTGTGTTTGCACTACTACGCCACACCGCCACCTTACTTGAATTTGCCAAACAGCCGTCAATGTCCTGGAGCAGCAGATAAAGCTCTTGGACAACTTCAAGGAAGGAATTTGTGAGCAGAAACACCTTATGCCCCCTCCCCTTCTTCTCCACCGTCTTTGATGGATCGTGCTGCTCTTCTTGGCTTCTACATTTGAGGGATCATATTACGGTTTGAGTACGTCTAGTACTGTAAGGATCGCTTTTAAACTACCGAAGGCTTTTCTGTCGACGTGCCCTTTATATACTGGAAGGAATAACCTTATCGTTCTTCTAGAGTGTCGTCGACTCGACTTTCCGAGGAAGACTCGCTGCCAGATCTTCATTCGGACGAGAAGAACGTGTTTCGTCGGAACGGCAGCTCGACAGGCTTCAAACTTTTGTAGGTTTTCAGGGAATTTTTCGTTAATTAAGCAATGCTAATTCTGAAAATAGGTCCAATTAATCTTCTGACAATTTAAAGGGGATCTTTCTCCAGTGTGCCGACATCGTTGGTGGATCTGATGTCCGACGTGCAGTAGTGGAGACCTCGACATCGGCGGTCTTCGTCTGCTGTTAATTTCTCCCTCTCGCTCTCTACTCCCCCGTTCTGACGTTATACTACAGTAGCTCGGGATGCTGTGGCTCTGGCGTCGCGGGACCATCTCAACACTTCATGCTGGGTTTTTCGTATCATTTTCTGCATTGTAGAACGCATACGTATGTGCTCATCAACATCGATTCGAGTCTATGGGTCGAATTCTTCTAGTCGATAGATGTCGTTGGTTATACAGAGGATAATAAAGTATCGTATTAGTGTTTTTTTGTGAATTTGAAGAGGACTTTGACAAGTGGGTTTCGACAGTGATTCGTCGGCATTCCATTTTCACGCCGAACTGGACATCTTTCAAGTCTAATTCAACTCTTTTCAAATCAAATCGGACACTTTTCACGTTCAATGAACAGACTGTCTGAAATTTTAAAAAATTCTCATTCTTTCGAGGAAAGATGGTCATTAAGCTTGTTTTAAAGAACAGGCTGGCTGTCATTTTTCAATCCTAAATCCTAAAGGAAGAGATTGCGCCATGCCCTCGTCCAAGACGTTGCAATTTGTATTCGATTGACAGCAAAAATCGATCTGCTTACATGGGGTTCCACACCTTTAAATGGTACAACAAAAACAATTGCAAAGAATGCACGTCTCCTTATTTCATGCTTCATATACGCTATTTTTATTACATCAATAAAAATTGCGTCGGTCTTTTTGAGTGGATGGCGCGATCTCGTCTTTTAATACACTAAATCACTGCTGCCTTGCTACGCTTTAAATCTAAATTTAGCTTACCATTTTTCATCGAAAAATAATTTTTTATAAAATTATTACACTCACTCGGGCAGTTGAACTGAGAAATTTCAAAGAAAATCGCAATAAATTTTCCTTAGCCAAAAAAAAACTCTTTTATGCATCTTAGAAAATCTTTAGCTTATCCTGTAGAAAGGTTTTTCCCGATTTTTTCATTTGATTTTAGAAATTTGCTTTGAAGAGTGTACAACTTGACGCGAAAAGTGCCTGATTTGAGACGTTCCCAATTTGATTTGAAAATGGAATTGTCCGTCTTCGTCCTCATCCTATCACTGGTGATCTCCTACTTCTGATCTCTATTCTACTGTTTCCCCGCATTCGATCCCTGCACCACAGAAGGCCCGACGGATTCTTCCGCCAGCACGAAGCTCTACAGTTCGCCGACTGGACATCAAAGACAGTGTCGAAGCCCGACGGCAAGTGGCCAACTGAAGCCCTCTGGTGCGAGTTTACGATGAGTCGCGCGTGTTGGTGGCCGTAAATCGCTCATAAAGTACCGCGGTGCCCTTACCGCCTGCACTCTAAAGCACCGTTACATCGTCGCCCTGTGGCCAGAAACAGTTCGCTAATACACTACCGACCGACGACAACTCAGCCACTTGTTCTCTACGTAACAGCCTCGCTTCTAAACACACTGGCTGATAGAGAGTAGAAGTCAATTGCTGCGTTTGGGCCATGTGAGGGTTGGCATTTTGGTCAAATTTTTGAAAGTTTTGGATAGGGATGTAATAGAAACTCGCTCAAATAATAGATTTGTCGGAAAGTCTCGGTGGTTTTTTTTCTTCTATACTTCCTTACTCAGCTACTTTTTCAAAATGCAAATCACTCAATAAGGTTCTTCTATGCTGGTTCTCGAACTCTAAGGGAATGCGGTACTACGAGCTGCTCCCAAAAGGGCACACGGTCATGTTATTTGCGCCAATCTGCTCCAGAAACTCGCGCAAGCTGTTCGGGAGAGGCGGCCGAGACAAGGTTCATTGTTCCTTCTTCATGATAACGCAAAAGCAAAGCTGAACTGGGAGACCGTAGACCGTACGCCATATTCTCCTGACATTGACCTCAGATTACCACTTCTTCGGCTACCAAAGGCTTTCTTGGCTAAGAAAAGTTACACAAAATTTGACGACTCAAGTAGGGCTCTCGCCGACTTCATCGAGTCGCGGTCCTTCCAGTTCTATGAAAAAACGGGATCGCGGACCTGCGCAGTAGGTGGTCTACCGTGATGCCTAACAATGGTGATTTTATTGTGATTGATTTGCATTTCGAAAAATTGCATTTTGCGAAACACAACCAATCAAGAGTAAAATGTAGGAATTCAAGGAGTGCCTGGCGCAATCCCTACCGCTCATGAGTCACGAACTTTCAATTTTCTCCCGCTTTCACATGACTTCTCAACTTTTTCATTTCCTTTGCTGGTAGCAAAGTTATTAATCCACATGTTCTCTCTACGTAGTGGTACCCAGAAGCTCCTGCTACATAATCCGTATAAGAAAAATCACCTCACCTGTCGTGTCATCCGTCGTCCGGTTGGTCATCCATTTGCTCGAGCCGGCACTAGCAGCGTTTCCATTCGTCCCAGTCGCGTGCCAAAGTGCTCCAATGGATCTTCCTCGCTCGAAGAACACGAAGAGGGTCATGTCGTTCGTTAAGGACTTTCATAAAGAAGTCCGACTAATACCTTGGTGGGCGTACTGGTGCTTTCTTGACATCTGGCAGAATCCAGTATGTGACGGCTCTCGTCAAGCGATTGTCAGTGAAGCGCATTATGTGGCCTGCCCACCTAATTTTCGACGATGGACCATGCGACAGCATCGCTGATCTTCGGATGTTGATAAAGCTCAGCACTCTGGAGGCCTCACGAACGTACGATGATTAAGCGCAGCGTGGAATCGAGAGGACGATGCTCGGAGTGACACGATTCGCGCATGAAAAAGGCAACAACAAATAAATACGGAAGTATTCGAAGCACTAAAGCGGCCGAAACTTTCTCTCACCTACTCAATCGAGGGTACTGAAATGGTACAGTAACGATTACTGTAAAAAACAACGTTCTTTTATATCTCTGATTTTGGTACCTGCTGAATTTTTGAATTTTTAAAGGCACTACGTCAAACAGCTGAAAGACAGTTAGGTGTTGAATAGCATTTATTACGTTGAGCAATTGGAAATGCAACGAAGAAATACTATCTATCAAGCTTCACACGAATTCTTCGAACTACACCTAGAAAACAGCCGACATCAAAATATTATTAGAAGTCGTATGGCACGTCGATACACGTGATGATCCTTAAGGCAATAAGTGTGTTGGCTACGGTAAGGCGAAAGCTCGATAGAAAAGAATACACAGTGGTAAACATATACACATGCAAAAATAAATTATTACTATATAGACATCTATAGCGAGAATTTGCGGCACGCGGTGATCCCCTCGTGTACGATACCCTTTGAGGGCAACAGATGCACCACTATAGATAGTAAAGCCACGAGGAAAGCGCCGAACGACTATGGCACCTTAAAGCAGCTCGGGTCAGCCACCCGAATCACAATTCACACAGAGAAATAGGCTACCGATGGATTAAGGCGATGGGTAATGGTTTAGAGCCAAGAGAACGTCGCCCTTATTGATGCGCCGACGACATCGACAAGGCCGGACTGAAGATAGGCACCGGCGGTTGGGAAGCAGCTGCACTGCTGGGCACCGCGGATACGGCTCGATAGCACGCCGACTCTTCGTGCTTGCTCAGATACGACTTCAACGCGAATCGCTTTCCGCATCTGGCGCAGTGATGTGGTTTTTCGTCTAAAAATTGAAAAATTAAAAAAATCACATATTTCACGTCGAATTGAAACTTAAACACTCTACTCAAGTTGGATATTCTTCTAAGCTAGCCTAGAGCTTTTGAAATCAATGCGAACTCTTCCAAATCGAAATGACCTTCTGGCAGGTTAAACTACAGACTTAACAGGATGAGTAAAATAATTTTTTGTTCAAGGAAAAATTAGGATAACTTTGTTTAAAAATTTTTAGTTTACCTTTCCCAATAAAAGTAATAATTTCATGACATTTTTACTCAAAGAGGAAAAAAAACTCGTCTTAAAACAAACAACTCATCAAAAGAGGCAAACATATAGCGCATTAAAAGATTACAGAGCGCCATGCACTCAAAAAGTTAGTCTCATCTGATTTGATTGATACTGTATTTATCACTTACACAAACCATCAAAGTAAGGATATGTTAGACTGTCACAATTATTTTGTTTTTAGCAGATGTCAAACTCCTTGCAAACAGAAATTCTGCTATCAATCGAATAAAGATCGCGACATCTTGGAAAATGACATGGCGCAATCCTGTTTTTTTAAACTGAAAGTGGCCGCCTTTTTGTTTTTTGAAACAAACTTTAAACTATTATTTTTAAATAAAATTGCATAAAATTTCAAACAGCATGTTCACTTATTAGGCAGATGAATTATAACTTCGAAGGTAGTTGGTTATACTAAAATTTTCTTTGAACAAAAAATTATTCAAGATTTTTGGAAAGTTTCCTTTTAAAGGTAAAGTGGTGCCACTGGAAACTGTTCGCTTTTGCGAACCGAGCTAATCACCGACACTGTAATGCAGGCGACAGGCCCTAGGCCGGCTTACGAACATTCTGTGTCACATCATATGGTTGTTGGTACTTAATGTAGAAAAAAGCTAAAAAAAAAGAAAAGCAATTTGAAAAACTTCGTTTTCATCTTTAAAAACTTAGGGTCGCTTACAAGGGTGTCCAGTTTGATTTTTTGAAAGGCGTCCATTTTGAGGTGAAAAGTGTCAATTCAACAATGGTATAGAAACGTGAGATTTCTAAATAACCTTTTAATCAAAGGTATCGCTACAAGTCTCGCAGATATTCGCTAATCGTTTGTACAGACACGCTTACGAGAATGGCAGGACTGCGCACACTGCGAGCTAACTCCGCCTCCCTGTGTTTTCGTCTAAAAGGCCGTGGGTACATAGATCGTCCTCTTTCTTCATGTTGCCCATAGGCGGTACACAGCTTGTTTAAAAAATATTCTATTCTTAATGAGCTTCCTGCATCTCGAAATAGCGCACAATTTTTACTTCAATAAAAAAGTATTAATAACCATGTTTTATCACATTTGTTCAAGCGTGGAGTAGCTATTAGGGGGGGGGGGGGCCAAAAGTAATGAGACACCCCATGCCGTGTCCATATATCTCGTGGCTGGAGTCTGGATTTGTATTTGTTGTATTTGTATGTTTGTATGCTACTTACTGAAGCCCACTTGAAAAGTTACCACTTCCGCCCTTTCCAGAAGCATGCCAAAACCCCAGCCTGTCTCATGCCGAAACCCCAGTCTGACGAGACGACTTGTGTCGCGCAAATCTCGCCCAATTCCCAACCCCGAGCAGCCTGGGCTCAATATTCACGCAAGATGAGAAGTACGTCTTCTACCTTAACCCTGCCAAGCAGCAAGTCTGGGTGAGGCCTAGTGACCTGTTACCGACCTTCGTTCGGCGAGATGTTCATGGCGAGAAGCACCTTTGGAACTTTTGGGTCTGCGCCCATGGATCGGTTTACCGGAAGCTGTTTCCCAAGAGCACTACAATGAACTCCAAGGCCATGGTGAATGAAATAGAAGAGATGGGCTGGCGACTCGCTCTTATTCATTCGCAGCGCTTCAAGAAGGTTCTCCTCTTCGACAACGCCGCACCCCATCGGGAACAAGTAACCACGGATAAGCTTGGCCAGCTGGGCTACGTTCACATGCCTCACCCACCGCATTCGCTGGGCATCTCTCCATACGACTACCACTACTACTTGAGCCTACAAGACTTCCTAGTCGGAAGGGACACAAGAACCCAAGCAGTCCTTGACAACCATATCGAGCAGTTGATCAACACCAGGCTCAAGCAGTTCTGTAAGGATGGGGTCAGGAAGTTGACTGAGCGATGGTAGCAGAGTCATTGCCCTTAATGGCAAATACATTCCTCAGCATCGTTGAGTTGTAATTGAGTTATAAAGAGATAAATATTTTTTTCAGTTTGTCTCATTACTTTTGCCCCCCCCTAATAATATAGAGGCCACGTGTTGTCTAAGGATGTTTTGTTGCGAACAAAGCTCCTGCACCAGGCGAGACTCGAACCCGCATCTTCTGCTTTCAGGGCGATGCTATGCCTTAAGGCCCCTGCAGACTTCTGCGGCGTTGCCGCTGCCCTGTCCTTCATCATAGGGCAGGGACGCAGAGCTCGCCGCCAGCGGGGAGCCCAGCGGCACCGCCGAAAATGATTTGAATCATACGAGACGGCGACACTCCAGCGGCGCCGGGAGAGTCTGTCTGCGCTCTGCCCTTTCGCGGCGGGGATCCAGAGCGGAAAAGGCGCGTCACCAATTGATCCCGACTAGAAAGACTGCGGCGCCGCCGTTGAGCGGGGTGACTCATCGACTTCGCCGTCCGCCGCCTGCCGCTGGCTGCAGAAGTCTGCGGGGCCTTTACGCAGATGTTACGTTCGGTTAAACTGCGCCGATGGTGTAAGGCGTAGCAGCATCGCTACACGGAAAGCAGAAGGTGGAGGTTCGAGTCCCGCCTGGTGCAATAAGAATAATAACCGCCGAGTGACGATGATGCTGGAAACTCACTGCTATGCGTCTGCACGTGAGCACGAAGGTTGCTCTTGTCGGCGAATGCCTTGCCGCATACGTTGCACGAAAATGGCTTCTCACCGGCTGAAACGAAAAGGAAATTCAGTCACGAATTCAAAGAGTCATTGAAAATCTATAATAACATGTATTTTAAAACAAGGAGATAAAGGTTGTCGTTAGTCAATCTCTCTGCGGAAAGTCTCCCGCCGTTCTCAAACGAAAAAATGGATTGTCCCCTTCCCACAGGGACAGGTCTAGGACAAATCTATGATCAGCTAGATGAACTATCTTAGTCCTACACAATATTCTGCAGTTTTCGTGAAGATTCTAATTCCTCTTTGGAGCCGTAAATGTTATTGTGGAAACGATAGGACGTCATCTCATTAATCTGATAAACTACATTCCGTATTATTAGTGCCCGATTTGATTTTGAAGCCACAAAACGATATTGCACACAAGTTGGAGATACGGCGCATCCTACCTACATACTGTTCGAATAAGATGGGTATTTTGCTTTAAAAGAGCTATCGAAAGCCCGTGCCTTTGACGGAAATTTATATATTCACCTCAAGATGTTTGGAAAGCAGCAAGGTAACGAAGAAAGAAGCACTTACTGTGGGTGCGTAGATGCCCTTGTAACAGCCAGTGACGTCCGAATGTCTTGCCGCAGATCTCACAATGGCATTCGCGTTCCTTCTTCACCTTGGAACATAGCGGAGATGGCGTCGAAGGAGAGCCTGAAATTCTTTTCTTTGAATCTTCTGCCTCTGCGCTCCTACTCAGGGCTCTAGGCATTCTCTTTAAAAGCTGAATGACGTTTCATGGCGAGGTAACGGATTAAGAGCAATCTTTCAGGGCATCGGATGCAGTTTGAACCTCTCCTAGGCCAGAATTATGCAGCATTATTAAATTACTGAACAGACTGTATAACAACAAAAAAACTAGACATTTAATCTAAAAATCTCAAGGATAGAGGACAAACGACGACGTTTCTCAATATTTTTTAGGAGAGATGTCGTGGAGGTGACCTGAATGCGTATTTGGCCATACAATGGTTTGTGGTGCCCAGCCGATGAACGAGTCAGCGCTTTATTCTTCCCAGACGACTATGGTACCAATTCACCGACCGCGTAGGAATGGAAGGCGTGGATGGCCGAGCGGGAGTTCCGAACCTGGAACCTGGCATCGTGTGCATACGACAGCCGGCACCTCCCTCGACTGCGCTACACGCTCCCCTGGAACTCCTAGAAACTGTTATTGGAATGTTTCTGTCACATATGACGCAATCGGTTGAAGAGGCATTAAGGACCGAACGAATTGTCTGTGGCTTTGTTCCAGAGTCGGCTCAAACAGGTCGGGGTTCAGTTACTGAAAGGAGTGAAGGGGTGGCCCACATGGGTGGCCCAAAACGGTGCTCTGTGACTACTGGTCTATTATAAATCAGAGCGAAGAAATAGTAGTGCTTCTCGGAATGGGGTAATATAATCCTTCCTCTACAGCAGTATATGTCTACAACTCAGACAAATATTCCTGCACGAATAGCTGCACCAAAGTGACGAAAATGGCGGCAAGCAAACCAGAACCACAACTGTGTGATGTTAGCATTGGGAACTTCTCAGCAGTTAACGCACCCTGGCGCTATTATTGTGACCCACCGCCAATCATTCACGGAGTTGGTCATCTGTGAATTACCCAGTTCGAATCAAATTCTGATCTCTATTCTTTATGTGCCTTCTCTGAAATTTATCAGCAGTGTAGCGAAGTCGGAGGAGGTACAGGTAGTCGCGATCACCCGATACCAGGTTCCTGTTTTAGATCTTCAGCTCAAGCCAACCAAGCTTAACTTCCTTCCAGAAGGCTTGGTTGGCCTCGGCGGTGCCAACTTTCCTGGAGAGGACTAAACACTGACTTGTCTATCGGTTGGCCACCGCAGTTCGCTGTTTGGGTTAAATACGCATTCAAACTGCCTCCGCGACACCTCATAGAAGTACAATGCGTGGCGCCTCCCAAAACGATTGAATAACGACGTCCTTTATCCTTCCTTTCACGCAGCTAATGGCTGGCTAACCATAGAGAAGAAATAACGGCTTTTTTTCCTTTGTAAAGATGACCCAAGCATTCTTCTGCTACAGGATATCGCGGTGGCAGTTTGAACGCGAATTGCTCCTAAACAATGAATTGCAGCCTCTAGCCAATGTTCATATCAGTGCGCTGTCCTTTCTAGACGAATCTGGTTCCAACTCACCTACCAGAGAGGGATGAGAGGTTTGGTTGGCCTAGGCGGATCTTAAACCATGAAACCCCTTCGGGAGGCATGCGACAGCCGGCACCTCCTCCCTCTGCGCCAATGGTACATCGATGAAACGTGAAATTATTCACTGAATACCATTTCATACTTGTATAGCCGCTTAGGCTCATAGTTGCAGAGGATGTTCTGCCGTTAATAGTCGGAACTAGTCGTTGATGTGTCCTACAAATGGAGGCGGGAACCAGCTATCCAACCACAACAGCCTAAGCTTCCATCGAACACGAGCTGGTGACATCGATCTTGCACGCATAATGTAGGTACCAACGCTCATTCGATGTGGTCCGATTGCTATAGAGAGCGCCCCTTTCCTCCATGTAGGCCACATTAACGACTAGTTCCGAACCTACACCTAGAAAGAGAGAAATAATTGAAAAAAAAGCAGCGCGGAACGCCGTTTCGTCTGGAGACACCCTTCTGAATACGCTAATCCACTCACTGCTTTCACTGCTTGTAGCTATGCTGGACGACGGCGACGAGGGACTGACGACGTGCGACGTCATCATCTGTGCCGCGGCGAGAGTGAGTGGCGGCGTTGTGAACGGGGGCAGTGTCGGCGGATACGGTATCATTACCGATGGACACGAGATGGAGTACTTCTTCTGAATTTGAGGGTGGTTATGTTAGAAGGTTAGGATCTTATAAGAATGAGATTCTTCTTTAAGCCCACTTCTAACAACCGCATTTCTAACAGACTTTGCAACGTCAGTACTAGACGTTGGGTCCGACGACGACTCGAATAATTCGAATACGTCATTTTTCAAACCCGGTTAAAAGGATCATACGAATAATGGCGTTTTTGAAAAGCAGCGAATCTTGGGAGAATTATGGTATAAGTAGCTTTAACAAGGATTTCCAGATGATTAAAATGACTGACTTATTTTAGGATCTCACACAGGATTTTCGGATCGAATAGAGCAGAATTCCCACTCAGAATCGGTTATATGGATTATCCGCGATTCCGGTCTGATGCAAATCACCTCTACCCAAATCGCCCAAAAATCCAGACTTTCCAAAAATCCCATTTTTTGCACAATCCTTCTAATCAAGCTTCGAAAAAGATGACGGATCCGAATGTTTCGAATTGGAGTCGGATTTAACGTCTACTCGCTACAGGATAACGTCAGAAGTTATGCTGCTCCAATTCATTTTATTTTTATTTTGCTTTAATTTTATGTTCGCGTAGCATTTATTCCGTTTTTACGGTCGTTCCTGCTATGCACATAGATCACCAGCTGTCGGTTCTGTTAACTAGCCACAAACGATTGGCACTTTTTTCCTCTGAATAATATAAAAGAGAATTTCTTGACTTCAGTCAAGCACTCGCAAAGTTTGAGCAAAGGATCTACACAAAAAATCACTTGAATGAAGGAAGATTTGTGAAGCTAAGCAGATCCGCTATACCCTATGCTTTGCGTAAAAAAAAGATAGAACGATATATAGTTAGCCCTCTCTCGGTTAACCTACGTCCAATACTTGTATAGGATTTGGCCACCAGGCGTACAAAGGGTGCTTAGTTTGGGTTACGTTCAGCTGTTCGATAACGAGAAGAGTAGGAAATTTAATGGCCAGATTGACCAATTCGAAATAAAGGTTAAGGACCCCCAAGTAGTGGGTATGTAGAAATAAGAACCTTGGTAGGTATGTTCGTAACTTCGTACTCCCAAATTGCTTGATAGGACCAGCATGATCTGGGTTTAATCTCCACTGATCGCAACCCCAGGAAATTTGACAAATTCTAACACGGGTACCCAGACGGGTCATAGTCACGGTTTTTCGCCTACAAAATCTTGGTAATGATAAGTACCTTGCAACCAGCTACCGTTCAATTGCAGTTAACTGCCCTTGAAAACAGATATGTGACCACTACATAACTGCTCACCTGAAGCTTGGCGATCAATGCCGTTGAAAACGGCAATAGAAGTGGATTCCACAGCAGAGGAAAGGGTGGAATACGACATGCCCCGGATTCCATGTCAGTCTGAAATAAGATTGCACATGTTGAGGACTTAATAAAATTCTTGATAAAAGTGGCTGAATGCCTATAAAACCACATTTTAAAGGTGGAGATGTGTTAGAAAAGAAAGGTAACACGAAAAAGAAAAAACTGAACTGAAGAAGGAACAGACGAGAAAACGCGAAGGAAATGTTCATGTAGAGGATAAAAGGAGATCCAGCAGGGAAAAGGAATCAATTCCTGCCCAGTCGATAGTCCACGATGACCTGGTGATCTTATCCGGAAGAGCTTCGTTAAGGATGAAACTGGATAGAAATCGTTTAAAAGTTTCTAGAGATTATAGAAGAAATAAGATGCTTACAAGATGCACCATGAATTTCACGTGCCCACTGCTTTGCAGTCTTCGTCAAAAGCTATCTACTTAATGAAATGAGTCGCCAGCCCTAAAATCAGGAAAGTGCTTTTCGTTCTTCGTTAGTCTCGCCACTATGAAAGTCAACACTAGTCTTTCTTCACTATGAAAGTCGAAGAAAGACTAGAGTTGGCGTTGAACTTTCCCTTTCTGGGATGCTCCAAGCACTCAAATTCTGCGTGATGTCGTGGAAGCGTTTTGATAGCGTTTTTGGCTTATATATTGACTTGCAGTGGGAAGCCTACGAATAAAACTGTACTCAGTCTTTTTCAAGCAGGTCTGATGCCAGCTGGTTGACCACGGAAGCATTCGTTCGTTTGCACGGGACCCGAACCATGGACCTCGATTAGTGGCCGCCGACGCCTCCTACGACGACGTAAAAGGCGTCGGCTAAAAAAAATTTCGCAGTAAATGCTGGTCTGCTTAGTTCCTTTTCTCTTCTGTACTGCTATTACAACCAACCTGTGGTACTATAACAACGTTGTATGTGCGTAAAAATTGAGCGAAATAAATGAAAAAATGGGATGTCAGTAAAGGATAAAGGGTAAAGGACGGCGTTACTCAATCCCTTCTGGGATGCGCCACGCATTCTACTTCCACGGGATGTCGTGGAGGCGAAATGAATGCGTGTTTGGCCATACAATGACTTGTGGTGGCCAGCCGATGAACAAGTCAGTGATTCATCCTTCCCAGGCAAGTCTGGTACCAATTCACCGACCCCGGAGGGATGGAAGGTTTGGTTGGCCTGGGCGGGAAATCCGAACCAGGAACTTGGTATCGGGTGCACGCGACAGTCGCGCCTCCACCGGCTGCGCTACACACGCCCCGAGGTCAGTATTACTTAAAAACGAGAAAATACTGAGTAAACATAAATTAATCTGTAAACAAATTCTTAGATTAAATACTGAACAGCGATGGAAATGAAAAGCCACAACGAAGATCATAGAGGTTCGCGCACTGCTACATGCATCTTTTCCGAAAAAGAAAAACTCTTCAAAAATACTTTAACACATTTGCTTAAGACTGGAGCAGCTGGTAGAAAGGCTATATGCTGTTACAGGATGACTTTTGCGCCAGGTGGGACTCGAACCCCCATCTTCTGCTTTCCGGGCAGCGATGTTCGCCTTACACCACCGGCGCTGTTTGACCGCACGTAACATCCGCGATATCCAAAATCTTCAAAAATAAATTTAAGAACTAAAAGCAGTTTTAAATTTTTAGCTAAATGTAAATATCCAACCTTATGCTTCTGTGTATTCAAATGATTTTAAGAGGAGAATTTTGTTTTGGCGAAAATTGGAAAGCGGAAAAACCATTTTCGCATAAAATATTTAAGAAATCAGTGCCGAGCCTAACCGAAGATAATACAGAACTGCAAAATTGAACAGCGCACTGTTTCTTCAACTGTGCTGTAAAAAAAGAATTTTTTCGGAAGAGAAAATCCACCAAAGATATGTATGATTTTGTGACTGTGGTCCTCCACAAACATTGATGTGCTGATGCAGCAAATTCTAAAAGCTTTCTTTGACCAAAACTGCAATTAGGCCACACAAATTTTTAATTTTTACTAATAAAAAATTTGAAATTTATCAAATGACCACTAACGTGGTCTCTTTGAAAGCACTGTGTTCAATGACACCTTGTTTTCTGGATATTAATAATTCATCTATTTTTAGAGAGCCATACATATGCAATACCTCTAAAACGTCTTCCAACGGGTAGATGGTAGAAACGTCTTCAAAAGGGTAGATGTCTCAGATGAGGTCCTTTGGATAAAGGTTTCGTTTTAGATGTCTTCTTACTCGTAATAGCTTTTTGTATTATAGATTGTATGTGTATGTTAATGTAATTCTATGTAAATTTCTCGTGATGGTTTTGTTTGCTTTTTTTTGCGCGTATGATAACCTTCTCACATACTCCAGAATAAGTAAATAAATAAATAAATAACGAAGTGTAGCACGTCCCTGGGGCGTACGGGAAGAGACAGTATCGATATGTATGTAAATATGCATCTCTAACTTGATAACCTAGTTAAAGAAGAGCATGGCGCAATCCAGCGACTCTTTCTGAAGTTTTCCCCACTTGCTTTAAATTACCGAACAACAGGGATAGATTTGGCATCAACGCAAACGTTTGAGCTTCAAGCCAAGATTTTTACTTTATTCGGCTGACGCTTCGGTATAACCGCCTTCTTTCAGGAGAGGATTTGAAAGGCTATTCATCAAAGAATTGTTTCTAAATATGGGGTTAGTATTCTAAAGGTAGGTGTAGCCGAATATTGAAGCTCAGTGCATGAAGAACTATTTGGAGAGTGGGACAGGTTAGAGCTCTAGGTGGAAGGCTTAAGAGCGTGCACGGATAATAGAAATGGTTCCGATGGCATAAAGGCCTTCGAGCCTTCGGAGCTTCATAGATCTCCTATGGGAAGAAACTGAAATCGGGCAGTTTTTTCATGAAAATGAGAAAATCAACTACGTAGAGCTAGACAAAATAAAAGGCAACGGTAGGATCATTGAAGGCATCATTGAAGGGGAAGCACATGAAGGTGTGGCCATGCCATGCCTTCAGAGGCTATGGGTATAATATGTGACCTCACCAGTATGACAACAAACGTCTGCTGCGCAGCAGGCCAGACCCAACCAGTAATACCGTACTCGCCAACAGGTATGGGCAACGGTACCGTAGCCCACCGAGCAGGTAAGGAAGGCCACCTAGCCACCACCCGGGCGCTCGACGAACGAACTGGCGACGAGAGCTGGCGACGACGACACTTTACGACACCTCCCCTACAGTAGTCGAGCGCTGCGGTGTCGCCTGTATGGTGAGCAGGAGGAGGCGGAACACCTCGACGGGGGTGGCAGGGCGCAAGTCCCCATACTCACACACTGCACATTAGCGCCAGCATTTAGCGCTAACGAGCCGCTTCTTGGCGACATCACATCGTCGACGTCGTCGGACACATGTGCGCCCAAGTCGTCGTCGACGTCGTTACCCGACGACGAGGTCGAGATCACAGCGGTGTATGTAAGCGTGAAAGTGTGTAATTGACAGATGTGGCCGAGGATGATGAGCCGCCAGCAGCCAGCCGGCTGGACGATACGGTAGCCGACGAGGAGGGCTGAAGTGCAAGTGCAACCTTGGCCAGGCGGCGTGGAATGTGCGAATTCGGAATTCCAGCCGAACTCTGAATGCAAATGGCGCCTGTTGCGAAAAAGTGTCCGTGGCGTAGTCAAAATGGAATCGGAAATACTGTATGTAGCTGTGACGAAAAATAGCCTCTGCCTCTTAAAGAGCTCTTCCAAGGAAAAAAAGATTGTACACGGCTTCCGGAACCAGCAACACACTTCACATTCTCTAGAGCTTGCGACGGTAGTGGAAAAATTCCTGCGACCGAGCAATATCAGAGATGCCTGCAGGTCGAAGAAAACCTATATGCAGCTAGAATATATTTCCCTTAAGGGCATCCAGTTAGATATACAGAGATGTAGATACTCGCGCAAAATTCAAATAGATTAATCAGCATGGAAGGTTAGACTATACCCGCATCCTGCGAAGACGATGTTCATGAGAAACGGACGAGTTTCTGATGAGCCATTCTCGCTCAGCGGAACGAACATCTCCAAGTGCTCCAGCTGCGTGTATCTACATGTTGACGTGAAGACGTCATGGCCAATGATCTAGCGCCGGGGCTGAGCAGGAGAAAACGCGCGGCTTGCTGAGCTCTCAAGAGCGTCGAAGAAGTCGTGAAGAAGACGAGGAACGTCCGTCTCCGTGCCCACCTATTCGACTCCACCGTTCCTCCTGCCCTAACATACGCCTCAGAGACCTGGGCCATACGAAAGCTGGATGAACACGAGATCAGCGTCACGTATCGTGGAATCGAGAGGACGATGCTCGGAGTGACGCGACTCACGCAATTGAGAGAAGGCCTCCGGAGTTCCGAGCTTCGCCGACGTTCGAAGATCAGAGACGCTGTCGCGTGGGCCAAGTCGTCGAAATTTAGGTGGGCCGGCCACGTAATGCGCTTCGTTGACACCTGCTGGACAAGAGCCGTCACTGACTGGATTCCGCGGGATGTCAAGAGAACACCAGGACGCCCACCACAGCGTTGGTCGGATTTCTTCGTGAAAGCCCTTAACGACCGTTATGACGCTCTTCGTGTCCCGTGAGCGAGGAGGATTCATTGAAGCACTCTGGCACGCGACAGGGGCAAATGAAGACGCTGCTAACGCACGCTCCAGCAACACGATCTCCGGTCACCCCAGGTCTGGGAAAAGGGAAACGGTCATGTGCCCAATAAGTGGACCATTGTGGAGAGTAACAATGATGAGTATAGTGGTGATTGATTTGCATTGTATGCTGAATAAAGAAATAAAAAAATTAAAACCCTATCAAGACTTTTCGATGAACCAAATACGTACATTACCAGCAGTTCCTTCTGAGTGAACCACATCTCTTTTCCGAATGAACACTTCGTGAACTTCCAAGCACACTTATCCGACGATCTCTGCCAGGAACCCCTATGCTCAGGTCTCAGTGTCTGTACGATCCTTCTAGCGTCAGTGAATTCGTGCTGAATGATTGATGAGGCGCTTCTCGTTTTATGCGGTCAGATGTGGTAATGGAGGTTTAGCGGCCCCTGTAGAAACACGTGCTGGCCGGGCCGACTTTATCGCCGGAATTTACTCGGAAATGTGGCGCCGTCTTGGTGAAACGTGGCGACTCTGCGCCGAAAGGAAGCAAGTGCCATTCAGAGCAGTTGGGAGGGCATAGCAAGCCTGCCTTTACAGTTAAAAAATATTTTTGCAAAAACAAGCAAAATTGAGAGCACTTGCTGTATTTAAAGAACCTTTTTTTGTTAAAATGATTTCTTATTTTAAAGTGTCTCACACTATACCAGCTACCAATGAGTTTGAGCATTTATTTGCAATCACCTGTGTATTGGCACATAGCAATCGCTTTTATCCTCACATGGATGTGGAATTGGAAAATTGTAATGACGAGAGATTGCTGATAAATTGTTTCATACATCCAGAATTTCGGAGGTTATCCTGTAGAATACTGATTCAAAGGCTAGAAGGGGTAGTATAGTAGCAGTTGGAGAAGGATTGAGAAAGAAGTTAGAAGATTTGAACTCTGCTGAGCAGAAATACAATATCAGCCGTATAATTCCATTCAGCGCACAACCGCGTTTTTTTCTCCGTTTTCGGTGAGAAAGCGCCTACGAGTACTAATAGATTGGTGCAAAAGAAATGCAGATTTTTTGTTTTACTGGTTTCAACACCATTTTTTAAATGAAATAAGATTTTTTTCATAAAATTATCAAATGCGTTTTCCAAATATTTTTATGAAATTTATTTCAAATCGCGTATTAAAAAAGTAATTTGGTTTTCATTTTCAGATGTCTAAACGCGATTTTCGTCAAATTTACTTCTACGAGTTGAAACTGGGCCGGACTTCTGTTCAAACAACCGCTCGAAATATCAACGAAGTGTGGAGCCAGTACAGTACAACGTTGGTTCCAAAAGCTTCGTGCCGGCAACATCAGCCTTGAAGGTGAACCACATGGTATCCGTCCACCAACCTGGGTACATAATGATCCATTAAAGGCACAAGTCGAAGCTGATCCACGCAAGACACTGCCGAGGTCCTCAACGACAATCGCACTACAGTTGTTCGCCATTGGAAACAAATTGGGAAGACCAAGAAACTGAATTGACCGAAGGTCTGAAAAATAGTCGTTTTGGGATCTCGTCGGCCCACCTTTTGTACAACGCCAACGATCCTTTTCTCAAATAGATTGCGAGTTACGGTAAAAAGTTGATGCGTTGTAATAACTGTTAACGTCTTCCCAGTGGATGAACTAAAAAAAAGCTCCCTGACATCATCCAAAGCCGAAAAATTTGGCAAGAATTTCGATTAAGTATCTGAAAATAAAAACCAAACCATTTCTTTTAAATAAGTGATTTGAATTTAATTTTATATAAATGTTAAGAAAGCGCATACTATAAGCTTTCCAACACTGTATAAAACTTAATGAAAAACTCTTAGCTTATTTTAAAAAAGTGTTGAAACCAATAAAACAAAAAACCTGCATTTCTTGTGCACCAACCTAATATTTTTTACTTGTTTCTTCTCAATATTGGGTAGCATTGACTCAAGACATCCGCAATTCAGAGCAAACATGGCTACAATTAGTTTAAGGTTCTAAAATTTGTCAAGATCATTGAAAATCATCTGCAGTCTTCAAGTCATTTTATACAAACGACTAAGAAGCTGTATGAGTTGTTTTTGATCGCGGTTGTTGCTGTTGAAGAAGTTGAAGAGGAATTCCACTTTTTCAGGAATGAAGAATACCGAATCCCAATATGTAGGTGAATCATTTTTATTCTGTAGGCGAGATTGTTGTGGAGAATGTTAGCACACACTATTGACTTGATTATTATAAAATGAACACAAGAGAGGTCCAGCTTGAGCTTAAATATTTTCGGTGAAACGGAAAATTTTATGGACACTTAAGTGATAATGAGGGCTAAAAGGAAAAAGGACGGCGTTACACAACCCATTTTGGGATGTCGTGGAGGCGATATGAATTCATATTTGGCTATACGATGACTGGCGGTGGCCAACCGATGAACGAGTCAGCGCTTTATCCTTACCAGACAAGTCTGGTGCCAATTCGTCAATCGCGGAGGGTTGGAAGGCTTGGTTGGTCTGGGCGGGAAATCCGAACCAGGAACTTGGTATCGGGTGCACGCGACAGCCGGCGCCGCCTCCGACTGCGCTGCACGCGCCATTTAACTGATAACAATGATATTTAACTGCACAACCCAAAAAGGTATTTCGAGAGGCGTCCAAGAAACGCTTTTAGAATTCAGTTTTTATAGGAGTCAGTATAACTCCACTCTAGGATCCCAACGGCATCAATCAAGAAGTGGCGAGTGGCGGTGGTGGAGTGGGCGAGTATTTCAAAGGGCTTTTCGGACGCGAAGAAAAAACTTGAGGCGAATGTGGCTGGCAAGATAGCCACAGCCCCTCGAACGACTAGACAAATCATTTGAAAGCGAACAAAGACACTGGAAAAACGAAGCCGAATTTATGGCCACCACGCACATATGAGACACACACCACTGGTTTATGGTTGACGCGCTAACGGTGACGGCCAACTACTCGAAGCCAGGTGTGTGTTGGTGAGCGGGAGAGTGGACGTAGTTAGTTCGTATGGAAACTGCACTTTCACTAGAGAAGTCGAGGAGGCACGAAGATATAGGGTACGGTATCGGAAGAACAATTCTCGAATCAATCCTAGTAAACAGAAGACATTTCGGATCTATCCTAGTCGGGAGAGCATATAGTGATATGGGTCTCCATTTCCTCCGTAGATATTCTACGACAGCCTTAGCTGCTGCCCCGCGATATTTTTTATTATTATATACGTCATAGGACGCGCTCAAACACAGTAGCAAATATAGTAGGCATACACTACCAAAATGTCAATAACGGAAACTAACGCAAGAAAAAACTTACTGAAAATTAGTCGATAAAAGTGCAGTCGAAAAACAAGAACACACATCCATCAATTTTAGAAGGAAGAAAAGCGCAAGGGAGAAACTGGAAGTCGAGGAGTCCAGAGTGATCTCACTATGGTTTTAGAATTTGTGAACACCATGAAACTTTGGTCACCCAACAACTTAGTCTCTTAAAAATTCTGGTATCCCTGCTGCACGTATCCACCATTTACATAACATAAAAACATATCTATTGCAGCTCTGAATTTGAAAATTAAAAACAAATTAAACGAGGGACTGGCACCTAGCTTTGTCGAAAGACTAGCCCAGCACATACATATTTAGCAAAAGAAGAATAATGCCTATGCTGCTTTCAAAGAACGCGAAAACCAAAATCTACCGTAAAGACATATGGGCGTAATGCGCTTGGTCTACGACCTTCTATGCGTACGATCCCAGGACGGGCCCTGTATCTCAAAGGCGTCTTTAAACTGATACGCACCCCAGGCGATAGCATAGAAGGGAGGACACGTATGTTGGAATACATATGTCAGTACGGAGAAACGAGAATCATCAAAAGCATATGTACAAAAGAAGATAGCACTCCAAATATGGGTGATCATTTCCAGCCGGTCGGTAACAGTATACCAAGCACCCACGTGAGTGGCAAGCTAGTCAGTAAGACAAAGCAGAGTGAGGCATAACTTTGCCAATATTTTTAAGTAGAAAACAATGTAGGTGAAGGTAGAGGGGATTGGGATAAAAGGACCTGTGGATGAACACAAATAAACTGGCAGCAGGATAAATCGGGAAATATGTTGGCTTTGTATTCAGCAGTTTGTATTTGTATTTAGTAAGACCACAGAGGACTACCCGTTAAATAAATTAGTGAAAGCAGAATCAACCCCTACTTTGAGAGGCAAGCAACACAACATTGAAGAAACCGGTCACCATAGAAAACAATCAGATATTAGCCAGGAACAAATAGCAAAAAAACCAGCGTAATAGTGACCAAGAAGTAGAGCATAACCGATATGAGGACCTTCCCTTCAAATTCTGGGGATGTGGTTGTGCGGCATTGGATGACGTAGCAATTGACATTTTAGGGTTGTCCCTCCAGGCTTCGACAGATCCGACACTTCTCTCTGCCACGGGAAAATGGAAAGTGAACTGCTTACAAAAGAGCGACATTGACCTGGCTCGCGAGTGGACCTTTCTTCCAATTTCTAACCCGTGGTGGTCACCACTCCATGTCTCTACTTCGATTTCCTGGCGGTGCTCCCCACTCCTAGGGTGAATCCAAATTCTCTGGAATGCTTGACTGGAAGGACATTATACAAGACTACTGGCAGGTGAAATGTTTGGTTAGTAGTTGAGAAAGTTCTTCTCCCTTCTGACTATTTTGCTGATGCACTGAGAGAGCGACACTGACTATTTCGTCTTCAAATGCTTCAGCTGCGTTTATTATGATTCCCAAGTCAACACGACAATTACCAAGTGCTGGAGCTGTGCAGGAGGAAAAGTACAGCTTGGGAAAGCGTTTACGAAGTAAAGAATACCTCCAGATCCAAGTCTGTTCACGAGCTTCTAGATGATTCTTGCACTCAAGGTGAGGTAAACAGAATGAATTTTCGAGTTCTTGATTTCTGAACAAAGGCATACTATAAATATTTATTTATTTGCACTCATCGATGCACTACAACACTAACAAGGTCGTCAAACAAGAAGTAGGTTAAAAGACACACAATATAATGAAAAATCACTTACGTTAAAAAGAGGGTCCCGTTGAGGAATTGCCATCTGGCTGCAGTTCTATTATTGCGCCTCCCGTAGCAGTGTGCTAGTGCCAGGTAATCTTTGAAAAAATAGTATCAGCCTTAGCAAAGAAGTTTGGTTACAAGATTCAGCTTGGATTTATCCTAGTAGGGGAAGAGCACTTCACTTCACTCACTATCAGTCCTTTTGGCGACGATGGTAAGAATCGAATTGAGCCCTTCCATGGCGGCTACACACTGAGCTGACATACTATTCCATACCATTTCCTAAGGATATGCCACATTGTTTATGTCTGTTTCGCTTTTCTAGCGTTGCTCCCTACGACTAGGACAGATCTGAGAGCTATCAGAAACTTCCCCGAATTAAACAATAGAAATCAATATCGATATTTCAAATAATATTAGGGACTTGGACAGAAACGTATTTGATATAAACATATTTGACTAGAATAGCTGGTTGTTTAATATAAACAAAGGATAAAGAACGGAGTTAAATAATCTCTTTATCGGATGCGCCGCGCGTTATACCTCTAAGGGATGTCCTGCAGATGATTTTTTATTTGGCCTATACAATGACCAGCGGAGGGCAGGTGATGAACAGGCCAGCGCCTCATTTTTCCCAGACAAGTCCTACATCATCAACCTTGAAGGAATGGAAAGTTTGATTGGCTTGGATGGGGAATCCCGAACAAAGTACATCGATTTGGGAGCAGACGATAGCCGACGCCTCCTCCGACTGAGCTACTACGTCCCCCAGCACAAACTAATAATCTGACCATGAGTGTTTGAGAAATAAAGAAGAAAGAACTGCAGGTATTAACTGTGGAATGAGGCTAGCTCTAAACTAAACAAGACAGGTAATGATGTCTGAACGAAGCCAGTTCCATGATTTACTGCAGGCGACCGCCGTTTGCCAGTGGCGATGCCCACCTTGTTTCGGCGGCCTTTGAGGCAGTGGTGCACTAGCCCATCGAGAACACTTCAGTATCTAATCGTAAACGGAGACCAGCAGACGACACCGGATGTGAATGAGCTCAACCATTGACCACCACAAGTTATCTACCGGGGAATGATCTCAGGCGTCTATCTGAATGGGCAAAAATAGAGCAAAAAACAAAAAAAAAACGGGGAAATAAGCTACAATATAAGGAATGAATTGCAAAGGTATGTTCTATTCCTTCTTTATTTTCATTTTATTTATTCGTGCCAGTGCAATCATAGAACAACAATAGCCTACAAAACTGATTGGTGTTACAAAAATGGCAAAAAAAACGCATAGGGAAAAAAGAGAACAAACAAGTGAGAGTAATGAAGAGCTTATGGAGGATAGAGAAAAAAGGGTTCATGTCGCGCAGATGGGCAGCATTGGAGGGTGGTGGCGAGCCTGGCAATCAGAAGGGCACCGGCCGAAGACACGTCAGCCAATCAGAACGCTGATGGTGGCGCGCTCCCATCTATGAATGCTGCCCGTGTTCGCGACAGACACCGAAAAGGGTTCCTTCCTTGACCAACCTCTCCCGAATTAATGCTGGAAACGTTAAGGTTTCTTCTGTAGAGATACTTGCAGGGTCCTTGAGCCTACCTACATAGTTGGGGCAGGAAGACCATTATGGAGCCCTACAGCCACATAAGGCAACGCCTTCAAAGCAGCGGATATGCAGAACAATGCAAAAATCTATTTGGCCTATACAATGACATGCGGTCGGCAGGTGATGAACAGGTCAGTGATTCATTTTTCTCAGACAAGTCTAACATCAGCTCGCCGACCCGGGAGGAATATAGCAAGGCTTGATTGGACGGAAAACCCGAAAAAAAGAATCTCGATTCGGGTGCAGACGACAGCCAATGTCTCCTCCGACTGCTCTACCACACGTCTTAGCCCGAGCTTATATTCTGAGTATTCGAGGAATGAACAAGAAATAAATAAAAAATATAGGTATAGATGCTCCTTTCTTTTCCTTTTTAGTGTACTTCTTTGGCTAGCTAGAGTCCGTGCCTGTAAAACAGCATTATATTTATTTTATTTATTCATTTAAAGCTATACAATAAGTCTTCGTTTTACAAGCAAGCAGAAAACAAAAACTGAGCAACATAAAACAGAACAAAAATCGCTAGCATAGCGCAGCTAGAAGCCAATTCATCTATTCTTATATCTGTCTATTCGATGTTTGGAGGGTAGTGTAAATAGGATGAAGTTCCAGGAGTTCCATGGTGAAATTTCAGTCTATTAACTCGTTAGGTTCATACTTTACGAAAATGAAGCATGACTTTCTTTTGAAGGATGGACATTTTCCCAGTGGTGTTCATTTTCGCTGTTCAGACGTACAGAGTTCCAGAGCAGCAATTGATTAAAGAAGTAGGGCACCACGGTGGCCGCCTTACGTAGGATAGCTGCTGAATTCCTTAGGCTCCAGAATCTCACAAAATTCCTTGTAAGATTGTTCAGGCCCTGTAGGGCAAGACCTCTCAGGCTTCTTTGGAATGTCATTAGGCCTTCTTTTAATATCACGAAGTGCTAGATCTTTCAGAAAACTCAGCGTCGAAGTCAAGCTACCGTGAAATGATGAGAGCTAGTGGGCATTCTCTACAAGACGAGTCTTAGAAAAGATGCCATAAAAGCACGCCCGTTCGCTACAGTCCAAGTTGTCGCGAATAGCAGGCTGCTTTCAGGTGGTCAGATGGACTACGGCAACAACGGCAGCCGCCGGCGAATACCAAACAGCTCTTCCTGCCGGAGCATTCCGGGGAATTTCTAATGCTCTTCGGCGAAAGGCAACATTTTCCATCTCGATCATAGCGCTGCGAGAACAACTCCCTCTAGAGCTGTCCAAGAGGATACATCTGAGGGATTCAACTGCCCTGAAGTTGGCCAGAGGCTTCTATTATATATAATAATGATCTCCTAGGTTTATCGGAATTCGTTGTTGCTGTTCTCGGCTCATCCTACATGGAAACGGTAAGCTCCTGGAAAGAGATGTCGCAAGGAGAACTAGAAACCTATGCTTCGTGTCCAATAGAAATGAAGCAATCGGAGCTCACAGCCTCGACGATGTTCTAGAATCAGACGCGTATTCGCTCGAGTCAAGCCTTCAGTTGCTATATCAGCATCTACATAGTCCATCTCAGTGACATACTTTAGTCGAAAGTCCTATCCGACTCGATTCTTCAAATTTTTAGAAGAGCACCCTAAAACCTGGCCTTCTTCGTGAAAGTGCCTGCACGGTGGATATTTCAGTGTTTCTATACATCCTGCCGGAAGACCTCACTGGGTCATTCTCGAGCAAAACAGAGAGAAATTATAGTCTGCTATTATATTAGGTTGGAAACTAATTTCGTGGACTCTCAAGAATCTTCAGCAAAAGTATTTATTAACAAATAACTAATGACAATCTTTAAATAAAATAAGATCCCTCAGAACGCAGAAGTGCTTCTCATATATCAGGTAGCTGGTCTATCCCACAGCCATAGAGTTATTGTGCTTTTAAGGCCAAGAATCTTTGGAGGTGCATTTTGACCCGGTCCACATTATTAAATCGTCTTCCAACCAAGAAGTACTGCACCGAACTAAAAATGTGGTAGTCACTCGGCGCAAGGTCTGTGCTGTAAAGTGGATGAGTTTGACGCTTCCAGTCAAGGTCTTCTATTTTTTGAGGCGTCCGGTTCGCTACGTTCCCTCCGTTTGGTGGTGTCAATAAGGTATTAACTTCTGGGAGCTCATCAAGAACGGTTCCAGCATTAAAGCTGTAATCTACTCTTCTCAACCTGGCCGCACGCAGGCTGAACTCCGCTGGAATCGGTTCAGACAGATTTTCAGGAGCGGAATTATTTATCAGCAAGATAACGCCAGATCACACGTTACGAATCGGGAGCTTCAAAAAATCGAAGACCTTAGCTGGGAGCGTCTAACTCACCCACCTTACAGCACTGGCCGTGCGCCAAATGACTAGCACCTTTACAGCCCGCTGCAGCACTTCTTGGTTGGAGGACGACTTATTAATGTGGACCATGTCAAAATGCACCTCCAAGGATTCTTGGCTACAAAAGCACAAGAATTCTACAGCTGTGGTAAGGGCCAGGTAGCTGATAAATGGGAAGCAGTCCCACGTTCCAACAGATCTTATTTTGGTTGAAAACTGTTATTTGTTATTTGTTTATGAACACTTTTGTTGAAGGCGCTTGAGAGTCCACGAAATTAGCTGCCAACCTAATATATTCTGACGACTACTGGGAGCGTGTGTGGTCTATACCATTTTCACGTCAAATCGGACACTCTTTTAAGCTATAGCAAGGCTTCTAAAATCGAGCGAACTCTTCCGGAACGAAATGACCTTCTTAAAAGTTAAGCTACAGACTTTCCATGGTTATTAAAATAATTTTTGTTGAAGGAAAAATTTGGATAACTCTCCATGACATTTATATTTTAGCTGTTCCATTGAATAATATCAAATAGATTAATAATTTTTTTTGGAAAATTTATCAAATTGACTATTGTTTTAAAGGAAGCGGAAATATGTGCATTTAAAGACCAGATCGCGCCATGCACTTCATAAGCTTGCCATGGTTTTTATTGGATTGTGCAAATGCCACCTACATAAACCATCAAAGTAACGATATGTGTGTTCTTTACAGTTGTTCTGGTGTATCATTGACAGGTCTCAAACTCCATGCAAATAAAAATTCTGCTGTCAATCGAATAAAAAATGCGACGTCTTGGATGAGAACATGGCGCAATTTCTTCTTTTAGAACTAAGTAGCGGTTTCCTTACTATTCCTTGAAATAAGTTCAATTATTATTTTTCCTTGAATAATAAGAATTTCTACAATTTTTTTACAATTTTTTCACAGGGCGCGTGTAGCACGATCGGAGGGGGCGCCGGCTGCCACCTGCACCCGATACCAGGTTCCTGGTTCGGATTTCCCTCCCAGGCCAACCAAGCCTTCCATCCCTCCGGGGTCGTTGAATTGGTACCAGACTTGTCAGGGAAGGATAGAGCGCTGACTTGTTCATCGGCTGGCCACCGCAAGTCATTGTATGGCCAAATACGCATTCAACTCGCCTCCACGACATCCCGTAGAAGTAGAATGCGTAGCGCATCCTAAAAGGGGTTGAGTAACGCCGTCCTTCATCTTTTATCCTTTATTTTTTCTTGAATATTAAGAATTTTTAGAAAATTTTAAACAATGTGTACTTATAGGGTAGATGAATTAATAAAACTTCATGGAAAGAATACTAAAAATTTTCAAAAAAATATTCTAACCTTTTTGGAGAGCTTCCTAGTCGTCTAGCCTAATACGAAAAAAGACGATCTAATTTGGAGGATGTTCGTTTTGATTTCAAAACAAACACCTTACAATTAGACTTCTTAAGAAGAGTGGCCAATTCGATGTGAAAATGGTCAAACTCAGATGCAAACATTGCGAAGTTGAATCCAGGACATCTTTATAAAAACGAAGTGAAGAGAGGAAAGGAAGCTCATTTGTTTACAAGAACAGGTGATGGGATCCTCTTAAGGGACAAATACATTCGAAAGAAGTGCCGAAAAAAGGGAGAGCGACTTGCAGGACAGCAACCTGCATCTCATCAGGAGGAAGGGGATAAGTGACGGCGCAAATCTACTAGGCGAAAGTGTGAATGAACTTTGAAAAAGTGACAGATCGTGATTAAATATGTGCGAAAAACCCTCGATAGGGGGTCAGTGCGAGACCGCACAAAAAGTGTCGTCGGATGGTGAAACGCGCCGCGGTGCGTGTGTTGACAGAGCCCTTTAGGTGCAGCTTCCCTAATACGGGGGCCTCTAATTAACTTAGAGAACTTGGCTTAGCATACTTAAAACCTTCTAACTAAACAAGAAATTAGAACTTATACAGAGGAGTAGAGAGGGTGAACAAATGCTTGTGTTTTTTGAAAGATTGCAACTGCAAAATAATGGGTTCGTTTCGCCACCTTTCTTCAGAAGAATCACAATGCTAAAACTTAAAGGATAAACATAAAGGATAAACAAATGCTCTCACTGACGAGGAGAAGTTTTAGCATTGTGATTCTTCTGAAGAAAGGTGGCGAAACGAACCCATTATTTTGAAGTTGCAATCTTTCAAAAAACACAAGTCGACAATGTGAACTGCGAGGGCAGGACAAGATAAAGGATATAGGATAAAGGACGGCGTTATTTAATCTCATTTCGGATGCGCCACGCATTCTACTTCTACGGGATGTCGTGGAGGCGACATGAATGCGTATTTGGCCATACAATGACTTGCCCTGGCCACCGATGAACAAGTCAGCGCTCTATCCTTCCCAGACAAGTCTGGTACCAATTCACCGACCCCGGAGGGATGGAAGGCTTGGTTGGCCTGGGCGGGAAATCCGAACCAGGAACCTGGTATCGGGTGCACGCGACAGCCGGCGCCTCCTCCGACTGCGCTACAAGCGCTCATTTTCGATCATACACATAACGATACAGCACGGCGGTATTCAACCCGTTCGACTAGGCTCATAGACTTCCACGAGATGTCGTGGAGGCAATATGAATGCGTATTTCTACATCTAAAGGACCTGCAATGGGCAGAGGATGAACGAATCAGTATCCTTCCCGAACAAGCCTGGTACCAATGGTACCAATTTATCGACCTCAAAGGGGTATGAAAGGCGTGGTTGACGTGACCGTGGTAGCCGAACCAGGAACCTGAAGTCGGAGAAGCGACGACAGCAGGCACCTCCCCATTAATTATTTATTTATGTACAACTGCATCTCGGGCTTATATAGAGCACTCGGAGGAGGTGCCGGCTGGCGCGTGCATCCGATATCAGGTTCTTGGTTCGAATTTTCAGTCCTGGGGAACCAAGCCTTCCATTCCTTCGAGGTCGGCAAATTGGTACCGGCCTTGTCGGGGAAGCATAAAGCGCTGACTTCTCCATCGGATGGCCAGTGCAAGTCACAGAAGGGCCAAATACTTATTCAAATAGCCTCTACGAAATAGAACTAGGATGCGTGGTGCATCCAAAAAGGGATTGAGTTAGGCTGTCCTTTATCCTTTGTCCTATCCTAGGAGTATATGACAAACCCAAAGGGCAATACCGTATCCAAATGCTGTCTACTTATCACCAGGTATACGGTAGAATCTGCTACATGCCCATATATTTGTTGAGAACACGTCTCGTCGAATAATAAGTGACACCTCGACAGTTGCCGGTAGACAGTCTGTTTGCCGTCCGTCCGTCCGCCGCTGGTCGGTCGCAAGGGCCTGGTGTACGGCGACATCAACAGAACAACTCACCGGGTCGCTCAAAGCGGCCAGCGATGGAGCGGTTATGCAACTAATACAGTGGGTCGTATCGAGTACGGTGGATGAGCCTGAGCAAACATCTGAGGCAACAGCCAGCTTAGGTACGCGGGCTTGGATGCAGTCTATAACAAAACTCGTTGAAAAGCAGGCGATCCAAGCGGGCATCAGAGAGAATTCTCTGCACCTAATGGTTCTTAGCCACTATCCGTTATTATCGCCGTCAATGACTCGGATGAGGAGGTAAGAATGGTGCAGTGGAGACTGCGCAAAAGACCAGTCTGGTGCTATTCTGCAACCTTCGGATACTGACACACCAGTGCCCATCAACCGATTACCGCCCTCTAACGGTGAAAATACCGCCAAACCCCCGACATGACATTCACTAGCATTAGGTTTGGTGATATTTGCACCGTTAAAAGGCGCTAAACGGTTGGTAAAACTGGCCTAAGTTGACATTAACAAGGTTTGCCTCATATTAAGTGTTCAGGAAGTATTTGCAGAAATACGACAATTTTTTCAAAATAACACAATTTTTATCAACATTTTATTAATGAACCAAATAATTTCCATCAACATCGACTACTCTCCGCCAACGTTCCACAGGACTTCGAATTCCTCTGGCGTAGTAATACGGCGACTTGGAGGCGAAAAAGCTCGGAGGTCATCTTCGAGGTGGTCACGATCTTCATAACCCTTCCCTTCCAGATGATGCCTAAGTGATCGAAAAGGGTGGTAGTCACTTGGGACCAGATCTGGGCTGTACGGTAGATACGGCAGAACTCCCCATCCGAGTTCCAGAATTCTCTGAGAAGTCGTCTTCGCGATTGTGGGCGCTCGTCATCGTGCAGCAAGCGAACTTTGTCGAGCCTGGGCTGATCCTTAGGCATCTTGTCGGCCAGTTGGGTAGCGTAGACCTCGGCAGACAGTCGTGCTGTCGGGCAGCAGCTCGAAATGGTGGATTCCCTAAACTTCCCACCAGACGCACAGCGTGACTTCCCTCGCATGAATTTCACCTTTTACGAAAGATTTCAGCACTTCACGGCGTTAGCACCAAGCACGTTTACGAGCTGGTTGACGTAGAGGACCCATTTTTCGTCTCCTATGACGATGCTGTCCAGCCAGTTGGAGGTGCGACTTGGGGAGAGCAGCTGAGTGCATATGTCCCGACGTCTTCGCCGGTTGTCGTCGGTCAGTTCGTGTGGAGCCACTGACCGAGCTTTTAACCATTCCAAGAGATCGCAGACCATTGTCCACGGTGGATTGGGAGCAGCCAAGAGCAGCAGCAAAACGACGCACACCTTCATATGAATGCCGCTCCGCCAGTTTCCTCAGTTCGTCCAAAGACATCGTTGTCGGTCGACTAGAGCCAGACTCATCTTCGAGTCTCCTGTTCCCGCTTCTGAAGCGTTCGAACCAGCTATGCACAGGCCGTACAGAAGGAGCTTCAGAGCCGAATACACGAGTTTCGATAGGCTTCTGCAGCAGAGTGCCCAGATTCAAGCTCGTAAAGGAATACGTGTCTAATATGGGTAGACAGTTCGGCCATCGTACAGTGAAATAGGCAAGAAAGACGGGGCTGGATATGTTGTGCAGATACAGCAGGATAGTGTCTTTATATAGCACTTATGCTGAAATCCTCAGAACATTCTAGAAAAAATCTGGAACATTGCGAAGTTTTCTGCAGATACTTTCTGGACACCCTATGTGGGTAATTAAACCGAAAGACAGCAAGCCAACACTTCATAGAATTGCAATCAATTAAAAAAATAAGTAGACGAGCTGCGAAAATCACAAAATGATGGAATACCGCATAACAAACATGGTGTTTTTCCAAGTGTGTGCCACTTTTCGCACTCGTTGATTTAGATGTAATAAATAATTTTTACTAGGAGCTTGTTATCCCACTGAATATCAATTGTGATGGCTGTTCTTGTTCGTATTTGTAGAATTCTAACGTGTACGTTGTCTAATTTGCTGTGACCGTATAGGAAGGACATTTTCATGCACACTATTTTGTGCAAATAAATAAATAAACAACTAAGCAAAATACTGATCTTGCGCCTAAAAGCATCGTTAATATCTCGTGTTTGCTCCGTGTAATTTCAGCTTTCTGTATTGAAAAAAGCGTAGCATTCAATGGGCTTTTTTTGTCTGAAAGATTTGCATGTTTCCTTTATGCATTCCTCGACAATATTTGTAGATTAGCACTAATTTTTGAAGGACTTTCATCTTCTTCATCAAAACCTGTGTCTCAATTCTTCAAGATTGTTTAGGAATTTTTCAGTATTACTGTTATTAACAGCTCCTTTCTAGTGCATTACCTTCGATGCAGTCTGAAGTGTTTTAGTAAAAAAAAAAGTAAAAAAAAATACCACCTGCTACCTAACCTGTCATTCAGTACTTTGTGTTTGGGAAAGAAATGCCAGCGCCTGTCATCTTATGTCTCCTGCCGATGCCTGACGTTTCAGCTCCATCTAGGATGCACTCTATCCGCAGTCGACCTATTGAAATTCTCTGGACCCACCCAACTCAGATAGCGCCCAAAAGGTGTGTCTTGAATGCACAGCTTGTAAATGCAGATAGCAGGCCGATCGGGCGACAGTTGCCAATGTCGTGGACGTCTCCCTTCTTGTGCACTAAGACGGCCCTGCTGGTCTGCCACTGATTGTGGGATGGAACCTTGTACTCAGACAGGTAGCGTGCGAAGGTGCTGATCAGCGCCGCGGGAGGTTCTTCAAGTGCTCGGGGCTGATCAAGTGCTGTACGCTTCTTCACCGACGAGGTGGTGTGTTGGATCTCGGAAGGGAGAACAGAGGATACGACGCATCCATCCTGTGGAGGATGGCATGGGAGCAGGTGGACGTGGCTATCGAAGAGGTCGAAGTGGAAGTCGTGAATGACTTTCTCCATTGTCCTTCTGGAAGAGGTGGCGCTTCCATCAGGACGTCGGAGTGAATTCCTCTTAGGCTTGAAGTTGGCGAAGTTCCGGCTAGGAGTGCTGGTTCTCACCTGCCTTCCCCTTCAGTAATTTTAGAGAATTGAATAGAAATAGAAAATGAGTTCATCCACAACCGAGCTGTTCAGTCTCATCGTCCAAGTACCGGCTCTGCTATTACTGTACAGTTCCGTTACGCGTACGCTACGGCTCACTCGGCGCTCACTTCAGAATGCATATCCCGGCGAACACCAGCACAATTTCGCCGTATGCTAATGGGATTGGTGATGAACTACGGTGACACAACACTTGTTCATGCCTACGAATCCGTCGTTCGCTTCCATAGCCCTTTCGACGTTGTATAGTGCTGCTGCTTTTGCCTTCGGCTGTATTGTAGGATACTGCTTTCAAAATCTTTAGATAGCCGTAAATAAGATAATTTTATCTAATCTCAATGATTTTAAAGATAACGTTTTCTATGACCATGTGCAACGTTGTTCGTCTCAATATTTCATCATGATTTTCCCGTCTGCATCAAGTACGTATCTTTAGTTTCCTCATCCTTAGCGATACTACGTAAGAGTAGAACGCGTCCCACACCCCAGACACATTAAAACCATCCATTTCATCCATAACTGTACAACTCATACTGATCAATAAGAAACCTTTACTCTTCATTATACATATGTACACTTTGAAGTTGTAGTATGTAGATGTATTAGCCGAAGATGGAAGCACTTTAACATGCACGTTGTTTTCTTCCTGACCTGGCTCAGAATTTGTTTTTCTAATCCGTAATTCGTTTGAAGACGTAAAAGCTCATATTAAATAGTTAGGCAGGTTCGAATCTTGCATAGTGAATCTCCATCGATCCCTCTCTTATTGTGGAACGTCATTTTTAGGGTCGAGTCAGAAACGATGAATTTAGATGGGACTTTCAGAAGTTTCCACCACACTTATCGGAGACTTTTGGATCTATCCTAATTGGGAGGGAGCGGTGGCGCTACAGTAGCAGTTTCGGCCGACACTCCACGAGAAGACACCACATTCTTTGGGCTCAAATTAAAGCCACCGAATCATTTCGTAGTAGCCTAAGAACCGGGACAAATTCAGGAGAAAGAATGAGAGACAAAACACCGCATGCCCCTCCCCTCCGATTAGGATAAATCCGAGATTTGAACTACTAGAAGAAACTTCTAGTAATTCAAGCATCTTGAGGAATATCTTAGCAACGGACTGCTTAAATTCGTAGAATTAGAAAGATGTTCCTAAAACGTCAGCGTTACGGTTCAGTTCGGCTGCTTCGTGCCGCGACTGCTTAAAAAAGCAACTGAGATTTTTGAAAGCTCTATTTTTCAGCCACATAACGTTATGAAAATTTGCGTCCAATCAATTTCGTGGTGGATATAGAGGATCTGAGAAAACATCTTACGGTCGGCGTCTTAAGGTTTAGACTCTGGCTCCTTGAGCTGCCTACAAAATCATTTATTCATTTAAAATCATCAAAAGTGCGCGTGTACAAAACAAAGCAAACGTCACACATCACTGTGAATGCCTTAGGGCAAGAAATCTGGCTTTTCTAGGAATTCGGGGTTTCAGTTCAAAGCACTGAGCAAATATAATAGTGCAGGGCAGCCAATCCTTCTGTGCCTCCAGGGTGGGAATAGACCTGTCTGGGAAGGATTGAACACTAACTTGTTCATCTGCTGAAAATCGGAAGTGATGGAGGCGCTGAGGTTAAAAAGGCTTTTGAATAGGCCTCGACAACGTCCCGTAGAAGTAGAACGCGTGGCGCATCCTAGAACGAGTTGATTAACGACGTCCTTTATACTTCCATGCTTTATTGTACAAACGATTGTGAATCGTGCATCGTTTGCCATTCATCATGTTGTTTTACTATTGTACATATTTTGCGCTATAGATACTCCTACGCAACTACGCCGGAAAAGAATGCATGGCGCATGCCCAGATTGGTCCGCTGCAGCTTCTTCGAATTGTTTGTGACCCACCTCTCTTGTAAAATGATTTTGTGGTAAGAATTGAAAGAAATTTCATCCGGGTCGACTTCATTCCAAAAACCCTTCTGCCTTTTTATTTTGACTTTGGCACTAGTCTACAATATGTCCTGCGGATCTATCCTAGTCAAGAGGGGACAGCTCTACGTACAGTTACGTCGAGCATCCTACGATACGACTCCACATTCTTTGTGTTCGCATGAATGTCATCGAAGCATTTGCAATAGCTGAAGCCATCTAGGAAAGAACGCTTATGATCGTTATTCTTAATGGTTGACGTGCTCCCCTTAGTCATGCAGGCCACATTGTAGGATAGTAAAAATTTTAATATGAGAAAGGCTTGAAGTGTCTAACCAACGCCGCTGGTGGGTGTCCTGGTGTCCTCTTGACAACCCACGGAATCCAGTCGGTGACGGCTCTCGTCCAGCGGGTGTCTGCGAATCGCATTACGTGGCCGGCCCACCTAATTCTCGACGACTTGGCCCATGCGACAGTGTCTCTAATCTGAAAAAAAACCTTAGAAAACCGTGTCCTCTTCTCCTTTGGTCAAAAATTTAGGCCTTGCTCCAGGTGACGAACGTATCCCAGTATACTATACCGCGGCGATTTCGAAGCAAGGAGGCACAGTTGCCACTAGGGGAGGAGAGAAACGGCTTACCCAACCGGTTCTACCCAGAGTTATGCTAATGCGCCGGCTAGAAGTCGTTTGTGAAACAGCCATAGCCATCAGCATCATAGCCGATATGACCTCGAACACCAGCTTCAGCTGACCCTGTCGTCGCCCGCCACTGCACAGTACATAGCTCCAGCTCCCGCAGTTCTCTTTCTACGGATCCGTTTAGCCAAAGCGGTGACAACTTGAAGGAAGAGGCGGTCGTCGTCGCTGAAGTTCGCGGAAGTGAATCGCCGTCATGTATGCCTTCCGGTTCCTTTAATGATGAGGTGTTCCCCATGGTTTTCGATGAATTCCACCGTGGAACTTAACGAGCCTTTGTGTCGGTTGGATACCAAACACCTGCACTTCAGGCCTGTCCGCGCATGCCATTACACATTTGTCGCCGTGGCGATTTTCTTCATTCGCCTTTGTTACGATGAGATTCATCACGCTCTGATGTTTGATAGCTGGCTAGAGTATGTAGGTCTGTTGGTCTGGCTTCAGCGACGAAGACCGCTTCTGCTCTCAAGCTGTCACCGCTTTGGCTTCACGAAACGGCGGGAGCTGGAGCTACTGTGCAGCTACTGTGCGGGGTCAACCGAAGCTGGCGTTCGAGATCGTATCGACTATGATGCAGATGGCTATGGCTGTTTCATAAACGACTGCTCATGAGTATTTGCCGTTATAGCTTGGATACCGCACTTTTCCTAACGCTCGTGATGAAGCTGCTCACCACGTACAGGCCATTGAATTTTTTATCAATTTTTTAAGGTTCTTTTTTGACCAAGTCTTGTTTATTGGGCAATATGGGCGTGTGTAGCGCAGTCGGAGGAGGCGCCGGCTGTCGCGTGCACCCGACGCCAGGTTCCTGGCTCGGATTTCCCGCTCAGGACAACCAAGCCTTCCACCCCTCCGGGGTCGGTGAATTGGTACAAGACTTGTCTAGGAAGGATACAGCGCTGAATTGTTCATCGGCTGGCCACCGCAAGTCATTGTATTACCAAATACACATTCAAATCGCCTCCACGACATCCCGTAGAAGTAGAATGCGTGGAGCATCCCAAAAGGATTAATTAGCGCCGTCCTTTATCCTTTATCCTTGTTTGTATTAGTCCTTTCTGTTCTTGCTTTGGATGACGCACTTGTAGTACATAAAATAAATAAATAAACAAACAAATAAATGAATAAATAAATCTATGTCAAGACACCGGCATTATGTCTTAAATAGAACCTAATAAAAGGTAATTTTAGCTTTAACCCTGTCCCTTGTTTGTTCGCTATTTCCGTGAAGCAGTTAGTCCAGAAAGCAGGAAGTCTAAACTCAGGCAGCACCCCGAATCGATTAAAGGTTCAAGCCCCGCCCAGGTCAACACTGCCTTCCATCCCTCTCACTAATTTGGTTTCCGTTTCCGACAGTGGTAGAACGCTGGCTTGTCGATTTTGTGGCCACTGTACGCCAGCTTGGAGGTCAGATATGCATTTAGAACTGCCCCACTGTAAAACTGTTTAGATTGCACGGCTCATACCAAACCCTAGCGGGATAGGTTGGTGCCATCGTCGTATGCCAGGGTCCGTATGCTCGCGCTTCCCCGTTGGGGAAATTCAATCAATATCAATGTATCTTATCAGTCCTAATCACCCATCGGGGAAAGATCGGGTTAGACGAGCATATGGCCCCAGAAGTCAATGGCTTAGAAGCAGGTTCAACAACTGGCTTGGCTCAAAAATCCGCAATAACTGAGAGATATTTTTTGTTGTTGAGAACTGTGACTCACACTTCCAACTGCGAACCCCGATGAAAATCGATGAAGTCGATCAATACTGGCTGTCTGATCGATTTCGTCGAATTGGTGTGTAACCTGTCTATCGGTCGTCGTGCTCAAGTGATTCTCGCCTGAAACGGTTAACCCTCCATCCTCTCTCACGATCAAGAACGAAAATCGAGATAGCAATCGAGTGAATGGCAATTAGTTTTACGCGGACACATGGATGGAAGTGTATACGGACAAACGAACGAT
The DNA here is from genome assembly GCA_947396885.1 of Heligmosomoides polygyrus polygyrus. Taxonomy (NCBI): domain Eukaryota; kingdom Metazoa; phylum Nematoda; class Chromadorea; order Rhabditida; family Heligmosomidae; genus Heligmosomoides; species Heligmosomoides polygyrus. Next base: position 12,783,353 of record OX377205.1, read on the forward strand.
TTGCCACCTCTACAGTCAATGGGAACGGCACAATCTCTAGCAAATTCAAAGATATCTGACCACTTTACTGCTTCGTAAAAACAACCAACTGCAACAGATATAGACGTCAAGTGTGGGATGCGCCATGCACAGAGCGACACTCGTCGTCGCATGAAAACGCCTGGCTGACTAGTGATCTACTAGTCTTTGAAACATTCGATGTTAGCGTTTTATGGAGCAGTGAAAAAGTGGAGCGTATTTTTTACTTTAATTCTATAAAATGAGCGCGCGTAGCGCAGTTGGAGAAGGTGTCGACTGTCGCGTGCATACGATACCATGTTCCGGGTTCGGACTTCCCGCCCAGGCCAACCAAGCCTTCCATGCCTCCGGGGTCGGTGAACTGGTATCAAGCGCTGTGACTTGTTCATCGGCTGGATACCACAAGTCATTGTATGTCCAAATATGCATTCAAATCGCCTCCACGATGTCCCGTAGAAGTAGAACGCGTGGCGCATCCCAGAACAAGTTGATTAACGTCCTTTCCTTTCTTTTTGTCTTTTTAGCGCTTTAAAATTTAGTTTATGCTTTTTCTTTAAATTCTTTTACCATGACGATAGATGAGAATTAGTTGGTGAAAATGGAAAAGAAGATGAGTTGAATGAAAGAGCGAAAAAAAGAAAAAATCAGACCAGATCAAGCCAAGCGATTAAGAACTTCTTGACCAAAATAATATTTGAAACTCCTCAGCTAAACCAGCACTACTATTTCGATTCTAAACGAGTGTGCACTAACTCGCTCATCGACATCCAGCTCCTCAAGGTCGCATCGACAACAAACCTTGAGATCCTAAAGGTTTTAATGCATCTGATGATCAGTGTTTCTTGATTGTCTCCTGATCTTCTCTAAGTGGTCGTTTAATTTGCTCAGAAGTTCATCAAACCTTTTTTCTGCGATGAACACCAGCGGCTTGCTCAGTCAACATTCTTAGCTCCCACACCGCTCACCGCAGACGCTTTCCAGTTCAGGCTCCTAATTTTAGGCACTCGATTAGGCCCCTCAAACACTCAACTGATCGGCTGAGTGGCCCGGTAGGAGCCACGGCGTGAGGCCGATTCACCAGCCACGCTTACTCATCGGCCTCATTTCTTTCACATATCTATGTATGACATCTACAGCCCTTTTCGGCATCCGTCCAGCGTTTTTCAGCGCATCGATCTTGACCATGTGGTGGGTTTCAGTAGATTCCAACGTCGCCGTCCTCAGAGTTCTACTATGCTGGTAGATTTCTAGGGTTAGATGAACTCTTAAGTGATGTTTCTTTACCTTTAATCACTTCATACACTCACTTCTTTGTGACATCTCCTTCACTCAGATCGGTGAAGTCCTTTGAAGCAGAGAAATAGACCTGATTCTTCTGCACCTAGTCGCGGCATCAGTAAGGTGTTCTTCGGTGAGGAGCTCGCCAGAACACATTATGAAACGTCGCGTCTCGAATTTTTTCGAAAATTAGGTCAATTTTCTGTTTTCTAAAAACGAAACGGATCACAAATCTCTTCCCAACCAGTCAATATTCTCTGAAGAAACGAACCTTTGACTTTAACCTGCTGTACCTTCTTCTTAATGACCGGTTCCTATTGTTTCCGTGGACTGCTTTAGCCTTTGCAGAGTTTTCTACCTTTTTGATCGTCCTCTTCGCACTCCCTTCAGGGGCCGGATTCATCAACAACTAACCCGTGGGTATAGGGGCAGAGATACCCACGATGAAGCCTTCGTCTCTGACTCCTGCCTTTTCTCCACCTGGGGCCGAATTCATCAACGACTAACCCGCGGGTATAGGGGGTAGAGATACCCACGATGAAGCCTGCGTCTCTGACTCTTACCTTATCTTTACCTGACTCTTATCTTATCTCTACCACTTATACTACGCATACCCACGGGTTTAATTGTTGATGAATCCGACCTCTGACTCTTATCTTATCTCTACCCCTTATACCCCGCATACCCACGGGTTTAATTGTTGATGAATCCGGCCCCAGATCTGTCACGCTGGTATAAAGCAAGGCGCGTGGGGTTTGGATTTCGCTGATCAATAATCGAATCGATGTCAAGTTCAATTCCGCAGCCAAGCCTACAACGTTTCTCTCCTCTTCAGAGCCTCCTCTGATAGAGAAACTAGAAGTAGTTGGCATTCATTTAAGGCTAATCTGCTCGATTCGTAACTTTCTAGTGGACCGCACTTATCAACTTAGGATCGGAAATACCTTTTCGTCGGTCTACCAAGTGACCAGTGGTGTGCCACAAGGTGGTGTGCTTTCCCCTCTATTGTTTTTGTTATACACCTAAGATTTACCAGGCAGAATACTAGAGTTTGGTGTCCAATGCCAAATGTACGCTGATGACATTAGAATATACAAGACTATTTCAACATCAGCTGATGGTGAAGCGCTTCAAAACGCTATAGATTCTGTTGTGGAATGGTTCAATAGGATGGAAATGCCCCTTTCAGCTGAGGAGACAGTAGCATTGCGCATAGGCAATTGTCAGGGCATGGACATGATTTATAAGGTAAACGATTTTCCCCTCAATTGGACCACGGAAGTGAAAGATCTAGGACTCTTGACTAGTGATAAACTTTGCTTTGATAACCATGGCAAAGCTGGGGTTTCAAGGGCAAATCATTGGGTATGTAACCTATTCAAAGCACTCCGATCAAAAAATCCTCAGATCTTGGTCAAAGCCTGCAAAATATATGTACGTCCAATTCTGGAGGGTGATACTACTGCTTTCTCGCCTTATAAAAGGAAATCAGAGATCTCATTGAAAGTGTTCAGAATAACTTAACTCGTAAGGTCCTTATGTCCTGTACATGCCTAGGCTACCATTTCTTTCCTAAGAAGAGAAGAACGGCGAAAACAACTTGGACTGTCTAGCCTGCAAAGCAGGAGAGCTAAAAACGATCTTCTGGTAGTACTCAAAGTAATTATAGGTAGAACCGAACTAAACTCAGGTGATATTTTTAACCCAGCAGCTTCTAGAACTAGAGGAGCAAATGTTAAGCTGAGGGTGCCAGCTACTAGGTCACAGTTCCGTCTCAAAAGCTTTCCCATAAGAGTGCTATCGTCATTCGACAAATTGCTCAATGATAACATTCTCTCTAACGCTTTCTTCATTTAAAAAATTGATCTCGTCGCGTGGACACATGCGGTTTCCTTATCCGGAATCGTTCCTTATTTTCAGTTCGATTCACAAGTTTTTCTGCACTATTATGCTACTTCTCTAGGTGTTTTTCTCCTGCTTCCTATACCATGTTGTATAATAGTTCCCTTGATGTTCACTACTGTTTGTTATTCCATGTTCTGTGGGCTTTTTTTGTGTTTTGTTTCACGTCCAGTTTTAAACTTGCGTGGACATGACCTACGCCTTCAAAGATAAAGATAAAGAAGAGCCCTTGAGTTGACAGGAAATCTATCTGGCAAGGGTCGACGCCTCCCCCACTAGACTTCACTTGCTCTCGCTTAAAATCCTGTTGGACTGCTGGAGAAAAGTCGTTCGCAAGTGAATGAAAATACGCCCAACTGCCGGCGAATTTCAGATGACCGTTACTTGCTTTTAAACTTCATCGAAAGTTGGCCACTAGAGGATTTTCGGAATTCTAACACACAACTTACCACGCACGATACGCTTACTCCATTAAGTGCCACTGCATGTCCTTGCTACCGTCTGTGATCGTTGTTTTTTCGTGTGAACCGTCAGAAGCGATTAGGCCTTGGTTTTGACACATGGGATAGGACACGCTTTTTGTTTTAACGCTTGTCTCAAGGTAGGCAAGGAATGGGATCTAGCAGGTATCGGTTTCAGATTCGGTTTACTCCTGGGCCGACGAACCTTTCTACACCTCAGGATATGGTTGACTTGCCTTCGTTCTGGCACGCATGCCATCCATCCATAGTGCCCTTGAGGTGAAATATTGCAAAATCCTTAGAAAAACATTTATGCCAATTTTTGTCTCCAAGAAAGGCTGTTATTAAGAAGGATATGTTCCAACCTTAGTGCGGAACGGTCATTAGTTCTGCACGGTCAACAGGCGTTTGGTCACGCTCATAGTTGGAGGCCTTCTTCAAGTAGATTTATCGTCCAGGAGTCGCGCGCTCGTCCCCTCCACTTGAAGTTGTCATTTGGTGCCTTTTTGCCACGAAACTGGCAGTCCTTCATCTCGAATTGATGAAATCTTTAGAGATCCTGCTTCAGCGCTTCATATAGAAGTTTTACTTCAAGCTGGACAATTTTCAAATCAAAATGAACACTTATCACATCAAGTCGGACACTCTTTCGAGCAAGTTTGGTGCATCTGAAGTCAAACTGAACATCTCCTATTTCAAAACGAGCTCCTTCTACATAAAAAAACTCTCCAACAAGGTTAGAATAATTTTTTGTCTAAGAAAATTTTCTTTGAAGTTTTAAATAACCTTTCCCAATAAGTCTCACTATCTGAAATTTTATAAAAATTTTAATTAAAAAATAATAAATTCAATTTATTGTAAAGGCAGGAAGGCAGCATTCATTAAATTAAAGGCTAAACAAAGCAACAAAAACAGTAGTAAAGCACGTATTTTTATACCACTAATTCAAGTAATCTGCACTTACACTATGAATGAAGTAAGAACCGCTACGACCTAGTCGTGTGCATGGCGCGATCTGTTAGTAAAAGACCTAATTACTGCTTGCTTTGTGCACTTTAAAACAATTTTCAATTTTTCATTTTAAAGCTACTTATTATTTTTGTTGATTTTTTTAAATGGCCCGAGTAGCGCAATTGAGTGAGGTACCGGCTGCCGCGTGCGCCTGATGCCAGGTTTCTGGTTCGGATTTCCTGCCCAGGTGAACTAAGCCTTCCATCCCTCCGGGGTCGAAGAATATGTGCAACACTGTGTGGGAAGGATGAAGCGCTGACTTTTCATCGGCTGGCCACCTCAAGTCATACCGTCCCTTATCCTCTACCCTTATTATTAAAAAAGTTAAAATATAAAATTTTCATAAAATTTCAAGCAGTGCGTTCACTTATTGGGCAGGTAAAATGAAACGAGTGTTTTAAAGAAAATCATAGCAAATCTTCCTGGCAAAAATATTCTATATGCTCTGGTGAGTCTCTATTTTTACTGTGGAGGAAGCCCATTTTGATTTTGAAGATATTCAGTTTGTTTCAGAAGCGTCAAGCTTGCTTAGAAGAGTGTCCAATTTGACGTGAAAATGGTAAATAAACAGTCATCGGAAGAAGCCATGATTGGTCAGCACGTTGGGTGTGGCTTCTCAGCCCAGTCCAGTTCTTGAAGGTTGCCGGCTATAGCGAAGGTCTGCGAGGAACCGCTTAGACCGCTAAGGAGCCGTATGGTGCAAGTTCGACTCCCTTCCCCTGCTCAAGTTCCGGTCACTAAACCCTAGAATCCTCCACATGTAACGGCGAAAGCGGCTGCATGCACGTCCGGCCAGCGCTTCGTTGCCTCAAGTGCCGAGTAAATGCCGTTCTTCCGTCGGTTTTTGTGATTTTATGAAGCATCTCCCTCAAATCCACCACAGCAACGACGACCACGACGTCGACGACGAGGACGGCGACGACTCAGCCAGCCAGCCAGCTAGCAGCAGCGTAATGGAACTCGTACGGAACCGGTTCGAGCGTCATTAGGATGTCGCCACTGAAGAACGGTGGCGTGGCTTCTCAAACCGCAATTCCGGATGATGAGCAACGGCTTATCACCGACCAACGATGTCTCGACGCTTTCGCCAGATTTATGGAGCCTCTTCGTCCACTCGGACGCCACTTTCGCCTTCTTAAACTCACTCGTCTCCTTGAAATGTTCCGGCTCTTCAACAGCTGTCTCTTTCATGTATAGAGGACTATTTGACGTGAAATTGTACACTTCGCAAGGAGACAAACTGATCATCTTCCAAATAAATGTAAACTTCTTAAATAAACACGAGACTCTCCGAAAAAATTGATTTTTTTTTAATTACAGCGTGAATGTGCAATTTTCTATGAAATGTTCTGATTCACCTGCTCTAGTAAGTGAACACACTGAATTGTCAAGTTAGCAGCATTTGCATTGTCAATCAAACAGCAGGGTGTCTGGAAAGTTTTGAGAATTTTTGATCCAAATAAAATGACATATCTTCCCAGAGGTTCTGCATTATATCATGTTACCACACCTATTTGTAGATCATAGCGTTCTGATCTAAACCCCAATCATTACAGTCGCCTTGTCCCCTAGACTACGAAAATCCGTCAGTCTTATCATGTCCGGCCGAACTGACTACCGCATCGATTTGCTTCGATGCTTCCGTTCCGGCTTCATCCCAACCGAGGGCCATCAGCAGGGTGTATCGCTGATGGGTCGCGAGTCCCCTCCACTGCTACGGTGCACCGTTGGTTCGGCCGATTTGCAAAAGGAGTCTTTTCCCTCGACGATGCTGCTCGATCCGGACGTCCTCAGTCGAGAAGTACAACGGTCGCCTCGCGTCCGTTTAAGCTAATCCGGCTAAGTCTGTACGAGATATAGAGAGGGAGACGGACACTCTTAAATCCACCATCCATTATATCCTCTCTCGATCCGGTCTTGTTGTGAAGTCTTCATACCGTACCTCACGATCTGACAGCCGCCGAGCAAAACACACGCGTGAAGGTCTGCTCTTCTCTACTCTCCTTCTACCGAACGACGGCATGGACTGAGGCGGTAGTGGCCATGAATGAGAAGTGGATAACGTACAGCAACCCGGACAGCAAGCTACAGTGGCTGCCTCGCAATAAAGACCCACAGCCCAAACTGAAGAGAGATATCCACGGCAAGAAGCACCTGCTCTCTTCGTACTACTGTAGCAAGGGTGTCGTCCACTACGAGGCCCTACTGGCTGGGCAGTCCATTGACGCCAACCTCGTCTCCTCAAGGATCGTAGAGATGGAGTTCAGGTTACCCGATGACCACATGTACGGGGGGGGGGGAGATTTCATCTTCTGATAGATAAGCCACATTTGGCAAAGAATAGCGAGCCAGCTAGAGAAGCTGAACATCGTATGGCTACCCCATCCACCTTACTCCCCGGATTTCTCACCCTATGTTTTCCACGCTTTCCGCAGTCTCGAGCACTTCTGCCTTTGACGACAGTTCCACAACCACGACGACATCGCGCACGCAGTCGGCGAATTGCAGCGTCACGCCCTGCTTCTTTTTGGAGAGGGCCATTTGTTTTCCTTCTCGAACGATGGAGGAAGGTTGTGGCTACCAAGGGATCATACATTGTTGATTGACTAGGCTTTTGTTCAGTTGCAGTTTGTATACAATAAAAGTTCTGAATTTTCTCAAAACTTTTTGGACACCCTTATAAAAATCAAAATAAGCTAGGTGTGTGCGTAGTGCGAGCATTTCTTTCAATACTCTAAAAAGTCCTGTCTAACTGCACTCTAGAATAAACTTCGAACTGCAATTTTTCTTCATACAATAAAAATTTTATTTGAACTTTCTATATCTGAAAACTTTTTTCTCAGTTTTTTCAATTTCACGCGATGGATTCACATATTGAGCCATTTAAATTAGAAACAACAAAGCAGTTCATACTAAATCGAAAACTATATCGAAAAATTATTTTAGCCTTCTTGGAGAGCGTCTAGTATAAGTCTATGAAAGATGCCTTCCGACTCCAGATCTTAGACGTTTCATCACGTCCTAGCCCTTCTCTCCCAATGACGCCCTGCTCAATGGATTTCCCGACGGTACTTCCACATCATCTCTATTAGAGCCCAAAACTTTGAAGTGTGAACTTTGACGTCTCTTATGCTTTCCTACCGATAGACTGGCGCACTCTAGCATGGGACAGGGATGGATATAGAACTTGTTGGCATCCGCCGAGCAGTTCGACGTTCAACGGAACCACGAGTGATACCGCATACAGTACTCCAACTCAACAGATTTGTCGCTTAACTCAATGAGGAAGTCGCCTGGATTCTTGAAGACGGCTTCACACCACTTCAACCAATTTTCACTTGTTTTCGAACGGCGAAAAAAGTCGCTGTGAACAGGAGCCCCATTTCGCCCGTCGATGTTTAAGGGGGTCGGACGAGATAAACCTGCGGGAGGCCGCGTGTGGACAAGTTTCCTCAGTTTCGTACGGCGTCTAGGCTACGCCGTCCTGTCATGTCCAATTTCTGATTTCGTGTTATTTGGCGTATATTCCTATCGACTTCTGCAGTACCCATAGCGAAGGCATCAGACGTTGGATCTGACGCTGATTCGGATGATTCGGATACCGTTTTTCTTTCCAAACACTGGTTTCAAAGATTGTACGGACAATCGGATTTTTAAAAAGCCTCGATTTTGGAGCAATTCGAATAGTGGTGATTTTTAGCGAATCGGATTTTCCGGTTTTCGGATAACTGATTTTAGTTAGAATTCTAATATCCTATTAGATGTGAGGTCCGAGGATATTCGGTTGTATCCGTTCTTGTTAAACCTGCTCTCATCTCAATCATCCGAAGACCCGGGCTTTTCAAAAATGACATACAATAACATGTAATTTTTAAAAAGAGATGACATACATGGCTTAATTTTTAAATTGAGAACATAGCGCCGACAGAATGACGCTGACATCATAAAATCCTTTTAACGGGGTTTGGAAAAAAATCACAGGTTCGAATTATCCGAATCGGCGTCGAATCCAATGCCTTCTAAGCATAGTTATTGCTTCCAGAAAGCACCTCAATTTTATAACCTTAAAAATCGATTATGAGGTTTTTGAAGAACAGAAAGCAAATCTGACTATATAAAAAAGTAAAAACATAAAAAAATATAGAAAAAAGAAGAAAAACTTAAAGAAAAAAGAACTTAATGGAAATGAAATAAGGGTGGAGTTACTTAGTACTTGATTCCTTGAACACTCCCAAAAAAAATCTTCCGCAGTTTCAATAACTCACGCTGATCGAACAGAATTAAAACGTGTTTTGCAATTACGTAATGGTCTAACCGTTTTGCAGGAATACGTACTTTTGAGGAAGTCTCGCTTTTCTTTGAAAATATAGTGTTAATAGTTCCTTTGTCTATGATAACAGATTGCTGTACAAATTTTTGTAGTTCCAACGCGGAGATTTTTTGACCAATCGACACTAAAATTAGCATAGTCATTCTACTCTTGAGAAAGTCAAGAATGCCTTCTTCAGGTCGATGACCGTGAGAACCTTGCACTCCGACAGGTAGCGCGTGAAGAGCCGCGCCAGGGTGTTGATGAGCGCTGGCGGGAGGTTCCTCAGGTGTTCGGGTTTGATCCTGTCGGGACCGGGTGCTGTACATTTCTTCACTGACGAGATGGCGTGTCGGATTTCGGAAGGGAGAACAGAGGGGACGACGTATCCATCCTGCGGAAGATGGAGTGGGGCAGGTGGACGTGGCTATCGAAGAGATCAGAATAGAAGTCGTGGATGGCCTTCTCCATGGTCCTTCTGGAAGAGGTGACGGTTCCGTCAGGATGTCGGAGAGCGGTCATCTTGGTCTTGAAGTTGGCGAAGTTCCGACGGGCATTGCGGATGCTTAGCCCTGCCTCTGCTGCTTCAGCCAACACTTCCGCCCTTCTCTCTTTGAGATCTTCCTTTATCGCCGCTCTGCATAGCTTTGCAAGCTAGGACGTCAGTTGGTAGTTGCCTGACGCTCGTGCTGCTCCACACTGGCGTATAAGCTCGAGAGTTTCCGGAGACAAACGTCTCTTGGTGGTCTTCAAGCTCTCGACTACCTTAGCACTATCGCGGAGATGGTGCACGAAGTGGCCGTATTCCTCGTCGATGTTGTCCATAACGGTATCTTCCCAAAGGCCAGCAAGAGAGGTGTAAAAGTCCCAGTTGATGGTCGTTCTGAAACTCCTCTTCTTGAACTTTGCGGCCTTCTCTCCTTGATGCGATAGGCAGAGCCTCGCGCGAAGGGGTTGGTGGTCCGATCCCGTGTAGAGTTTGGGGACAACGGAGACGTCGGTCAGGCAATACTTGCAGTTAAAGATGATGTGGTCGATCTCGTCGTGAAACTAACACCAGGAGATTCCTAAGTCCATCGCAGAGCAGGAGGCTTCTACATCTGTGAGTTCCATGGACGGTCTAGGTCGACATGATGCACTCACCACCAGACAGCCTTTCTCCCTGTTCGGTCTATTCCTAATCCATAGACCCCGGTGAATCGCAACAAAACATCGTTGTGACAGCGCACAACCTGATACCACCACTTGAGGCTTAAGGAAACTGATTTGGATTGTTTCTATCAAGACCATCTTAACTGGTTCCATGCTGATATCAGCGGCCAGCTCATCCCGGATACGGGTGAGAGCTGATCGGTCCCACGAGGTGTGGATGTTGTGCTCGATCAAACGGCGCCGGTGGTGTAATGGCGTAGAGCATTCCCGCCCGGTCAGAAGGAGGTGCGGGTTCGAGTCCTGCCTGGCGCCGGAATTTTTGATCGCAACAAAACATCGTTGTGACAGCTTACTACCTCGATAGCAGCCACTTGGGGCTTAAAGAAACTGATTAGAATTGCACCATATTATCCCTTGAAAAATATTTTTTAAGGAATTCCACCAAAGACATGTATCGTATTGCTTGATCCTTCTCGTGATAGTGCCTGCTATGCGCGAGCACATTGAAGGTCGCTGCTATCATCGCGGATTATTTTTACTCCAATGATTAGGTGAAGCCTGCCGAAGAAACTGAAATTAGACACGGTGATTGATGAACGATATGGGAAATTCGGACGGCAGACCAAGACACATCACCACTTCTTTTGTAGACGTCACTGGACCACATTTAATCCTTTTCAATTTTTCATTGAATCATCCTAATATGTAGAAAGAAGTAGTGTGTGTGTATGTGCGTGTGTGTGTGTGTGTGTGTGTGTGTGTGTGTGTGTGTGTGTGTGTGTGTGTGTGTGTGTGTGTGTGTGTGTGTGTGTGTGTGTGTGTGTGTGTGTGTGTGTGGTATGTGTTGATCAAATTATCTATTTTCTGTGGTTGCCGTTCAAGCGGTCCGAAACTTTAGCCCTGGGGGTAATCGAAGTCGCTAAACACGAATCTGAAGCTTGTTTTTGAAGTATTGATCGCCAGCAATCAATATTGATCAAATTATCTATTTTTTAGATGTCGTTCATTTTTTTCTGTTTCAAGAAAGGTTGTAGCTAAAATTGATGACGAGGAGTTATTACTACGGTGAAGCCGTTGAGAAGCCGTCAGTCATTAAACAAACTTGACGCCTCTAAAATCAAACTGAAGGTTTTCCAAGTCGAAACGACCTTCTTGTAGATTAAACTTATGACTCTCCAAGATGGTTGGATCAATTTTTGTTTGGGGAAAGTTTGGTGTAATTTCCTTCAAGTTTTTTAAGTTCGTCTGCTCGAAAGAGTGTAATAACTCTGTAAAAACTCCAAGTTTTCTCTTCGTAAAACGTCGGCATTTTCTTAGTGTGTCAATACTGTTGTGCCATAAGGTGGATCAGTTCTACTGAGTGGCCTAACGTTTCGACCTTGGGCCAGATTCATCAACGACTTAAAGCAGTTTAACGGAAAAAATACAGCCGCAATCCCTGATAGCGCGGATTATTATGGTGAAATGTTTCAACATATCGCTTGAAAGCCGCGCTATCAGGGATTTCGTCTGTATTTTCTCCGTTAAATTGCTGTAAGTCGTTGATGAGGCCCTGTTCGTCCTCTTCAGAGGCCTAAAACGTTAGGCCGCTCAATAAAACTGGACCATCTTATAACCTCGTTTGGCACAGCAGTATTGATACTCTATAAAAGCTTCTATTTTGAGGAAAATAGTAATTTAGATTTGTTTTAGACCAATCTTTTAGTGAATCAAAAGGAGAGACCGCGCCACGCACTGGATTAGCTCATTGCGACTTTTGTCTGGTTGATAGTGCTGCCTAGATGAAGGATCAAGGCTAGGTTATGTGTTCTGTTCTTTACAATTGTTTTGTTGTACTGTCTGTTTATAAGTGTAAAACTTCATGCAGACAGATATTCTGCTATCAATCGCATAAAAATCGTAACGTCTCAAATGAGAGGATCTCCTTTTGACACTAAAAAATGACCGCCTTTCTTCTCCTTTAAACAAGTTTTAGACCAATGGTTTTTTCTCAAAAAATAGGAAATTTGTAAAAAGTCAAACAAAGTGTGCACATATCGGGTAAGTGGATTAAAACTTCGGATCTATCCTAGTCGGAGCATCACTACAGAAGTGAAATAAACACAAATAGGGCGACTTCTTCGACTAAGAAATTCCAGATAAATGGTAGGTAGGTAGGCTCAGTTAGACTCTGATAGTCTGAGAGACTCTGGTAGGTTAGCTCTGGGTTTTCTCAGGTCTTTGAAAAATAGTTAACTTCTTTTTTATCCGACTAGGGGCCGGATTCACCAACGACTTACATAGCTTTAACAGAGAATTCACAGCGGAATACTCAGATAGCGTGGCTTATCGCTCACCATATCGCGTTAAGCCACGTTATCTGAGCTTTCCGTTGTGAACTCTCTGTTAAAGTTATGTAAGTCGTTGATGAATTCTGGCCTAGGATGGATCACAGAGACTTTCCAGACAGTTATTCAGAATCCAGCAGTCCCAATGAATCTTTTAAAAATCGAGGTTAGCAAGGAGCGCTTTTCCAGAAGCTCCTATGAGTTCATCGCTGTGTGCTTCGTGGCGGCTAAGCGCAGCTATTAGCCCCCGCTCACACAGGCGGTGACACGAACGGTCGTCGTCGCCGGCCACAAGAAAAACCAGCCACCGGTCTTCGGAGTCGTCGGTGTCACCGTCGTCGTCGACAGCCATCGGCCGGGTCAACACCGCGGCGGCTCCTGTCCAAGCTGTCCGACGCCGTTTTCGTCGCCGTCTCGACACTAAAATGCAGCTAATCTCAACGTTTTTTCCACTCGAAAAGGTTTTGTCGCCAAAATTTGGAGGAAATTCTTGTGATTTAACTTCCAATAAAATGCTAATTTAATAGGGCGTTTACTCATACCTTCAACAATAGCACAATGCTATCAATTACAATAAAATTCTGAAATATCTAAGAAGAGCGAATCATTGTTCCAAGACTGTGTAGGCCACTTCTTCCAGATAATAAAGCATTAAAATTAGAGTTAAAAGTAATTAAAATTGAATTAAAATTTGAATATAAAGTAAAACTAAAAGTAATCAAGTAATAAGTCATAAAGGCAAAATAAGAAAATGTCAGCAACGTGATAGGTTCTTTCGCCACCTCTCTTCAGACGAACCGCAATGTTATAACTAACGAGAAGCTATAACGTTATAACATTTAAGAAATTTATAATTGTTTTGTTTTATTTGCTTTTTATTTTCATTTTTTTGTTCGTTTTTATTTGTTTATTTTTCTTGTGAACGTGTAGCGTAGTCAGATGAGATGCCGGCTGTCGAGCGCTACCAGGATACTGGTTCGGATTTCCCACCCCGTCCAACAAAACCTTCAATCAATTCGTTGTCGGTGAATTAGTGCCAGACCTGTCTGGGAAGGATGAAGCGGCTGACTTGTTCATCGGCTGGCCACCGCAAGTCATTGTATGGCCAAATATCATCCAAAGCGGTATCGTTCCGTAGAGCTTCCTGCATTAATTCTCAATTCTTCCATTCCACCAGGAACATAGCACAATAGCACAGCACAGCTCAGCACAGTACTATTAGTTACAACAAAATTCTCAGATGTCTAGAAGGTGTCAGCGAATGTCCCAGGCTATGTAGGTGACTTCTTTGAGATCATAAAGTATTAAAATTAGCATCAAAATTAACTAAAATAAAAGTAACTAAGTATTATATAATAAAAGGAAAATTGGAAAACTTTGTCAAACAGAAAACACATTCGTGAGTGACCAACTCCTTGTTTTAAAATTTACCAGCTCCTTCAGAAAATGATCTTTTCAGAAAAAGCAGTTTTCAATTTATGCAAACCATGGAAGTGTCGCAATATTTAAAAAGCTAATTTTCTCTATCCTTTTGTAATTTTATGCAACGTTTTTTAATTTGCTATCGCTTTCAGCACAAGAATGTCTCTGATTTTGCCAGTTTTGCTTACCTTTTGTGATAAACTGATTTTGAATCAATTTTTTGTTATTTATCATTATTATTTTTTACATTATTTGTTAGTCTTCAAAAAGCTCACTTTTACTGTAAGCGTTTGTGCCAAACTGATTTTGTGTCCAAACCAGTTTCTTTAAGCCTCAATTGGAAAGTATCGACGTTGTAAACTTTATAACGATGTTTTGTTGCGATCAAAACTTCTAGCGCCAGGCGGGACTCGAACCCGCACCTCCCGCTGACCGGGCGGGAATGCTCTACGCCTTTACACCATCGGCGCCGTTTGATCGAACTCGTCGGTCCCACGAGGTGTGGATGTTGCGTTCGATCAAACGACGCCGGTGATTTTGTATCTTTTTTGTCGTGATAAAAGCTGAATGTTTAAAGTTTAATGTTCAACAGGCATTTACATCACCTATACGAAATCCAGTAGAAGTGGAATGCGTGGCGCATCCCAAAAAAGTTTGTGTAACGCCGTCTCTTATCCTTTTATCCTTTTTTCCTTCAGGTTCTGTTGAAACGCTTCTGCGCTCCGACTTCCGATCGTTTCCTTGAGGAAAGAGCAAAGTCAGCACAGCAGATGAAACTCACGTCTCGTTGTCCTGATGATGTTCGATCGGTTGCGCAGGGTTTCGTTTCTGGCGCGCCTTCTCTCTCGCTCACCGCTCTCCTTCAGCAGTTCACGTTCAAAAACGCCCATGATAAATGCCTGACATTGACGACAGTTCCCATAGCAGCCATCGCCTGCCGGACACAGCTACAGTTGCCCTGCACTCTGGAAAATCGCTTCACTTTTTCGTCAGATGACTGTAAAGTAGACAACACCTTCCTAGGATGCGTCATACGCTGCAGACGCTGCTGGATTCAGTTCCACGCCCAGGTTGTTCTTCTCGCCCATCTTTAGGGGGTTTTTACCGGCATACGGTGGTGGACTTTAATGGCATTCCGAACATACGTGACATCGGAATCGAACCGCCGCGCCATTCACCTTCAGTGGACCGTTTTTGCCGTACGGGAATCCGAAGCAGCACCGCTTCGCTGCTGCAACCTTCCTTGTATAGCCTTTTCTCCTCGAACACCTCCTCCCTGTCACAAAGACAACTGTTTGGCTCCTGATTTCCGAAGAGTTCTCCTCTCGTTCTGTTGGTTGTCCTTTTCTGTGCCCAAGGACGACTGGCCGTGACCGAAGAGCTCTTCGAGAATATGATTAATGAGCGGAGCCGCTTCAGATGGACATTTTTTAAACAATATCTTTTCTCTCCCTACCTGCTGTAAAGTCAGTGCATCTTTTCCTTTCGCCTTTCATTCATGGGGAGCAACTTTTTTTGAATTGCCATGTTCGTGTTGCTTTTAATATTTGTTGAGTTAGGACAAAAGGATAAAGGACGGTATTATTCAATCCCCTTTGGGATGCGCCACGCATACTGTTTTTACGGGATGTCGTTGCAGCGAGTTTAATTCGTATTTGGCCATACAATGACTTGCGGTGGCCAGCCGATGAACAAGTCAGCTCTTTATCTTTCGCAGACAAGTCTGGTACCAATTCAGCGACTCTGGAGGGATGGAAGGCTTGGTTGGCCTGGGCGGGAAATCCGAACCAACAACCTGGTATAGGGTGCAGGCGACAGTCGACGCCTCCTCCGACTGCTCTCCACGCGCCCATTTGCTGAGCTAAAGCAGCATAAAGCAATCAATACACGATTTTCTAAGTTCGCAGTCTTCACACCAGATTGGGCGCTTTTGAAATTGAATTTCGCACGTTAAATAAAATTAGACGCTTTCCTACTTCAAATTCGACATTTCTATAACCAAATTGAACAGTTTTAAAGTCAAGCTAGGCAATTTTCAAAACATGTTGGAAACTTTCTAAAACAAGCTTGACGCGTTTGAAATCAACCTGAGCATCTTTTAAATCAAAACGAATGCTCTCCATTTTTGAACAAAGAACTCTCCTAGACAGTTAGTGTAACTGTTTGTCTAAGGAAAATTTAACACGACTTTCAAGAACTTTTTTGAATTTTCCTGCCCAAAGGTAAATCCATTGTCTGCAATTTTATAAAACCCAAAACCGCGACTTTCTTGCGATCATAGGACGATTTTGTGGGATATTGTAAAAGAATTTCTTTTAGAGCTTTATCAGATTGTGCCTCTATGCAAACAAAAAACTTATTATGAAAGAGTCATATAGGAACATTCACATGGCGCCCTTCTTATGTTCCATTTTTTTCTGTTCTTCATTCTCTTGTAGGATGCTATTAACATGCTCTATTGTGTATTGTAATTGTAAAAAACACAGTTATGGTTTAATTACCCAAGTTTGAGGTAAACTGTGTCAAGCGACTGGTGTGTGTGTATTGAAGAACACAAAATGAACCACCGATAATTTAGCTTAATCTCTATTTTTTTAGGGAGTTGCTTTATAATTAATCCTAATGTGCATGAAGACGGTATTTCTCTAATGTAAAAAAGAGATCGCGCCAAGCATCCATACAGGACTTTGAAAAGTTCCTTTGATTTAATGCATAAATTCTGTTTGCCTGGAGTTTTGCACCCCTCCAGGATACTACGGAAGCCATTGTAGGAAGCGCAGATATTTTCTATGAATTTTACTGCTTTTTAGAGCATGTACTTCTGTACTATACAGCACTGTCGCTAAACATTCAACCAATTCAAAAACGCATTCTTGCGTCGTGAACATTAATTGATTGAATGTTTAGCGGCGGTACTATGGTTTTCTCTTCCAAGTAAGCAGAACACACACTATCAATCCAATGGAGATCGCAATAAGATGGACGAGTGCATGGCGCAACTTCTTTTAAGCGTGAAAAAGGCGTTTTAGCGCTCTATAAGCGTTTGCTTTCCTTTTGATCAAAATTTTTTCATTAAATTTCAAACAATGAACTCACATATTGGGCTCATGAATTAAATCTTCAAATTAAGCCATGCTAAATTTTCCTTGAAATAATCTAACTTTTTCGGGGAGTTTCTATTTAATCTGAAAGATACTCGTTTTAGGGCTCAAAGCTCACCATTGTCGAACTTATGGCGCTCATCAATGAGTGTCTAACGTGCAATGTGCTTAAGTGGACAAGGGTCTTCTAAAAGCAGAAAAGAGGCCTTAAAATGGGCCAGCGTTTAGCCCCTTCCTAGCAGTGACATTCATGTCTAAAGTAGAAGCTCCAGTGTTGGAGCGCGGGCCAATCTTTAACAGTCATTATACAGACGACTGCTTTGTGGTGTGTCCAACACAAGTTGAAATGGATGCCTCTTTCGAACTGCTAAACAAACAGTCCGAGTATATCCGCCTTAGAAGGGAAACACTGAGCAATGATTGGCTCCTGTTCCTCAATGTGCAGGTTAGCCTGCCCGGAAATTTGATGAAAACGAAGTGGTATCGCAAGCCTAGTAACCAAAACGTACTGGTCCACTTCAGGTCTGCACATCCTTCGTCCAGCTAAACTAACCATGGTGGGCATACATCCTCGAATAATTTCTTGGATAGTTGAGTTTTTAAATCGCAGAACTTTCACTGTACGCGTCAATTCCAATTATTCAGCACCTCAACCGACTCTTAGCGGCGTTCCACAAGGTTGCGTTCTATCCCCTATTCTATTCAATATCTATACCCACGAACTACCGTCACTAATAACGAGCTCAGGATTGAAATGCATAGCTTTTGCTGATGATTTGAAAATTTACCATAGCTCACCAATCCATGATCAAAACCTTCTGCAGCGAGCCATAGATGCTGTTGATCGCTGGTCCCACGAGTGGCGGCTCCCTTTGTCAAAAGAAAAACTAAGGTGCTCCATTTAGGAAGGACAAATCCCCGCTACACATACAAGTTAGGTGAAAATGTGATTACCAGCACTGATCAAACGACAGATCTTGGATTTCTCCTCGACGCAAATTTGACTTTGGACGCGCATTGTGAACAAATTGCAAACAAAGCAGTGACTGTAGTACACAATCTCTTTAGAAGTCTTTCCACAAAAATCCCCTCTGTCCTCGTCAAAGCCTATAAGACTTACGTTAGGCCGATACTTGAGTATGGAACAACAATTTTTTACCCAGTTAAGAAGAAGAATATACTTAGACTTGAAAAAGTCCAAAATAGCTTCACTAGAAAACTGTTTATCAGGAAATGTGGCTTTGATTACCATGCTATTCCCAGCAGTGAAGTAAGAAACAAACAACTCGGACTACAGACACTTTCATCCAGACGAAGAATATACGACTTCGTAATGGTTCACAAAATTCTCCATGGTTTCTGTGGGCTTGATAAGCGTGACTTCTTCATAGTGAGATCATCTAGAACCCGAGGTGGAGGAGAGAAACTTTCACTAAGTACTGCAAAATCTACTATTCGACATAATTTTTTCGTTAATAGAGCAGGTTCGGATTATATAAAACTTTCCAAAAACTCAGTTATTCCGTACAAGCTGAAGCCATTTATTACGAATGCAAGTCAATTCATGAATAATTCTAGGACATAATGAGATCTTGTGGCAAAGCCCCTCTTGATCTGTTCTCCCTTCCATTCTTCTTTCTCTGGGCATTTGTTGTCGTATGTACTTTCTAATCATTCTATAACACTTTGATCTGGATCGTTGGCCAATTTGATGTGGATGTCGTTCTATACCGTTTCTAATTACATTGTTCTTCACATGGATTTGACCCATGTAATAATAATAATAATAATCCTTCCAACATGAAAAGGGCCATAGTCACCATTATGTTTCGAACAGCGATAGCAGTGTCGTCTTATGGCACCTAGAAAGCGCTGTCTAGGGAGCTTGCAGGGCCCATCTCTTCCCTGAATGGATACTCTTCTATAGGGATTCCTACCAAACGCAGACATCGTTCAGTGGTTGCAAATAGGAAGGAGGCCGAGCAAAACGAAATTCCCTTCTGCATATCGTTCATATGGGACGAGGTCGGCAGGGAAGTCTACGGTTGCCTTCGAAAGGCAGACCTACATGAAACGGTGAGGGTGGTAGAAGTCTCTCCTATAAATTCGAAGCGACGACTAGTTCGAAACTGATTATACGACCGCAGCTGCACAACCCCCTCGTGTGTAGTGTGTCCTTTTGGAGGGCAACGTGATTGCATGACCTCGGGGGCGGTGTACCCCATGTCATGCTGGGAATGCAGAGAGGAGTACGTCGGGGAAACAGGAAGGCCGCTGTGTATTAGGGTGAAGGAGCACCTAGACGGTCTTACAAGGTCGCAGAGATCGACTCCAATGGGCGAGCACCGAGAAATGGTTCTGGTGGCTGACACGATTCTTGCACGCGAGAGCGATGTGTCCGCGCGAAAAACGCCAGAGGCATTGTGAATCGCATCGCGAAATCCCGGATCAATCGCAGAGACGAGTGCGTGGCGGTGACGGATGAACTAGCAACCTTTGTCGGCTTCTGTGGGTTTTGACCTGCAGGGTCATGCCCTTGGAGGTCCTTAGCGTAGGTCCCTAGAGCTGAAGCAACGTTTACCTCCATCTGACTGTAACTGTTGGAGCTCCTCGGCTTCCATTAAAAGGTTAGCCCTTTGTCGTTTCTCCATATCGCTTTCTTCACTCCACTGATCTTCGAATTTTCTCAGTAGTATGAAGTGACCTTTGGGGGAGTAGTTCTTCAAGTGTTATTTGGACTCCTCCAGGCTCCGACACAAAGGTAAAACCGCGGAAACGTAAGCCGAATAAAGTGCTGTAACAGTCTTGGTGCACAGCTTTGCGAACCAGCAACTCAACACGAAGCATCATGCCGAGATTCATGTAAAATTGGACATGGATATGGAATATATGGAAGATGTTCAGCTTCATTAAAAAGCTTCCTTAGAATAGCGTCGAATTTGGTTTGAAAAGTGCCCAGTTTGGATTTAAAACTGTCCGGTTAGACGTGAAAACGGCATATATAACGACATCACGGTGAGATGTCCCAAAGTGACCCGGATCTCCGGAAATGTGTGCTGAGTCAACAGACGACTGCGTCCAAGTGAATATTACGACATAGTTGCACCAATTGGTTTGGTCACTATGTGTGGTCGCATATATAATGGCCAAATTGTTCGATCGCGTGGCCCGATCAATGTGGCCACAATACGTGGCGCCCAATCGCTTGGCGTCAAAGTATAAACGGGCGCTAATGCTTTATTCTATGCTTCCGACATCTAAAAATCAGTCGAGTCAGTATATTATTTATCTTATCCTTAATTTTGGGCTCGTATAGCGCACTCGGGCGCGTGCAGCGCAGTCGGAGGAGGCGCGACTGTCGCGTGCACTCGATACCAGGTTCCTGGTTCGGATTTCCCGCCCAGGCCAACCAAGCCTTCCATCCCTCCGGGGTCGGTGAATTGGTACCAGACTTCTCTGGGAAGGATAAAGCGCTGACTTGTTCATCGGCTGGCCACCGCAAGTCATTGTATGGCCAAATACGCATTCATTTCGCCTCCACGACATCCCGTAGAAGTAAAATGCGCTGGCGCATCCCAGAGGGGATTGAGTAACGCCGTCCTTTATCCTTTATCCTTTATGCGCACTCGGAAGAGGTGCTGGCTATCGCGTGCACCCGATACTAGGTCCCTGGCTCAGATTTTCCGCCTAGGCCAGCCAAGCCTTCCATCCTTCTAAGGTCGATAAACTGGTGCCAGACCTGCCTGGGAAGGATGAAGCTCCGGATTGTCTATCGGCTGGTCACCGCAAGTCATTGTCTGGCCAAATACGCATTCAAATCGCCCCGAGATGTCCTGTAGAAGCAGAGTACGCGGCGCGTTCCAAAAGGGATTGAATAACATTTATCCTTATACCCATAGAATCATCATTGTAGACCTCACATCGCTTATTCTTCTTGATAATGATGGCAAAATTGGAAGTGCCATGCCTGAATTGCCTGAGATGTTCTGCAGAAGGCTTGATTTGCAAGCCTTCTCCGCAGCTGTATGCCTGAACTAAACTTTCATTCCTGAACATATACCGAAATTGGAAGTGCATTATTCAACAACGACTACACATTGAGCTGGCCTACAAGAATGCACCCCTCAATGCAATTACCCACTGGAATAGACCACCGACCACCTGAATGTGTTACTTTTGCTTTTCTCCAACTAGTGTAAACCCTCAATTAACTCTTGTTTTTTTAATTTTTTATTAATAAGTGTTTTTTATTTGTTTCGAGAAGTTAATTGCACTTTGCAAGCCTTCTCCGCAGTTGTATCAGAATCCAGTCGTCCATGCAGTCTCGCTATCCAACCGTGCCCGATTGATGGGTTCAATCTCTTTCGCACCCGTTGGCGACATGACGGCGCTCTCTCGGCTTAGGTTGACGACACGGGCTTTGCTCCTAATTTGTAGCCGCATCGCAACATCGAAACTGTCGCCGTTCTCATGATTCACGACGACAACGACGACGACGACGATCACGTCGTCGCTGCGCTCTGATCATTCAGTGCACGTTACACACCAACCGATTCCTCACGGTATCTCCCCGTCGGGGTCCGTTTCTTGCTGTCATCTTTCTCTGTTCAAAGCGAACTTTCAACCCATTACGGGCTTCCGTATAGCGGTGGCACCTAAGCAAGCGCAAGAATGGGCAAGTGTTCTTCTGATTTGTCGAGAAGAAAATATTCTTGGAAAACAGCTTTCATTGCAGTGGTTGGAGTCAATATACTCCAATTAGACGCGATCTTTGTACTTAACGTTCATAAATTTGCTCTCAGTTGAGCATACTTTCCATCGCTCCTATCCTATCCTCACCTTTTTCCGTTTTCTCCCCCTTTCTCGTTCATTTCCTGGTTTTTCTCTTTCCTGGGTTTACTGCAAGCCAGTTAATCTCGGTTTTCATGACTTCCTTCGTTACGTTACATAGTTGTGAATTGACTAAATAAATAAATAAATAACCCAAGGATGTTGCTCCGTGCACGTACAAGGAACCTCAGCATGTGGCAGCCTAACACTACTGCGGATGTATGGAGCAATTGCAGGAGACTTGGAGCAATGGTCAATCTGTGAACCACAAACAGAACGCAAACGAAGCATAGCACAACTACCGGAGCCTTCTCACGTTGTTCAGAAACCAATACTAACCCTTTCTCAGAACCGATGACCTCACTGATTTCGCCTACGTTCTCCAGAATCAAATCAAGAGGTCCATTCGGCACTCTTATTCTTACTTATACTTAGTATTTTAAATAATAACATTATTATATTAATTAATATTATTTTAATATAAAATTAAATATGTGGAATAAAAGAAAAGAGGGCGTTACAGAATCTCTTTTGCTATGCGCCGCGCCTTTCGCTTCTACGGGAGACTATGTTGGTGCCTATTGAACGTTGAACATTAAACATTGAACCATTATTGAGCCAGAAAGTGAAAGCCAGTTCAGGGCAAAAGGTTGCAGAAGAGTTGGCTTTTCAAATAGTAACAAAAGCGATTGCTTCCGTAGTTTTTCTAGAGCGAAAATGGCTTTTTTAAAAGCGACCAGGGGTGCACATTTAACGGTTAACGGCTTAATGAATTCAACGAATTAACGGCATTTTTCGTTCAAATCTGGCTTAACGACTCGACGGAAATTTTTCGAAATTTAACGGAATTTATAGCGAATTCAGATTCTCGCAAAAGAGCTACTCCTTCAATAACCCAGTGAGTGAGTTTATCACATTTATTTTCAGTCTTCACCAATGTTGCAGGTTCTTGATCAGAACTGTTCCTGAAAAAAACTACTGAAATCAGCAAGAATATTTTAGTGCTTTCATGAATTTGTTTCGAATTTGGGGAAATAATTCATTTTGGGGACGTAGGAGGTACCAGCGTGCACGCGATAACAGGTTCCTGGTTCGGATTTCCCGCCCAGGCCAACCAAGACTTCCATCCCTCCGAAGTCGAAGAATTGGTACCAAACTTGACTGGAAATGATGAAGCGGTCACTTATTCATCGGCTGGCCACCGAAAGTCATTGTATAACCAAATACGCATTCAAATTGCCTCCACGATATCCGATTGAAATAGAATGCGTGGCGCATCCCAAAAAGGAATGAATACCATCGTTCTTTATCGATATCGTTTAATGCATTTTGGAGCTAGAAAGTTCTTCGCCGACCCTTCAAGCACGTTAACGAATCCACAAAGATAATGGTCTATTCTCCTTGTAAGATATGCCTATCTGGCGCTGCTTATCACACAATTCTTTTGCTCACCACCTGGAAAAGGCGAGACAGAGATAATGTTTCCGGCCGCTGGACGTATTTTGAACGATTCTAGAAAAACGCTAACAAAATGCTAGGAAAGCTACTTTTCTCGAACGTCAATACGTTTACGACGTGTTGCATCTTTTCGACAGCTTGAGACCGTGTGACACGATGTCGTATCACGGTCTCAGCAAAAAAGTTTCAGATTTTTCGTTCTCGTGGAACAGTCACACAAAACGGTTTCGCAATGAACTAGGAAAGGAGGAACTCCGGGTTTTGCCTGATCCCACATTTTAAGATGCATTCTCCTTATTCCATATCCATAACGTAACTAACTTATTGCTGAAGGCTTTTTTATTTCTCTGCGTTTGTTGATGATGGATTTTTTGTTTTGCATTGCAGTGTTACGCTCCTTGAACTTCAGCTGTTGACCTCTTGAAGCTAAAACCTATAAGGTTTTCCGTTAATAAATTTCGTTAAAAAAAATAACGCACAGAATTTTGGGTTCACCCTTGATGCTACTCCGCAGTTCATTCACTGAATTTTTTTGAGGTTCACTTCCACAGCCGGGCTATCCTCTGTGCCCTCGACGTGTTGCGAAACCGTCACCCATCATGTTCTGATCATTGGTTTGTTCGAGTGTTGCCGGCAACGTCTTACTCTTCTAATCCATCCCTGTCTCGTTCCAAAATAGCTCGATGGGCTGAAAAGGAAGGGATAGAGTCCAGACAAGTTTGTATCCATTCATGGAGCGTGCCAAAATGGCTCGGTGGTTGAGGGTTGAATGTCATTCCCTCATCTGTGGTATATACGTCATGGCCCCATGTGCATGCTCAGGGTGAATCCAAATCGCTGAACGTCTAGAAAGGGGGGGGGCACCCTAATTCTAACTAACGTTTAGGAACATTGCCGAAAACCTTTTAAAATGAAAATGGCAAAGGCACGAAAGCGTATATACCTCAACCATAGCATTACATCTAAGGTTGCATTGGCTCGGGTAAAGCTGCTAGCTATGGAAAATTATGGGCGTACCCGCTCTCTAGATGTACACCAGGGATGAGCGGATTATCCGTTATCCGTTATCCATTATCCGGTTTCCGGGGGGTTTTGGCCAATCCGTTTTGTTGTTCGTTATCCGGCAATTTTCGACCGGATAACGAACAACAAATTGGCTGATCAGGTTTGGGCGTGGTATTGCACAGCTGTGTAAGCTTCGCAATCATAGGAGTGATCGCGAGCAACAATAGAGGGCATTTAAATCTAGGAGGTGGGTGAGTTCAGGCACTGGTTACGTAGTTGGAAAGACGTCTAACTTCCATCCTTCCAGGATCGTCCATTTATACCATACATCTATGAAACCCACTATGGGCTGATTTCTTCATGAGCTTTTTACCACAAGCCATATGCAGACCAAGAATGCATACAAGCTGCCTTGATAATATTACTGGCGGTCACAAGTGGAGGGCCTGGCACATCCCAAGAAGAATTGTTTAGTGCCGAATTTAGCGTTCTTTTTCACGATCGCAGTATGTAGGTAGCTTTCGGCAAAGGTATTTTAGTTTTACTGATAGACTGTTGTAACGCATTAAACACATACCGCTGAGCAGTAACGAATACAAGCAAAATGGGCACAGGTTCAATCTAAATGAGTGGAGAAAGCTACGCCTACAAATCCTACAAATTGTTGAGATTTGTTTATAGAAACGGTTTTCTGAAAGCATTTTCTGTACGCTGGTACTGGTGGTACCTCCGTAGTGTTAAGGAATTGATCCTCTCTATTAAAAATTAAAATAGTGCAATTGAACTGTACTAAACTGATTCCCCGCTGCGCATGTTGGAGCTTCATTTTAATTTAAGATTGCTTTTCAGGGACACTCTACTTCCGCTTTCCTAGTTTTCATATCTCTCTGCATAATGATTGCACAATGGCTTGCAGTGGCTAGCCTGTAGAAAGCTGGCATTTCACCCATCTCATTCCACGTTCTTCTTAGATCTTGGGATACTGTCGAACAAGAGTATCGATCCGCGTGAAACCAAGATTGTTATGCAGACTTTATTCGGCTGAGTCGGCCTAGCATAGAAAAGTCAAGAGGCATCGCGGAGCCATTCATCCAAGGATCATTCTATATGGCCATAGCCTTAATTCAAAAAAACCTGACGATTGATCAGTAAAACAACCCAACAATGGAAACTTATAAAATGCCGGCAAGTTGCTGTTCAATGAAGTAAATGTGAGTGAATAAGAGGTGAATGAGTCTCACATCTCTCCCTCCAAGGGCGACTTATGAATGTTTCCATACCGTTAGTTGGGCTGTTTTACGAATCCTTTGCCTCGTTCTTCCAATTCGTTTTAAACGGCAAAAATATGAAAAATTGTAAATCGTATTATGGAAATGTGCTTGGATGAACAAAGTCTCTCCTCATCTTTTCCAGACTTAAATTAAGGTGATCATAGCGGACATCAGAAGAGTAGAGTTTGCAGAACAGTTTTAGTTTCACAGCTTGGTGGTCTTGCTATTTGTCCTCCCTGATGAGTTTGATAGCAGTTCGCGGAACCTGTGAAGGAATCGTGGTTCGCAATTCGAACTCGGCATCGGTTTGGATGGCAATGAAGATGCGTTTCTTTTACTGAAGTTTCGTGAGAATCCCATAGGGCTTTGTTAAAGCGACTGCACTATGTTGAAAAAATCTCCATTAAAGTCGTTAGAAAGAACTTATAATTTGACAGCAGTTGCGTTCCATGTCTGATGTTGAAACTAGAGCAGTTTAAGCCCAGTTTTATTTTTGTTGTTTGTTCGTTATCCGTTTTTCCGTTATCCGGCGATTTTGGGCAAAATTATCCGTTATCCGTTATCCGGATTTGAAAATTTTGTTATCCGCTCATCTCTGATGTACACCATCAAATTGAATTGCTGGATGTATTCTATGAACCTTCCACTTATCATAAACTACTTATGTATCACCTTTTGAACCGTCACTAATCTTCTCAGCTTCGTCTGTGCATCTCCTTTTCATAAAAAGCTTTTATGTGAACAAAAAATTCCTATGTTATACCCTAGCAATGCCTCCTGTATGGAATCAGTACACCTCATCCGAATTCCATGGCGAACACCTCTACGACGGGCGCGTTTCATCTCTTGCATATGACTAAATGATGTCCTTGAGCTGTGACACATTTTCCATCGGGTTTTCTTCGCTCGACGGCGAGCGGCGGCAATTTCTAAGCGTCGTCCACCTCCGCGGCGGCATCCTCCACCCCAAATCTCATCGAGCGACCTTCGCCGTAGGTTTTAGCCGACCAAAAAACCAAAATCAGCAGGTAGCTGCGTGCGGATGCGATCGAGCCAATCGACGAGCCAGCAGCGCGGGGCAGGGAAGCCACTGTGGCTCTTCGATTTTAACTCGTTCCTCTTACCTTTTACAGAAGCACTGATGATGCCGAATGATGTTACTGTCTACTTTTCTGCTCCAGAAAGCACGTTTTTTTGGTCTGTATGGGTCCCACTATTAGTAAAATAAAAAGAGAATAAGAAAAGATGCCACCTTAGGAAATCCCTTTTCAAAGTGACTTCCTTCTTATCTTGGAATTTTTTTCTATATCCAGACGATAGTAAGCAAAACACTTTAACCGGATCTATCTAGTCGGGGGGGGGGGGGGGGGGGGACTTCACTCCTACTCTTTGACCACGGCGGCAGAAAGCCAACTAGTTCAAAAAGATAACACCCTGAACTGATTTAAACTGATCTAAAAGAGGTCCTTTTTTGCATGTGTTAGGCTTCGGCCACGAGAGGCCAGGCGAGAGCTTACGTTTGTTTTACGGTGTTGGCCAATCCCTTTTGGGATGCGCCACGCATTCTACTACTGCGGGATATATGTAGTGGAGGCGATTAGATGCGTATTTGACCACACAATGACTTACAGTGGCCAGCCGATGGGCAAGTCAGCGCTTTGTCCTTCCCAGACAAATCTGCTACCAATTCACCGACCCCTGAGGTATGGAGGGTTTGGTTAGCCTAGGCGGGAAATCCGAACCAGGAACCTGGTATCGGGTTCACGCGACGGCCGGCGCCTCCTGAGGATGCGCTACACGCGCCCTAGGACAGATCCCCTTATTCCCACACAACTCAAAATGCGATTGACAAACCCTGGTCAAGGAAGGCAATAAACGCTGAGATAATATCAACAAAGTTCACAGAAATTGAACATGGCTGGCCTACATAACCAAAAAGAAAATCCACGTTGAAAGCTCCGAAAGAGCATTTACACATCTATCTAGCATCTTTCTTTCTATCCGAGATCACTATTATCACCGCTTCTTTCCGAAGGATGGAGATGCCTTCGAAGAGCACCTCAAGTGGTGCAAACACTATCGCCTCGGATTGACCGCGGTCATGCACTGATGGTTGTCTCGCTGCTCTCTATTTTTAGATTTTCGTTATCATTTGAAGGAAACTCGTAATTGTGTCTGCTGGAGGCTCCCTGTCATCCACTTCCTCCTAATTAGGATTTTATGCTTATGTTGTGCTCTTATTTTCGCTGGAGTTCTTCATAGCGTCTGAATCGCTATGAAGAACTCAGGGTGCAGGAATATGAAGAAAGCAGACTCGGGGTTCCCTTTCAGGATTTAATTGGTTTCAGATTAGTATTATTTAAAGAAGCGCGTGTAGCGCAGCTGGAGGAGGCGCAGGCTGTCGCCTGCACCTGATACCAGGTTCTTGGTTCGGATTTCCCGCCCAGGCCAACCAAGCCTTCCATCCCTCCGGCGTCGGTGAATTGGTACCAGGCTTGTCTGGGAAGGATAAAACGCTGACTTGCTCATCGGCTTTCCACCGCAAGCCACTGTATGGCCAAATACACATTCATATCTCCTCCACGACATTCCGTAGAAGTAGAATGCGTGGCGCATCTCAAAAGGGAATGAGTAGCGCCGTTCTTTATCCTTTTATCCTTAGTTATTTGAAGGTAATAATATTGTTCCAACTATTTACAAAGACTCCTAACATTTTTACGAATAATGTAACCTTGATACTAAGGTAGTTGGATGAATCAACTAACCAGACTCCTCGGCCTCATACTATGTACGATGGTAGCCTTCCATCTTCTTTTCCACCAGAGCCAGTGATCAGTTACACTTTTAACGCAATTATCTAAAATCAACAACTGAAAGACCTTGCCATCAGATTTTGAGCACATTTGGCTTAATTTCTCGAACAATTCGCAGCAGCATCTCCACTCATCCCATTCAGGTGCCAAAATAGTCCAATGATTCATACTTATAAATCTCACAGCGAATTCGTCGCTCGTGAGGCTCTACTAGATTCAACGCCACTTTTTTTCTAAGGCACCGCATTAATCAACCATCTTTGGTATGCGCCACGCATTCTGTTTCTGTGGAATGTTGTGGAGGCGTTTTGAATGCGTATTTAATATAGGAGTTGCGATTGTCAATGGACAAGTCAGTAGTTTATCCTTTCAATACAAGTCCAGCACCAATTTGCCGACCTACGGTGGATGGAGGACTTGGTTGGCGTGAGAGGAGAATCTGAACCAAGAACCTGGAAGCGGGTGCACACGACAACGAGCACCTCATCCGACTACGTTGCAATGTGCTCTATAGCAGAGAACTTCTAACCAACCTTGACTGCCAGAGATGTCGTGCGTAATGATTCAGAGGACTTGTCCCGGTCGTCGTGGCAAGTACGTCAGGATTCAGAAGGCGAGTCGCAGTCGTTGCGAAGTGAGCGCTTGGATTCAGAAGGCGTACCACAAACATTGGGCACCTGTCGACCAGATTTAAAAGACTGGGATGGGATGGTCGTGGTGGGATGATATCTTTCTCATCGCTCTTCCGGATGAAGATCTCTGTTTGTCTATGGAACACACCAGATTTGAAGCTTGGAAGAGACCTTTTAAGGCAGAAAACTCATACAGAGCACTGGGTGCCTGGTTGAATTCTTCAGTTCCTTTCGTTTTCTAGCCTTTTTTCAATGTTTCCAATTTTAAATTTTCTTATGTTCTCGGCGTCACATTCGCTGCATTTTTACGTATAATTTGTCTAATTTTAAATGGGGCACATATAACGCAGTCGGAGGTGGTGACGACTGTTGCGTAAACCTGACCGGGTTCTTGGTTTGAGGTCAACCTGGCCCTCCTCCCTCCGGGGTCGGTGAATTGCTACAAGTGAATTCTGCCAGGGATAAAGGCTAACTTTTTCATCGACTAGGCATCGCAAATCATTGTATATGCCTAAAAAAGCACTCAGATTGCCTCCAGACATCCCGACATGGAAGTAGAATGAGTGGCGCATTCCAAAAGCTATTGAGTAACTCCATCCTTTGTCCTTTTATCCTTTGATTTATGTAAATGAGAAGCACTGCAGATTTGTTTTAGGGCTGTCCTGTTCGCGTTTGCGTTCTGTTAGTGGCTCGATCCGGATTTCCATGAAAAAGTCTCCAAAGTGCTTAATTTCCGTCGCAATAGTAGGGCATAATTCGCTGATTGCTTTGACCTGAAAGCGCACCAGTGACTGTGACAGCCGGTCGACCAGTTCAAACTGAGGCGAGCGAGAGGGATATGAGCTTCGTAGCCAAACAAACAGTCTCCAGGCCATCTGTTTCTGCAGCCAAAGCTTAAACTAGGCTTCTGAACCTCGACCCTTGACTCATTTCGAGCCTCAATGCCATCAGAAACGCCTTACCATGGCGCTGAGCTGATCGGCTTACCTGGTCGGCAGCAAGCTCTGCTACGCATACACACCACCTCCTCCTCCTGCAGCTCGGCCGCGGTCAGTGGCCACCCTCGATCGCTGAACGGGTGTTAAGCCGGTCCTCGCTCCTTCCTACGGCATGTTTGTTTGTGGAGTTCTCTTCTCGTCGTCGTCGTGGCCGTCGGTCGCACCACTTGTAAACCACACGTTCGACAAGCTGCCGTCCGGCGAAGGTTCTGGCACCGTAACCGGACCTTGAAGCTGTTCATCCGCATGGCTCGCCTGGTCTGTATTGTCTGGTGGTATCTCGAGACCACAGACTTCTTCTATACCTCAACCATGAGCTGGCAGCCCTTTTCTACACAACGCAGTTTCGTCATCTTTTCTTCTTTTTTAGTCAATATTCGTCTTATGTGACCAATCTCGATGTTTCCTCAGATTTAAAATTAATGAATTAATTAATTATTTAATAATTAAATAAGTATAAAAAGGATGAAGGATAAAGGTCGGCGTTATTCAATCCCCTTTGGGATGCGTCACTCATTCTACTTCTACGGGATGTCGTGGAGGCGAGTTGAATGCGTATTTGGCCATACAATGACTTGGGGTGGCCAGTCGATGAAGAAGTCAGCGCTTTGTCCTTCCCAGACAAGTCTGGTACCAATTCACCTACCCTGGGGGGATGGAAGGCTTGGTTGGCCTGGGTGGGAAATCCGAACCTTAGAACATGGTATCGGGTGCTGGCGACAGCCGGCGCCTCCTCCGACTGTGCTCCACGCGCCCAAATAAGTATGATATTCAAATAATAAATTAGATAACGCCGTCTTTTATCCTTCATCCTTTTATTCGAAATATTGACCACTTACTTAAACTGTTTGTTTTTTATCGGATTTTATAAAATTCAAAATTAATGCTAAATATATATATATATATATATATATACATTTTTAAAGGAAAACTTTGCTTAAGTTCATATAAAATGCCTATAATATCTAAATATTGAACAAAAAGAACGTGAAAAGTATAACACCTTTTTTCAACTGATGAGCCACCGAGGAGGTGATATATTGAAAAAGATTCGTCTGAAGGGAGGCGGCGGAAGAAACCATTAAAGTTCCTTTTACTCTTCTATATTATTCAGTTATATTTAAGAGTTTTGCGATAATTGAAAGGGTGCGGTATCAACCCTTTCTGGTAAGCGATAAAGGATAGGGACCGTGGCAGCGCAGCCAGAGGAGGCGCTGAACTGGATGCCAGGATTCTGGTTCGGATTTTCCGTCCAGGCCAAGTAAATTTTCCATCCCATCGGGGTCGGTGGGCGCGTGTAGCGCAGTCGGAGGAGGCGCCGACGGTCGCGTCCACCCGGTGCCAGGTTCCTGGTTCGGATTTTCCGCCCAGGCCAACCAAGCCTTCCGCCCCTCTGGGGTCGGTGAATTGGTACCAGACTGGTGTGCAAGACAGAACGTAGACATGTGCATCAGATAGGCACCGCATATTATTAGGTTGGCAACTAATTTCGTGGACTCTCAAGCGCCTCCAACAAAAGTGTTCATAAACAAATAACAAATAACAGTTTTCAACCAGAGTAAGATCTTTTGGGACGCGGGACTGCTTCCCATTTATCAGCTGCCTGGCCCATCCCACAGCTGTAGAATTCTTGTGATTTTGAAGCGAAGAATCCTTGGAGGTGCATTTTGACATGGTCCACATTAATAAATCGTCCTCCAACCAAGAAGCGCTGCAGTGAGCTATGAAGGTGCTGGTCATTTGGCGCACAGCCTGTGCTGTAAGGTGGGTGAGTTAGACGCTCCCAGCTGAGGTCTTCGATTTTTTGAAGCTTCTGATTTGCGACGTGTGATCTGGCGTTATCTTGCTGATAGATAATTCCGCTCCTGAAAATCTGTCTGAACCGATTCCAGCTGAGTTCAGCCTGCGCGCGGCCAGGTTGAGAAGAGTAAATTACAGCATTAATGCTGGAACCGTTCTTGACGAGCTCCCAGAAGTTAATACCTTCTTGACATCACCAAACGGAGAGAACGTATCGAACCGGACGCCTCAAAAAATAGAAGACCTTGACTGGGAGCGTCAACTCATCCACCTTACAGCCCAGACCTTGCGCCGAGAGGATGCCACATTTTTAGTTCGGTGCAGTACTTCTTGGTTGGAAGACGATTTATTAATGTGGACCGGGTCAAAATGCACCTCCAAAGAGTCTTGGCCTTAAAAGCACAATAATTCTATGGCAGTGGGATAGACCAGCTACCTGATATATGGGAAGCACTTCTGCGTTCCGAGGGATCTTATTTCGATTAAAGATTGTCATTAGTTATTTGTTAATAAATACTTTTGCTGAAGATTCTTGAGAGTCCACGAAATTAGTTGCCAACCTAATATTATATAGGCAAAATACGACACGACATCGACATCCCGCAGAAGTAGAATGCGTGGCGCGTCCTGACAAGCAGTGATTAGCGCCGTCCTTTATTCTTTTGTTATTTATGTTTTGCTTACTAAATTACTATAATCTTCCAAAATTATTTTTGACGATAGTAAAGTTAAATCTTTACGGGCTACGCCATGCATTCTAGATTTCAAATTTATTACACATTTGTCCTAAACCTGTCCTGACGTCTTGAGTCATCCGACATGAAAGGCAACGTCTCCGCTTTTTCAATGAAGCTAAATCAGTGATTCTTTACTGTTTTTAAAGGTTGAAGGTTTAGCCGACCACTTCGCCTAAATCTCAAATTTACTTGACTGCAATGGATTACCACCGTTTACCTTCTGCGACACACACGCATCCAACGACTTAAGTAATTCTTCGTAGAAAAATTAGAGGGCAGACATGGTTCAACGAAACGATCCGCCTAGGATCCGATTGGGCTGAAGTATGTGATCACTATACTTGTGCTCGAACGAATATATACATTTATATGTATATACATTCGAACAAATTAGTCGAATAGTCGAATATTCGATATTTCCGGATTATCGATTATTCGTTTGAACTCAAATATCGGTGGTTTTCAAAAGTCGTACAATCGTTCGAATTCAAACATCAATGGTTTTTAAAAGTAGGATATTTGTATTCGTTTCGAATATCGAAAGTGAGCCATATTCGAATATTATTCGAGAATCAATTATTTCGACATTATTCGAAAATCGCACGATTTTCTTCGAAGAACGTACAAACTTCAGACCTTTAAGCGCAGAACCTGATTCAAACAAATTGTTCAACTATTTGAATATTCGAATAAATGAAAAATAGGGCTTATTCGATTTTCGATAATGATGCGAAAAAATCATTTGTGCATCTGCTCGAGACTTCTCGTTATAGAACAGAATTGTTCATTCACTCGTCCGGTAAAATGTTCACATCGAAGTTATTGTTTATTGATTCGTTCAAGAAATTTTCTTAAAATCGCAACTTATGTGATCTCTACGCAATATGGGGAGGCGCTGTCCCCGACAATATTACTCAGACATCTGAAAACCTTTTGTATGTGAGGAAAGAGCACTAATCGTCCATTTCTATGAGAACGACAGCAAAATTGATTTTTAACTGTTTTGCTTTCAATTTAGTCTCTTCAAACTACTTTGCAAAGATGTGACGCTAAACTGGCTTAAGAGAGAACTTTCCTTTTACATTTACTAACTGAGACAGAGCACAATGTTGGTGCTTGCCTTACTTTTTAGCGGTACTCCTCCCCCTTGTAGGATGGGATGTTCCGGCTAGGATGATCCGTTCTTCTTTCTTCCACAATTCGCTGAGGATTTCCATCAAATACATAGAATAATGCCCTGACTCTTTTAGAAAAAGTGCTCCTTTGCGAGCAGAAGTATGCAGGTGGTGTTCCACTACCAAATCCTATTCGAGTCGGTACCATCTGGAATCAGAATGCGTGGCACTTCTGGAAAGTGAATTATTGATGCTCATTATCACTTCTCCTCCTACAAATCTCGACGCGAGCGCTCACAAAGTGACCATCTCACCTCGTATCGTTTCAATGGCTTTCTTCTGTTTTCCACCATGATTCATCACTTTTTCAGCTTTCGCGGATGAAGTCGTCGACTGGTTCTGGATCCATGCTTCTTGGCTGCTGCGCGATCACGTTCTTAGTGAACACTGCATTTCCTCGTTCTTTTTTTGCACAAAAACTGAACTTTTCATGAGTCATTCGTAATTTCGTGCTTCTATCTACGTATGTGTAGCCTTTTTACGTGAAACTGATAAGCTGAGCCCTTTCCAAATCAATCGGGGTAGTCAAGAAATAAAACAGGACATCTTGAAACTTAAACTAAAAAGCTTCTTTCTAACCTTGAAAAAGGCTAGTTCGTCAAAACGCTGGTCGCAATAAGGAAATTTATTATTATTATTATTATTATTATTATTATTATTATTATTATTATTATTATTATTATTATTAATATTATTTATTACATGGCTGTAAATAGAAACGGTATAGCATAGTATCCATATGACATTGGATAACGGTCTAGGCCAAAGTAGTATAATTGGAAAGATTATGCAATAACAAAGAACCCTGAGATAAATGAGAAATAGACGATTTATACCAAACCTGGCAGGCAAAAAAGATCAAAACTCAGTTGCAAAATACCCAGGTTTTGAGAACGTCGAACTTGGATAACTATACGTACTTCTCAGTCTATTCAGGTGTTCAGTCGTGATCTAAGAGCTCGCTTTCAACTTTCTTGTCGTTGCTGAACTTATAGAGTGGTGGAGTTCACCCACCTCTCCTCCCGTCCAATTGGAACAGAGATCTGACGACCTTATTGCGGTAAATTCCGCCCAGCTTCATCTTTCTGTACTTTTGATGAATTGGTGAAGCTATCTATGTACCTTGGACTCGTGCAGCGCAGTCGAATGAGGTGCCTTCTGTCGCGAGCACCCGATGCCAGGTTCTTGGTTCGGATTTCTCGCCCAGGCCAACCAAGTTTTGCATCCCTCCGCGGTAGGTGGATTGGTACCAGACATGCCTGGGAAGGGAAAGGCGCTGGTTTTTTTCATTGGCTTGCCACCCAAAGGAGGGGATCTGAAGGCATATAATGCCCAAATACGCATTCAGATCCCCTCCACGATACTTCGTAGAGATAGAATGCGTGGCGCATCCTAAAAGGGAAGAAGTTACGCCGTCCTTGATCATCTATCCTTACCTAGCTAGCTTACGGTCGCACAGCTAATATGTAAGCCCTTCCTAGGTAGAAGGCTACGAACGGCACCATTATCCCTACCGAAATCGATGGCGAAGCACTGGTTCAGCTGGATTGCATGAACAATTAGCCGCTGATTGTCTGGGTCGCGCAGGCGCAGGCGCACGCGCCAGCGCGTGCTCGGGCGGAACGCCGTCGTCCGTCCGACCGGACGGACGACGGACACGTTTGCTAAGCGATTTACGCGCTCGCTGACCGAAACAAAGCGATCAGCAACAAGCCGTGCAACAAACTCCTCCGTACACCGTGCTCGGTGCGTTTTTTGGGATGGCGTTGTCAATCCGGATTTCTATTAATAGACAGTTGTAGGCGAAACGGCAGGACGACGGAGTATGAGGTAAGGTTCTGTGTTTCAATACATTTCCTCCTGCTATCAGTGGATATACATATTAGGTTTATCGGAAAGCTTTGGTAGGGGTTCCTTCAAAGGTTCAGTATTTCCGGCTTTGCATTGATATCCAGTGGTATTCGTAGAACATTCTCGAAGCCTCTCTGCAAAACTCGTATATAAAGAAATGTGAAAGCGAAAAACATAAAAATACAAATCTTCATTCTCCAAAGTGGTTCGTTTAGCCACCTATCTCCAGACGAACCTTTTTATAACATCTTTCCGGTGGCTCCTCAGCCAAGAGGAAGGTATTACGTTTTTAAATGTGAAAATTACTAATTTCAATTCCGCCAACTTTAATGGTTCTAAACGTAGAATGCTTTTAAAAACTTTAATCTCATGATTTTCCGTGGGTTTTAGTGCAATGTCAACTCCAAAAGAGCATCTTCGAGCAATCACGAGTGGCCCTGCGGCACTGGAGCGACGTCAGCAGTCCACATCATCAACACCGCACTGGAGCAGGACACCACTATCATCAGCACCGCCAATGGTTCGCTCGGTCGGCAAAAGGAGACGTAGACTTCAAAGACAAACCTCTGGTGGGACGCCCCCAGGCAGGGAAGACTTCGACGTTTTCGACGCTGTCAGGGAGGATCCAGAAGCCTTCCCCCCACCCCCCGATGTCTTGCTGCAAGACTCGGATGCACCTAATCGACAGTCGTCAGCCCCCCCCCCCCTCCCTACAAGCCCTCGTCTGCTGAAAAGTTCGGACTTGATGGATCCCGTCTGTCTTGAGTGATACTAGCTTATCCGTCTGCCAGTCTCTCCTTCTCAACTCACCTCGCAAGGAGTTTCTAGGAGACTTTAGACCGGATTCATAAATGACTTTACTTAGAGTTATGTGGGTAATGGGTAGAAATTGATGCATTGCCAGGAATTCACAAAAGCTTGAAGGTGGATGAATGGTGGGATAGAAGTATATCATTCACAGAATTATATCATGACATGATTACCAAACTTGCCCCCCCCCCCCCCCACTATTTTAGGTTGGTAGATATATCCATTACCATTAATCACTACAATTACCTTACCAGTCGTGAATCCGCCCTCCGGTTACTGGAGATGAGAGTTAGGTTCTCTACGACTCCAACGCACACCGTGCCGCTTGGCTACTTCGAGGTAAAGAGCTACCTACGCAACTAAAGTCGAATGAGCACTTTAAGAAGGTTCTTCCATGCTGCTTCTAGGATCCGAAGGGAATGCTGTACTACATAAGAGCTGCTCTCGCAAGGGTATTCGGCCACCGCTGTCGGTTACGCCACTCAGCTCCAGAGATTTGCGGAGGCTGTACGGGAAAAATTGCCGAGACGACCTTCTATGCACCTTCTTCAGGACAGACCTCATGCAGCTAAAGTGAACCACAAAAAAAAATCGAGAAGCTAGGGTGAAAGACTGTACCCTATCAGCCATATTCTCCTGGCATATCCTCCCTCAGGATATCACTACCACTTGTTCGTTCTCTAAAGGCCTCCTGGCTAAGAAAAGTTCTACAAAGTTTGTAGATTTTAATCGGGCGGTCGCCAACTTCGTCGACATGCGGTCTTCCCACCTCGGGAAAAAAGGAGCAAGACCTGTCCAGTAGGCGGAGCACTATGGTGATTAACAATCTGATTCCTTTTGAGTGATTTTCATGGTGTGCTCAATAAAGAAATAAAGAAGAAAATGAACACCCTATCAAGACCTTCCAATTAACCTAGTACTTAGGAACCGTAGGGATATGCGAGGGCCTAGTATAAAGGATGAAGAACGGCGTTACTCAATCCCTTTTGGAATGCGCCACGCATTCCACTTCTACGATGTCGTGGAGGCGATTTGAATACGTATTTGGCCATACAATGACTTGCGGTGGCCAGTCAATGAACAAGTCAGCGCTTTATCCTTCCCAGACAAGTCTAGTGCCAATCCACCAGGGAAGGAAGACTTGGTTGGCCTGGGCGGGAAATCCGAACCAGGAACCTGGTATCGGGTGCAGGCGGCAGTCGGCAGTGCGAGGGCCTAGTACCAGAAGTAAGTAAAGGGAGAAGAGCTGCATAGAAGCCATCAAGATTGTAGCTGGAGTAGCGAAGACACGCGTGCCGAGCCTTCTTCTTACAACTTCTTAGCCTTGGAAATTTTCAGTTCATGTTTCCACTAAGATCTCAGTTTTATCGAAACCGAAAAAAATCCCTGGAAAATTGGACACTCTTCCCTAAAAAACTTGGAATTCGGTCGGTAGACCATCAGCAAACAACGGAAGCCGCGAACATTCGCATACGAACTGGCCACTCGAACACTTGTTCTCGTTGCGCTCGCCATTCCGTCCATCCGCCGCGGCGACAGATTCTCAAGCGGGATGGACGGGACGCGATTCGCGCCGCGCATGCGCCCTCCTCCCTTGACGGCCGGACATACGTTCGTTTAGGCGAATCATCCATCATTCTTTTCTCAAAAACACGGCGAACGTCTTAGTTAGGGAACTACAAAAACGTAGACTGTGCAGATTTCGGTTCCATCTATGGTTTTGAGATGAATTTTCTTATCTTTCAAAATTTTCTAATTCTATTACATTTCTTTTTTATTTGGTTTTTGTTTTATTCTTATTCTTTTTATTATCGTTCTGTTTTTATTAACGGCACTAATTTTAGCTATTGCATTTATTTGTTATATTTCTATATCTCAAATCTTCACAACCTTTGCCATACTATAGTACAAAGGCATAAAACTGAATGTTTCTATAAAATTTCGCCAATGTCTATTGCTTTAAGGAACCAAGCTGTCTTTTATTTGGTTCAACCGTCTAAACCGTCCTTTATTTATTTAATTACGTCATAAACGACGTGCCATACTCATTAGAACATGGTCCAGAACAGAAATCAAGGAAATCGGAGAAAAGCTGAAAGAAAAAACAAACAAAACAGAAACAGCACTAGAAATAACTTTATTTAGTTTTATTCTGCCTTTTTATAGTGTAATTATATTGTTTTGACACCATTGTGTTGATTTTTCATATTTCAGCTTACGGGTGCGTATAGCGCAGTCGGAGGGGGCATCGGTCGTCGCTTGCACCCGATACCAGGTTGTTGGTTCGAATTCTTCGTCAAAGCTAACCAAGTCCTCCAGCCCCTCATGGTCGGTGAATTGTCATCAGACTGTCTGAGAAGGACAAAGCGCTGTCTTGTTCATCGGCTGGCCACCGCAATTTATTGTATGGCCAAATACGCATTCATATCACCCCATGACATCCCGTAGAAGTAAAGAGCGTGGCGCATCCCAGAAGGGATTGGGTATCGTCGTTCTTTATTTTTTTTTACCTCTCTATGTTCCGTAAAGAGATTGACTATCACGGATTTTTGAAACTTTATGAAATGCTGACGCATTTCGAGGGCTCTATTCTGCCAGAGAATAAAAAGGTTGTTTGTCACTCTATGTAGGATTCGCCACGTATTCCACTTCCTCACAATATTATGGATGCCTACTCATGATTATTGTCCTATTCAGCATGATACAAAAAACTGTTGCTCTGCCAATCATTCCGACAATGAAACGTATTTTTCATTGACTTTGATGAGGAACCTGAACTCGTGATGAACCGGAAAATGAAACAGGCTTGTTCATGACTGAAATATTTGAAGTCTCGAATCATTTCTTGCACACTACCTACGATCAAGTCACTTATTTGAATTAGAGAAAAGAGGATTCCCACTACTTTACTACGTCAGAAGTGGAATGCATGGCGCATTTATGAAACAACAAATTGCCGCCAATCTTTATCTTTCACTTTATTGACAGAAAGCTACCTTTACCTCTTGTTTTATCATGCCTAGTTCGCTGCGTTTAGTTTACTATTGCATCACTATTTTTTACTATACACTATATATTTACTATTATTTAGTTTACTATCACTTCCTTTTATGCTTTATTTTTTCTTTTCAAAGCGCTCATTTCATCTGTTGCTTGTTGTTTCACAGCTACTACTACTATTTTTTTACTTATAAACATTTCTCTGATTTAATTTCGTATTGCCTATTCGTAATAAATTTTTATACAGTCAATAACATTTCTCTTTATTTTTCTCTTTATTTTTCTCTTTCTTTTATTTTTTCAATCTGTTAGAGTAATAACTAAAAATTCTACTACGTGTCTCTTTAAGTTGCATTCGGACAATCGTTCACTATTTGAGCTTCAGGAGGTATAAGAAAAATTATCAGAGTTAATCGAATCCTAATGTGCCACACGTTCGGATTCTGATTCATATGGTGAGGACAATTTGGAAGAGTTTTTCTCCTGTACACTACCTTGAATGGATCGGTACAAGACTTGAGCGGTAGTCGGCGCCTCCCTCCACTGCACTTCCTGCATCTTAGTTCTTAACGATAAAAAGGATGAAGCGGTCAGCGCTATCCAATCCCTCTTGCGCCACGAATTCTAGTTGTAGGCGAAATCCTTAGGCCAGTGCCAAAAACTGTCTGGTAAATTCAAGATTTCGTATAGAAGTGTTTAGCCCCTTCCATCATTCTGCTGTAAAACCACTCCGTACGATTCCAGGCTGTGGCCGTAGCTGTAGCGGTCGCACTTCAGTGCCCGTTCGGACACACCAGCTGCGGTGATTGCCCTACAAAAAAAAACGTCGGTACGCGTTACAATGGCACTGAGCAGTAGGGCATTGTCGGTCGCAAACCGATTTACTACGTGCTAAAAGCTCGGTGACGACCAACTCCGCAAGAGCCCGGCTATTGCTCGACTTCTTGCCGCAACGGCTTTGACTTGGCAGTTCTAGAAGAAATCCTCGGCTCCTTTTGTTCTAGCGAATTCATATGCATTTGAAATTATTCAATCTTTGTACCAGAATTACCTGCATAGGAATGAGCGCTGAGTTGATCATCGGCTGCTCATCGCAAGTCATTGTGTGGCCAAATACGAATTCAAGTCGCTTCCACGACATCCCGTAGAAGTAGAACGCGTGGCGCATCCCAAAATGGATTGAGTAATGTCGCCCTTTATCCTTTTTCCTAGGTAACTTTACAAGGAGGGTCTTCACATCGTCTCAAAAAAAGCATCAAACTTTTCTTTCTGTTTCTGAAAAGCTTTTTAGCTAAAATCATTTATTAATAACATAATTACACCATTTCGACTTTATACTGGACACTTTTTATTTTAAACACTTATGCAAGGAGATAAAGGAAAGTAGAGGTAGAGCGCGTAGCGCATTCCAAATGGATTGAGTAACGCCGCCCTTTATCCTTTATCCTTTATCCTAGGTAACTTAACAACGAGGGGTCTTCACATTGTCTCAAAAACCATCAAATTTTTTGTTCTTTATTTATGAAGAAATGTTTATCTAAAATCATTAATAATAACAAAATCACACCATTTTGACTTCATTCTGTACACTTTGTATTTTAAGCAGTTATGCAACGGAAAAAAAGAATAGCGCTACTTAATTCGCTTTGGGGAATTTTTTAGAAATATTCGATAAATACAAGGAGGGGCATTCACATTGTCTTAAAAAACCTCATACTGTTCTCTTTTTTCTGAAATGCTTTTTGCTAAAAATTATTCAATATTAACGGTTTTTTCTCATTTTTGCTTTATATTGGACACTTTTCAATTTGAACCGTTATGGAGAGGAATAAGGAATAGCGCTTCTTAATCCACTTTGGGATGCGCCAAGCATTCTACTTCTATGAGATGTCGTGGAAGCGGAATGTATGCGTACTTGACCTGTGCAATAATTTGTGATGTCTAGCTGATGACAGTGCTTTATCATTTTCACGCAAATCCGGTACCAATTAACCTCGGAGAGGTGGAATGCTTGATCGGCCGGGGTGCGAATTCGAAACGAGAGTCTGGTATCTAGTGTGTGCCGTAACCGGCGCCTCCTCCGACTGCACTACCACGCCATTCATTTACCTATTTTTAAAGATACACTTTTAAAATCAGTGTATACCCTATTGCC
Source organism: Heligmosomoides polygyrus polygyrus (assembly GCA_947396885.1). Taxonomy (NCBI): domain Eukaryota; kingdom Metazoa; phylum Nematoda; class Chromadorea; order Rhabditida; family Heligmosomidae; genus Heligmosomoides; species Heligmosomoides polygyrus. The sequence continues at coordinate 12,824,869 of OX377205.1, forward strand.
AAAACGACAACGGTTTTTGACGATGATAAACTATTATATTTTCTTAAAGAATTTTTGCGTTAAAGACTTATCTTAACACGGTGTCTTGTTCTAAAAAATATGTACATTTTTTGAATGATCACGAAATTCCTTAGTCTAACCTATTCGTTATATTTTTCTGCATCTTTGTTGTTTAAATGGTTTGATATAAAGAGTTTTTAAATTACAATGTGTTTTTGATCAGCTATGAAAAGAGTTTTTCGTGTAAAGAAGAGATTGAGCCGTGCATCCCTATATTATACGGAAATGTTCGCTTGATTGATAGTGTAAACGCTAATTACTAATGTTTCGCAGTTATGAATTGTGATCGCTTTTGTTGTTGCTTTGTGTATGAGCATGAAACAAGCATCCCGCCATTTTCTTCTACAATTCAGTAAATAACGCGATAGAGGACGAATGTATGGCCTAATCTCCAATGCTTTGTTTACCAGCGACTTAGGGTAGAGCTAAAAACATTGCTCGAGGTCGATACCCATATGCTTAAACGGTCCACCTAATTTTCGACGTGTTCGGGTAAGTAACAGTACATCTGATCTATGAGCGAATGGACCGTGGGTGGGTTCTCTATTTCGAGATAGAAGGAAGAACAGCGCACTGACTTCTTCACTAGAATCTGACACGTTTTCTTGGCCGTAGTCCTTTCTCTACCAAGCCTCTGCTAGATGTCACAACGATGTTTTGTTGCGATCAAAACTTCTAGCGCCAGGCGGGACTCGAACCCGCACCTCCCTCTGACCGGGCCGTAATGCTCTACGCCATTACACCTCTGCTAGATTCCAAAATGTACGTTTCAGGGAGATTATCGAGGCCATGATACTTCTGCGCACTTCACGGGCATCGTCTATCAGCATTAACATTCTCGAAGTGTCTCCTACTCCTGAAGAAGATGACAATGGCATCAGATGTCGTTCCCTGACGTCAATACGAGGAATGAATATTTCATTTTACTTGCCTTGTAGGAGTTTCCTCCTGATAACTAGCGTCGGCCGTCTAGGAATTGTTTGTGCGTACAGTTTCATCTGCCGGTTCACGAAGTCACGGCGATAACTAGTTCGACGTTGGCGAGTTTTTCACCGTGGTCAGGTCGTCATAAATCGTACTCGTGAATAGCTAGCTAGCTCTCCAATCATTGCTGATGGCTAGTCGGTGCTTCTGCGTGCGCTGTGTCTGTCCGGCCGCCAACCAGTTCCACCTCGTTCGTTTCGTTTTGTTTCGTCGTCGATGCGCATCTTCGAGTAGCTACGCCTCAACGACGAGAAGTACAGAAGGCGGTGGCGGTGTGTCCGATCTTCGACCTCCATTAATCACATTATTAGATGGAGTGGCCGACGTCTCGCCCCGTTCTTTTCACCGGCCAAATCTAGGTGCAGTACAGCGACGATAAGGACGATAAGCCATTTCGCACAAAACACAGTCGCACTAGTGATTAACAAGTTGAATAGAGGGAAGGTTTGGAACTGATTCCGTAGTTTAAAAAAATTTTATCATCAATATTTCCAGTTATAAAGGTGGGACACGCGTCTTCTGCATCTACAATTTAGTTTCTACATGCACCTTTGAAACGTCTATGTCGCGAAGGCGAGCAGCACTGGAAAGTGAGAATCCCCGCAATCCAATCATAGCCAAGCAGAGCACTGACCGAACACACGAAAGCCAATCAGAATATTATGTATAACCTCGCCTCTAGATGGCACACTCAATCGATGAATTTCTGCAGCGCTTCCTCCACCTCCTGAAACTACCCACCTTCACGACGTGGACCCTACTTTTATAACTATCATTTAAGTTTTAAGTTCCTGCTTTCTCTGACCCACTCTATTGCAGTTTCTGGCAATTATAGGTCCATTTATACGTTTTCGTAATTGTAATATGAAGGGATATACGGAGAACGAAGCTGATTAGTACGATTAACTTCCAGGCCTTCAAAGGTGAGCGGTTGCGAAAATGACCATAGTTTGTACGGTACTTGTGGTTAATTTGGCCTGCTTGGCGAGGATGGGATGCACCAGCCAATAGGAGTGGGTGTCGTCCGCAGCAGATGGGATGATATCCTAAGGGACGTCTACGCTCAATGCTTTGGCTGGAGTTCTCCTGTCTACCCATGCAGGCTTCACTGACTACTAGTATTAAACGGCTCAACAGGGCTAACCGTTTAGTTAGGATTTTTAAAAATTAAAAATGCGCTAAAACTGCATTTTAAGATGCTCCACACATTCCATCTCGCGGGATTAAAAAATTCTAGAATTCCATACGCTTTGTTCTGTATGAGGAGTTTTTTTTAATTAGAAAATTCGATATAAGCCAAACTGAATTACCTTTGGAAATACAGAAAATTATTTTACCCACCTTGGAGAGTCTATGTCTAATCTAAATGACACACATTTTTATACGGAGAATATTCAGTTTGATTCCAAAAGCGTCATGCTTTTTTGGAAAAGTGCTCAATTTAGCCAGGCCAGCATCCAGTTCAACTTGAAATATGTGAATGCCATTTTTCAAATAAAATCTGGACACTTTTCAAATTAAATTGGACACTCTTCTAAGCTGGTCTATGAACTTTGAAATCCAACCTAACGTCTTCCAAATCGAAATGAGCTTTTTACATGTTGAACTAGAGAATCCAAGATAATCCAAGAATAATTTTTTGAAGAAAATTTTAGTATAACTTTCTTGAAAGTTTTAATTTATTAGGTTGTCCCATAAGTTCCCGCCGTTTTTTCAACGATTCATTGCGGATTTCGCCGGCAGTCTGTTGCATAGCGCTATACAGCTTTCGAAAGAAAATGAGTTACGCTATCAGAACATATATTGCATTTCTTTTTTATCCTGAACTTTGTCAATTTTTAGGTAGTTAAAGCGAAAAGTGGAAAAGTGGCCATCGCCGACAGTTGCTTCGCTACGCTTAGGTTTAAATTTTTTGTGCAGTTTTTTGTAGCATTTAAAAGACAATGCTCTGTACTACAAGAATACGTGTTGATCTTAATTGCTTACATGTCCTTTATTGATTTTAGGCCATCAAATTGGAACTTCCGACTTTTCCGATCGAATTTTATCGACAGCTCCTGCTCTAGTGTGGACTTTTTTGCTTGGTGTTATAGAATATCAACAACTGAACAAGGAGAATGAGTTGTTGGTGAAGACGATTTTTCTCTTTTTGGCATTTTGCTGATATTCGACAGAAATCAGCTTGAGCCAATAAACGCGACACAAATTCTTATTGAGCAAGACACCCTCTTCCGACATATAATAAAGGATAAAAGGATAAAGGACGGCGTTACTCAATCCCTTCTGGGGTGCGCCAGCGCACTCTACTCCAAAGGGATATCGTGGAAGCGAAATGAATGCGTATTTGGCCATACAATGACTTGCGGTGGCCACCCAATGAAGTCAGCGCATTATCCTTCCTAGACAAGTCTGGTACCAGTTCACCGACCCCGGAGGGATGGAAGGCTTGGTTGGCCTGGGCGGGAAATCCGAACCAGGAACCTGGTATCGGGTGCACGCGACAGTCGCGCCTCCTCCGACTGCGCTACACGCGCCCTCCGGCATATAATACCGAGCAAAAATGTCACACCGCAGAGCAGTGGCTGTCGGTAAAAATAAATCTTCTTCAGACGTCCCAACCTTATGGCCTAAAATCAATTAGGAACAAACGAGCAAATAGGACCAACATTTATTCTTGTAGTGCAGAACAATGCCTTCCAAATGCTTTGAAAAGCTACGCAAAAAATTCCAAAACTGAGCAGAGAGAAGGAACTGTCGGTCATGGCCAATTTTCACTTTTTCACTTCTCGCTTTAACGACCTTAAATCAACAAAATTCAGAATGAAAAAAGAAATGCAATATACGCTCTGATAGAGCAAATCATTTTCTTCCGAAAGCTGCGTAGCGCTATGGAAGAGACCGCCGGCGAAATCCGCAATGAATCGTTGAAAAAAACGGCGGGGACTTATGAGACAACCTAATAGTTCCAATTTTTTGTGTGCTATTCAACAACAAATTTCTTCGGAGCAAATAGAAATAATATTTTCGAACAGAAACTTCTTCTTCTTCTTATTCTTCAGCGTTTGTCCCGCTTAGCAGCGGGGTCCGCTCTTCTGGTATGATGACGCCACTTCGCACGATCAAACGCTTGATCGGGGTGGATACCAGCTTCCTTTAAGTCCACGTGCAACGTATCAAGCCAGCGTTGCCTAGGTCGTCCTTTAGGCCGTTTTCCGGGCACATCTATGTTGAGGCCAATCTTCCGAACGGTGTCGCCGTCCGCACGAAGAACATGGCCATACCACCGTAGGCGAGCTTCACGTAGCTTGTCAGCAATTGGAGCGACGCCAAACCTTTGACGTACGGAGACATTGCGAACATGATCCAAACGCGTGACACCAGCCGTCCAGCGCAGCATTTTCGTCTCCATCACGCTGAGGCGGCTCTCAACTTCCTTCGTTGCAGGCCAGCACTCAGCACCGTACATCGCTACTGGTCGGACGACGGTTCTGTAGATCTTTGATTTTAAGCGCTCCGGTATCTTTCTGTCGCACAGAACGCCTGTCATTGAGCGCCATTTGGACCACGCTGCGCTCACGCGTGAGTTCACCTCGCACGTCAGACTACCATCAGACGCAATTGCAGATCCAAGGTACTTGAAATGTGTCGCTCGTACGAGCGCAGTGCCATTGATCTCAATGGACCCAGTCTCGTTTACGTCTGTCGTCAAGTACTCAGATTTTTGGACGTTTAGCTTGAGCCCGAACGCCGCCAAGCGGTCACACCAAGCTTGCACTTGTCGCTCAAGTTCGGCCTTGTCTTCACTCGCAAGCATTACGTCATCTGCATAGAGCAGCGTCCAAGGAGCAGGCTTCTGAAGGTCTCGCGAAATGGCATCCATTACGACAATGAAAAGAAGTGGGGAAAGCGCGGAACCTTGGTGAACACCGACGGAGATTGGAAACTCCGTGGATGTGCCGGCCGGCGCTCGCACTTGACTCGTAGGACAAGAGTAAAGAATGCGCACCCACTCGATCAGTTCTTCAGGGACACCGTGCTGTCGTAAGGCATACCATATGACCTCACGCGGTACACGATCAAATGCTTTCTCCAGGTCGAGGAAAGCAAGATGCAGCGGTTTTTGTTTCTCGCGATGTCTTTCCACAAGAAGACGAACAGCATGAATGGCGTCGATGGTGCCACAGCCGGCTACGAAGCCACACTGGTTGGTGGAAAGCCGGACGATCTCGCGAATACGTCCATCCACAATTCGCTCAAATATTTTCATACTGTGCGAGAGCAATCGGATTGGACGGTAACTCGTGCAGTCCGCGGGACTGCCCTTCTTCTTCCAGATCGGGATCGTCGTGCTTTGCTGCCAACTACCAGGAACCTTCTTCTCCGCAACAACCTGGTTGAAAAACTTCGTTAGCCATTCAGCAGGATTCCAGCACCTCGAGTTCCATAGTTCGGCCGCTATGTCGTCAGGGCCCGTTGCTTTGCCTGGCTTCATCTTCTTCAAAGCCGCTTCCGTCTCCTCCACAGTGATTTGCTGCACAGGACCGTGCGTAGGAGGGACGCAAGGGATAAGCGGATGGGCAAACTCTACTGTTGCAATTCTCTCGAAGTAGTCATGCCATCGTTCCATAGCCCTTTTGCGGTTCATCAGCAGATGGCCATTCTCATCGTTGATGCCAAAGAACTTTTCGATGTCCTCGCTCTGGCGATGGCGTGCTTTGGCAAGCCGATAAAGTTGTCGTTCACCATCGCGCGTCTCGAGTTTCTCGTTGACATACTCATAATGAGAAGCTTTTGCAACGGCAACAGCCTTCTTAGCCGCCCTCTTCGCTTCTTGGTACATACGCCAAATGTCGGCTGTCTTGTCGCTGAGAAAAGCGTGATATAGTCTCTTCTTCTCTTTGACTTTTTCCTTGACGTCGTCAGTCCACAACCAAGTCTGCTTCTCAATCTTACGCCGTCCAGGCTTCGTCATGCCCAGTTCGGAACGTGCAGCTTGTAGTATCGAATCGGTTGCACGTTTCCATGTCTCCTCAACATTGGTAACCGTCGGCAACCGAATACGAGCAACAACAGCTGCGTCCTTCTCTTTCATCCGCCACCACTTGATCCTTGATGGTCCGCATCGCTCGACCTGCCTCAGCCTCGGAGGGGCGATCTTAAGTGTGCAGATCAGCGGACGGTGCTGCGTGGCGACAGTCTCGTATGGCACAACCTTCGCATCTGTGACCAGCCTTCGATCGCGATGCTTGATAAGGATAAAGTCAATCTGTGTCTTGGTATTCCCGCTATAGAAAGACACGAGATGGGAGTCACGCTTTCGAAACATTGTGTTCGCGATGTTGAGATTATGCGAGACCGCATACTCAAGAATTCGCTCACCATCAGCGTTACGTGCTCCATAACCGAAACCGCCATGACAGCTGTAACCATCTTTCGCAGTCCCAACGTGGCCGTTGAGATCACCTGCGACAATGACAGCGTCTTCTGGGCACCTCTGCTGTCTTCTCATCAAGCAGGGTCCAAAACTCGTCCTTCGCTCGCTCGGAGCAGCCTGTCTGCGGAGCGTATGCAGAGAAGAAATGATACATACGCTGTTCAGCAGCAACAACGACCTTCATCAAGCGGTCACTGAAACGTTCCACGCTTGCAATCGCATCTCGGAAACGTTCGGAGACGACCACACCAACACCGCTGGTGGTCCTGGGACTGCCGCACAGAATGGCCTTAAAGCCTCGGCCTATGTCCCTCGACTTGCAACAGGACCACCTCGTCTCCTGTACCGCACATAAGTCGATTCGTCTTCGCTCCAGTGCTTCTACCAACTCGCACGAGCGGCCCGTCAACGTACCCACATTCAGCGTAGCAACGCGGGTCCTGCTTACGTTACGGGACTTTTGGACTTGCTCAGTTGCCCCCCGATGCCGTCCTCGCATCAGGGACCCTCGCATACTTCTCACACTCGCCGGGCTTTGCGAGTGCGCGTCGGCTCCCGCGGACGCCGTAGCATTATCTCGACAAACAGTTAACGCCATCAACCATGTGATGTGACATGGGATCTCCATAGGCCGGCCTGTCACAAGGGCCTGTCGCCTGCAATCGAGTGTCCGTGCTTAGCTTAGCTCGCATAGCGAACAGTTTCCAGTGGCACCACGTGGAGGAACGGACATCGCCACCATTTTCGAACAGAAACGATGGATGCAATCTAGGCGCATAGATCTAGGGAAGCGGAGGTCGTTTTCTCCATACAAATTCCTCATGCACTACTGCGTTTGCGAGCTATCGCTCAGCAGAATCTGCTGTACAAAAGCCATAGCATGCAGGCGCAGGCTTCACGTAGCAAATCATGCTTGCATAACTCAAGAAGTGCAAACCAGTTTGCCCAGAGTTCCGCCGACACTACTTTTCCGATTCCATTGTATGCGTGAAAGCAATGTGGGGACTAATTACTTATCTTTGTGCAGTAGTTGACCTGTTTCCTTTTGTGCGAATTTTTCTAACTGATTCTCTCTACTTATCGTTAGATCTAGCAACGAGTGTGATGCTTTTTCTTCGACTCTAGAACAGATGGCGACGCAATTTTCCGTCTCCTCCAATTCAGCTTTTTAATCGCCATCATATCAAGCCTGTTTCTGATCGAATTATCGCTTGTGACGGAGTTTTTAGCAGAACAAAGCCGTTCTCCTGAGAGCCGGCAAATGATTGCATGCTGCATGTCCTAGTCCCGGGATTATGAGCTGAGTCGACTCTTCTGTATTCTTGCGAGGGCGCGACTTTTTTTCGAATTGCTGCTAGGTTACCGCAAGGCTTCGGTCTAAATAATGTGTTTCCTTATATTCTTTAAATTCATTAAAAACCTTTAAAAAATTCTTCCACAGAATCCCAAAAACAAACGATGCAAAATGGATCACTAACGGCAAGAACGACTACACTGAGACATTGTGGATTAGGAAATGTCATAAGAAAAAGGCTCTCCTTGGAAAAGGTAGCAATGCAAGACTTCTAAATGCAATATTGCTTTTCTTAAGTTAGTTTATTTTAGATTTTGATTTTCTTTTACTTTTTCATTTTAATTTAATAAAATCCCAAAGAACCTAATAGAAGCAAGGTATGTAGGGTTTCCGTTTTTAGCGACCAATCGAAGACTTAAATATTTTATTTATAAGAAAAAACAAAAATAGGTGAAAATAAGTATTTTGTCTGAAAAATAATAATAAATAAAAATAAAAATAAAAATGTTATTTATTAAGTGGACGCGTGTAGCGCAGTCGGAAATAAGTATTTTGTCTGAAAAATAATAATAAATAAAAATAAAAATAAAAATGTTATTTATTAAGTGGACGCGTGTAGCGCAGTCGGAGGGGCGCCGGCTGTAGCGTGCACCCGACATCAGGTCCCTGGTTCGGATTTTCCGCCCACGCCAACCAAGCCTTCCAGTCCTCTGGGATCGGTGAATTGGTACCAGACGTGTCTGGGAAGGACAAAGCGCTGACTTGCTTATCGGCTGGCCACCGCAAGTCATTGTATGGCCAAATACGCATTCAAATCGTCTCCATGACATCCCGTAGAAATTGAATGCGTGGCGCATCCCAAGAGGGGTTGAGTAACGCCGCCTTTATCCTTTTATCCTTTATTTTATTTACTTAAGTAAGAGATAAAAACTATAAAAGAGCTAATCCGCCCGGCTGTTCGTGTGACTATCTTTCCGTTCGCAGAAAGTCGAATGAAGGGCACCAGACCTGGCTCGGTCGAAGCCGTCAAACTCCGTTCACTACTTACTGTCCAAGGTGATAGTTATGTAGATATACAAGCTCTCAGACGGGATTTACATCGAATATCGAGTATCGATCGACTTTATCGACTTTTTTCGGTGTTGAACAATTGTAGTGGAAACCGCACGAACACGTTTGCTATTAGGTACGTAGCCGAAAGCAGCAAGCACTATCTATCGGCTGACACTTATCGATCGATTTTATGGATTATTTTCGAATTGATCGTTTGAGATAAGAATTATACGATATGTTCCGCATTGGGTAGGCTTCACATCAAGTAAATAATGTTGGTTACTGTGCTGACAACTGCTGTCCCTACATGTTTGAATGTGACAGGCATTGTGGATGGACAAACCAATATCAGTATCGATCCCATGGATTTTTCTGTAGAGGAGTGTACTTTGGGGGAGGGGGGGGATCACAGGGTCGACAAGCTTCAAAGCAACCATTCCGATAGCCTTCCTTTGTTCTTAATTTGCTCTTAATTTGTCGAATTGTCTACAGAACAAAAGCAAGGTGTTTCAGCCGTGGTGTGCCCATGCGCAGCTGGTCGTTGGGAGGTTACCTGGGCTACCCAGCTATAGGAAAAACACGCGAAAATTGAGTGAATGGGCTTGCCCTCGAATCTCTTCTGTTTTTGCACGAAGCAGGAAGATTTTTATTAAAAAAACTAACGATTCTCCGGCAACTTTTTAATAAGGAAATTCTCACTGAGAAACAAGCAACTGAATCACATTAAAGTTTATGTCTCATTAGCTGCGTTTGCATTTGAATACCACATCGTAGATACTCGGAAACATCTGAAAAATATGAAAACAGAATATTTCGTAAGTTTGGAATGCATCCATAAGTGCGCGAAAAGTTTTAACAGACAATCTGGCTAAAAGAAACGGATGCCGAAGTGTTCGCTTTTCTAATCGACTGCTGCAAGGTATTTTTCCTCATGAACTGTTCCTTATCGGGCTCCGTTCTTCTGCTCGTCAAGGCATTCAATTATAAACATCTCTTAATTCCTGATTGTCTGCTTCTTTTTCTCTCCACTTCCGGTTTGCATTTATCCCTTCACCTGTTCCTAGATAGGACTACATCTCCGCGTCACATTTCGTTCATGCCTTCTCGCGTCTATTTCGCTTTCTGACTTTCTTTTTGCAATTTCGTCACATCCTTGCAGGAGCACCACGATCCGCTGCACAACCAGTTGTGCCCTCTTTGAAGACGTGACCACATCGATGAGAAGAGATATCGACTCCACCGACTCTCCACTTTCGCTCACTAAATGAACGTCTTGCCTTTCGAATCGTTGTTTGGTATGTGCCACACACTCTCCTTTTACGGGATGTCGTGCGGGCATTCTTAATGATTACTGGACTTATAGAATAACTTGCGGTGGCCATCTAATGGAGAAGTCAGTGTTTCATTGTTCCTAGACCACTCTGTTATCAACCCGCCAACCCGATGCAGTGTTTCGCTAATCCGAGCAGGACCCAAACCTAAAAATTCAAAGGAGTGGACAAAACAGCCGCGCTCCCTTCAACTGCGCCATCACGCGCTTTGTAGATCACACACACCTTTAATTAGCCTCCCAATAGCACGCAATAGCAAGTGAATTGCTTGGCGTACCCTAAGAGTCGAGTTTTATATTTTCCTCTAAGTTCTCTTCACTCCGAAACGCTTCATATCACCTTTTTTACATACAGTTTATCCTAATGTGAAAAATACGTCGTTAATCCTCGTGAAGCTTAAAACCTCTCGGTCAACAAACCTTTCTTTTTAGGGCTTTTCTTGGTGCGTGTCGCGGAGGTGTACAGCATTGGGAGATGGGAACGCACCAGCCAATCAGGCCGCATCGTCGGATATCCACGGAGAGGGCCAGCAGGTTCGGTACCGCGATTACATGACGTGGGTACGGTCGGTGCTGTAATTGATTATGATTGACTGGCACGTTCTCATCTCCCAATGCTTCGCACCTTCGCGACATGTACTTTTCCTTTTTTTTGAAATTTTCCTTTTTTAGAATTCAGAGGAATGTTCAAAATTTTGGAGACGTAGGTAGGTTCCGGGCGAAGCTCACAACGTCTCCAGGCTCCAGGCTTGTTGGACAGTCACAGAAGGGTGAAGGCTTCGTTAACGTGAAGAACGGCACGGCAGGGGACTCAGGGATTGGTCGACGCGTGTGCAATCTCCGCCCTTCGGCAGCGCTGTGAGCTTTGCCCGAAAAGTATTGTTTAAGTTAAGGTGCAGGTGGCAGGAATAACTGCTGTCGCTTTGGATCGAGTCGACCGTTTCGTCGAGTTCACCTTACCCACTCATTTATGCAGCTGCTTTCGTTCTTTTGATGTCAGAGAGCTGGTATCGAGATTTTCTGATAGTGGTGAGAAAAACCGGCCGTCGCCTCTGCCTATGTATGGTAGAAGGAAGCTAAGATCCACACGATGTTACACAGAGCTGGAATTCGGGGTGCATCTTGAAACGTTGAATAGTGCAGTAAATGTCCTGGTTATTTGGCTAAAATCTAACTAGAAGCGAGAGAAAAAGCTCTAATAATTCCCACAACAAAGTAGAAAAGCTTGACGGATGTTTAGTTGCGATCAAAACTCTTGCCCCAGGCAGGACTCGAACCCGTATCTTCTGCATACCGAGCAGTGATGCTACGCCTTACACCACCAACGCTGTTTTACTGAACAAAACGTCCACGATATCTTCCTCTCTACCTTGCAACAAGCTTTCGGCACTCACCCGTCGCATCGGGTTAGGTTTAGAGTTTTCGTCGCTACAACGCATCTATCTAACAACTTCCGTCTTCTATAACATCCGATCCAGGCTTAGGCAAGAATGTAAAGCTTAGGCTTGCTTCAGCTACCACCTGCTGAAGGTCTACTTCTCCTAGACAAGAATCGTAGGCACTAATCAGATGCCACGAAACTGATACATCTGGCGCTAATCGCAATTAACTGCCGCAAGCAGTGCCTGCTAGTGATTGGCTCAGTCCCATTGTGTGCTGTGTGTGCGTCTCCGAGTGTCAACTAGCTTCCACAGCATAGATAGGGATCAGTGAGTGCGAGTGATGTCTGGTTTTGAAGCGCCGCGCTTGGCGCCAGAAGCCGCCGTCCACATCCAGCTTGTAGATACCATCCGTGGTCACCTGCATTCCTTCTGACATGAGATCCTTCCGACCTTGATCAACTCAGTTGGTGGGCGGAGCGTTATGGAGCAGAGGCATGTGGCGCGGCCAGGAGTTGTGCGGACGAGCTAGAAGTTCGAGCCAGTTCCAGTGGATCCGGTCCCGTGGGTGTCTGATGGTGCTGATCGTCCGTGCATTGTCAAACGCCATCAAACGTGCAACTTTCCACTCCAACGCACTAATTACGGCTAAATCGTTGCTATGACCGCGGCGCGAACCTCCACGGCCAATTACCGCCTGACCACCGGCTGCGTTATGAATGTGCATACCTGAGCGAGGCTCTATCATTCTTTAATTCGTTTCGTAAGTATCTTCAGTTTTGCACTTGTAGATTTTGTGATCGTTGCGTTGGGATCTATCTAATCGAAGGGGGGCACCGCACATAAAGCGAAACAAACACAAATGGGACGACTTCTTCGACTAAAAAAATCCAAAAAATGTCTTCTCGTAGGCTAGCTCATGGTATTCTCTTTGTATAATAAACTTTCAGTAATTTTATCATTATTAAACAGGGGTGCGTAGAGCTCAGTCGGAGGAGGTACTGGCCGTCACGCGCCTGATACCAGGTTCTTGGTTCGGACTTCCCGCCCAGGGCAACCAATTTTTTCACTCCTTCAGGTCGATGGATTGATCCCATACTCTTTTAGAAAAGACACAGCACTGACTTTACCAGAATCTGGATAAAACAAGTCACTATATAGACCAAATACGCTTTCAAATTTCGCCCCAACATCTCGTAGTTGTACAATGTGTGGCGTATCCCAAAAGGGTTTAAATAATGCCTTTCTTTTTCTTTGTTCTTTACTAGAAAAGTATTTGGGAAGTTCGGGCAATCAGCAATGACCGACTTCTGATTGTTCTATGTTCCCAATCTAATTCTTCTTTTTCTTTTTCTTCTTCTTTTCCGTTGCCATCCTAAATATTTAAAAAAGTCGATTAGTACCTTACGAAGGATAAAACGCAACTTACTTATCGGCTGGCGATCGTACGCCAAAAAAAAACGTAGACCAAAAACGCATTCAGATTGCCTCCACGACATCCCGTAGACGTACAATTCGTGGCGCATTCTAAAAAGGCTGGATTACCGCAGCCCTTTATCGGTTGTCTTTTAACAACATTACATATGCTCTTTTCGTAAGGAGATCCATGAAGTCAGATAGAAGGCACAAATTCGAAGAACTGGCTCCTATCAATCTTCTCGCGTTTACTGCTATCGTTAGGAAGCAGTATAGCATCACAAGACTTTATGTGACGAAATTCTACTGCGTTCATCCCCTTATAGGTGAGCCTGTAGATGTGCCTCCAAGGCCCCGATTCATGAAGACTTGGGATATCGCTTCCACAGATTTACCTAACCGGCTCCTTGCTAGAAACCTACCGGCTCTTGTGATTCAGAAGGACGCCGTCAAGGATGCCACGCATGCGTCCGACTACACTTAACAGAACTCGTTGCCACTGGGTCAGACATTAGCAGTGGAGCGCTACTGGTACTTCACCGCGTCGTTTACCCGACGCTCTAGCAGGGTTACCGTTACAACGGTCTCACCGGATACCTACTACGCCACGCCTTGACGAATCGCGGTACCTGGTGGTTTCGCGGTAAGTTCCGTTGCTATCGACCGGTAAATCGCTGGCGAATTCAGGCCCAGAAGAGGTTTGGTACTTCGTTTTCGACCCCGTTGAGCCCTAAAACTAATGACCAATAGGCGTTGCAGTCTGACAGAGAATGAATGAACAATCGCACAAAGGAGGGCTTAAAACCGATCTGCTGAACCCATTTCTATTCTCCACCGGTCTCATTGACCAGAGTTTTGAAAAAAGCGGACAAACTGAGAACACCACAAAAGCACGCAGGAACCGTAAAGTGGAAGAAAAAGCCGTCACTGTTCTCACCCCACAGCTTCGCTCAAAACGCCAATCATCAGCGGAAATACCGTACACTGAGGTTTCCGTTGTTTTCTGCGCCTTCCTGGCTGTCGGTGACGTGATCGTCGTATGTAGTAGGTACATTTGTCATTTGCATGTTATTCTATTCTCGACATAATCGCTCTCTTTCGCTCTCATAACGGCGGCCAATTTCCGTGTTTTCCTTTCGACATGCAACGGAAAAACTACTCCACTAAACTGTTCTTCAAGACGTCATTCACCATTCTTCTTTCATTTTCGTAAAAGACTGCGTTATCTAATACTATCGCGTTTTCTTTGAGAAACTAGACTCATTCGGATTGATGTAAGTGGCTCAAACAGCATAGAATGGTGAAAACGGAAGCTGTAGATCTCCGTTCCATATTGTAGATTGAGCCATGCACTTCGTAGGAAGAGAAGGAGACACTGAGACAGCTCTTGCGGTTAAATTAGCAGAATACTGAACTTGAGTATCGTGAATTGATCTAACAGACTGCATTTTTACTGCTATTTGTCAACAATCTAGCATATATGTTCAAAATACAAGTTTTAATTGACTCTATGCTATAGCAAACTCGTGGCATACCCCACTAAGTAAGTGACTAACTCCGAGCTTTGCTGCTGCTGGTACTAGTCGTTAATCTGGCCTACGCGAGAAGGCGTAAATGCGCCAACCAAGCACAACCAGTCATCGGACTAGAGCCAGCCAATCGTAGCCTGGAGCCTCTTTAGTGAGTGGTTTCTAGTAAAAGTCCGCAAAATGCATAGATCTGTGAAGACACAGAGGAGTGGAAAAACGGAAGGCAAAGATTCCCTCCCTTCTCATTTCTTTATTGCCTCGAGTCAAACTGTCGGTGGAGCTTGAGTGCGTTGATGCGTCTATCTTCCTTCCCATGTAGGCCACAAAAGCGACTAGTGTCGTGTTTCTGCTAATAATATCGCATCCTAGCTGGCTTTTCCTAAACAAGTGGAAGGACGTGCTCTACAACAATACGTCGATCATGTCATGTAGGCTTATTCCTCTACATATTTTAACTATTTAAACGAAAGAGGCACTCGGTAGCGCAGTATTTCGGATGAGGTGCCGGCTGTGGTGTGAACGCGATACGAGGTTCCTAGTTCGGATTCCCCACCTAGGCCAACCAAACCTTCCATCCCTCCGGTGTCGGTGAACTGGTCTAAGAGTTGTCTTGGAAGGATAAATCGTTGATTTGTTCTTCGGCTGGCTACAGCAAGTCATCGTGAAGGAGAACGCATTCAGATTGCCTCCACGAGATCCTGTAGAAATAGAATACGTGGCGCATCCTGCAAAGTGATTGACTGATCCTAATCGTTATCCTTTATTCTTACCTTAAGTGAGACAGTGCTTAAAACAGGAGAACTAAACACCTCGCTGTTTTTAGGCCTGCCCGTGTATGTTACTCTACAAGACGAATGAAGGAGTTTGGGCAATATCCCGGAGAGAAACGAAGTGCGCGGCGCATCCATATCCCCACTTCGCTTCGCATAAAACCTCCTCTACGAACATTCTCACGCACAGTAGAAAGACCCGCTCTCGGTCATCTATTTCTCGAAGAAGCTTCCCATAGCGACAACTAGTTTCTGAACAAGTAAGTGGCTAATCAGTCACGTATAGCTTCAGGAGCAGCCCTGTCGAGAGGTTAGCGGACATACACTCGTTCCTTCGTGAAAATGTAGCTATTTTTATGAAGATTTTGCTCAATTTTATTCATGTTTGTTAGTTACCTATTCACTTTATAGGCGCGTGTAGCGCAGTCGGAGGAGGCGCGACTGTCGCGTGCACCCCATACCAGGTTCTTGGTTCGGATTTCCCGCCCAGGCCAACCAAGCCTTCCATCCCTCCGGGGTCGGTGAAGTGGTACTGAGTAGACTTGTCTGGGAAGGATAAAGCGCTGACTTGTTCATCGGCTGGCCACCGCAATTCATTGTATAGCCAAATACGCATTTAACTTGCCTCCACGACATCCCTTTGAAGTAGAATGCGTGGCGCATCCCAGATGGGATTGAGTAACGCCTTCCTTTAACCTTATCCTTATTCACTTTATTTACTTAGTGATTCATTTATTATTTTTTCTTTTGTAAGTCGAGTTCGTCAGATCTTTGAAATCGAGTATTCCACTCGAAATCACTCCTGAAAAACTTTCTGTTGGCAGCATACAGCTATGCCTAACCAATACAACATCACCGACATATACCTTTCGATCCAATTCATAGTTTATAGCTCGATTATGAATTATGGAGTGCACCTGGAGCCAACGGGTCGTCGAAACTGGCAGCGATTTCAATGATGAATTCGAGAGAAAATTGTCTCTGACGCGTTTTGTTTTCAAAAAGTAGGGTTGGGCGTTGTGTTTCAGTGAAGCGATGGACAACGAATTTTGACACTGCCACCAGAACCGGCATCTCCAACTACCTGAAAAACTTCTATTTTGAAACGTCTATTTTGATTGATTGTCCAGCTACACGCCTAAAAAGGATAAAGCGTGATCGGCTGGCGACCACATGTCATGGCATGGTCAAATACACATTCAAATCGCCTCAACGACATCTAGTAGAATTGAATGCGAGGCGCATCACAAAAGAGATTGAGTAACGCCGTCCTTTTCTTTTTTCTTTGGTAGAGAAGTAAAACTCTGGCAGTCTGGTTGCAATGATTTCTCCAGATTTCTCCCTGTTCACTCTCCTATTTTCCTTTCTCCTCTTTTTCGCCATCCTTCTTTTGTTCTTCTTGTTCTTGTTCCAGTTCTTATTATTATTATTATTAATAGGTTGTCGCATAAGTTTTGTTCGATCTTCAATGGCAACTTTACGGTGTAATCAGAAAATAAAGTTTATTAATTAAAGTAAGAACCGTTACAATCAATGCTCTACTGCCAATGATATTTTATTTTTTATTTATTTTTATTTGCACAATACTGTGCGCAATGAGCAGTAGATAAGCAACATGGACACGGCGTTAACAAACAGTGGAGATGACTAAAAAAAAGAAAAAAAAAGCTAAAAAGCTAAACTCCTCAACAACACAACATAGCGATTCGTGATGATAGTTGGTGTGAGCAAAATTAAATTAACAACAAGAGGAACGATTAAAAAAAAACGAAGGAAGAAATAGAAGCCTGAGGGTTTATGGGGATTGATGAAGTGGATAATTTAATGGGAAACGAGCAGTGGCCCGCCAACACTGCAAGTCGCGAGAGGTAACGGCTCCGGATACCATCTTAGTAGGTCCGCCGCTCCCATTAAATCCACACTACAGCAGCTGGGATGTGGTAGGAAAGGGTCGAAAGGAAAGTTTACAAGTGGCAGCAAGTCGAACAAATAACAACAAAAGAATTAAGAAAACAAGGGTAAAATGCTGGAATGTTAGGCGAACAAGCGAACAACAATGTTGAGTATGGAACATTAACAAAGAGCATAATACTAAGCTAAACAAGAAGGAAACGACGACGTAAAGCATGTCAAAAAAAGGTAAACCAATGCTGCATGAACCTATGTAATGTCCTCTAAGTGCAGCATTGAGAGTAAGTCTATTTTCCTCAACCTTCTACGAAAAACATTGGCGTTTGGAGCTTCTAGTAAACTTGCAGGTAACATTTGCAACCAGCGAGCTCCACGATAAAATAAGGAATTGAAAACTCTTCCGCGATTTTTCTTCTTCACTTTAGGATAGTGGAAACGAAAATGATTACGGTGACCTGTAGTTGGCAAGAAAACCCAATATTTGCTAGCTGTAAGTTTTGATTCGCCTTTTAGGATTTTAAAACAAAAAACTAGGTCAGAGAATACACGTCTATAGAAAAGGCTTTTGAGGTTGAAATGTCTAAGCCTTTCTTCGTAACTAGGAGTTACTCTTGTTTCACTTGGAGTACGATTACACCTGTAGAATAGAATTTTTGTAAAAGTTTTCTGCACCTTTTCAATTTTGGATTGTGATTTTTTTGTGAAAGGACTCCAAACATGAGAAAAGTACTCTAGTATTGGGATGACATATGTCTTATATAAACTAATAAGTATAGTGCTATCATCACACTTGATGTTTCTGCAAATCATGAAAAGAGTGCTAAAAGCTTTCCGTACAATGGTATCGATGTGATACTCAAAGGTTAACCTACGATCTAGAAAGACTCCAAGATCTCGAACCTCGGATACGGAGGTAATAACGCAGCTATTGAAACTGTATTCGTTATTATCTGAGTTTCCAATATGGAAAACTGATGTCTTCGAAAGATTTACAGGTAACTGCCAAGTGTTAGCCCACTCCATCATATTGTTGATGGATTGTGATAAAGCCTGGCAGACTTGCGACTTATTTTTTATCATTGTAAGCCCCGTAAATCTTTATATCGTCAGCATGCATTTGCACCTTGACAAGAGGGTCAGTAACTAGATAAAAAGGAAGATCGCAGGTGTACACTAGGAACAAAATCGGGGATAATACACCCCCCTGGGGCACTCCGCTTGTACAATCATAGCAACTTGAGAAGGAATGCCTTACTTTGACACGCATGCGCCTCCCACTCAAATAAGAGTTGATCCAAGCTAGAAGGGATCCCCTAATGCCCATTTGATAAAGCTTTGCTAGCAGTTTGCTATGGCAAACTTTGTCAAATGCTTTTGACAAATCGAAGTAAATGATATCCACAGAGTCTCCATTATTTGTTGCAAGATTCCAGTCAAAAATGCAGTCCGACAGTTGAGTAGACAATAAAGCCATGTTGTTGGGCAGGAATAGATCTGTTTTCGTATAGACGTGAGATTAGTTTCTCCCGCAGAATTTTTTCCATGATCTTTATTGGGGTAGGAGTTATACTTATCGGCCGGAAGGAAGAAAGTAAAACGGACTTCGGACTTTTTGGAATTGCAGTTATAATGGACTCCTTCCACATTTCAGGAACTTCGCCATAGATCAGAGAAATGTTGAAAATGATTGACAAAGGCTTATAAAGGGACTGCGCGCATTTCTTGAAAACAATTTGAGGAATGCCATCGAATGGCACTGATGTGGAGCATTTTAGTCCTTTCATTACTCTTAGCACGTCTTCTGTCTGGATGGTTATCTCGTCTATGCTATACGCCAACAATTCATCAGCCATTTCTGATTGCTCAAAGAACCTATTAGAATTTGCCCCTTCTTCCGAATTTGAAGTAAAAACTGAAGCAAAATAGCTGGCAAGTGCTTCAGCTTTTTGAACATCATCTGCATAAAGAACTCCAGAGTCATCTTTAAGAACAGGTAATTCTAAATGTGCTTTCAGCTTATACCGCATAAGAGAAAACAACGCCTTTTTGTTGTATGTTCTGGAAGCAAGCTTTTCCTTGTAGGCTAAGAATTTTTTCAAATGATGATCCAATTCTTGACATACTTTTTTATATCTTGGGTGTAAAAGAGGATTTTGTAAAGAGCTAAACAGACGTGCCTTTTGGGCTATAAGATTGGAAATCTGTTTTGGATAGCGCCTTGTTGGAGTTTTCTTAGTATCAAAAGGCACAAACTTGGATAATCCAGAATAAACAACACGGCAGAATCTTTTGTACAGGTCATCAGTGTTTTGATAACATTGGAAAACTGTCCACCAATCAATGGAATTGAAGTATAGCGCTAGAGCGGAATAGTCGGCGCGGATAAAGTTCGGGAGAGGTAAATCTCTTTGATTCTGCAGAGACATGTGAATATCAAAACTGACTATATTGTGATCAGATGATGCAAAAGGGGGTAAAACAGAAATGTTTTTTATAATTGGTGTTGAAGACAAAACTATGTCAAGAATTGCGTCACCACGTGTAGGTTTCTTTACTCTCTGCGCTAAACTGCAACATTCAAAAAACTCCTTAAACTTTGTCATGTTCTTGCTGGAAGTGCTGAGGCAATGAGCCCAATCAATGTCAAGGTTGAAGTCGCCCAAAACTATCAAATGATTGTCTGAAAGGCACAGTTCTAACAGTGAGTCTATAAGACCATCATCTTCACATGGGCTTGAGTTTGGAGGGCGATAAACCAAAACTACTCTGAAAGATACCAAATGTGTAAAATCAAAGACATCGAGACAAAGGATATCAGACTTGAGGCAGGTAGGGGTATTAACAGCAATCAAACTAAGCGTGTTTTTGGCTAAGCAACATATACCGCCACCTTTGCGATCTTTACGATCATTTCGAAATAGTTTGTAAGGGGAATCAGCAAAAACTTCAGAATCTGATATTTTGTTGGAGAGCCAAGTTTCTGTTACAAACAGCAGATCTGGTTCGTAATTCGACAAAAATAGATGGAGATAGTGAAGTTTATTTACTAGGCTACGGGCATTCAACAAAAAGCATTTCAAGGCTGTAGTAGGTACACCGTGTCCAGTCAGACGTTTCCCGAAACTCTCCGTTTAGGGAGTTCGTCGATCCGTCTTAACTCTCCACGGTATACCACCCAGACACGGTCGTTTGACTGCTTGTTTCTTTCCCTACACTCCTGCCTCAACTCATATTCTCGTTGCCGCTCCTCGGCTGACATGCTACGGCGAACGCGTACCTTTTCGAAAGTAGCTGACCCACGGAGCCTCCAAGAATTAGAAAGGGCTGCTGCCCAGTCAGACTTCGAAGGTAAAACTACCTTCACCTTACGGGTACGGCCGCGTTCCTGCTTGATAATATACAAGAGCATTCTCTGTTCGCTCTCCTGTTCTTCTTTTCCTCTTCGTCTTCTTCGCGACCTTCGACAAGCTTTTGTTCTTCCAGCTCTTGTTCCAGTTCTTATTATTATTATTATTATTATTATTATTATTATTATTATTATTATTATTATTATTATTATTATTATTATTATTATTATTGGGTTGTAGCGGATTGCTTGTAACGTCTCTTACTTTGATTAATAAAATATTAATAAAATTAATACGATATACAGGTGCATTCTCTCTTCGCCCTCCTATTCTTCTTTTTGCTCTTCGTCTTCTTAGTATTAATAAAATTTTAATAAAATAAAGTTTATTAATCAGATTAGGAACCATTACAATCAATGCACTACTGCCAACGATATACGAGAGCCTTAATTTCATTTCGGAAGAAATCTGAATTCCTAGGAGCAATGAAACACTTAAAGGCAATTTCGCCGTCTGCTTCATTGGAAAAGTTTTTCTTCTTCAGGAAAACATCGAGGTGTTAAAAGGTGAAAATCCATCAAAGCTAGGTCCGGTGATTAAGTGGGACCGATAACACCATGAAAAAAAACGGATCTTTTTTTCCTTATAATAAAGCAAGAACAGATCTCCAGGCGACACTTCTGCTGCTCCTTACAAGCTTCCTTGTTAGTGAGTTCGTGGGGCACCCACCTATCCATCTTTTTCACCTGGTCATCTACAAGTGACTCGAAATGGTTATACGACTGAGTCCACCTTCTTCCCCATCTCATGTACAGTTTCTCGCAGATCAGCTTCCACTCTTTCTTTCAAACGTCCGTCATCATAATTGGGTGGTCCTCGCCTTCGAGATCCACGTATCCAAAACTTCTGGTACCACCGCACCCTGCATGCGTTAACGGAGTCCTCTCTCCATGCCATCTTGATGTTTTGAGCTGTCTCACTCACACTGTGGGCAATGTTGGACTCATTAAGCATGGACTACATAGAAGTGCATTTTTTCATGGTTTCCAGCACCTAAAACGGTGCAATGTTCACGGCTTTTTCGAAGCAGTCTATCAAGTTTTATAGGGCGAAATAAGCGCTACAATATAGTATACGACTTGTACACGATTAGTTACTCTATCCATGAAGAAAACAACCACAAAGTAGCGCCTTGACAGGACGTTCATCTAACCCATAAGATCTTAATGCCACCGATCGTCGACTCTTCATGGTCTACTGAGTTCTCCATCTAATCGCCTGGAAATCATGTAACTGCCCACTGTGTGCGGCTATCTACAAGCTTTACCCCATCGCTTACAGGAATGACACTGCTGATGAACTAATTGGGACGCGCCACGCATTCTGTTTCTACTGAATGGTGAGGAGGCTATTTAGGGGTTTCAGTATACAGCGAGTAAATTGAACAAAACATGTACAAAAAATGGACTACCTGGACAACTATCACCTATCGTTCTGTTGATCGAATAAGTGAAGTGGGCGTGTGGACGCAGACATCGTCGTCATTCGTCCCTGTCCCGCGCCAAAGTGGTCCAGTGTCTCCTCCTCGCCCGAGGGACATGAACAGTGTCATACCATTTTTCATGAGCTCTAAGAGGAACGGAACCCACTTGGTGCCTTATTTTTTTTACTCACGTCAGTTGCGTATCTCTTCTGATCGTTGTCAGCAAACTGTCAACGTCAACGCCACTGGTCCACCTAATTTTCTACAATTTCGCTCTGCAATCGTGTTTTGATCCTCCAGCATCGATGGGAGTCGGAATCCGATAAGCCTTTGATTTTGATCCGGCGTGGTAAACCTGACAGAAAGTATAAGCTTACTTTTAATTATTCATTAATGTGTGCAAGTGCAACCATAATACAACAAAAGCGTAACAAAAGAACAAGGAAAACTGGCATTAGAAGTTTTGTTGCGATCAAAACTTCTAGCGCCAAGCGGGACTCGAACCCGCACCTCCACTAACCGGGCGGGAATGCTCTACGCCATTACACCACCGGCGCCGTTTGATCGAACGCATCGATCGATCATCTATCCCGCCTGGTGCTAGAAGTTTTGATCGCAAGAAACATCATTATGACAGCTTACAACCTCGATACCAGCCACATGAGGCTTAAGAAAACTGAATTGAACCGGTATTAGAATTTATTTATTTATTTATTTATTTTATTATTTATTTATTTATGGGCATAGACAGATATGTAGCGCAAAAATATGAACAAAAACAATAAACAAATAGGAAGCTGCAAAAACATTAAGAAAGAGTAAGAACGAGATTTAGAAAATAGGTGAGAGATCTACGAAGATTTTTGGCTTCGTATTTTTGCATTTCCCTTTGGATTTTTGGTCCCCCTCGTATGATGCAAATTAAGGGTCGGTCTTATAAGCTTACCTTGACTTTGAGGGCACGAAATGCATCTCGGGTCATAAAAGTGATCTCCAGTAGTCTCTGCGTAAGCAGCATATAGATAGATGAACTCGCGTAAGTAACCTAATGGTAGTGGAAGAAAATACCGTAATTCCAAGCCCCCGAAAACCCGCCACATTTAAGTTGTTCCTTGAATTTTCAGCAGCCGCTTCGCCGATTCCCTTTGGCAACACTTTTTCCGCCCCCCTCGTTCCCAAACGTCTCCTTACGTAGTCGCACATTGTGTCGGTTTCAAACGCAGATCAACATCATTGGCGTGGGTCTGGTTTTCGGCGCAGTCCAGTCGGTGTGTGTCCAAACGAAACATGGCGGCTTACAGTAGAAGACGCCGCCCGGACGACGTCGACGGCTACGTCGGGCGTGTTTAGATGGCTATCTGCGAGCGAGTTCGATCGCCGGTGGTCCATGCACACACACTCCTACCCTACCGCTTGCCACCAGGGAAAAACCAGCCGGCAGTGATTTCTGGCCGGCCACGTCGGCCGACGTGCACTTTGCATGCCGCTCGACAACGACCTTCCGGGGTAGCAGCATTCGCTGTACGGTAGCGGTGTACCTGTACTGTGGCGCTCTTTGATACCTTAGGAGAAGTATCCTCTTGAGAAGGTCCAGCTGCACTACCTCAGAAAACGTCACTGTTCTGTAAAGAGTTCTTCAATTTTTGATCATCTCCTGTTGAATAGGTGCATTTTCCTCATTTCTTCTCATTTTAAAAGTCCTTCATCCGTCGAATCTGCATTCTACTTGCAACAGTAGAGTGGTTAGAGACGCGTCTGAAGCTATCAGAGCAGATTTTTTGGTTATTTTGTCCTTCTCAAAGAATAACGGAACGCTTTGATTTTGGTTACAACTATATATACCGCTCGCACAACCTCATTCTATCGTCTCCACTTGTGTCGTGATGAACGAGCTTTACTCATTGCTTTTGAAGCTCGTGAAAGCTCCAGTTTTGTCGCTATGAACATGAAAGGAAGGAATGAATGTAGGAATTGTAGGAATTGAAGAGAAATACTGGTAATTAGGATTTCCTTGTTTCCCATTGTCCTAACTATTAGGTTGGTCCAGAAATATGGGACTGATAAATCATCTTCTTTCCATCGAGCATCGCAGAATGTTGCATGGGCGTTCTGTTGCCCTCGAAGTAGAATGCGTGGCGCATCCCGCGAAGAGATTGACCAACATCGACTTTATCCTCTAGTCCTCGCAAGTAACCCACGGTGTGTCACTTCTTTCTCGCGATAGGCAACTTACCCTCTACATACTTCAATGGCTGGGGCAACCTTTCATCTGAGACCTAAACCAGTCCATGAAGTTGCGCTGTGAGCAAACAAGGGTAGGTATGGCTGACGGCTGCCTGAGACATCGTCGAGTGCCATCCTCTCAGGTCCTTAAAGTACGGTAGAATTGCTTACCGACTGCTGCCATCTATCAGCTTTTTTCAGCAATGCACTGACTTACCTTATCTGGCGAAAATCAAGTGGCAACTACATGTTAAAATACTAAACATAACGAAGAAATCATATGTTCATATAATTATTCATATCTTCGGTCATACCTTTTACTTCCGTTGTTGTATTTTTTAAAAATGAGGAAATCTTACAGTATGCTCCTCCTCTTCAGTGAGCAGCCACGAGAGGAGCACAACACGTCTGAAGATGGTGGCGAAACAAACCGTATTTATCATTATTAGGCAGTTTTATTTTGTTCATTAGGGTAAGAATCAAATAAATAAAGTCTTTAATCTCTCATTACTTCTTCAAACGTCAACATTTTCTGTGTTTGATAGCGGTGAAGTCCAGGTTTCGAAACTGAACAGCTTGAACCTGGTTTCTGAAAATAGAGAATGCTCTCATTATCAATAAGTTAGCAATGAGAGCATGCTCCTCTTATGAAACCAGGATCGAGCTTTTTAGTTTCAAAATATAAAATATAATGAAAAAACATAAAAATAATAATAAATAAATAATAAATAAAAATAATAAATAAAATAATAATATAAAATAAACAAATATAATAAAATACAAAATAAAATATCAATATAAAACACAAAAATATTGATGTTTGATGAAGTAAAAAGATATAAACAGTTTATTATTTTCATTATTTTTCTTAATAAACAAAATAAAGTTACACAATAAAGATATATAAGTTTCGTTTCGCCACTAGCTTCAGATGAACCTTTGTGTCATGCTCCTCCAGTGGCCCTTCTGTCAAGAAGAGTAGCATATCTTAAGATTTCATCAAGTTGAAGAAATATATCAATGAAAAACAAGTAATAAATGTAGTAAGAAAAAAGAAAAAATGTTCCTTTCAATTTGGAATTATTTGTCAACCACTTACCTTATGCTACTCTCCCTTTCTGAGTAGCCACCGAAGTAGCGCTAAACAACGATTAGATTTCAGATGAAGACGAAACGAACCTTTATTATTTCCTTATATCCGTTTGTGAGCACGTGTAGCGCAGTCGGAGGAGGCGCCGGCTGTCGCGTGCATCCGATAGTAGGTTCCTGCTTCGGATTTCTCGCCCAGGCCAACCAAGCCTTCCATCCCTCTAGGGTCGATGAATCGGTACCAGACTTGTTTGAGAAGGAGAAGGACTGCCTTGTTCATCGGCTGACTACCGCAAGTATGATCAATTACGCATTCAAATCACCTCCACGACATCTGTTAGACGTGGAGTGCGTGGTGGATCCTAAGAGGGATTGAGTAGCAGCTCCCTTATCCTTTATCCCTATCCTGTAACACTTTGTACAATTTATTTCCTTATTTATCCACGGTTTGATCAAATTTTTCTATGCCCTACTTAAGAAAATCCTGTCTTCATGTCGACACCACAGAGACATGTTCTATTATACATATTCCGCGCTCGTGAACAAAAAAATCGTCATATACGTTAGACGATGACTCATGGCATGGCAGTGCACTGTTTTGTCCTTCAAATTGACCCCTTCATAAAAATGACACTCGCCTTTGTTGGATGGCATTTCGGTGGAACCGCTTCTTTAGCATCTGGAGCGATCTAGCTGTGCTCTCATTATTCATCGTTCACCTCTGTTCATCGTCACATATTTTTGCTGTCAAATTTTCAAAGAAACGTAACCGTTTGAGAGGATTCGACTCACTATAGGCTCAGTCATGGCCTGAGATTGTCGATAGCTTCAGCGAGAAATAAGGTCTGGCATCGTCTTCGAACTCAGCTTACAGGTCATCTTGATGTCCCTGATGAATATAGATCGTCAACTTCGTCTTCTGTGATTGAATGTCTCCTCCCGAAGTTTTCTGACAGCGTGGTAGCGCAGTCGGGGGAGCATTGGGCACTTTGTTTGGATTTCTCATTAGGCCAACTAACCCTTCCATTTCGTTGAATCGGGGATTTATTTATTTATTTATTTATTTATTTATTTATTTATTTATTTATTTATTTATTTATTTATTTATTTATTTATTTGATATAAGTCGCTTAGGGGCTAGTAATGATGCGGGAACGGCAGAACAACGATAGTAATCACGGATCGCTGGGTCGGTGCCGTGATTGGTCGCCGCAATTATGCCGAAAGCCAAGCGCGTTCCCGCACCCCGCTGTTCACTCACCGCTGATGTGCGTCTGATGACATGTTTCAATTATTCGTTTAGCTATCCGGATCTATCCTAATCGGAGGGAGGCATATAGTGATTTGCATCTCCAATCCATTGTTTGGGTTTTTATAACACTTTCCACTGCTCTCCAATTATACGAAGGGTTTTGTTTAAATTTAGGGGATGTGTTTGTGTGGCATAGGATGATGCACGCATCTGACACTTTGCGGTTGCCCCCTCCCGACTAGGATAGATCTGTTTATTTATTTATTGCACATGAAAATGCACACAATGATGGGATAAAATCTTGTTATTAACTGCAGGCTACTGTGGTGTTCAGTAGATTTATTTATTCATTTATTTTTATTTAAAGGCGCGAGTTACTGTCACAAGCGTAAATCAATCGATAAACAAAGGTAAAACATTGTCATAGAACAACAAATGCAACTCTATTACGGAAACACAGGCTATTAACATATTCGAATAATACTTCTAACTTTGTAGCTGGTTTTCATAGTAAAGTCTTAAAACGATCTATCCTAATCGGTGGGGCGGAGGAGCACATAGTGACTCCTGTCTCCATTTCTTTTTTTCTTTTTTTTCTTTTTTTCCCGATTTTTTCTCCTAAGTTTCTACAAGACCTTCAAGGGCTGCTTCATGGTGTTCGGTTTTTATTTAAATACTGGTGATGTGATTATATGACATGGGATCCTCAACGCATTTAACACTTTACAGTTGCCCCACCCAATTAGGATGGATCCAGATAAATTTCTCAACTTTTCTGCTCCCTAACAGGTAGCCTTCCTCTTCTACCGGTCCGTAGACCCGACGTACTCCCTTTTGCTCCTCGCCGCTGGTGGAAAATTGGACTCGTCACTGAAGTGCCGTTTGAAAAAGCGCCACCATTTCACTGACCTTCGCTTGCCTTTGACGATGCCTCTCAACCTGTGCTCGTCGCCGCCGTCTTTGAAAGTGACTGCCTGTCGTGCAGAATTTGAGTCATTTTTGAAGGTGAAATTCGACGCCGAATTTGCAGTCCGTCTCGTTGAGAGGAAAGTAATGCGCGAGGTTACTTCTTAACAGGGTTGCCTAGCTGCCCTTGGACGCGCTTCTGAGATACTGGAACTGTCGTAGATCAGATTATGGTTGTGCGTTGCTCTTTTTCAATATTAGCAAGAAGTGCAGTGCCTTCTTTGTCGACAAGGCCTTGGAAAGATCTTAAAGGCGACTTTTTTAACAGAACCCTCCATTTTGGCTGAGACTGTAACGCCACAATGGAGGAGGCAGTTTTCTTCGGCACGCGCCATGCTTTAAACTACAGCATGGACTTCTGCATAGTGGTAGAAGTCTCCCCTCAACCGGCTCGGAATCGAACTAGCGTAAGCCAGTTCGCCAGTTGCTAGTTCAGTTCACTGCTTTTTCAAAAAGGAGAATAAACGGTAAAGAATGAAGGACGATCTCAATCAGCCCATTTGCGGGATGCGCCATGCATCCTACACCTAGGCAACGAAACTGCAATGCATGAAGTACAGCCCTAAATCGATTCTAAAGCGTTCCTTGATAACAATAATCATTAATGAGCACTTTTTCCTTCTGACCATAATTACGAAGGACAAGTCGGCCGTAGAAATCTCTTTGTGGGATGCGCCACGCATTATATTTCTACGAGATATCGTAGAAGGGCTTAGGCGCCTATTGGCATGATGCAATGAATTGCGATCGTCAGCCAACGCACGAGTCAGTGTTTTTCCTTCCAAGGCAAGTGGAGCACAACACCGACACCGGAGGTGTGGAAAGCTTGTCTAGCCTGGACGGGACTCGAACCAAGAACCTTCATTCAGGTGCACGCCAGAGCCGATGCATTTTCCGTATGGCTACCACGCAATCACTATAGGCTAAGATCAGTGATTGTCAGAATATGACAAGACCTAGTCTACGGCGAAGTGTCCCACTGAATACGACTAACTCACATACGGGTCAGGCATACCACCGGTCGCTTCTGAAACACAGAGCAAGAACGATGGTTGTCAATTCGAAAGCTCCGAACGTGTTCGTTGAGTGCTAGCCAGCTTCTTGAGAGTCCATCGGCAAGTCGTCGTCGCCGTCGTTTGTTGGCCTACGAAAACTCGTCCAAAACTCGTGCGGGGTCGCATTAGCAGGCGTTCGACCTGCTACAACCTTCCTGTCGAGGGAAATTGTTTAGAGACATTTTGCTACAATTTTCCGTTTAAATTTTTTTCAAAAATTAAAAATGCTGCCAGTTCTTCAAGATTATAAATGAGCATACATACGCCACGCACCTAGGATATCCAGGAGTGGTTCCAGGTGATCATGATAAGCAGCGCTTTCTTCGACAGACTTCACAGTTTCAGCTATGCACATTCTGTAAATGTTGTATATGTCCGCTTATCCTTAGAGCGGCTATTCTAGAGGGCTGTTACACGAATATTTAGTTGCGATCAAAACTATTGCACCGGGCAGGACCCGAACCCGCACCTTCTGCTTGAGATAGCATTCTGCATGGAATGCAAAAAGCCAACGTTGCAACAAAAGTAGTTGCAGGAAAGACAAATATCTTCCCCCGTTCCTTCAAGCAAGCAGCCTTCACACTATAAATCAAATGAATGTCGCCACGAGCTCAACCAGTTCATGACGCGATCTCTTGTTTATTAAACGATTAAGGGCGGCGTTACCCTATCCCTTACGGGATGAGCCACGCATTCTACCGATGATCATGTCAGCGCTCTATCCTTTCCAGACAAGTCTGGTACCAATTCATCGACCCTCGACCCCGGAGGGATGGAAGGCTTGGTTGGCCTGGCGGGATATCCGAACCAGAAACCTGCTATCGGATGCACGCGACAGCCGGCTCCTCCCTCGATTGCCCTACACGCAACCACTTCATGCTTTTTGTTACAGTAAAAAATTGCTTCCTTGCGCTTAAAAAATTTGAACAATTTTTGGCGAATTTAAAATTTTAAAAGAAAGTCACACTAAATTCATTTCTCAGACAAAATTATTTCATCCTTTCGGAGAGTCTCTAGTTTAATGTGGAAGTAGCTCGTTTTTCTTTCTTTCAGACTTTCAGTCTGAATTTAAAAACGTCAGTCATGATTACCATTAGAAAGCGTGAAAGTTCAAATACTGCTTGATGCAAAAGCTTTAGTAGCAACCACACATCCATTTAACAGTTCCCACTCTTTTAGAATGTAGAGCTGATTTTAACCCAAATTTTAACCCTTCAAATGCTAAAGCTACCCAGTTAGGACCAAGCCTTACGGAAACAATTGTACTATAGAATACTGCATTTTTTAGTAATTTCCACAACGATTTTTAGGTCTCTAAACTAGTCTTTAACTACTAACAAAGTGGAGTTCTCAATTTAATTTGCTTTGTATTTTTCCTTCATTATTTTGATGGACTTCAAGCACTTCCTTCAGCTTCTCCTCCCCCTCCCACCACCACTCGGTTGTCTTCCAGTGGTCTGCTGAGCAACAGTACAGCCGTCAGAAATCATGCTCGTATTGTTTGACGTCGGCTCAGCATACTCACTTCACACCTAGGTCCGGCGTCTTACCTCGTCGGATTACCGGCGGCGACGGAGGCGCCGGTGTGCTTCACACCTTCGTCTTGTATGGCTAACGGTTCCGGAGACTGAACTGAGGAACCGCCTTTCCCTCCGAGGTTGGGGAGGTTGTGGGTGTCTTTGATGTTTCAGAGAACTTCCTAGAGAGAGCCTGTTCAGCTGCTGTAGGAGCTTCATCGAGGCTTCGAATTCAGTCGTTTAGTTTCACATTTACCTAGAAGCACCTTCTCTCCAGAGGATTTCACCTGCACTTTTTTTCACCCCTTTCACCTGCACTTTTCTCTCCAATTGCTTCTACAAATTCGTTTTTCTTCGTGTAATCTCCAAGCGTCTAGTGTCCAACCCAATCTAGACAACTGACCCCATCCTTCATGTGTTTGCAATTCATGGAATCTGTCTGTGTGATCGCTCCAGTTCATTACGAATGCAGGCTTGGTGCAGACAGCCATCTGGCGCCAGAGGGCGTCAACGAGCGAATTTTAGCGCTCGTTACGTCGATTTTTCTCCTGGTTACGGGAGCATTCATGGCGTGCCACATTGACATGCTCGCGTCTACGTTGCCGACGTAACGTCGTTATTCATATGCCCTTCTGGTTACTGTATCTCAGTTACCGTAGTATGTATTTTGCTCCGAATCGTCGCTCCTCTTTAGTGTCTCACAGTTTCTATAGTTCCATTTCTCAGAATATGAGTGGATGTGGTTCACTTCAGAAGAACTGGCTAATGTGAAGCCCGTTGATCTTTCTTATTATTATACAAGATTTTCTACATACTATTTGTCAAAAAGATCATTTTTCGGATCTATCCCAAAGGAGTCGAAGGAGTGGTTCGCAGCTCCCATGCCTAGCCTGAGTTTCTACTAGAGCTTCAGACGCCTGCCGTTACGCGAGGAGTTTTATCTGAATTCAGGAAATGTGGCTGCGTGACACAGGAGAATGTACGCAAACAAGACTTCACAGTTGTCCCTCCCGACTGGGATAGATCTCGCTTTTCTTTACGATGTAATGTCTGATACGATCTGATGTGCAATTAAATTTTTCTGAAATATCTACAGATTTTTCGATGCAGTTTTACTCAGCATCTCTACCTCAACTGGAAGCTGGTTCTCTCTGTTTCACGCTCACGTTATCTCGCTCTCTCGCCAACCTCCTCCCCATCAGTTCGTGGACAAGCTGAGTACTGGAGGACACCCGCCATCAGCGTAACGACGTCCATCTTCCATTTCGTCCTTCAAGGACTACGAGAAGCTGGTACCTGTTTGGCGCGCAGAAACACCTTCAGACGTAGTACTTCTGCTTGAACGGTGGAATTCCTACGGATAAAGACATGTATCTGAGCGTCTAATGGTCCGCAGGCAGTGTCACTACACGTATTCCGTGTGGAGTCGGCTACTTGGTAGAGAACCTGTCTATGTAGAATAATCTCTGACTTCTCCATCGGCGGTCAGCAACAGTTATTGTGTTGGAAATATGCGTATTCAGTTCCCCTCGATGCCTTCTAAAAGCGGAATTCATGGCGCATTCCACATAGGGGTTGATTAACATCGTATTTTATATTATTTTGCCTTGATGTGATTGGATAACGGAACTCAGATTCTTAAGACGGGCACTTTAATAGGCTACGGCAAAATTGATCTTATTACAACAATCCAAAATAAATTAATAAAATGAATTAAAATCTGGTAAACGTTATCTAAAAGGCTTGCTAAAATGCTTGTAAACTCCTGGATCCATCGCTTTAAGAAGATCTATCCCAGACGAGAGGGGAACTGTAAAATGACGCTTGCGTACGCTCTCCTATGTCACACATCCACATTTCAGCCATAAAAAGGCGACTACTGGAGACGACTTTAGTTAACGAATGGATTTTTTTATTTGTTGAAGATAAATAAATAAATAACCTGTCTTCTGACGGCTTCCACATCCTGCTTATTCTCTAAAATCACTTTCTAAGAATTTTGCTTTAGAATGCAGCTCTCGTCGCCTAAGTCTGCAGAAGTTTTCCCATCTTCAGTCATTCATAGAGTCTGTTCCGAAGCCAAGCTGGAGTCGCTTTACAGCATTACGTTCGTCCTTTTGTCGAGAAACTCACGTAATTCACGCGCTGTCATACCGAGACCGTTCGCTGCCATCGACGTCGTCCTTGTTAATGAATGGACGACGAGGTTTTCAGCCAGCGACTCAGCGCCTCTCAAACCCTCTAGCTGAATAGTCGAAGGTGAACCTGGAACTCGTCCGTATGGCACACTCAATTACGCAGAGGGGAGGGGGACCGGCAGAACGTTCGAGAACTACCTCGACGAGTTCGATCTTCTTCGGTGTTTGTGACATTCACGGCTTAACCTCTAAGTGCTTAGTGTCCTCTTTGCCGACGTTGTAGGCAGTTTTACTTATTGAAGCGCCAGTTCGACTAATTTTTATTTTTGGCTTTGTTTTTATATTTCTTCTTAGCCATAAAGGATAAAACAAAGGATAGAGGTCGGGGTTATTCAATCCCTTCTGTGATACGCCATGCATTCTACTTCCACGCGATGTCGTAGAGGTGATTTGAATGCGTATTTGACCATAGAATGACTAGCAGTGGCCAGCCGGTAAACAAGTCAGCGCTTTACATTTTTCAGACAATTCTGGTACCATTTCATCAACCCGACTTCTAGTGGAGGGATGGAAAGCTTGGTTGGCCTGGGAGGCAAATCCGAACCAGGAACCTGGTGTATCGGGTGCACGCGACAACCGACACCTCCTCCGATTGGCGCTACACGGCCCCTTTCTTAGCCGTAGTCTTCATAGATTCACAACCTTCACCATAAGCCTGCCTTCTGAGTAAACCGTATCCTTTTCACGTTCTAGTCAGATTCTAGGAAGGTCATCAATGGGCCACGCCCTTGGCTCGGTTGAAACCTTCGAGCATAGTAGCGTAGGAATCAGACAGAAGGTTCATGCCTGTCAGATTAAGTTTATGGCCGTTGTGAATTCCGTCGAAGACAGACGACGATGGCGCCATAGTACATGCCTTGTCATTCCGCGCGGAAATGAAAGTGTTTTATGGCGTTAACGAGCAGAATTGAACTGGCTAACGGCACTCCTTCGGTGGTGTGAATTCAGTGACAGTTTCACTTTTCTTCCCTCAGGCTTGCATGCCGGCAACACCACATAATTGAACAGGCCAAGTACGCATTCGAATTGCCTGCACGATATCCCGTAAAAGTAGAATGCGTGGCGCATCCCAAAAGGGATTGATTAATGATGTCCTTTATTCTTCATAGCATCGTGTTTTTATTAGCTCTGTTGCAGAAATGCAAATATGCAAAAAATATATATATAGGCATAGACCTATCTATATACGTATACACATATCTATGTACGCACGAGCTGGATATAAGTGGATATAGGCATATAAGCATCGGCGATTATCCTGCAACACTCTAACAACAGGGGCCCACCCTTAAGGCCAATGGTATACTTCCACAGGAGCGTCAACTGACGGCAGGGAATCGCGCCGGGACCCTTCACCTGGCCAATCGGCGCGGCTCGCCACACCCACTGCAACGGGTTCTCATCCCAATAGCAAGTGATTGTTCGACCCCTCGAAAGCGAATATCCGAGTAGCTCTACAATTCTTATTTTTGAAGTGGAACAGAGTAGAATAGTACCGCAATTGAAATGAGCAGAGGACAGTGGCTTCCGACAATCGATCGATTTATGGTATGCACCACAGATTCTACCTCTAAAGGTTGTGGAGGCGATTTGAAGGCGTATTAAACAACGCAATGACTTACGGTGGCCAGTCGATGAACAACTCAGCGCTTTATCCTCCCACGTCTAGTTGCAATTCACCGATTCCCCTCCCCCCACCGAGGGATGGAAGGCTTGGTTGGCCTGGCGGGAAATCCGAGCCAGGAATCTGGTATCAGGCGCACGCGACAGCCGACACTTTCTCCAACTGCGCTACACCCGAACCGCTCCTTCCAGGGAGGTCTGGTGTCGTGTAAGCGACCCCGATCAGATGAAGCTCAGTTTGCGAAACCGCCGCGTCTTACCAACTTCCCAGATTCGCCTTAAATGAAGGAGGATTGTGGAATAATGCGGATTGGAGCGATCTTGGTATTATAGTTGTGCTCTCGAAATTTTTTCAGATATTCGAATGGTTTCGTTTGCCTAAAAATTTGAAGCAATCGAATACGACTATACTTGAGAAACGCGATTTTCAGAATTACCAGAATTTTATTTATTTATTTTAATTTATCAGAATTTGTATAGCTTCGAAGAACGCGATTTTTGAATATTCAAAATCATATATTTTAATTCCAATAAAAAATTTTTGAATACCTTTTGCACAAAATAAAATAGTGCACATGAAATTGTCCTTCTAATACGAACACAGAAAAGTCATCAACTAACACGGAAGAACACAAAAAAAACTCAAAGGATATTCTACGAATAAGAACGAATGAGAACAGCCATCATAACTGATTTTCGGTGAGAGTTACAGTAAAGATGTTATTTTTTCTCACCTCTGTCTAATTTTAAAACGTTTTGCGAGAATTATTTCACGGGGATCGCACTACAATAATTAATTAAGTCGATTCAATAACTTAGCCTCTGCACTCAAACAAAGCCCAGGAAGATGCAATTAAAAATAATGAAATGCCGAAGGCGTGAACGTAAAGAGACAGTGGTCGACTTCGTCGAGGACACTTTTTCCTCCTGACGGCAATTCACCTTCGATGTTTTTCTTCAGACAACCCTAAGTGTCTCCTACAAATTCACTGGCACTCTGGGGGCAACGCGCGCCAGCCACCCGACGACGACAAGTTCACGCTCACGTCGTCGTCGCCGCCAGGTTTCGCCCCGAATCGTCTTGCGCTTCAGTCGCTTCGCTTCCTATAAGGTGTCGGTCGCCCTGATGGCGCTTGTCCCTCCTCGTCCGCGTCCTCCAGCGCTCACTCTCTTCGGCCGGCCTCGATCGCCGCGGCCTCTCTTCTCGAACTCGCCCCGCCGTCGAGTCCATTCCGGTGGGGCGAGATCGAGCTGAAGCTACTGCCCAGCAAACGAAGAGCTGGATACGCTTGGTTCTTCAGCCGACGACAAGAATGTCGGAGCTCATTCGAGCTTCTTTCCTCTGTCAACCCTCATGCCATTAAGACAATAGCAGGCGACGGGCGAAAGTCGCCTAATGTACCGTGGTTTGAATGCACCTGCGACCGGCAGACTACCCGCGGCTGTACAATCGGCGTCGGCTTTTTCTTGAAGACTCCAGTTCTCTGGTGCTTTGAATGCTTTGAGGATAGTCTGGTTCAGAGCAACAGGGTTTTCTTGAGCAGAGCTTACTTCTGTATTCGTTCTTTCTGCTGTTTTGGACAAACTGCTTTCCAGTATGTCGCATAACCTTTGACTGCTTGAATCATTGCCCTCACATCTCAAGAAGGCTTCATAGCTTTGTCAGCCTTCATGGAAAAGTCGTTTACGTCATCTAAGCTACTTCACCATTATCACTTGTACATCATCGACTTCAGAGGCCAGATTCATCCGAACCGAAATTCCTGATAGTGCGGCTTATCAACAAAAGACATTATGAAATGTTTCAATGTTTCACCATATCGCTTGTTGGTAAGCCGCGCCATTAGGGATTTTTGCGGTATTTTCACCGTTAGATTGCTGTAAGCTGTTGATGAATCTTGTCCCAGCTTCTCCTTCTTCTGTAAAGGAGCCTCAAGGTGTAAATTCGTGGTAAAAATTATCGCTTCAGGGATTCGAACAAAACTCTCTATGCATCAAGGCCTCTAGCCTTTCGTTTTATATCCCTCCTCGTAGTTTTCAGAAATTTCTCCAAAATTTTAAAGCGTCCACTGTATGTTTTTTCTAACTGGCTATTTAATAATAAACAGCAAAACGTGGCATTAATAAAGCACTGTTCAGAGTGCGCCCCGCATCCCACTTCTCGACGTCGTTGAGGTTAATTGAGTGCGATTTGGCCTAGTAACAAGCGGTGATCAGGCAATGAACAAGTCACTGTTTCTTCCTTCCCAGACATTTGTGATTCTATTTCATCGACGGAAAGCTTAAGATAAGCATAGGTGGGGCGCGATCCATAGACTTGATCCTTGTTGCACGTATTTCTTGGAAAAATGTATTTAAAAATTCGATGATCATCTAAACAGTTTATTTTTTACAGACTTTAGGTTGCCTTTGTAAACGACTGACAACTTTTCAAATAGTTTCATTTTCCAAATGTAGCTTATTTTTCTTTCTTTTCAAGGCGTTTCTATTTTAATTTGTAGACAGCTGCTTCAGTCGGAAATGTGTTCAGTTTCAGTCAGAAATGAGCACTGAGAGAACATGTCCACCATTTTCACGTTGAATTGCACACTTTTCAAATCAAACTGGACACTCTTCTGAGCTACCTGTTGGCCTTTTGAAATCAAAGCGATAAGGGCTAGAATAATTTTTGCTTCTAGGAAAATTCGGTATAACATTCATTGAAAGTTTTTACTTTACCTGCGCTAATAAATGTAATAATATTATAAAATTTTTACTTTAGAGAAAAAATATGAATTAAAATTTGTCTTAAAACACAGCAAAGAAGCAA
Source organism: Heligmosomoides polygyrus polygyrus (assembly GCA_947396885.1). Classification (NCBI taxonomy): domain Eukaryota; kingdom Metazoa; phylum Nematoda; class Chromadorea; order Rhabditida; family Heligmosomidae; genus Heligmosomoides; species Heligmosomoides polygyrus. The sequence continues at coordinate 12,861,591 of OX377205.1, forward strand.
TCATACAGCTCATTGAAAGATTGGATCGCACCATGCACTCCAAAAGCTCGTCATGATTTTTATTTGATTGAATAAAAATCGTGACGTTTGAACAAGGACATGGCTTTTTTGACACTAAGCCTTTTTGACACTAAAAATGACCGCTTTCCTGTTATTTAAAACAAGCTTTAGAACATTATTTTTCTTTAAAAAAATTCTAATTTTTTTTGAAAATTTCAAACATTGTGTTCACTTATTGGGTAGGTGAATTAAAACAAAGAAAGTTGTACTAAAATTTTCTTTGAACAAAAAACTATTTTATCCTTGTTGGAGAGCTTCAAGTTTAGAATAGAAGAAGCCAAAGGAGTAACCACTGAGGACGACTGCGACGCAAGAGTGACCGGCCACTTCCTATCGCCTTATAATAACAGGGTGCCTCAAAAAATGTATACACTGTTTTAAGGGTGGTACTCCGCTCACTGCAAAAATTCTGAAAAATTAAGGGTGCATATGAAAGCATAAGTATGACCGGTAAGGAGTACGCCATGCACTCGTCTGAAATTATGCATTTTACACTCGACTGATTGTTCTTCACTTGCTATAATTTCTTCACAAAGTGGCCGTTTCTATTAATTTATGCTTCTTTTAGGGCTTAAACTTAAAACACTCCAATAAATGCAGGGTATCCTAAAAAACATGCAAGTATTGTTTTAAGGGTTCTAACATTGCTGCTAGTGAAGCTTTTAAAGATGTTTGAGACTCCTATGAAAGCATATGATAGCGAAAACTCTGAGACGTGTAAACAGTTAAGATTGCGCCATGTCTCCGTCTGAAACCTTGCGTATCAGACTCGATTGATTGTGAATGGGCTGAATGCTTGTTGTAGTAATGTTACTACTTGGTCACGCTAGCCTGTGCTGTGCTTCTTCTAATGTTTCCGCCGCCGGTAGCTGCAATTATACCGATTAACCTCTCCATTCAGCTTGAATGTAGCTTCACTAAACCGCAGAATACGTCTAAACGTTAAAAGAAGCACAGCACATGTTAATCTGGCCAAGTGGTAACAAGATTGTAACAACCATTCAGCCCATCCACAATCAATCGAGTCTGAAACGCAAGGTTTCGGAAGGGTACATGGCGCAATCTTCACTATTTACACGTCTTAGAGTTTTTGCCATGCTGTGCTTTCATATAAGTCTCAAACATCTTTAGAAGCTTTACCAGCAACAGTGTAAGGATAAAGGATAAGGACGGCGTTACCTAATCCCTTTTGGGATGAGCCACGCATTCTACTTTAACGGAATGTCGTAAAGGCGATTTCAATGCATTTTTTGGCCATACAATGACTTGCGGTGGCCAGCCGATGAACTAGTCAGTGCTTTATCCTTCCCAGACAAGTCTGGTAATAATCCACCAGAGAAGGAAGAATTGGTTGGCCTGGGCGGGAAATCCAAACCAGGAGCCCGGTGTATTGGGTGCATGCAACAGCCGGCACCTGCTGCGATTGCGCTACACGCTCCCGGCAGCAGTGTTAAATCCTTTCAAACCTTACCTGCATTTTTAGGACATTCCGCATTTTTTGCAAGCCATAATGTTTTTTAAAAATCCTTCAGGATTTTCAACCTTAAAAAAGCACAAGTCTGTCGATATGGCCACTTTGTGGAGAGAATATAACAAGTATTTAGGCGAAACACAATCAATCGAATGTAAAACGCAAAAGTTCGGACGAGTGCATGGCACATTCCATACCGTTCATATGTCAGAAAATTTCTACTTTCTTAAGCTTTCATATAAGCCCTTAACTTCTTATCTTTACTATCAGCAAAGTTATCACCTTTAAAACAGTGTTTACACTTTTTGAGACACCGTGTATTGCTCGTCCCTACCTCTTCATTTTCGACCTCAACCACCTGTTGACCCCAGATTAGGTCATTCCATTTTTAGACGCAGTGTTGCAAAAGGAAAATGTAATACCTGCTTAGAAAACCTACAATTTTAAGAAATGTAGACGTATCCAGCTACCAACAAGCTCTATGGAAATCAAAATAAGTCCCTTCCGTAGAGACAGATACAGAAGTTGGCGCATTCATTGGAAATTCCTTTCTCTCCAAGTATCATAAATTGCATGTCGTCGCCTACCGTCTTATGCACAGGGCATTTTACCCGTTACAGAGAACCGGTTGTTATCGTTAGGTATGGAGGTGAAGGCAGAAAGTAGCTAAATCGACCGAACTTCCTCTGATTCCTTGAGTGCCCCTCATATAACCCAGTGGAACCACTTGTGTGTCCGTTAGAAAACATTCCATCCATACCTCGCATGCCTAATATTCTTTTGGGGCAGCTAGAGTGCTTCCTTTCAGAAGCTATTCTTCGAGCCTAATGGTAACCGCAAGCACTGCATTAATATTACGCTTTCAGCACTATATTAGCAGCCTTTCCGTACTCGTATTTCCCATCGCTGCAGAAATGGACTGCAGCTGAATCTTACGAAGACGATGTTCATGAGGAAGCTCAGCGGAACGAACACTTCCGAATGCTCCAGCTACGTTTATCTGGGTCGCGAAGTCAGCATGGCCAAGATCCTAGGGCCAGAGCTAAGCAGGAGGAAACGAGCGGCTTGGCGAGCCTTGAAGAGCGTCGAAGAAGTCGGGAAGAAGACGAAGAACGTCCGACTCCGTGCCCATCTGTCTGTTCTTTCTGCCCCAACGTACGCCTCAGAGACCTGGGCTATACGAAAGCAGGACGAACACGCGATCAGCGTCGCGCAGCGTGGAATCGAGAGGACGATGCTCGGAGTGACACGACTCACGCAAGTGAGGGAAGGCCTCCGTAGTTCCGAGCTTCGTCGACGTTCGAAGATCAGAGACGCTGTCGCAGGGGCCAAGTCGTCGAAAATTAGGTGGGCCGGCCACGTAATGCGCTTCGCAGACACTCGCTGGACGAGAGCCGTCACCGACTGGATTCCGCTGGATGTCAAGAGAACACCACGCCCACCAACGCGTTGGTCTGACTTTTTCGTGAAAGCTCTGAACGACCGCTATGACGCTCTTCGTGTCCCTCGAGCGAGGAGGATCCATTGGAGCACTCTGGCACGCGACAGGGACGAATGGAAACGCAGCTGGCGCCCGCTCGAGCAAGTCGATGATCAACGGGACGACAGGTGATACAGGTGAAGCATTATTTCTGCAAGGTCTCGTATGAGAGCTGGTCTCAGACACAATGAAGCTATCTGTGAGCATTGGTTTTTTCCAAAAAAAAAACGATTACTAGAAACGTAGCGGCTAAAATTGATCAAAAATTACTTTAACAAAAAATCCTAAGAGCTCCTCGTCAAGAATTTCGGGTACTGGTTTGAATCGTCAGAACTTGGAGAGCTTCCCCCCCCCCCTCCTCTGATAACAGATCACATTCTATCTTCCACGAAGAGCGGTACCGCAGCTGGAAGTGGCGCCGGACCTCCCGAATGCACGCCGAATGAACGCAAGGTTCAGGGGTTTCCACCCTGGTCAAACAAGTCCTCAATAATTCGGAGCCATTGAAATGGTACTAGACTTGTGTGGGAAAGATAGAGCACTGACCGGTCCATCGGCATTCGGATTGCCTCGATGTTATTCCGTAGACATATATAGAATGTGTGGCGCATCCAGAAAGGGACAGTCCAACGCTATCTATTGTTCTTCTTATTCTTAAACCGCTCAGGGCACCCTCTACCTATGCCTTGTAGGCCTCGGAACTACTAGCATCCGTAACGCAGTTTTATCTCACTCCTGCCTTAAACAGAGTATTTCTATAAATAAATAAATAAGTCACACGTTCTACAGGTTCCACGGTTGTTCATGGGGGAAATTTTAAGGCGTAAATGTCCTATACAGTGACTTGCTAGCAGATGAACGAGTCAATCTTGTTCTTCGCAAACGAGTCCCTAATACGATATCCTCGAAGTCAGAGGCGTGGAAGGCTTCATTAACCTAGAAGACAGACCCGAACCAAGAACCTTGGTTTGGTGTGCACGCGACAGCCGTCGCCTTCTCCGTCTGCGTCATTACGTCTTCATATGACCAGCGGTATAATTATCTAAGCAGTAAAAATAACGAAAAAGTAACAGTGAAGAAATATACAGTAGAAACTCAATTTATTACATGTGGAACCACATGTGGGATTACAAGAACCAAATAAAGCCAAAGAAACATAAAACGCAACAGAACTGGCTACAATAGATCACACTGCATTGTACGATCTACAATAAGAGTTTAAGAAGAACAAAACACAACGGCAAGGAGAATGACAGGAAGTTTTATGGAAACGACTAAATGTCATCACTTCAGGTGCACAGATAAAACGTTTTTGAACCTTGCCAACCCGTCAGGGACCTCTATCTTTTTACTCAGTTTGGAATACTCCGATCCGGCTCTGAAAGTGAAGAAGTGCCGCCTAAGCGTTGTACGTGGCTGTTTAAGCACCAACTTACGCTCAAGTCCTCGAGTGCGTGAGGATGCAAAGGTGAAGAATTTATTACGATTTAAACCAACTAGTGCTAGAACTATTCTGTGTGCCATAATGAGATCATTTCTTCTCCTTCTGAGTTGAAGACTATCAAGATTTAACATTTTGTTTCTGATTATTCCGCGAGGTATACTACTGTAGGTGTACCCAAGAGCTCTAATGAATACCTTCCTTGTGAAATTATTTTGGACCTTCTCTAGCATCTCAATTACTGCCTTCTTTCGTGGATAGAAAACACATGTGCCGTATTCAAGAATTGGACGAACATAAATTTTATACGCCTTAATGAGTAGGGAAGGATCACTTGAACTAAGGGACTTAAACAAGAGGAATAACCTCTGCGCGGCCTTATTAGAAATGTGTTTGCAATGCTCCTCAAAGCTAAGTTTAGAATCGAGGAGAAAGCCGAGGTCCCTAATACAGTCGACACCTTCAAGAACAGTACCATTAATCTCATAGGCGTGTCTGGGATTAGTGGATCCCAGATGAAACACCTTAGTTTTATTAACAGACAAAGGGAGCTTCCATAGGTTCGACCATAGAACAACCTCATCTATTGCGGATTGAATACTAATAGAATCTTCCTCATTGTGTAAACTACTAAAAACCTTTACGTCATCAGCAAACAACTTACAAGTAACACCTAGCCGTTCGATTTCCAGCGGCAGATCATTTACATAAATAGTGAACAATAAAGGTGACAAGACTCCACCTTGAGGCACACCACTAGGTGCTCCCTTTATACTAGATAGACAGCCATTAACCCTCACTTGAAAGGTGCGATTGTGAAGAAAACTTTCGATCCAAGCCAGTATTCGAGGATGAATTCCCACCTGATTTAATTTCAATAGTAGAAGTTTGTGCGAGACTCTATCAAATGCTTTTTCAAAGTCGAAGTAGACCACATCGATATAGCGCCCTCTGTCAATATCCAAGGTCCAGTCATCAAGAGATTCCAATATCTGAGTTTCAGTTGATCTTCCTTTTCTGAACCCATGTTGGCAGTGAGACACGATACAATTAGATTCCAAATGATTAACAATACTGCTTTTAAGGATTTTTTCGAAAAGTCTGCAAAAAACGGATGTGATACTTACCGGCCTGTAATTATTAGGATTACTATACGGAGGTTTCTTAGGAATTGGTGTAATGAATGAGTGCCTCCACTTCCTAGGCACTTCCGCACGGAAGAATATTAAGTTAAACAGGAATTCAAGAGGGGTCGAAATGTGATGAGCAACCTTCTTTATGAATAGTAATGGAACACCGTCGGGTGTTTCTGATGAAGCACTTGGCCACCTTGAGAGAAGTTCTAAGATTTTAACACGACTAAACCAAACTGAATCTTGCATTACTGGAAAACTTTTACCTAGTAATGGGATGTGATCATCAGTTTCCTTTACATAAATACTTTCGAAGAAATCCGCAAGGAGCTCTGCTTTGTCCTTATCGGAGACAACGGTTGATCCATCATCCCTATGTAAAGTGGCTACCAGTTGCTTGCTTTTTATTTTAGAGTTAATGAACTTGTAAAAAGCCAATTTGTTACCAGATTCTAGGATTTTTTTCTCCACTGACTTGTTAAATTTGGCTAGTTTTCTTACAAATAAATCAGACGCTTCTTTGTAATATTTCCAGGTGTCTTCAGTATTGTCAACCATGGCTTTCTTGTACGATTCAACTTTAGCTCTATATAGCCTATCAAGGTAACGAGGCAGCCTAGTTTTGGAAATTGGAGTTTTCCGCACAGGGACAAACAATGATGCAACATGCTTCAAAATGAAAATGAAAGTCTCATACATCTCATTAACACTTCCAGAACTGAGAAAAGAACTTATCCAGTCAATAGTATCTAAATACGAACCTATCATTTCATAATTTGCCTTTTTGAAATCTGCAATGTAAATGAACTGATCACATGGAACGGAAGCCTTAAGACGAAAAAGAATGGTGGAATGATCGCTAGACCCTATAGGCGAAGTAACTTCAACATGACTTACAGATCCTAACTCATTGGTAAATAACAAATCTAACATCTTGTTACCCCTAGTATTAGATGTAATATGCGGTGTGTAGTTGTGCGACGACAACAGAGTAAGAAAAGCATTTGAAGCCAGACTGGATGAAGGTTGTGCTCCCCATTGTATGTCTGGAAAATTGAAATCACCCATTAGAAAGCAGGGATTGTCACAAGAAGTTAAATCACTAATGCATTTGTAAAGTTGCTCACTAAGTTTGGCAACACATCTTGGGACCCTATAAACAACTATGAATCGGTGCTTTCTCTCGTTGAAGTATAGATCGCAGGCAAGAATATCATAGCCTTGTGGCACGCTTTCTTGATAGACCAAATCTGGGAACAATTTATTCTTTACTAAAAGAGCGACTCCGCCCCCTTTTTTCTTAGTCCTGTCACAGCGAAAAGTGGTGTACGATGAGCATAGATCACTAATAAGAGATTCATTCTTCACACTAGGTTTAAAAATACACGACATTCACTGGCGACAGTAGAATGCTCTATGGAAGCTCAGCACAGTACACTCGATTAGAATAGATGCCAAGTTTTCTACGAGTTGCTCCAAATCCACCTCCACTTCCGTCGTTCAGAAAACCGGAAACGGATGCAGTTAGCCCCGTCACCCCACTACGAGCCCGTGCGTGTGCGATGGTCGTCGTCGTCGCCGTCGTCCGTCGTCCGTCGTCTTCATCCACAAAGCATCCATCACACGGACAAGCTTTTATGTCCAGCGCATCACTAGCCGCTTTCTGGTGTTCGTTTTCGGATGCAACTGGTTTTTGTTGTGAGCTGGCCGACTGGCCGAACACATCGCCACGGCCAGGCCTCCGTCGGCCGCTGACCGCCGCCTGGCCGCTGGAGGCCATTTCGGATGGCAGGCCAGCGACCCGATTCCAAAGACCTCAGGGATTAGGCTGTATAGCCAGCCGTTCCGCCCAAGTTTAGCCCGGCCGGGCACACATCGGCACACTTAACGACATCGTTGCGGCTTTCACCAGGCTAGTTTTTCCTGATGAATTCGCCTCCATTGTCTTCTGCGGTCTCGATTCCTAACCTTGGCTTTTTGACATCATAAGCTAAATTCCTTGGCTCAACTCATTCTATCTAGAAGTCCGAAATTTGTTTTGCCTGCTTTCAAGATTTTTTTAACGCCTTATCCAGTTTGTAGAGCACGTAACTTCGGTAAAGTCAAGAGCTGGCTTACTTGTCCTCATTTGCTTATTCACCTTAGTACCAGCATTTCGTACGCGTAGAGCGCAGTTGAAAGAGGTATGTACCGGCAGTCGAGTGCACCCGATACCAGGTTCCTGGTTCTGATTTTCCGCCCCGATTCCTTCGTGGTCAGCGAATTGGCACCAGACTTGTCCAGGAAGGATAAAGCACTGACTTGTTCATCGACGGGCTTAAAATCCTAGATATCTTTTATTTGTTCTTCCTTTCATGCTTATGTTTGCTCTCGAACAACTTCAGGGGTCGGATTCATCAACGACTAAGCTGCGGGTATAGGGGTGGAGATACCCACTTCAAGGCCTTCGTCTCTGACTCTTACCTTATCTCTACCTCCTATACCCCGCATACCCACGGGTTCAGTTGTTGATGAATCCGGCCTCAGGCGTGCTGAAGAGCCTCAACACCGCTACAAAAGCTAAATCGACGACCTGTATTAATGAAGAAATTCTGAGAGATAAGACCACGGATGATCTTCTTCTGAATCGCTCCAGCATTTTCGGGATGCTACAATTGCTCAAATCCCTATGACATAATGATAAGGAAGGAATGATAAATGTCAGAATTAATCACTCTATTTGTGGGACACGCCACGCATTCTACTTTTGTAGGCAATCTGAATGCGGATTCAACTCTTACAAAGTGAGGCTCTCATATCTATACCTTCTCTTCCTCTCTCTCTCTTAGGTCTCTACGGTTTAAAAAAAACTAGTATCCATCTTCTAAGTACTGGTTGCTTGGCGAATCGGTAACAGTCCACGTGAAACCGACAACTGGGTCAAGACTCTTTCCATTAGCTCCATGATTTCATCCGCAAAAAGTGAAAGGTGTGGCGCATTCGCGCGAGACGAAACTAGAGGTCTTTCCTAGTTGGCTGTAGGTAGGCTGAGAAGATATGAAAACTGTGCGAATACTAGCCACGTGGGATGCTTCGATATTGCCTAAGCAGCTGATGATGAGCCTCAGTATAACGGGAAGGCTCAAGATGGTCTGACTAGGCATTGTTTTGGTGGCTCTTCCGGCGACTACCCGATACTGACCCTATTTTGAGATGTTGCTCCCCGAAATACACAAGGATGTCTGCAACTATTTACTGTACTGGTGGTGTAAGGCGAACATCGCTGCCCGGAAAGCGGAAGACGCGGGTTCGAGGCCCACCTGGCGCAAGAGTTTTGATCGCAACAAAACATCTTGTAACAACATATTTACTGTCCAACTGTTAACCCAATCTACCGATATTCATGACATTGACGGCTGCTAGGAGATGACGGCTCCAGAAGATATTGCGAAGGTTGACTGATCGGGGATTGTCATCTGATCGTCGTTGCCATCCATCGCTGAACTTTTAAACGCGCTGCTCCCGGAATGGAAACATTTGTGTAGAGTGAAAACATTTCCGCCGAGGCCGAGGAATGGTTCAGATCAGCTGGCTGATAGTAAAAATCGTACCAAACCTAATCAGTTAACGATTAGAACATGTCTGTCACCACAATAATCTATGCTGGCATTTCGCTACAAAAACGGTGTTTTTGGGTTGATATGTTTAGGATGCGCATGCAATCTACACGGATCCGGGGCGGTTCCCAAGTCGGGTGGAAACGGCCAAGGTATCGCTACTCTTTTCTGATGGTGTCGTCCTGCTTAAGGATGGTTCACTGTACCATTCCATCTGTCACATTTGTCCGAGCACTCCGGCGCTTGCCTCTTCAGATCTTAGAAGGGACTTACAAGAGCTACGTTGTTAGGGCTACGATTGCTAGTGAAATAGGAAAAACTATGGAGTCGTGTGAGCTTTATTCCTCAATTATTTATTATCTTTTAATATCTTACCCCTTCATTCGCTGACCCTTTGCACCCTATACGATGTTCTTGGTTCGGATTCCTCGCGCAACCTACCAAGCCTTCTATCCCTTTTGAGTTCGCACCAAACTTTTCTGGGAAGGCCAAAGCGCTACCTCGTTCATCGACTGCCCGCCGAAGGTCAAAAAAGTCATAGAAGTATAATATCAGTATCACGACACGACGTAGAGTTATCACGACAATGCAGGCAGCGCTGTGCAAAACCGATGCGGGAAAAAATCAACAAACTAGAATAGGAGCTTCTGCTTCAATCACAGTATTCTACCGATCTTGCACCTTGGACTACCACACACTACTAGCATTTTCTTAGTGGCAAGAAATTTGAAAGTTTGGAGGATATACAAAATCCTATGTCCACATACTTTGCTCAAAAACCACAACAGTTTTATTGCTCAGGAATTGAAGATTTGCTCGTTAGATGGAGAAGGGTTGTTGATAATGATGGTGATTACATTGTTGGCTGAAATGAAGAATTGTTGAAAATTTCTTCAAATTAAGTCAAGATTGAAAAAACGACATTTCTCGTTGGATGACCTTAAAGATTGTGAGGCGCATTGCAAAACGGATGGAGTAACGCCGTCCTCTTGCCTCTATCTTACCGCTTCAGATTGTTCCTATTTGAATAAGGCATCGTTCTTCATTTAGGCTAGTTAGTTCTTGCGACGAGCAGCTAAACACGTCTCATAAAACGGCCTTAGCAAACAGATTACTTTTGGCCACGGTTAGTTAGAAGACCTGCTTTACTGTAGCGCGCGTGGCGGAGTCGGATGAAGCGCTGACTGTGGTTATCCTCCGAATCGAAGTTGTTGGTTCGGGTTTTCCGTCTAGTGCATTTAGCCCATCAATCTCTCCACGGTGATTGCAATGGTACTATTCTTGTCTAGCGAAGACAAAGTACAGAATTTTGGATCAAAATGCAGCCGCACTTGGTTGAGTGGGTAAACAGTATTGGAAAGCCTCCACGATATTTCATTGGAGAGGAATGCGTGGCGCATCTCGCTTAGACGCTGACTCCTTTATCTCTTGTCCTTTTATTTCGTAAGAGTAGAATGCATGCGCCTCTCGCAAAGAGGTTGATTAACGCCGTCTTCTACCCTTTATTCCTTATCCTAAGCTTGTTAAAAACATAAAGGATAAAGGATAAAGGTCTGCGTTGTTCAATCCCGTGTGGGATGCGCCACGCATTCTACTTCTACGGGATGTCGTGGAGGCGAGATGAATGCTTACTTGGCCATACAATGACTTGCGGTGGCCAGCCGATGAACAAGCCAGCGCTTTATCGTTCCCAGACAAGTCTGGTACCAATTCACCGACCCCGGAGGGATGGAAGGCTTGGTTGGTCTGGGCGGGAAATCCGAACCAGGAACCTGGTATCGGCTACAGACGACAGCCGGCGCCTCCGAATGCGCTCCACGCGTTCGGTTAAAAACATAGAGATGTTAATGCGGAACTGGCTACGCCACGCATTCTACATCCAGGCCTCTAATCTCATATGATTAATTGATTGATTCGTCGCTTATCATTTTGATCCTTAAAATAAAGGATAAAATACGGCGTTACTCAAACCCTTTTGTGGTGCGCTACGCATTCCACTTTTAAGGGATATCGTAGAGACGACTAGAATGCGTCTTCCGGTGGCCAGCCGATGAACTGGTCAGCGCTCTATCCTTATCAAACATGTGTTTTACCAGTTCGCCGACCCCATGGGGGGGGGAGGGGGTGGAAGGCCTGCTTAGCCTGGGCGGGAAATCCGAACCAGGAATCTGGTATCGGGTACACGCAGCAGCCGTGCGCCTCCTCCGACTGCGCTAAACGCACTATTTTGCCTGCTCTATGACTGCCCTATTATTTATTATATCCTTCCTCCATGTATTAAGAAGAAAAAGCTTGGCGTTAATCACCCTATTTCAGGGATGCTCCATGGGCCAGTATGTGATACCCTATTAATGGGTGTTCTACTCTCACCCATACATGCAGTTTACACAGAAAGGGAAGAGATGCATCGAGGGGAGTGGGGAGTTGGAGTGCGCTTCACTCCGCCTGCTTCACAACGGCGACAAAATTGCAAGTGAACGGTGGTGTAAGGCGAACATCGCTGCCCGGAAAGCAGAAGATGCGGGTTCGAGTCCCGCCTGGCGCAAGAGTTTTGATCGCAACAAAACATCCTGTAACAACATATAGCCTCTCTACCAGCCGCTCCAGGCTTAAGCAAATGTGTTCATGCAAGTGAACTGTTTTTTTTTTACGATGACGACACACTGGACTAGCCCACAGAAGGATCTTTACACAATGTTACCGGATGCTTTGCTACGATCAAAATCTTGGCGCCAGGCGGGACTCGAACCCGCACCTTTCACTTTCCACGCAGCGATGCTACACCTTTTACTATCCTTATATCTTTACACAACTTTCTGCCCGGGACGGGCCACGCTGTTCGTGTTTATTCCGCTTTACTAGTGGTGACCTCTCCGACGACTGGGATAGATCCAATGGAAGGATTGGTTAGCCCGTCCACGGGACGATCCTGTGGTCGATTCGAGGTATCAGTACGATCAGGCCTTCTGCCAACTGCGCCACCTTATGCCCTTACTCCATTTTCTACCGATATGCGCAGTGCCGGCGCCCAGGGCCCATTATACTTTCGCCCTGTCACTCTGACGGTCCATCTTACCGCCGCTAACCAGTTCCGCCGTTAGGTGCTCAATCTCCTCATCAAAAACACTCAGAAAACATGCTGTGCCCGAAAACTTGAAAAAACGGTTGGGGTACCCAATGCGGCACCTACTCGTTACGGTACCCTTATTCTCCTCGTCGTTATTGTTCGATGAAGGCTTCTGTCGGTGTTTATTCTCGACGACTACAAAGGCTGCTGGCATCAAAGCCAATGAGACATTGGCACGACTGTGCGTGTCGCACCAGTCTGCTGATGTAACTCGATACTATCAACTATTCCACGATAATCAAATAGAGACGACCATGTCAAAACAGTCACCGCTTTCACTAGGGTCACGTTTCGGAAAGCCTGCCCCTGACTGCTGGTGGTTGTTGAAGTTTGAGTTCTTCTTTGGGCGGTTCGAAAGGGGCCGGTTCCGTAAATGCAAAGCCATTTTGCATAAGAAGCGGCTGCTGACCTTTGTCAACTTCTCGCATCGTGCGACACGCCTCATCGCGCAGAAATAATGGCCGCTGTTCACGTTGAAGTCCTGAACTCGTGCAACAGAGGTTGAAGAAGAACAGAAAGCTTCCAGGCGTTCGCGCGGCTACCTTCCAGTCGAACGACCTGCCCCGAACTTCCTCGTAGCTCCTGTGGTTTCTGACGATCCTTGGCGTACGACCATTCGATCCCGCTGGTTCTTGAGTCGTTCGGTTACATAGTTGTCAATAAGGTTCCATTTGCCCACGTCGCGTGCCATATTAGCCCACTAATCCAGAGCTTTCCTGGATACGAACGGTGTCATAGCTTTCTACTATTTATTTGACTGTAAGGGGTGTGTGCTAGATTCAGAGATTCATTGCTAATGGAATAAATTTATTCAACACCTATGGGCGATTAAGTTTAAAATCTCTCGCGAACCTCCTTTGTTTTGTTTCTCAGTTTTATTGCACTGTAGAACGTACTTCATTTGAAGACACAGAAGCTCAATGTAGCAAAATTTGTGGTGCAGTGGTGAAAAGTTTTTATTGTGACATTTCAGCTTGATATCGAATCCTTCCCTTTATCTATTTACGGTCATAATCACTCATTCATCATTTTATACGCGGTTACCAGCATTATAACAGACTTATTCCCATGTAATGATAGCTCAGTCGTTAAGGTAATCGCCAAAAAGCAAGTTTATTTATTTATTTATTTATTTATTTATTTATTTATTTATTTATTTATTTATTTATTTATTTATTTATTTATTTAAGACGTTATAAGACGCGCCACAGAATGGAAAAAACCCAAACAAGCAAAAAATAGGCCAACATTCTCAGCTAATCTAGGGGGGAAATCCATGGAAATAAACGTCGTTCACCTACATACCAGTAGAATAAACCCTGAAACAAATTTTAAATTTTTTTGAAAATTTGGGGTTGTCCATGCGTTCTACTTTTACGGACTATCGTAGAGGTGATTTGAATGCGTATTCGGCCGTACAACGACTTGCAGTGGCCATTCGATGCGCACAAGTAAACATTTTATCCTTCCCAGACGGCTCTGGTACCGATTCACCGAACACGGATGGATGAAGGCTTGCTTGGCCTGGGCGGTAAATCCGCACCAACAACCTGGTATCGGGTGCATGCGACAGCCGGAAGATGCCCCGGCTGCGCTACTCGAGCACAGTGTTGAGTTATTCTGCTGAACAGTTCTTTAGGTTTCCTATAGCTTAGCCAAAAACTAGTAGCTGTGACCAGTCATCTTTGTCGATAAGAAATCTGGCACAACTGGTGCCTCCTCCGGCTGCGCTAACCAGCGCCCAGCCGCCAATGTAACAGCTTCTAAACTTTACCAAGATACGTAAGATACGTAATCAAAGTGCTTCGACGATGATTCAGGATGTTGGAATGCATGGCGTGATCGAGATCCCGATGTCATTATCCTGATATCCATTACCTACCGGTGTAACCTAGTGCTCTTGATGGAAAGTTCAAAGCACACCGCAAGATACGTAATCAAAGTGCTTCGACGATGATTCAGGATGTTGGAATGCATGGCGTGATCGAGATCCCGATGTCATTATCCTGATATCCATTACCTACTGGTGTAACCTAGTGCTCTTGATGGAAAGTTCAAAGCACACCGCAACCTATTGTTTTAGCAGTATACTTCGGCGCTCGTTGGAATGCGACACAAATTCTAGTTGTGAGCAACGTTGTGTCAAGAAGTATATAGAGAGAATGTGGCCAGTGCAAACATATATCTGCGATGGCTAAACTTAAAGCGATAGAAACGCGATGGACAGACTGTCAATTCGAGAAAAGATATTCTATTCTTTCTTGGACCTGATTCGTCTGGAAGAGGTCTGGAGATGAGATCGTTCCTCCAGTCTGTTGTGCCAGGAATATGTGCTTCAGAATAGCTTCGTAATACGCGTCGCACGTTTGCATAGGACAGTATTGCGGGCTTAGCTGTTATTTGCTTTATTCTGGAGTGATTTTTGGTAGGAAGTTTCTATGTTGAACATCAGGTTTACCAATGAGCCAGTTTGGTATCCACCCTATCAGAGCCGATGCGTCTACTTTTTTAATCTCGCCTGAGCGACCTATTTTTAATTTGAAGGATAGAATAAAGGAGAAAGGACGGCATTTCTCAATCTCATTGGAATGCAGTACGCAATCTACTTCTACGGGATGTCGTGAAGGCGATTTGAATGCGTATTTGGTCATACAATGACTTATGGTGGCCAGCCCATGAACATATCAGTGCCTTATCCTTCCCAGACAAGTCTGGTACCGATTCACCGAACAGGGATGGATGAAGGCTTGCTTGGCCTGAGCGGTAAATACGAGCCAAGAACCTGGTATTGGGTGCTCGCGACAGCCTGTACCTCCTCCTACTGCGCTACACGTGCCTTTTTTCTTATTCATACTAGGGCTAATTCTCCAAGTGCCTCTAAAATATAACGCGACGGATGAGTGCATGGCGCATTCCGAAGCAAATTCAACAAAAACCTCATTCTTCGCTATCGTCTTTTAACATGCACTGTTATAGACATTTAATACTAAATGGGATTGCAATGTGCAGTTTCATGTCACAGCACGAAGGTAATTTTCGCTTGCGTTCCTTAACCGGTCGTTGGCTTCGAGAAACCTGTCTCCGGATGCCTTGGCGACCGTTTCGAGCGAGACAGCCGTTCTTTCTCATCTGCTGTCAGGGCACTGTGGGTTTCTTTGTTTCTTTGAAAGAACCCATGTTGTTTGACTAAGTAGGAATCGTGCCGCCTTTCCTCGTCATTAGACAAGAGAAACGGTGGAGACTTTCCAGATCAGGAACTACTCTTTCGAAGAAATATTGTCCTCAGAACATCATATATGTTTCTCTAATTCTCTTGTCCAAAACGAGTGACAATTTACAACTAAAATCAATAAAAAAATCGAGAAAATTGCATTTAGAAGGACATGCCATGCACATTTTGTTTTTGTTTTTATTTCGTGATTTTGCTATTTTGTGGAATCAGCCACGCTTTCTATTCCTACGAATAATCGTGGAATTGACCACTTGTTTCCGTATTTGCTCTAAGCAATGACTGGTGGTGGACACCGGGTGGAAAACCCAGCGCATTACACTTCTTCAGCAAGGCAGGTAGCAATTCCCTGACCCGGGCAGGATGGAAGGCTTGTTGAGCGATATATGTCTCGAAAACGCCCCGCGGAGGTGCGGGAAGGCGCTGTTACTTAAACCGTAATCGTGGCAACCAATCATGTGCCCTACCTGTGCGGCTGAGCCGGTGCATTATTGGCTGCCGCGGTCACATTGGAAACACCGGCCTGTTCCCACTCCCCCACGGGGCGTCTTCGCGACATCTACAGCTTGGGCTAAGCGGAAGTGCACGCCTCTTCCGGCATCTACTCCGTCGTGTACCTACTACGCGCTTTGATAGCTGAATGGAGCTTGTGAATTGACTTTTCAGATTCAGATTCAGATCTTGAACGGAATCATAAATAATATGAGGCCTGTAGAATAGTTTGATAACAACCACATACGATGCTGGGGGCACAGTAGAGGTCGTTTGTCTTACGAATGGGTTTTAAATTCAGGACGCAGCTCGACCGAGCCTCTTATGCCCGTGGGGCCAATTAATTGTCACGGAGCTCCTTGGAAGGCGTTGCTTGTAATGATTTACGCACTGGGTTGCTGAGAATTTCAAATCATCGCATAAGTGTCATACGCCTCCTCAACTTCCCATGGAAGACGACTTCATGGCTCATCTTTATAGAAGCCGGATTAACGCTTAACTTTAACCAATTTTGCCACTATCATTCAACCTTCTACTGCTCATTTTGGCTTATTTAAAGAGTCGACGCCTTCGCTTGGTAGTAAAGCACGCTGTGAATTCTTGAAGAGCGTTCAGCTAAAGAAGATAAAAGGTATTTTTGATCAAATCCTTGCGCCGTATAGGGCTTGAAATCGAACTGTTTGCCTTGTGGGCAAGAAGCTATGCCATTACAGCACTCATTCAGTATATTTATGTGAGCTCTGATTTTGAATTAGAATGCATAGCGCATCCTGTCATGCTTGAATAGTGCAAAATTCTTGCGCCGGATGGGACCAGAACATGTACGTTTTGCCTTCTGAACCGGATCCTACGGCACTCGTGTTTATGCCAGTTTAGAAGTTGAAGTAGAAAGCGTGGCGCATCCTAAAATCAACTCCATTCACGCCTCTCTCTAACAAAATTTACCATTATTATTGACCCACTTATGACGTATTTTAGCGTATTTACAGCGCCATCAGTTTTGATTGGTAGTGAAGAAAAAAGCGGCGCATTTTCATGGAAATTACTGCAAGAGAAGATTGTGAATAAATGATTTCTTGCGATCAGAACCCGTGTGCTGCACGGGATCCGAGCACGCACACTTTGCTTTCCGGGAAGGATGCTGTCTATTATAGCACTAGAGTGTATTTGTGTGAGTTCAGATCTTGAACTAGAATGCATAATGCATCCAAAGGTGCCTGAATATTGCTATCAAAACATTTATACCGGACGGGAATCGAACCTTTCGACGTGAGTTCAATTCTTGAAGTAGAATGCATGACCCATGCAAAAGCGCATGAATACTCAAGTCAATTTCTTTAAGCCTCAACTATCTGGTATCGAGGCTGTAAGCTGCCACAACGATGTTTTGCTGCGATCAAAACTCTAGCGCCAGGCAGGATTCGAACCGGCATCTCCTGCTGACCGGAGTGGAATGCTCTCGTGCATGAATATTGCTTTCAGGACATCTTAGCTGGATGGGACTTGAACTTGCATTCCTTGCTTTCTGGTCAGAACACTATAGCTTTACGGCACTCACGTGAGGTCAGATCTTGAAGAAGAATGCATGGCGCAAATAGTAGCAACATGCTTTAATGTATTTATGTATATGTTTATTTATGGATTTATCTGCACATAAATGTGCGCACAATTTTAATGTGTTGAAAACTCAAGGATATAATATCCGCAAAAAAGGAAAATTTTGCTGAAAAAAAACCGGAACAATTAAATATTTTGAAATTAATAGTAATCACTTGGGGTGAGTGTAGAGCAGTCAGAGGAGATGCCGGTTGTCGCGCGCACTCGATACCGGAATGCTGGTTCGGATTTCCCGCCCGGGCCAGCGAAGCCCTCCACCCTTCCGAGGTCGGTGAATTGGTACCAGACTTCTCTGGGAAGGAAAAAGCGGTGAATTGAACATCGGCTGGCCACCGGAAGTCATTGTTTGGCCGAACTCGCATTCGAGTTGCCTCCATGACATCCCGTTGAAGTAGAATTCGTGGCGCATCCCAAAGGCTATTGAGTAACGCCGTCCTTTGTCCTTTATATTTTAGTTATGCATAAAAGGTGTCTGGTTTAAAGTGAAAGTGATAAAGAAGGTCAGATAAAACTGGTATAGTAAATAGACATTGTCTAATTAAGTTGAAATCACCCTTTTTTGTTGGTATATTTGGCAGTATTGTTGTCCTAAAAAGTTTGGTACATCACCTGAGAATTCTAAAGCTATAAAAAGTCCAACCCAACCATCGTGGTCAGAAGGATGATGTGTTGACTTCTTCATCGGCTAGCCACCGCAAATCATTATATGGCCAAATACACAATCAAATCGCCTCCATGGTATCCCGTAGAAGTAGATTGCGGGTCGTATCCCAAAAGGGATCGAACAATGCCTTCCTTTATCCTAATCCTTAAACGAACTTTAGTTCTTTCTAGAATTCTGTTTCCGGCCATTTCGACTGGTCTTTGAAACGCTTCCCGTTCCTGTGTTCTCTCTACGTCATCCTTCATCATCCTCGCGTAAGGGATGATGAAGAGCGTGGCGGTCACGAAGGTCTCCTACAAACGCCTTCCGGTCCAACTGTCAATGCCCGGTTGCCGTCTTACACGCCCATAAGTCATATGAACCGGCGTTTCACTTCTCACATCCTACCAAGTACATCTGAACTTTTAGCGTCGTACTCCTCTGCCGTACCGTTGTTGTAGATCGTGTTCCTGCTCGTCTCACGTCGTCGCAAAGGTCATCTTCGAGTGTGTGTCCCCTAGCAGTCATATAAAAGTAATTTCAGAGATACATAGGGTGATACGACGCGATGAGGTTACTGCTTAGCATATCACTTCTGTTCATCGTTCAGTTCATAGGTGAGTAGTTATGAGTGCACTTCGATGCGTCTGAAGAACCAAGCTGGTTCCCTTTCGCAGAGCAAAAGAGCTTATCGTGGGCGAATTTCAGCCGTCAGTTGTCAAGATGAGAACGTGCCCGACATCTTCGACCTAGCAAAGCCTTCAGCGGACCGCTCGGACGTCATCGGACCCAGTGACTTCGTTGGTGATACAGAGGAGATCAACGAGGGGTACGGTAGCTTGGCTCACGCAATAGCTGGTGCTCCCCTCCCCACACTCATGCTCACAATTTCAGCTCCGACAGCTTCGCAATTAGCACCGCAATGCTTGAGCCGCTCACTGAGCCGACGACTATTTCGACTGCTAAGCCGGAGGTTCAGATTTCCAAAAAAAATCGTTATTTCCTATGTTAGGAGTTGAGGGAAAACTTCGGAAGTCGCTGTAGATTGATTCACCCGCTTGGTGCGCCGTGCCTTCTACTCTTACATTGAATCGACGAGACAGAAGGGTGTGCCTTGTCTGCGTAACCACTTCAGGAGCTTAGACGTGTTGGTCCAACTTCGCGCGTCGTCTCTCTGAAGGGATGGAAGGCTCATGTAGATGCCTTGATGGTACATGTAGCGATTATGGGCGGCATTGAGAGTTGGAGACGCTTCAGTTAACTAGACCTCATGGAATGAGCGTTTCATTCAGAGAAAGCATGTGCGGTCGGTATCCTGACTGGTTGGTACGTATTTGGTAGGTGCCGCTGCTTGGCTATGATTAGCTGGCGCTTTCCCACCTCCTAATGCTGTCCATCTCCGCGACATGTACCGTACTGGATGTCAAACCAAGAGCAGGATCGAAATATTTTTTTTTGTATCTAACCTAATGGGGGTGGCGCTCCACTCTGACTTTTTGACAATAACAGCAAAACTGAGAACAAACTAGTTTACGAAGAGAATACCGTGAACTGGCCTACAAGAGGGTCTTTGTTTGCAATTTCCTAGCCGGGAAAGCCCACATTCGTTTGTTTACATTTGTTTCGCTTTCCTAGCGAAGCCTCCTCCGAGTAGGACAGATCCGATTTTTTTTCATCCTCTAAACAGAGCCACGTGTGCACACTACCAGTTTAGAATAGAACAGAATGGGAAATGCAGTATGCAACCTAAAGCACACCGTGAAAACTTAAAGCGATTAGGGTAAGTTCGTCTAAAAGAGCTCCTATGCACCGATACACCTCACAAATATTGTAGAGCTCTTTGTTAGTCTGTCAGTGTTTGTTAGTCTTGTAGGGTTTACGGTATACTTACAGAATAAGCGTGCTAAATGCATAATCTAACTAAACTTGTGGAACTGTGACCCTGAAGTCAACCCCGAATGTATCGTTCCAATACGGAACTTCTCAGCTTTGAAAGCTGAGAAATCTTTTGGGTATACCGCTACCTAGACGCCAGGAAGCGTCTTTTTATCACTGAGTTGGTCTATCTTAATCGGAGGGGTCACATATTCATATTTCCATCCCGTTGTTTGAGTTTTTAAGAGAGCTTTAAATATTATGGTGGGCCTAAAGCAATGAGACAAATTCAACAAACTTCAACTACAACTCGACGGTGCTGAGGAATGTGTTCGCCATTAAGGTAAATGACCTTGCTGCCACCGAACAGCCAACTTCCTGACCCCATCCTTCCAGAACTGCTTGGGCCTGGTGCTGATCCACTGCTCGTTATAGTTGTCGAGGTTTGCTTGTGGGTTCTTGTGTCCCTTCCGACTAGGAGGTCCTGTAGGCTCAAGAAGTAGTAGTAGTCGCATGGAGAGATGTCCGGCGAATACGGTGGGTGAGGCTTGTGAACGTAGCCCAGCTGGCCAAGCTTATCCGTGGTTACTTGTTCCCGATGGGGTGGGCGTTGTCGAAGAGGAGAACCTTCTTGAAGCGCTGAGACCGAATAAGAGCGAGTCGCCGGCCCATCTCTTCTATTTCGTTTACAATGGCCTTGGAGTCCATCATCGTGCTTTTGGGAAACAGCTTCCAGTATATCGGTCCATGGGCGCAGACTCAGAAGCTCGGAAGGTACTTCTCGCCGTGAACATTCCGCCGAACGAAGGTCGGTGACAGGTCACCAGGCATCCTTTAGACTCGCTGCTTGGTAAAAGGTAGAAGACGTATTTCTCATCTTGCGTGAATATTGAGCCCAGGCTGCTCGGGGTTGGGAATTGGGCGAGATTTGCGCGACACAGGTCGACTCGTCAGACTGGGGTTTCGGCATGAGACAGACTGAGGTTTTAGCATGCTTCTGAAGAAGGCGAAAGTGGTCACATCTCAGGTGGCCTTCAGTGTCAAACAAACATACAAATACGAAAAGCACGAAACCGGGCTTCAGTCACGTCATATATGGGCACGGCATGGAGAGTCTCATTACTTTTGGCCAACCCTAATACTACTCCATCACGCCAGGGCATTAATTATTTGCGCCTTTACATATTTAAGTTCTTGGAATACGGTCATGCTGCATGGGCATGACGTACACAATTGGCGCTTTGCCACCTCCCAACTAGGACACTCCCAGTTTATGCCAGACTTCTCTGACAGTGAGGGGGGACACTTTTCTGCACCAATTTAGCTTCAGATCAGTTGCTCAAGCTGATCACTTCTCCGATCTCAGGATAAAGAAAGATGCGCGGCGCGTCCTAAAATGAACGACAGGTTGAAGTCGAGTTTTAATAGATTTCTTCGCGAGAATTTTTGTTTTTTTCATCTCCTACATGTATAAAAGGTCTCCATCCTTCACGGCAGCTCAAATTCAAGCTATATTGACGATAAATTCAGTTCATTTTTTTGAAAAAATCAATCAAAATTAAAGATCATATTTTCAGGAGCGCACTGTGGAGCCACTTACACTTACAACGCGAGTTGACAAGAATGCCAGTACGTTATTGTTATAATTTCATATCACTATTAATTTTTAATACGTCTTCGGAAAAATCAGATGAGAAAAATGGAAAGAATCGCCTAAATCTCCTATCACAACCTGTGTTGTCCGTCGTCCGGCTGATTATCGATTTGCTCGAGCGGGCGTAGCAACGTTTCGCGTGCCAGAATAGCACAATGGTTTTCCTAGCAGACACCAAGGGCGTCGTTTCGCTCATTTAGAGTTATCATGGAAGAATAAGCCCGTTCAAAACTTATTTTAGTATGATAAAATCAGCCAGACGAGAGGTTCTTCTGAAGGCAGTGTAGGTTGAACAAACGTTTATTTCCTATTTTCTTGCATTGTGCCTTCATCCCAACTTTTTGTTTTGATTCGGATTTTTATGTCCTTCTCTCTCGTGTTTTTCTTCTATTACGTTACGGGGTTGTTGACAACGAGCTTTAGACTCAAATGATTATAACTCAGCTCTAATACATCATTTTTCGGAGACTACCGTATCCGTCATGGTTCTGCCTACCGTTTTGATGTTTACTTTTGAACGCATGTTTAATGATCTTGTCGCAAGCAGTCAACTCACCACGATCCTTTGATTATGAAGTCATCCGGATGTTTGGAAAAAACTCCTCCTTCGTAGTCAAGTTTGGTGTCTAGAAAATGTACGTCTAAACTCCACTAAAACCTGCTGATCTTCTGGATTTCAGAAGCGGAATGTCGCCCTGAAATAATTGAGACGAAAATTTTGTAATATTTGAAGAGGAAGGAAATGGTTACCATCTTCGTAAATTTATTGTTACAGTGTCTACTGACTCATTTTTTTTTAATTTTTTGTTTTCAGCGCTTAACCAAGCTCCCATTGTTCCTGGCGTTCACGACGATTCGCAACCACTGCCAGAGGAGGTAACGTCTTCTACAATGCGTTCTGAACCGTTGTTCATGGACATATTGATAACGTTATTGTGATGCCTTATTTCTTACATATGTTCTATTTTCAATTCCTTTCGGATTTTCGCAGTATTTAAGAGACGACCGTTATATTTTTTCTGCAAAGCTTTCCGTGTGAAGTTAAAAAATTAGCCAACCAGGTGCGAATATGAGTTAAAAAATCGAATTTTTTGAGCAAAGATGTGCTTCCTTCAGTGGAGAGCGTGAAAGTCTTTATTTTATCCGCTTAAACAGCCTAAGTATTTAAAGTCAAAAAAGAATATTCATTAAAAATTGAGCTGCACTACGTATAATCGAGCGTGAACCTGGTACATGGCCCTTAGACTGGACTTCATCTTCAATTTTGCACATGTCTCGAATTCGCCTTTCGGTATTCAGTTTGCTACCTTATATCAGTCTTTATTGCGCCGTTTTTTCACCATAACCTTCGTACAGACTAGTGGTTACGTGTTTATCATAAAAAGAGCAGTTTCGGGTACAGTATCCAAATAACATTTCCAATTTGGCTTAAGCCTTGGCTATTCGGTAGACGTTGCAACAAAGTTATGAGCTTCGGTTTAAAAGATTGTCTCACGTTGCGAAGGTGAGCAGCATTAGGAGGTGGAGCACGCCAGCCAATCATAACCAAGTAGAGCATCGACTGAACACACGCCAACTAATCAGGATATCGACGTAGAAACCTTTTTCTGAATACCACCCCACCACCCCAGTCGATGCATCTCGATCGCATGGTGCGTTCCTACCTCCTAATGCTGCCCACTTTCGCGACATACGTCATAATTGTACTAGTCGTTAATGGCGAGGTGCCCAGCCAACCACAGGTAACGAGAAATACTAGGAGAGGAGATCGTATACATCCGCTCTGCGTAGCACTCCATTTCGATGTGGCCTGTATTCTGTAGCCCCTGCTCCGGCCCATATGTAGGCCATATCAGAAAGTATTACCAAAAATAATGATAAAAATACTAGGAGAGGAGAAAAGAAGGATTCTAATTCATTTTTCGTTTTGTAGGCGATGGCTGCCGATCCGTTCAGCATAGACGAAGACACTTCTGCTCACGCTACGGAACAACCTGTGGTAAGAGTTCTCACATTAATCTGTGAATTTTAGACCATGACGCTCAAGCTGGATCCTAATCCACCAGATGGTCTTTTTGCAGCCAATTTCTGTAAGATGAAATGGAACTGTATAGAAATTTGGGTACCTAAGGGATTTCATATCCAACAGCATTTGTTTCCTCGACCAGCAGGATGTCGAAGGTGGAGCATATGTTAATGCCAAAGTGATCCAGCGGTCCGTTAAAATCTTGTTTGATTGACTGACGCCTCTCCCCTCCTAGTGGGCGTAAACCTGTATGTACCGGAATTTAGTGAGTGATGATAAGTAGAAGGATTAGAACTCATGGCGCAATCTGTTCGTAGATCAGGAGTCATTGATTCTCGATCTGGCCATCTAATAAGGCGATTCCTTAAATATTCTGCAATAGTGGCCAGCGTGGTCCATGCTATTAAGAGCTACCATTCCACTGAATCAAGGTAGAAGACTACGGTTTCAGGTCGCTCCAGTGGTGCCGGTGATTCACGTATTAAACGACACCAGCATGTCGTCGTCCTCGACGTCTTTCGTGACGGAGACCGAAGAAGCAGCTACAGAAGCGCCCACAACGACGGCGGCTGCCAGTCCAACAGCACCCGTCGTGCACCCGACTCTCGAAGGACGAGTGCTCAAGGAGAAGGAGGAGGTAGGAATGAGCTTTAGTTACTGGGAAGATGCTATTTGGAACGTTCTCTCAAAGGCGGAAACTTTCGCTGAGAAAACCAGTGATAGACTATAATACACCAAGTGAAATAAGTTGAAGTTGAAGATGAATTCAAGCTATTTTGAAAGACCGCGCTAATGTAAGCTTTCAGATTGAGGCGTCTAGGAAACTACCTGTCGTGTAGAATACCAGTCATTGTGCGCATACTCATTTCCGCATGTACGTCTTTTGGAAGCTTGCCTGCCTGCCTGCCTTCAAAGTCTCTTCGCTGTCCAGGTAGAGGCTGATGCCATGGCGTATACAGTCGTCCATCCTTAGCCTTGTCGCATGATTCTGCCCAACATGCAACTACGAAAGGCTCGGTGTATCCGTAAGGGATACCGGACGACGGCCTTCAGCTTCGTTCGCCATACTGCTTAATTAGCCGTGAGTAGGCTAATTCCGGGAGATGTGTACGAACGCCTTCGGTCATCAGAAGTCGGTCGCAAGCCGCAATCAGCGCTCAGACCCTAATCGCCATCGTCGTCGGCAATCAGCAGAGTAAAGTAATTAAAAGCGCTCAGTTAAGGCTACAAATAGATGAGCTGTTTAACTAGAGCGCTGGCTAACTAAAGACACCGTCGTCTAGAACGTCTATTTCTCAAGGGGACGAATACCATTGGGTTTAAGTAATGCAGGAGTTTAATCCAGATATCCAAAGTGATGGACTTCAGCTCCGAGTGACCCTTTTGGGACAAAGTAAGAAACACTAGAAAAATGTAAAGGATAAAGGATAAAGAACGGCGTTACTCAATCCCTTCTGGGATGCGGTTGGCGATGCACTTGATACCAGGTTCTTGGTTCGCATATCGCGTTCAGGCCAACCAAGCCTTCCAACCCTTCGGTGATTTCGTCCCACACTCGTCCAGGAAGGATGAAACACTGACTTGTCCAGCCCCTGGCCACCACAATTCAGTGTGCGGCACAAATACGTGTTCAAGGTGCTTTCACGATGTGCCGCAGAAATGTTGTAGAATGCGTGGCGCATTCCAAAAGGGATTGACTAGCACCGTACTTTAACCTTTCTCCGAGGCGTAGATCGTTGTTTTCTTGTCATTTCTTTTTTAAAAGACAAAGGATGAAGGACGACATGACTCAATCCATTTGGGATGCGCCGCGCATGCTACTTCTACAGTATGTCGTGGAGCTGATTTCAACGCTGATTTGGCTTATACGATGAATTGCAGTGGCCAGCCAATGAAGGAGTCAGCGCGCTGTCCTTCCCAGACAAGACTGGTACCAATTCACCGATCCCGGAGAGATGGAAGGCCTGGTTGGCCTGGCGAGAGATCCGAACCAGGAATCTGGCTGGTGTCGGGTGCACGCGACAGATGGCACCTCCTCCGACTGTGTTACACGCGCCCTTAGAACCTGATATTTATCACTGACTAGGCTTGGTCCTAACCTTGACTCCTAAAGCGTTTCTCGAAAACGAATTCATGATGTGGATAGAGATGTCGAGTGGTAGAGAGTAGAGAGTTGGTAAAGAGTTGCCATTTATTTCTGAGGACGTATTTGCCCTTCATTTTCTTCTGCGGACGTTTTTCGTTCCTTTACAAACAATTACAAGGGAATAAGATAGTTCACTGTAGAATTCAGAACCTTATTACTAAATCTTCCAGCAGTCGTTTAATTCCGATAAAACAGAAGGTCAGCGTGATGTTAGGAAAATTTGGCTCTAAAAGACTGCCAAATGGGCAAAAACATCTCGAAAGGAACACGTGTGAGAGAACGTCATGAACTTGATGAAAAAGACCAGTTCGAATTCGAAAACGCTGTTTGTTCAGGTTCTGCTCACCACCGAGCGTCCTCCTAGCGCTCCGGTTGATCATTTGGGAGAGGAGGAGTCGTCTGTGTTGGAAAACATGACTACTACGCCGGCCGCTAAAGAAGTCACCGACGAGGAGAAGGCAGCAGAAAGGGAAGAACAAGAGGACGAAGAGAAAGCGGCGGGAAGCGAGTCGATCAGCGAACCGTTCGCCACGTCGACTTTCAGGGGCGAAGCGAGCACCGGCATCTCGTCGACCGCCGACCACGACGGTAGGGTTGGACTTTTTATGGTTTTCAATATTTTCGTGTTGGGTTCCGATTTTTTAGGGAAAACACAAAAGCCCAGATGCCATCAAAAAAGCCGGATCCTTCCTAGTCGGGGAGGGGCACATAACTAAAAAATATGCAACAAACTGACTTGGGATTCATTGAGCGGATTTTAGAGGACAAAGTAAGGCCCAAGCTGACAAAATTCACAAACAAATCCAGCAAAAACAAAAAATTCACCACGGTTGTAAAGCTATGTGCGTCCCTCACCATGACGGATCCCGATTATAAAATGACAGGCAGCAGTTAGCAGCGTTTGAATACGCTTTGCCCGCCGGGACGTCTTTACAACCGCGGGTATTTGTTTGTTTTTTGCTTGTTTGTGTGTTTCTTTGTTTCCTTTTTAGGTCCATTTCTGTTCTCTAAAAGCCGGTTCATGAATCCCAAATCAATAGGTTGCGTAATTTTTAGTTATGTGCCCCCCCCCCCCCCGACAAGGATAGATCCAAAATTCTGATCAAAAAAGGACAATTTTTACTTGCCATCAGTTAGGCATTGTCTATTTAATATACCAATTTTATTTTAAACCTAACACTTTTAAGCAAAAGCAAAAGATAAAGGATAAAGGACGACGTTACTCAACCCATTCTGAGATGCGCCACGCATTCTACTTCTGCGGGATGTCGTGATGGCGAAGTGAATGCGTTCCTGGCCATACAATGACTTCCGGTGGCCAGCCGATGGACAAGTCGACGTTTTACTCTTCCCAGACAGGCCTGGTGCCAATTCACCGACTCCGAAGGGATGGAAGGCTTGGTTGGCTTGGGCGGGATGTCCGAACCAGAAACCTGGTATCAGGTGCACGCGACAGCCGGTACCTCCTCCGACTGCGCTACATGTGCCCAAGAATCTCGAATAAGCAACGGAATTCTTGTTCTTAATACGAAATAATGCCGTTGGGACTTTCCGAAACGATTAGAGGGCACATACAGTAATATCTCAGCCAGACAAGGCATTTGCCCATAACTACTTCGTATGCTCATATAGGGTCGTCCCAAGAACTATTATAAGCCAGTACAACGCCAGATGAAGGATGGTTTTTTGCAAGTGACTTCGAAACCGGTTCCGTTTAGATTCAGGAATATATGGCCAGTCACGCGTGTAATACGCTCAAGGGTGGTCTGGCACCGGCTCACCTAGAACTTGGGGAACAATTACTAACCATGTGTCATTGCCCTGGAGACCATAGACCGGAAATCTGAAGCTGTAACCGAGGCTTTGGTCTTAGATAGAAATCCGTGTACGTCACTGTGAAAGTCCCTTGGGCGGTGACCTTGAGGTGCAGCAGACTTTGAAGATCGAGAAGGTGTAGGACAGAACGATAGCGACATCGGCATCGTATACCTATTACTACTTTCATTAATATGAACAGAAATAGTGGGCGCTTGTAGAGCAGTGTGAGGACGCGACGGTTGTCGCGTGCATCTGATACCAGGTTCTTGGTTCGGATTTCACACCCAGGCCAACCAGCACCTCGATTACTTTGGGAACGGTGAATTGGTATCAGACTTGCCTGGGAAGCATAGAGCGCTGACTTGTTCATTGGCTGGTCAACGCAAGCCATCGTATAAGCCAAATCAGCTTTCAAATCAGCTCCACGACATACTGTAGAAGTAGCATGCGTGGCGCATCCCAAATGGATTGAGTAATGTCGTCCTTTATCCTTTGTCTTTAAAAAAAGAAATGACAAGAAAACAACGATCTACGCTTCGGTAAAAAAGGATAAAGTACGGTGCTAGTCAATCCCTTTTGGAATGCGCCACGCATTCTACTTCTGCGGGACATCATGAAGGCAACTTGAATGCGTATTTGAGCCGTACAATGAATTGTGGTGGTCAGGGGCTGGACAAGTCAGAGTTTCATCCTTCCTGGACGAGAGTGGGACCAAATCACCGACGTTGAAGGGATGGAAGCTTAGTTGGCGTAAGCGCGAAATCCGAACTAAGACCTGGTATCAAGTGCACTCACCAACCGACACCTCCTCCAACTGCGCTGCACGCGATTTCTGCTAGATATTTACGTGATGCTAACCACCTACAATACATGTATGCAAACAGTATACTCAAAGTGGGTTTAGATACCTAGAGATGCCTCCATCTTAGCTTCACGCGCGTCGCAGAAAATCGGCCCAGACACAGGCAAATAACCTCGTCAATTTCAGAAGAGGGCGCCACAACGGAGACGTTCGATCATTCCGAAGCAACTGATGCTCCGTCAACGAGAGCTAAGGCTACATCTACAACATCAGCAGCTACCAGTGCTCTCGACGAAGATGGTTAGCCGATCAAGAAGTTACCTTGAATTTTTGAAGGAAAAACCACGATTATTTAGCTGTGCCTTTTGACCAGGACAAGTTGTCCGGGCTGTTCGAACAGGACGGATCGTTCATTCCAGACCACCTCATCAATCAGGTAGTAGTGCAACAATGTAGCTACTTTAATAAATTATTCTTCGCTTATCGTTAAACGTTACTCCTTCTCAACTAAGCCTTAGTACCGTTTTACTGCCCCTTAATAAGCAATCCTTGTAAGTTGTCCGACTGACTCAACAAACAGAAGTTCTGCTCCAACTTGAGCTCAAATTATCTGAATTAGTTGTGAATTTCTATGCTGAAGCCGTTTTCCAGCCAACTTCGGAGCCTGTCTTCCCAAGAGTTGAGCTGCCTGAGGAAAGTGCCGAGATCATCGACAGCCATAAAAAGCCCGTAAGTCCATTCTGAATTTACTGAAAGCAGCGAACCTTACCTAACCCATATGTGGGTCAGGAGCATAGCATCAGGATGATCAGTAAACATTCTTGGGCAAGTAGAGGTGTTGGACTATACATCCCACCTCTACATGCATACTTTCTAACCATTCAAATGACAACGTTATTGAAACTTTTTCTAATTATAAAATAATGTGAAACATCAAACAATAACTATTTGAGATATGACTGTCAAATATGGATTGTTTAAAGAGAATATAAGGTTCTTTTAGCCACTACCTTCATATCCTTTTGCTGTTATTATTATATATTAGGTTGTCCCATAAGTCCCCGCCGTTTTTTCAACGATTCACTGCAGATTTCGCCGGCAGTCTTTTGCATAGCGCTGCATAGCTTTCGAAAGAGAATGATTTGCACTATCAGAATATGTACTGCATTTCTTTTTTCATCATGAATTTTGTCAATTTTTAGGTCGTTGAAGTGAAAAGTGAAAAAGTGAAAAAGTAGCCATTTGCGCACTTGTTCTCTCCGCTTAGGTTTGTAATTTTTTGCGCAGTTTTTTTACAGCACTTGGAATCAATGTTCTGTACTACAAGAAAATGTGTTAGTGCTATTTGCTCATTTGTCCTTTATTGACTTTTAGGTCATCAAATTGGGACGTCCGAAGGAAGATGGTTATTTTTGCCGACAGCTCCTGCTCTGTGGTTGATTTTTTTTGCTTGGTGTTATATGTCGTTTGGAAGAGGATGTCTTGCTCAGTAAGAATTTGTGTCGCGTTTTTTGGCTCACGCTGATCTTTATCTTTACCTTTATCTATATGCATCCACTCAAAGGGTTATTTCTGTCGAATATCAACAACTGAAGAAGGAGAAGGAGTTGTTGGTGAAGACGATTTTTCTCTTTTTGGCCTTTTGTTGATATTCAATAGAAATCGATGAACGGGACACATATTCTTATAGAGCAAGACATTTTCTTTCGAATGACATATAACTCCAACCCAAAGATTCCAACCACAGAGCAGGAGCTGTCGGCAAAATAACCACCCTCCTTTGGACGTCCCAATTTGATGACCTAAAAATCAATAAAAGATAAGTGAAAAATGGGACCTACACATATTCTTGTAGTACAGAACATTGTCTTCCAAGTGCAATAAAAAACTGCGCAAAAAAATCCAAGCCCAAGTGGACGGAACAACTGCGCAGATGGCCACTTTTTCACTTTTTCACTTTTCATTTCAATGACCTAAAAATCGACAAAATTCAGGATGAAAAAAATGCAATACACGTTCTGATAGAGCAAATCATTCTCTTTCGAAAGCTATGCAGCTATATGCAAGAAACCGCCAGCGAAATCTACAGTGAATAGTTGAAAAAACTGCAAGGACTTATGCAACACCTCTTTAGAGTACCGTACAACTGTATGGTAACCATAAAAATTAACGTCAAGTAGAAGTGTAAAAATGATAATTCAAAAAATGTTTATTACGAGAGAATCGTTGCAAGTCCTTGCCCTGCAACGTTGGCTCGGCAACCCTATTCGTTATTACTAATAGTAAAGCTGATTATTCATGACCATAGCTTTGCCTTTACAATTGTAAATGATCACATGGATAATGATGAAAATGAACTCTTCAATTTTTCCACAAACGATGACATTACCAGAGAGCACAACCTATTAATTCTGCCACAAAAATCACATCTAAAGAAGTTTCTATGATCTTTTCCGGCTCATCTTGTTCAAACTTGGAATGAAATAACTGAATCAATTTTTAACTGTTCATCTAAAGCATTCAGCTATCTTCCTATTCAAATTAACATTCGTGGTGTCAACCAAAAATTAGTTTTTAATCATTAGAGCAGATGATATTGTATTTTGTTTGAACATATAGTAACTTTTTTGGTAAAGAGAGAGAAGAGAATGCCCTTCCTTCCTGATATCAAGTTCCTCGTTCGGATTTCTCACCCAGGCCAACCAAGCATTCTAATCTCCGGGGTCTGTAAAATGATTCCAGACCTGCCTAGGAAGGATAGAGCGCATTGTTGTTGTTCTTGTCCATCGGGTGACCACCCCAAGTCATTGTATGGCCAAATACACATTCAAGTCGCCTAAAGGAAGAAGAATGCGTGGTGCATCACAAAAGCGATGCGGAGTAAGAGGTAGAATGCATCACAAAAGAGATTGAGTAACATCGTCAATTATCCTTTTATACTTACGACGGGTAAATGCTGAAAGGTCACTAGAAGGAGGATATTGTGGTTAATCGTATAATATCGATCAAACAGCTCTGATGATGGAAAAGAGTAACCTTAAACCTAAAAAAATCTGTTTTTACTCAGCAGAAGAAGCATTCTTCCTGTTCCTATGTTAGGAGAAGACAGTAGTGAACTGATTTCTTCGGATGGTTTACAACAAGGGGCCGGATTCATCAACGACTTACAGCAATTTAACAGAGAAAATTACAGCAAAAATCCCTTATAGCGCGGCTTATCAAGCGAGATGGTGAGCGGTATGCCGCGTTATCTGAGTTTTCCACTGTGAATTCTCTGTTGAGGTTATGTAAGTCGTCGATGAATCCGACCCCAGATGACATTTGACGATGCGATTACTCTGAAAAATTATTGCAATGATTTGCCACATTTTACCACGATGGACCTTTCACTTTGGTTTCGTAGACACAAAACTATTGAAGTCTTGTCTAAATGGCTTAAACCTTGCCCTGAATCCCAGAATTTCATTTCTTTTGGGTTTAAAATGCGTTGTTATTCATTACATCTATTCCATCCATTACATTGCCTATCCTTTGGAGCTCATATTTAATCCAAGTTACACTAGAGCAGAAGGGCCGCTAACACGCATTTGTCACACCTATTCTAAAGGTCCACACGCACAGATCCCCGGAATTATGGACCTGTTAGCGTGACTTATACTATTATCTACTTCTTCCCCTGATTTTTACTTACTTTTCACTTTTTTTGCAAAATTGTAAGGAACGCCTTCTGTCTCGCAAAGCACGAATGATGAACAAACCTCCCCTTACAATGTAGGTTTATGCTAGAGTTCACAGCTAAACTCAGTTGTGACATCCTTTAGCATTCGTACCAGCTCTACTAAACTTAAACAAAATGGACCACTGGTTTACTGAGTACCAAAATTGGCAAATATCCTCTTTTGATCACTTAATGCCTTTCAGACGGACACTGCGAGCTCGTTCGTTATAGACACGAAGCCAGCCGCCGTCGCCACAGCAGTGAAAGACCACACTACACGTGAGTTCATTCTTTATTAGGCATTATCTTCATTAAAGAATGCCCTTTTCCTTACCCTTATTTGGCTGAAACAATACGGGATTGACTATGTGGCCGAAGTAAGAAGCACAGATTATGACATACAATGGTCGGCCAGTATCAACCAGTGCGTTGAGTCATCTGTTTCTGCATGGGTGAACTCAAAACGATCGTTCTTCATTAGATAAGCTGTAACTTATTACAACGGCGAATGGTAGAGCAGTCGGAGAACGAACTGGCTGTCGCGCGCACCGGATCCCAGGTACTTGGCACGGTTTTCCCTACCAGGCCAACCAAGCCTTCTACCCCTACGGTATCGATGAATTGGTAGCAGACTTGTCTGAGAAGATTACAACGCTGGCCTGTTCAAAGGCTGGCCACCGCAAATCATTTTATGGCCAAACACGCATTCAAGTCTGCTGTCATGTTTTTCGCTTGTTGATTTTGCTGATCTGTTATTGGTCTAAATAAACATAAACATAAAGGTAAACTGGTTACACAATAAGGTGGTATGGGAACGATTTGCATGAAATGACACGTGCTTTGAAAAGCCAAAAATGCTTGTTCGACTCCAACATCAGGCAAACGTTTTGCTCACATTTGTGCAATTGCTCAGATTCGTTCCTACTTAACCGGGTTCTGAAGTTTTTGCAGTTTCATGAGGTGAAGAAATCCGAGAACATTGAAGTTCGGCAGTCAAAGGGTAGAAGTACATCGATCTATTTCCCAACTTTCTTTGGAATTTTTTAAGAAGTCTTTCTTTCACGCTGCTGTTCTTATTTTTACGGCAACAGTTTCGCATACAGCTCAGCCACGGTGAACAATAAAGATTGCAACCGACAGTGCTTCCCACTGCGTAGGGATCGTAACATACTTCGATGCTTGTCGTTAATGCGACCTACATGCGAAGATGGGTATGCTCCATCCAATTACAAGCAGTCAAATCAGCACCCCTGATCTTGTACTCTGCTCTTCTTTTCTTGTACTCACTCCAGAAAATGAATGGTCAATCCCATATAAGGACTTGTTCTCTCCACTCTATTTTCCTCTAGGTAGAGATTCTGCTGCGTAGAATAGTTCGATGCGTGTCGTTGATGTGTACTGCATACACAGGGGCGGGAACGTCCCAGTCAACAACAACCAATCGCACAAACGACCGAACTTTCTTGAGCCAATCAGGTGTATCGTACTCTGTGTTGTAGGCCTAGTTGGCCTGGTGCCTCCTCCCCCCTCCCCACCCCACGCTATGCAGGACATATTAAGGATGAGTTACCACAATTTCCTCAAAATAGTGGAAAGGCGATGTCTTCCTCTCTGAAAGATGGAATCGTGGATTTTTTGCAACTTTTCGTACCATAAATAGAGTGTTTTCAGCTCCAACCACCACGGACACCACAACGACCTCCCCCTCGATCGTCTTCCAGCCGATTGACGCGAAAGCAGGGATCGACAAAATTCTGAATTTGGGAGAGACACTCGGAATGAACGCCGAACAGGCACGACATCTGACGAATATTCTCCGCATGGGCACGACGTCTTCGGAGGAATCTGTCAAACCGACGACTGCCACCACAACTCCTCAACCTGAACCTGAACCAAAAGCAGAGCCCACCGCTCCATCCACCACCACTACAGCTGCTCCTGAACCAGTGCCTGAACCACAGCCAGAACCACAACCGGAACCGAAACCAGAGCCTGAGCCAGCTCCACAAGCTGTGCCTGAACCGTCTCCGGAGCCAAAGCCTGAACCAGAACCTCAACCACATCCCGAACCAGAACCAGAGCCGCAGCCGCACCCACAGCCAGAGCCTGAACCACAACCGGAGCCTGAGCCACAACCACGGCCCGAACCTGAGCCGGCACCAAAGCCTGAGCCCGAACCAGCTCCTCATGCGCGACCACCTCAGCCTGAGCCAGAACCAGAGCCAACTCCCGGCAAAGACAGCCCTAAGAAGACGACGTTCACTATGCGAATCACCTCTATTGAATTCATGGACGAATTCAATGACAAGTCCAGTGGAAAGTACAAGAAACTCAGCGATCAGATCGTTCCTCAGGTAAAGGCTTATTAGATCTCTTTAGATTTGGTCAGACGTTTGATGTCTAACGAGTTTTATACTGATGCTTCAGATGAGTTCAATGCTGAAGACTATCCTTGGCGATAACTTCGTCGGCTTCGAGATTATGTCGCTTGCCAAGGGTTCAGTGATCGTCAATGGAGTTATTCTCACACGACAAGACGTCCAGGACGCTGAAGATCTGGCAACCAAGTAAGCTGGGCTGATTTTTTGTAACTGAAAAAATCGACTTCTGGTTCAATCGTCTTAAAGAAGGCTGCTTATTCAGAATCGAGACAATGGTCTCATCGAACGGCTCAGCGATCGGACAAAACGAGATCGACTCCAAGAGCATTACGGTTAACGGTAGGTGGAACTGGAACTTCTAGTGCAAATCACAGCCATAGCTGACCCACATATGGGCCAACGGGTGTCGCTGGTGCTAGAATATTCCCGGCGGTCCTTGTCGCGAATGTGTACAGCATTGTGAAGTAGGAACGTTCCTGTCACAGAAGGTGTGTATGATCGGTACACTGATTGGCTAGAATGTGCGATTTCTGATTAGTTATCACTAACTTGCGGTGTTCCGTCCTCGCAATACTGCCCACATTCGCGACATGGACGAACTTCCCTCCTGAGCAATATACCAAGCCCGATGCTGATGAACAAATTTAAGGCATTCCTTCACGAGCTTACGTTGAGCGAGTACACTCAGCGTACCCGCAAAGCGGATCTCCGTCAGCGCTTCTAATCGGCTCGATCATAGCCGTCGGTGTGCTGGTCATTCTTATCGTCGCCTTCATCGTCATCGCCGTAAGTTGACTTACTTTTTGCTGAAAATTCTGACGAAAGTATTCATTATAAAGTCACCAGATAGCGTTCAGTTGACGGCTTCACCTCCAAGCTCCTGAAATAGAACGCTAGGCCGCTTCTCTTCTTGTTTTCAAGCATTTTTACCTTCATTACGGTCGCAAAAGAATGGTTTCGCAGACATTATAGGAGAAGATAGTGAGGGATCCTCAAAACGGTCCGTGTTGACCGTGCGCACCCCATCGCATTCCTGTGGTCGCCACTCCGGAGGATCTAATCTAATGATCGGTCAGACTATTGATTGGGGCTTCGTGACAATTTTTGATAAGAATCGACCTATGCTGTACACTAATTGTGAGGTTTGTATACTGCATGATATACCATTTCCACGTCGAATCGAACACTTTTCTAATCAAATTGGACACATTTCACGTCAAGTTGGACACCCTTCCAAGCTTGCCTAAACCTTTGAATTGGAAAAATCAAACCGAACTCTTCCAAAATAAAATGAGCTTCTTCTAAATTAAACTACAAAATCTTCAAATTGTTAGAGTAATTTTCTATTCAAGGAAAATTCATAAGAATTTTTTTGAATTTTTTAAACTTCAGTTGCTCGAATGAGTGTAATAATTTTATACAATTTTTGTGTTCTAAGAAAATAATAAATTAAACTTTATTTTAAAGCGCAGCTAAACAGCAGTAAACAGCAGTGTAGTGCATTAAAAGACTGGATCGCGCCATGCACTCAAAAAGTAAGTCGCATTGTTTATTTGATTGATAAGCTAAATACTGTTTACACCCAGCAAGAAAATCAGGATATGTGTGCTTTTTACAATTGTTTATGTTGCATCGTTTGCAAGTGTGAAACTCTATGAATCTATGAACAAAAATTTTGCTATTATTCGAATAAAAATCGCGAAGTTCTGGATAGGGGCATGGCGCAGTTTCTGTTTTGGCAACATAAAATGGCCGTCTTCCTGCTCTTTAAAACAAGCTTTAAATCATTGTTTTTCCTCAAAAGTAAAATTTTTATAAAATTTCAAACTATGTGTTCTCTTATTGGGAAGTAAATTAAAGCTTCAAAGAAAGTTATACTAAAATATTCCTTGACAAAAAAATATTCTAACATTTTTGGAGTCTTTACTTTAATGTAGAAAAAGCTCGCCTCGATTTGAAAAGTATTAAGTTATACAGCTTGGAAAAGCGTCCAATTGACGTGAAAAGTGTCCAATTTGACTTAAAAACTGTCCAATTTGGTTTGAAAAGCGTTCAGTTCGACGTGAAAATGGTATATGTATATTAGGCTGGCCGGAAAGTCTTAGAGCAAAACTTTTGAAAACATCGGAATTTTCCGGAAAAAAATTCAAAAATTCTGGATCAGTGAGGATCGTGTAGAAGGTTCCAGAAGCTTTCGCTTCGAGTATATAAGGGCCCGCGCTCTTCATCTTGGTGAAATGTCGAACATGAGCAGCCAACGACAGCTTCGAGTGGCCACCTTTTGCGAATGGTGCCGAGGCTCCAACGCAAGCAGAAAGTATCCAATATCACCGATGCATTCGGAGAAGGGACTACTGTATGCCGCTCCACATCGTTGCTTCACTCGCTTTGATTCATAACTTTGAAGACCGAGAGCACAGGGGCGACCTTCTGCTATCGATGATGATGGATTGCAGCTCGCTATCAAATCCAATCCAGAAGCAACTACGCGGGTACTAACAACAACTCTCGGCTGCACCCACTGCACCATCGAGCTGCATCTCCACGACCTTAGATAAGCTTTGACAAGATGGATCCCTCATAGGCTGACCGAGGCACAAAAGCAACGGCGAATGAACACTCCACGCGCCACCGCATCGAAAGCAATTTCTCAAGGATCTAGTGACTGGAGATGAGAGCTGGATAGTGTACGATAACGGCGCACGTCATGCCGTCTGAATCCCACCCGAAGCAGAACCACCAGTCGAGCCGAAGCGAGACCCCAGCAACATAAGCATTTACTTTGCGTTTGGTGGGATGAAAAAGGACCAATCTACCATGAACTGCTGGCTGCTGGCAAGACGGTCACCGCTTCTACATAATCAGCTTCAGAAATTGGAAAGAGAATATTTGGAAGAAAAAGCGGATCTTACCTAATAGGATAGGGACACCTCATTCTCTCCATTTGACATTTGCGGTACAATTGAAAGTAAACTAATTTACAAAAACAAGACGCTAAGCTAACCTACGAGAGCACCTTTCCTTGGGACTTTGTAGCCGAGAGAGGTCATCCTCTTTGTTTTTCTAACTGTACCCCACCGACTAGAATAGAATAGATCCGGATAAGCCTTTTCATTCGTTTAAATTGAAGAGCTCAGCTGTAAGTGTAGAGACTCTATTTCCAGAGACGCAGGCCCAACGGCGAAGATCTCCCATTTGTTATCGCATTTGTAGGTGGAAGCATGATGCATATATGCTGCTTGTCGTCGTTGTTGCTTTGTTGTTGTGACTTCCTTTCACTTCTGATGCTGACTGTCCGGTATTCTACTGTCTCGCTAGTGTTTCGGGCTAAGGTACCCTTGCTGTCTGCTTCCTCCTCCAAGGCGTTATTTTTTTTCAGAGTTAGACGTCTAAGATCTATGATTATGTTATGAATTGAAATTTCAATCCAAATCGCAGAACGAACAAGCCCATCAAAAAGGAAGAATTTCTAGAGTTTTCTAAAACTATACCATTCAGTCTACTGCTCAATCGATGAAATGACTCTCCAGCTCGAACGACGAGCATCAACTACGTCCTTGCATGCAACAGAGCAGGTTGCGTTCCTTGTTTCAGAGCTCAGCACCAACTCGGCGACCTTCTTCATGATCTGAGCCATGTCATCGTGCCTCTCATCCTGCTAAGCAAGTTTAGCCGCCGGGCAAGCTCATCCCTATTGTCAATCATGAGTGACGAGCATAATAGCTAGTAAGCTATGGACTCAAACTTCGGCAATTAAACCCTGGAATTAATTTCCTTTGGCGACTCTCCAGTGGCGACTCTCCAATTCTTTTCTAAGTACGACCACTGTCAGCATGTATTATTGTATCTTCTAGCAGCCTCAGCCTCTACTAGCTTACTTCGATTCTTCAAAAAACGCACTATCTATTTTAGTTGAATAACCGACGGACAAACGGCACCATGAAACTCAAAGACGACGAGCTGCCACGAATGGAGACCGGAAAGGCCGCCTACACGAATCCGCAAGCGGTTTCTGTAAATCTGTGAGCAGTTTTCGTACTCCCGCTTAAAGATCCAGAAGCACTGTATTCCCCTATCAATCGATAATCGATTCCAGAAAGTCGTACGGTAATGGCGCGACGACGACGCCGTCGAATGGTCAGGGACAAATGGTAACGATTTCACCGCTCCATCAGCAACAACCGACTCATTTCTGAGCTCGGCCAGCATTCATCTCCATCCACCTTTCATGCACTGACCATCTATTGATTCTCGGGTGAGCTACAACGGCATCATCCTCTTGCTACATTTCGTTCGCTTCTCTCGGTTCCGATCTCACCAAAACCCCTTTGTTCATCAGGATATCTAACCGGGATGGGTTTACTCATTGTCAGTTTAAGTAATCGGTATACGTTTCACACAGCAGTCAACTGAACCTTCTCATGCTGTAAATTAGACTTCTAAAAGTGGCTCGTGTGGTTTTATGGAATGCCAGAGGATGATCGGTTTAGCTTACCTACACGCTATTCCACTAACCAGCACAAGGCTTGCATCTTTCAAGTGCTTAAGGATCTTTCCTATTCCGAGCGATTGCCCCCTCCCGACTAGGATAGATCCGTTCTTAACAAGAAAATCCAACCGATCCACTGCACCACCATACACTTACAAACCTCATCAACATATCCTTCAGTCCCTGTTATACGGAAGTTTTTTCCTTTTGACTAACAGCCAATAAGCATCATTTAAGGATGAACCTACATCCTTTCTCAAGTTCTGAAACTACAGCCGAGATCCAGCTGAAGAAGTAGGACAAATTACTTAAGGCATTATGTCCTAAAGTACTGAGATAATAGTTCGAACCGAAAGTTTCCGCCGTTTTCCGCCTTCATGTTCAATTAACTGTTACTTTGATCAGAATAATTATGGTTAGAACAGTTGCATTTGGCAATATTTATGCCAATGAAAGGCACTGTTAACAAATTTTTTAGACGTAGACAGTAGCGTAGTTAGTGCTAACTATCGGAGTGTATCCTCTACATTTTCCATTACATGGTAAGAATTCTCAACGGAAAGTTTTCTGAGAAACCCGGGAAATAGTGCTCTGAAGGCGACGGACTTGTAGGTTAATCAAAATAAAGTCTTCTTCTTTTCATGACCGTTTAGTCCTGCGCAGTCGCAGGGTTCGATGTTCTTCTGATCCGTCGCCACCTCATCCTATCAAGGGCGTCATCTGCCGTAGCGCCGACTTCGGCGAGATCTCTCTTGATGACGTCGTTCCAGCTTCTCCTTGGGGCTCCTCTCGGCACTTTCTGGATGCCTCGAAATTTAGGGCCAACTTCGTGGGATGGTCCTCCGGTTTCCTAAGGATGTGTACGTACCACCTTAGGCGTTGCTCCGTTATCTTCAGCTGGATCGGAGCTGTCTTCATCACTGCCTTAACATCCTCATTTCGTATTCTATCCCAAAGGGTCCATCCACATGCCATCCTCATATCCGCAGTTGCCGCTCTACCCAGGGCCAGCACTCACAGCTATAGAGGAGGGCAGGCCTCATAACTGTTCTATAGAGCTTGCCTTTGAGTGCCCTGGAGCAGCTACGGTCGCAGAGGATTCCTGTGAACTCCCTCCATTTGAGCCATGCTGCATTTATCCGTCCCCTAACCGCCTGGTCCACGCTTCCTTCCTCGGATAGATCGCTTCCGAGTAGCGAAATTCTTCCACCTTCTCGATCACTCCCCCCCCCCTGGCGGTCTATGATCGGTTCGGTGCACTGCTCAGGCTGACGAACTTCGTCTTCTTCACGTTCAGCCGTAGGCCGTTGTCTGCGAGGGTTCTCTGCCACAGCTGCACCTTCTCCTCCAGCTCCTCCCAGCTGTCTGCTACTAGGGCGATAAGGATGGCCTAAGAGTGCCTTCCTAAAGGTGATTCACTATGTAATCAAGCGTCAGCACGAAGAGGAGCGGACTCAGAGCCGAGCCTTGATGCACCCCCACTGTGATATCCATCTTCTTTCTTCAGGTTCATCAAGATAAAGTAAATAAAGGATAAAGGACGGCGTTACTCAATCCCATTTGTGATGCGCCACGCATTCTACTTCTACGGGATGTCGTGGAGGCACCTTGAATGCGTATTTGGCCATACCATGACTTGCGGTGGCCAGCCGATGAACAAGTCAGCGCTCTATCCTTCCCAGACAAGTCTGGTACCAATTCACCGACCACGGAGGGATGGAAGGCTTGGTTGGCCTGGGCGGGAAATCCGAACCAGGAAGCTGGTATCGGGTGTAAGCGACAGCCTGCGCCTCCTCCGACTGCGCTAAGATAAAGTATCACTTCCAAATCCAAATCCTGCACTCTTTGTAGGTGTGAATTAAGGAATTGATTGAATGTGTTATTATTGTTACATGTAGTCGTCGATCGGATGGATATGAACTCTTGACCCATAGTTGTTGTAAAAACACCCTCAAGAAAGCTTATGGTTCATATCTTCAGATAGGACTTGTATCCATTTCTGTGACTTGTAGCCGTAAGGGTCGGTCCAGAAAAGAATGAATGGAATACATTTTTTTCCTCAACCTACTCATATGGCTTGATAAGCTATCAGTGAAATAATCAATTATTTTAATTGCCTTTTCTTTGGAATTTCTCATTATTTTCAAATATCAATATATACTGCTGTAACAAAACGAACTCTTAAGCTTCAAAAACAGGTATTGAATTCACCTTAAGCACACCACACCATGACCTCTACTCCTGTACTGTCTATCCAGTTTGAAAATGTTCAGTTTGGCGTGAACGCCTGACACTTCCGACGAAGCAATCACTGCATGACCTACACGCTGAATTAATAGCGCTTGCGCGCACTGTAATCTCGTCCGCAAAGTTTCTACGCAGAACGATTGCAAGGCGTATCACGAACGTCACCATCCATGATTACTAACAAGTCTCACTCTCGTGGAAAGAGCCTGAAGCCGTTAGAGAACTGCCATTGGAGAAACCCTGCTCGTAGTCAGATTTGTCATGGCAAGTTAGTTCCTCAAGGATCAGATTCGTCAACCGCTTACCGCCTTGTAACGCTGAATATACCCGAGGGGCGGGGCAAGGGCAACTTTTCTTTACACTATTGGTTACTTGCTTCCTCTGCACGTCTTCTAAAGTTTTTAGCTATTCCATGAATTTGATATTTGGGCACGTGAGCGCATTCAGAGGAGGTGCCAGCTGCACCTGGTACCAGGTTCTTGGTTCGGAATTCCATCCAGGCCAACCAAGCCTTCTATCCCTCTAGGGTCGGTGAATTGGTACCATAATAGACTGGAAAGGAGAATTATAATTTGTTTTGTTCACCTACTGGCCACCACAAGTCACTGTTTGGCCGAATACGCATTCAAATCGCTAACACGACATCCCTTAGAAGTAGAATACGTGGCGCATCCCAAAATGGATTGAGTAACGCCGTCCTTTGTCCGTTTTATCCACGGCATTCATTACTTACTTTACTTTGATACTTTGATGGTTTTTTTGTCGGCTGGAGGTTTTTCTCAGCGGGGACCACAACTCTTCCAGACCGCTCGATCTCTGGCTGCTTGCATCCAGTGAGGGCGACTCCGCTCTCTGAAAGATCTTGAGAATGAGTCTGCCCATCGCGTTGGCGGTCGTCCCAGTGGTCTCTTATGGTCTCTCGGGAGCCATTCTGTGAAACGGAGACTCCATCTGTCGTCCTCTCGTCGAAGCAGGTGTCCGGCCCAGCGATATTTGGACTTCTTCATGTACTGCAGCGGGTCTGCTAATTGCGACTTCCCCCGTATCCCCGAGCTTCGTAGGCCTTCTTGCCATTGCTGACGATGGCTTGTCCCCAGAAGACATCTCTCCAGTGCACGATGCGTAGTTTGCATCGCTCTGGCGATTGTCTTGTTGTCGGGCCAGGTTTCCGTCACGTAACACAATTCATTTTCATGTTATCATTATATGTCATTATCACTATTATCATTATTTTATTTATTTATTAATAATAATATTTTCTATTATTTGTTTATTTTTACTATACTATCATTATTTATTATTATTATTTTATCGGCAATATATACCGTGAAATTCAGAACTCTATTCGAATGATGTCATTATATGAAAAGTACTGCAGCGAAAATGTAATCGTAACGCTACTGATTAGATCGATTGATTGTCCTGTACGCTGATGAAAAAAATGTAAAACTGAAAATTACACGATGGTTCCACTCGCCCTCCCACCCCATCCCCCAGAATAGATCTTAAACGTCTAGTACTATTCACACCAGGACTAGCTACATGCACCGCCTTGCACATAACCAGCCTTCTTGGTACTAGTCGTTAATGTGGCCTATATGGCGGATGAGGGCGCATCAAACCGATCAGAGCAGATCCGTCGGGAGTGTCACTCAAAGGTGTGTATGGTGAGTGCTTTGATTGGCTCAAGCACGTTTAGTCGGTCTGGCTGGCTGTGATTGGCTGACGCGTCCCCGTCCCCTCATGCAGGCATCATTTGCGACCAGTGCGACTTCCCTTAACTCCAACATCAGCTTCGATCTCATTTTGCTACTAAATTTTGCTCTGGAAGCCTTCAAAAGGTGCTATGAGCACTGTGTCCTGAAATACTGACTTTCAGATGACGTCCTTATCGGTGAACCCGAACGAACGAGAAGTCTGCTGAGCGCCTACCGCTATTGCTGCGTCACTCGTCCGTCGCACGCGGCCGTCTTCTCTTCACGAAAATCTCATCTAGACCTCATCGCAGTCATCATCACTTTCCTCTTCGTCCTTTCCTCCCCGTTGTTCCTCTTTTCCGTCCTCGTGCCCAGCATTGAAATCCCTCCGTCCGTTCCCCGTTCCCTCTTTGCGTTCGCCACCATGCATGCACGCAATGCGCTTCACGCGCACATCGCCGCCGCCGCCGCCTTTGCCATTGTTCCGCTGTCACTTCATACCCTTGGACGTCGTCGTCGTCGTCGTTTTCGGTTCAGGTCGTTCCTTTCCTTCTGACGCCAAAGGTATGAGTGTTTAAAGAAACGTGAATGTGGTGACGAATCGTCTCTGTATTATAACTTCTTCCGCTGTTCGTTGAGCTCAATCATAGTTGTTTGCATTGTATAATTATAAAAAATAAATTATATTTTGATAGTGTAAGAGCTATCACAAATGCCTCAGGAGCATCTGTAACACCACAGAGTAGTCGTGAGTAGAACAACTTGGGATCAAAGTCCCTAACTGTGAACCTCAAACTTGAGCATATTGTCAGAATTAGGTTTATATTAGGTTGTTCTGGAGGTTTTTGTGCAACCTATTTTCGATAGTTTATTACTCAATCAATATTGGATAGTACACTAATAGCGGCCTTCCGGCCGCCAAACGTCTTCTTGGGCTTTCAGAAAAATCGATGAATCGATACTGTCGATTCAGTTAAGTTGCATCAGTTTCTCTCTGACCGTCATCATATTGGAGTAATTCCTATGAGCATTAGTAATTCTTTCGAAGAAACGGTCGCCTAACCCCACCAAACCTGAGGGAAGACCCGCAGCTGCGTTTGAAAACTCGATACCATCATTCGATATTGGTCGCCCAATTGAACCCTACAACTTGCAGTGAAGTCGACCAATCGGCCATCAAAATCGCGTGAATCCCACTCCAATGGAAAAAATCTGAGCGAAA
The DNA here is from genome assembly GCA_947396885.1 of Heligmosomoides polygyrus polygyrus. Taxonomy (NCBI): domain Eukaryota; kingdom Metazoa; phylum Nematoda; class Chromadorea; order Rhabditida; family Heligmosomidae; genus Heligmosomoides; species Heligmosomoides polygyrus. The sequence continues at coordinate 12,905,955 of OX377205.1, forward strand.
ACCAATAACTTCGGCGGAAAATCGATAATATCGATTGGCATTAGTCGTCCGATCAAGTCCCTCTACCTTTTTTTGAATCAGACAATTTTCGTCTATTTTCATCGATTGCACGTGAGCGATCCTTGACAGGTTTTACATGTACGTTCGGGTTACCTTCACATATTTGACACGTTTCACAGGCTTACACAGGTTTGTGACACTCGGACACACGGACACACGGACACACACACACACACACACACACACACACACACACACCATACGGACAGACGAACTAACGCTTTTATATTAGTAGGATTCTTCGCTCTATCTGATGGAACAATTTGGTTACTTCGAGGACTTATTGAAGTTTATCGACAAAGAAACTCCGAATCCGATATTATATTTCGAAGTCAAACTGGGCCAATCCGCCGTCGAAACAGTCCGGCAAATCAGCCATGAGCCGAATAGGGTTGGTTGTAGAATGGACCGAGCAACGGTGGCTCGAAAAATTTCGTTCTGAGGCCTGATTCATCAGCCGCTTACCGCCCTCTAACGGAAAAGATACAGCCAAATCCTCTGATATGGCGATCATCAGCATAGGTATTTGGCGGTATTTTTACCGCTAGAGGGCGGTGTGTCGTGAATTGCGTACGACAGGTCTTCACACGTCGCCGCCGTCGCTGGGCCGGCCCGGTCGATCGACCAAGTCAAACCTGGTCAAACGTGTCGATCGACACGTCGTCACCGCCGAAGCTTCTAGAAGCCGGCAGAGACGCAGAGGGTGCGTGCCTCTGTCGTCTCTGACCGGCTTGGTCGCTAGTCCTACCACCACCGCTCCCGCTGAGCGGTGGTCGTCCCGGCCGCTCCAGCTGAGCGGCCGGGCTCCGTCGTCGCCGTCGCCCGTCGCTTCCGAGGGCAAGTCCCATCCGTCGATTGGATTCTGACTACGTCGCCGTCGAGTTACATCTTCCTGGTCGCTATTGTCGTCAAGTGTCACCATCGTCGGTAGCCGCCAGCCGTCGTCAGTGAGCCAAGGATCCGTCGCTGTCGTCGTTCCACAGGTAACGCGGGGCCTCGTCGGTCCTAACTTGGCGCAGGCCACAGGACCTGGGCCAGGTAAGCCCCACGGGTCGCGGTCCTGATTTCCTCAGTAGGTTGGGCGCAGCCTGGCCCGTAACGCGTAGTCTAGGTCGTCTTCATATTTTGCTAATGTTATGTCGGCCGTTACTATTTAGCCAATATAAATTCATAATTCAAAAGGTCTAATATCTAAATTCGTGAGGTGGTCTGCCAAGTTGTCAGGGTCAAGTCAAAGGTCATATCAGCGTCGCAAATGGAGGGATCGCCGGGGGTCGGGGGACGCTTCGACCAACGGGGATTCCTCCGAAGGAAGTCGACATACAAAGAGACGCTATCATGTGGGAATATAAGTTCGCATTTAAAAGGCACGCGGCACTCAATATCCGGTAAGGGCCTTTCGGGTAGGAATAATCGCGTGGCAGCGCAAGCCCACTGGCCGCGAGCCGAGGATCCAACATGCCACAGCTCGGGCCGTAGAGGGGACCTCGGCCTCCACCGATGTACGGGCGGAGCTCCCCCTGCGGCACGACCGGTGAGCGGTTGATGAATCTGGTCCTGGACATTTCAGCCTTGGATGCACCCCGAAGCGGCAGGCCTACAGCGGTCCAGAACGATTATCTGATGGCATTCGTGGAAGCTAATCCATCGCAAACAGTCTGTGAGGTTGCAGAAAGTCTCGGAGTCGGTAAAACTGCTGTTGTGGATGTCTTAAAACGCCTCGAAAAGATGAAAAAGCTGGAAAAGTGGGTGCCGACGATAGTGGTCGCCAGAAATTGTCGCGCTTCGACACCTGATCATATTTGCTTCTCCGGAATTAGAACGACCATGTTTTTGAATAGAGTTGTCGCATGTGATGAAAAGTGAGTTCTGTACGATAACTGAAGAGATCAGGACAAGGAGTTGATGTCGACGAACCTCCGGATATTCACAAAGCCAAGATCTCACCAGAAAACAATGATGCTAACCCGAACACTCTTAGCAGAGTCCTATGAGAAATCGACGAGACATACGAGAAAACTGCGTGAGCTACATTCGGCATTGATCAACAGAAAAGGTCAATCCTTCTGCACAACAACGCACGCCCACACGTTTCGCACATCACCACGCGAAAATTGAACGAACTATGTAGGTGTTGAAGTTTCGCCTTCCTCGCCATACCTACCAACCTTGCGCTAACCGACTATCACCTTCTTAAGCACTTTCAGAGCTTCCTTTCTGGTAGAACCTTCGCAAATCAGAACCACGCAGAAACAGCCTTTCTAGAATTTGTAGCATGTTGATCACCTAGTTTGTTCGTTGATGGAATTACTCAACTGGCAGCTTATTTCGACTGACTGAATCCAGTGAGTATGAATAAAGTTATTACCGTTTGAAGTAGGTCAGTCAAAACCACAAGAGTTTTCCGACCAAACTAATACTTTTCGTTTAAGGAAACCATACATGATGATGGTACGAGAATGCTTGAAATGCAGTGCATTCAAGCGGTCCGGGGAATATTTCTCCCAGTTTATAGGACTTCTAATAGGGCGGCGTCCAGCACCAACACTAGCGATCTACTTCATAGCAAGAATTGAAGAAGCACTGGTGCGTCTTCGCACAAGGAACTGTCGGTATATTGATGATTGCTGCACTATAACGACAACGTACTCGAAATGGATGAGCTATTTAACCTCCTCAATGTGCATTCCCATCATATAAAACTCAATCGAGAAACTCGTCTCTAAATGAAATGTTCAAAGCTCTCCTCATTACAACATCCTTTGTGGAGGAAATCACGCAATCAACATACCAGCTGTAGCTCCCGGCTTCAAACCCAAATAAAGGCCTTAAAATCTTAACAAAATGTTTCGACATATTTATACGACTCTCAGAAACAAGGAGAACAGACAAAGGAAAGGTAAGGAGACATACGACTATACATAGTGAACCACAACTTCGTTATGATATAAGTGAACATCGCAGTGATGAGCAAAAGCACTTGCTGAGGTTATATCGCAGTCCATAAAGGTTTCTCTTCACCATAGCATATGGACTATCCTAGATTTGTAATACGTTAAAGCTAAACGCTAATAGAGAACAATATCACGAAAGATCTGAACGCCGAACAATCCAATAGAGGTCTGGTTCATCTCCTCAACTTCTCGTTAACAGTCTTGATGATTAGCGATGTTTGGAACACCAGTTGATTGGCAGATACCGACACCTGAACATAGGCCGTTAAAGGGTTTCAAACCTTATATCCAATGTAGGAATATGAAAATGACAGGGTAGATCACTTATTTATTTATTACACAAGTTACCATGTGCGATTCCATAATAGATACCTACAAAAATTAAAGAACAAAGATCAGGCGGAGAGTGGCAAAAGACACTAGCTACTTCATAAGTAATATTCGACTTAAACTAGTAAAATCAATAACGAAGTGATGGTTTGAAATGAGCTATTCAATGAAGTCGAAACACAAATAAACAACGAAGAGGCTTCAACAGAGAAAGGGAATGTAATCGGACCACATTTCAGGTATCAGGAGTCTAGAGTTGGAGTAAGTATTTTTCAAAGGTGTATGGCTAAATGAGATTTTGTGCATTTGCGAATCATCGCAAAGGAAGAAACAGTTCTAACAATGAAAAAGTCACGTCGTCAATTATGTCTGACTCAAATTAATTTTGCCGACGTCAAATTTAACGGTGCCACCTCAAGTTATTTCGGCTCTCATGGAAAGAAGATCTTGATGCTGGACCTACAGGATACGATATTTCGGAGAAACTTCTTTTAGAACGTACGTTTCAGAAGCCTCAGAGAAGCGTTAAACGTTTTAAAACTGTGGGATCAAACACTGACAAAGTGCAACAGCTATCGCACAAGTGTCAATCTCCAGATTGCCAACGTGACACAAGCTTTTTTATCCCAGTAGCATAAAAATCAGAAGTTCTGGAATTGACGAAATCTTCGAAGGCACTTTCGGCATCCTGTTGGTATTTGAATATTTTCCCTACCAAGAAGTCGCCATGATGCTTGAAGAAATGGTAGTCTGTTGGGGAGAGGTCGGGAGAAAACGGAGGATGTGGTAGAGTTTCAATGCTCAGCTCATTCAATTTCTGCAACGTCATTCGTGCTACATGGGGGCGAGCATTGTCGTGCAGAAGGAGAACTCGCCTTCGGTTTACCAAGGCCGGCTGGATATCCTTCAACTTTTTCATCATTTCTTCAATTTCAATGCAGTACTTCTCTGCCGTGATGGATTCACAGGGAGGGAGGAAGCTGTGGTGAATAATTCCCAGCGAACACCACCATACTGTCACCATTACTCTCTTTTGGTGCAATTCCGGCTTCGCAAAAACCTTGGGGCTCTCATCGCTGTCCACCCACTGTGCCGATCGTCGCCTGTTGTCGTACATTATCCACTTCTCGTCACAGGTTACGATGCGATCAAGGAATGGGTCCGTTTCGTTCCGTAGAAGCAGTGCGGACGAGATCTCATATCGTCGGTTTCTTTGCTCCTCAGACAGCTCGTGAGGCACCCATCCTTCCAGCTTTTTGGTCTTTCCAATTTCCTTCAGATGCCGGGCAGCTGTGTTGTGACTGACGCCAAGAACCTTCGCTATCTCCCTGGTACCTTTGTGTGGATCCTCCTCCACCACATCTCTCAGCTTGTCCTCATCAACATCACTATGCCTCCCACGACCTTCATGTTCTTCCAAGCTCTCATCTCCATTCCGGAACTTCTGATACCAACGATACGCCGTCCGAATTGTGGAACATCCTTGACCGAATGCGACGTTGATCTTCTCGTCCGCCTCCTTAGCTGTAGTGACCAGCTTGAAGTAGCTTCAAGTAAATGCCTCGGATTACCCTTTTGTCCATCTGCAAAAAAGTCAGTAAAACTCTAAAGTTTTCCCACTTTTACATAGAAAATTTGGTACTCACCCGTAGAGCAAAGTTTGCGCTTCTAAACGATATGCCACATGTTACGGTTTGTTCTTGATCAAACGCGTAAAGACGCACCAAAAAATGGCGCGAGCCAGTGCCATTTAATTCGTTACAACCTAATATTTCAACTAGATACCACTACAAAAGGAAGTCGTTGTCGGCTGGAATACCATTACAAAATTATGAAGACACTCCACCTCTAAACATTACAGAAATAGACCTCTAATAAAAATGAAAACATTTTGCAAACGGGGTCAGACGTTGCCGACATTTAAAAAGACATTGGTTAGCAAACCAAAATTAATTTTTGAAGAGATTTTGGAAAAAACGCAAACAATCGTTGCTAAGAAACAAGGGAAATTTCTGAATTTGACGGTATATGAACTTTGTACGCGTTTGAAGTAGAGCTGATGCCTTTACAACATTGCTAAGCAGTCCGCGCCTAGCAAATTCAATGTCAAATCGGGCATCGCAGATTTGATGCGAAAAATTTCTTTTCTTTGTTACCCGGTGGAATATGTGTCTAACGCAAAACACTGTATTTTGATAAGATCGAATCTTTGAAGGTTAAAGAGGCAAATAAGGCGTGTTATAGCCGTACCTGTACAGCATTTTGGTCCTTGAAATAGGTCTTGAGCGTATTGCTGAACCTCTTCGAGTAATGCACAAACTCTCGTTTTCTCTTCTCAACCGCTGAACAGTAAGCGATAGTAAGCGATCAGAAATAGGTAAAACAACCCATCTAACACTAGACTCAAAAATACCTTGCTGTGCAGACTGCGGAACAATCAAATGAACGGCGTTGATGGCCTCCAACAACTTTTTAATAGAAGACGCTATAAGCTTGATAGTCTCAAGAAACTGATGACGATCAGCCATCTCTTCCGGAACTCGTGACAGTACCCGTCGTAGTTCAATTGCTCTAAACAAGGAGTAGGAAGGGTCGTAACGGCGCTTGCGGCAATGAAAAACTACCTCTTTGTTAGCTCCTTGTACTCTGGAACATGTTCATAGCCCTGAACCACTAAGTCGTCAGTAGGAGATGAGTCGTGCATTCGGAGATAAGCCTCCTGAAACAACAAAAGACGAGTAGAATTAGAGTAAATGATCGACTAATGTGGGTGTTTTGCTAGGTATGAGTCACAGCAAGTTTATCGGAGATAATGACGAGAAAGTCATCACGAAGAATGGTAGAAATATCAAACAACAAGATAGCATCAGCAATATAAAGCTCCCTTCAGGTAGAATAATCGACTCAAACTTCTTTGGCTAGACCAGACACAAATGTCTTCTCATTTAAAATTCATTTCAATAGCAGTGACTCCTTCGAATGAAGGATTAAATGGTGCACGACCCACTAAAGAATACTACGGCTCTCTTCTGAATAGGACCTAATTTTGTGTGACAGCATGAGAGAAAAAAGCCAATCCCAGAATAGAGGGGTGGTGGTAGCTCAGAACGAGCAGTGAGCAGGACAAATATTTCTGACCACAGCTGTATTTATATTTTGTTTTGTGATGTGTAGTGATGGAAAGAAGAAGGATTCGATTAGGAAGAACTACTTTATAAGTGGTTGCAATGAAGTCGGTTGCAATCAAAACTCTAGAACCAGGCGGGGCTCGAACTCTCACTCCTTATTACTGGACAGGATATTACGGCTTACACCACCGGACATAGCTTTGATCGCAACCAAACATCATTGTAATTGCTTATAATCTTACCAGGGAAGGGTCTCAGGCGTAGGTCTGAACAGTGGAAATGGATACTACTATGAGAATCGCCACCCTTCCACCCTCCATATAGTAGAAAAACATGTTTCGTTTTTGCCGAGTCCTTGAGACAAAAGAGCTACGGGTCCTCGAAGGCGGGGAAGGTGCTAGACCAGATGTTCGACTCCCGTGCTATTCATTATTTTTGCATTTTTTCATGACCGCTGCCACCTTCACCAGTTTGCTTCCTACACATCTCCTACACATCTATTTCACTCTAAATTGTCAGAAGGTCAGATTCGAGATTAACACTCCATGACCTCGACAGCCCTAGTTATCCGTACCTGCTGTAACCTGTCGTAATAAGCATACATTTCAAAAACGGATGTCAGATTCGTGAGTGGCACCCCAAACAAACTCCCTCGACGATGTTTGGATCAAAAAAATTTTCAACTTCTCCTCGACCTCCGAAGTCGTGAAAGTACAATAGTGCCTTGATGGTGGTTTAAATCAGCTTACTTCCTACAAATCTCCTACACATTTATTTCACTCTAAACTGTCAAATAAGGGTTTATGGTTTATGAGCTGTGGTTCACTCACTTTTCCCAGTTTCTGAATTATACAACGTTTTGTGTTTTTCAGCGAATGTTAAACAGTGAGCTCACAGCAGGTACGGGTTACAGCATGTACGGATGACTAGGGCTGCCGAGGTTGTAATCACTGATTTTTCCCAGACGTCTCCTAGGGGGGTTATTTGGGGGTGCTGATCACGAACCTGGCATTCGCTTTTAAAATTTCGGCTGATTATGATAGGTTACAGCAGGTACGGGTGGCTAGGGGTCGAGGTCACGAGGTGTTGATCACGAATCTGACCCTTTTGACAAATTAGAGTGGAATATATGTGTAGCAAGCAAATTGATGAAGGAGGCAGCGGTTATGAAAAGCTGCAAAAATGATACATAACACGGGAGCCGAACATCTGGTCTAGCACTTTCGAAGCAACGCTGTACCCTGCTTAGCCGCCGACTCCCTTGATGCTGAGCCTTTCGCCGCGTCCCATACAATATTGCGCGTGCACGCACGCACGTGGGCACATGCTGACGGTGCGCTACTTTACCCCAGCCTTCGACGGCCCGTAGCTCCTTTGGTACAATGACTCAGCAAAAACGAAACACGTTTTGGTACTAAATGAAGGGTGGAGATTCTCGCAGTGTTACCCATTTTTCCCGTTCAGACCTACGCATGAGACCCTTCCCTGGTTAGTAGCAGCCACTTGAGACTTGAATAAAGTGATTTCAATAGTTTATAACCGCTCAGCAGTGAACCATAAAATATCAACAAAACTGATGAAAAACATAGACGGTCGCCCTTCAAAGCGTCCAAATTTGAAAGAAGAATTTCTTTGATAATTTCTTCCCTAAAAGAAAAACAGCTTTCGCTTTTCGATCAATTGACTTTTCCGATAAACTCAAACTTTAGTTACAATTTCACTACAGTTTTGACACTATCAATTACGTTGGAGCTTTAAATTACTTCTTTTGTAGCAAATTGGATTAAATACCCCTCGAAAAATAAATGAAATTTCGACTTTGCGAGATAGAAACCTGAGCTTATCTGGATCGTATTATCTACATTCTTATTAATCACGTGAAAAGCCGAGGAATTAATTAGTCATAGAATCCGTGATATAACCAGCATGGTGAAGCGGCACTAAGTGAAATTAGGTGCAATCGTAGTTGGTGATGGTCACTCTTAAACGACTTCATCAGAACTGAATGTGCTCAGAATTGAAATATATTGAACTTACTCGTGCCTTAGAAAACAACTGCACTAACGAAATCGAACCAAATGACACGACATGAGATATATAACAGTTGTAAACTAGGATGGGACGTTTGCAAATGACTAGGACATGAACCACATTGTCTTACCTGTGTCCAAAATGTTAAATGATGGCGTCTTGTCCTATTTTTATTTTATTTTACTAATGTTAACTGCTTTAGCTGCTTGAAAATGATCCTTTCTCGGTGCAAATCTAGAAAAGTTGTCCTCCCTTACTAGATTTGCACCGAATGGTCCTTTCTAGATTCCCTCTCCCAACTAGGAACTAGGAAATTGACGAGGAAGGTCAAAGAGGTCACCGTGGAGTTTCTCAAAGCGACCTATATAGGGTTGTAGAGCGTTGTCTGGGAAGCACCATAGTGGTTTCCAAATTTCCTGCGGACCTCTGGGTAGGTCAAAAATGGCAAAAAACTGTACCGCTTCAGTGCGGGCCGATAACACAAAACTGACGCCTGGGATACCCTTGTCGTGCCCACAAATAGTCCTGCAAAAGGTTTGGAGCTTCAATCATTGCTAGAACCTAGGATTTGATTAATTCCTAATTGAAGCGCATTCACGGGAGGCGCGCGCCACTAGTGCGCCAGCGATTGAATGGCCAGGTGGTTAGCGTGGCGGACTTGCGGGAGGGAGGTCGAGGGTTCGATTCCGGCGGTGTGGTTTCTGCATTGCTGGTTGCACACCTTTCGTTTTTGCCACCGTTAAGTGCTTTTCTGTCACGACTAGGTGTCATATTCGATTTCCAACCCTGATTTCAACCTTTTGTGATACGATTTTACTTCAAAACACAAGTCACGCTGATGAATAGGCAATAAACTGTTTAACAGCTGTGGTAGCGTTCTATAAAACACGCGAAGCAAAGCAGCTTCTGACACCAGCAGCAGCGGATAAACGCCAAGGAAGAGCAGCCGGAAGCTTCCTGGCAGGACGTGTCGACAGGCACTTCATCGAATGCGTAGTCCGCCGGTGTTGAGAAGTGCTCCGGATGCGTGTCCACATATCCAGCTGCCACCCACGCGCTGTAAGCATACGCTGCTCGCCTACTCAAGCTGGCACCTATTGGAATGAACGCTGCTGCGCTGCTCGCCTACTCAAGCTGGCACCTCTTGGAATGAAGCAAGGGTCTCGTGTTGTGCAATCCCTGTCGTCTCTGACCCATTCGTATACTGCTGCTCCAGTGCTATACGCCGACCGCCGACTTGCAGACAAGCACTTTTTGATTTTGCAGGAGGCTAGTGGATCGTTTCCTCAATGCGGTCACAGGTCGGCACCAAACCTTCTTATAGTGGCAGGAACGAGCCACATCATGACGAAGCAACAAGTCCCGCATTTTTTCGAGAATTCGTGGTTGGCTCTTCGGCAGCAGCCCTAACCATTGTCCTTCTAGACAGCTGGCATGGGTTCAGGGATCACGAGAACCTCGTTTCCGAGGTGCCTGCTGGAAAAGAGCTTAAGCTGATGACAATACCGCCAGGAGCGACGAGCCTTTACCAACCTCTCGATGTTTATTTCTTCCGGCTTTTCAAACGGTTCATCCGGCGAATTCGTGAACATGTGCTCCACTTCCGCCCGGATTTCTACTGCTTCTTAAGAGACAATACTTCGAAGGTAATCACGAATCGCTTCACACCAGCTCACTTGATGCTTAAATTTTTAAGGCAATTTTCAAGGCACCCGTCCTTGCAGGTGGTCAGTCAGATGTACAGGCAATTCTGCGCTCCGGTATTTCGAAGGTGCTTTGCGTATGCGTGGGTGGCAGCTGGATATGTGGACACGCATCCGGGGCACTTCTCAACACCGGCGAACTACGCCTTCGATGAAGTGCTTGTCGACACGTCCTACCAGCAAGCTTCCGGCTGCTCTTCCTTGGCATTTATCCGCTGCTGCTGGTATCAGAAGCTGCCTTGCTTCGCGTGTTTTATAGAACGTTACCACAACTTTAAACGGTTTATTGCATATTCATTAGCGTGACTTGTGTTTTGAAGTCAAATCGTATCACAGAAGGTTGAAATCAGGGTTGGAAATCGAATATGACACCTAGTCGTGACAGAAAAGCACTTTTGCGGTGGCAAAAACGGAAGATGTGCATCTAACAATGCAGAGACCACACCGTCGGAATCGAACCCTCGACCACCCTCCCGCAAGTCCGCCACACTAACCACTCGGCCATCCCGTCGCTGAGGTTCTAGTGGCGCGCGCCTCCCGTGAATGCGCCGTCTCGTTTCAATTAGGAATTAATCAATTCCTAGGTTCTAGCAATGATTGAAGCTTCAAACCTTTTGCAGGACTATTAGTGGGCACGACAAGGTATCCCAGGCGTCAGTTTTGTGTTATCGGCCCGCACTGAAGCGGTACAGTTTTTTGCCATTTTCGACTTACCCAGAGGTCCGCAGGAAATTTGGAAACCACTATGGTGCTTCCCAGACAACGCCCTACAACCCTATATAGGTCGCTTTGAGAAACTCCACGGTGACCTCTTTGACCTTCCTCGTGAGTCTCAGGTTGGCGTAGTTTACCTATGTCTATATGCTATTGCCCATTTAAAGCTTGCTATGTCGGGAAATCTTTCAAGAGGGGACACCACCAACTAAGTTTGCACCGAAACGTAATACAACAGGAAGCAAACGAGCTAAGCTTACTTCGAGCAAGCAGATACTGAAGAAACGCAGTTATTATAAAGAACTTTTCATGTGAAAAAATATTGAAAATAAACGACATGGTAAATAGGTTGGACACTCCAAGGAGCCGGTGAGTGAAGAAGTGGGACCTGACTTGCGACCTTGTAGCCGTACCATACAACTGAGTTCACCCCTTACTTTTCTTCCTTCAGAAAACTCAAAATGATCAAAAGAAAGTCTTCTTGTGAGGATCTTAAGCAATTTGTATAGATGTCTTGCAACTAGTTCTGCTAGGTAAACTAGCTATTCCAAGTAGGCACGCGTTGCGGTTAGGACATGTACTACTTCTAGGATTGGTTAGAAAATCTCCTGACATGAATCAAGGTTAAAATCATAAAAGAATGCAAAAGAATGAGCAAAACAAACACCAACTAAAAAATAACAAACAACACAAAGGAAATAATGGTGGGCAGAAAGCTATCAAAGAGCGCGTACATATGAAAACTAACCTGAAGATTAATGCTCAGTTCTGATTCTGCCAGCAGTATCTTCGTGAAGTCAAAAAGGAATGACGGCGAGGCACTCTCGGACGTCTTCATAGCACTTCGTAGCCGCTGAAAGTTCAATATCAACGGAAGGAATTTCAACAACACCTAGCATCGAGTTATATTTCACAGTCAGCGTTCAGGTTATTCTCTCAACGAAAAGAGTACTTGGCACTATTGTATTTCACGACTCCGGAGGTCGAGGACAGGTCGAAAAAATTCGTCCAAACCTCGCTCAGAGGGATACTACGGGTGCTGATTATGAATCTGACATCCTTTTTGAAATTTTGGCCGATTACGGTAGGTACGGGAACTAACGCTGTCGAAGACATAATCACCGATTTCACCTAAACTTCGTCCGGGGTTATTTGATGTGCTTATCACGAATCTGATATCCGTTTTGGGTAATACGCTAGATGCGATAAGTTATGGTAGGTATAGGTAAACAACGATTCAGAATGGCATTATATCAAAAACGGATACCAGATTTGTGATTAACAATTTTGGCGAAATCGGTGATTATGACCTCGACAGCCTTAGTCACCCCAGGTACACGTGATGTAATAACTCACATGTATAGCGGCAAGAGCGCGATCATCGTCCTTCTTTGACGAACGAAGTTTGTCAAGAATGCCGCTGTAAAGGCACTGGTACGTCATAGCGCCGAGGTAGCCGCCTTCCTCGTTCATCGCTGAAATTCCAGATCATGACTAAGATGAAGTATGGACTCGAACATTGTCAGTTCGCAAGAATCGAAACGAAAGGAGCTTCACTGATAATTCAGAATATAAGCTAAAATACTCGGAAAGGAAGCCAAAAATACTATAAGAACTCCGGACGGACAAGAGAAAAGCTTGCAAGCAGCGATAGGTCTATGTCATAGCACCGCTCACCCCGAGCGAAGCCTAATGCTAAGCTCCCATATGGATCGCGCGAAACAATGAGTCGATATGTGAGCCTACCATTAGGCTTCGCTCGCGGTGAGCGATGGTATAACATAGGCCATATAGATGACAGTTAAGTCATAGTGGAGAAAACCGCCTAATAGTAGCTTAAAAACCTTGTCGCACTCAAAAATTTGCATTAGAAACCTGCAACTGAATCTTCTTACGCGACTCCATAAGGCTTCCTCAAGTAGAGACTGATCTAGTCAATGCTTCAGCTGCAAATGGGCAGAAATAGGGTCGTGGGGGGGGGGGGGGTGGGGGAAGGGTCACCATGTAGGACAGCCCTGCAAAACGGTTTGTGATGTACCAAACCGAATTTTTTTCTGCAGCACTGATGTGCTCTACCCCCACAGTGAACAAAGGGAGGTCATTTCTTATGTAATTTCACATACACACATGTGCCTTCTTAATAGGGTGGACAACCACTGAGTAGAGAGTGCTCATCCCCCCTCCCCGACCCTATTTGCGACTGCAAATGTAGGGACACCTCTCTCGTTTGACCTCTAACAACCACTTGCTAAGCAAGAGCGGGGCGACGACCTTACTTGTAACAGTTTTGTAAAATATAGAAAGGTGACGACTACGTCTTGTACATGAGCTGCAACATTTCACATCAATACGATTTCGTCGAACATACTAACGAATGGTTATCGTATCCTTTAGGCGTCAGAAAAGCGCGTTCGTGCAATTACACACATTCGCTAGCAGTGCTTCATAGAAGAACACGTCGCCCAGCATGCTTAAGAGTTCAGTGGACGTGCACGCTGGGCGACTTGTTCGGCACGTCTACTGAACTCCTAGGCACTGGGCGACGTGTTCGTCTATGAAGCACTGGTAGCGGATGTGTACGAACGTTGCACGAACGTGCTTTTCTTACGCCTAAAGGATACGGTAACCATTCGGTAGTGTGTTCGCCGAAATCGTATTAGTTACATTCCACACCAGCTATTGGGACGTGTAAATTCCTTAAAACGAGAAAATCTCTCGCACGAAGGGAGACTGAGACGTTATCTCTAGCTCAACCCAAAAACAGACAGCGAGCAACGTCTTCAACATATAGATATGGAAGTTTGAATCTAAAAATTGCTAAGCACCTCAGTTTGTCATAACACCGGGACAAAAAAGGAGCAGCGACAGTGTTACTTGGCTTAGAAATGAGATTTTTCAACCTGAGAACTTTGCATGTTGATATCGTTGTTAAACGGTTCTTTGTTCTATAGTTTCGTCTTCTAGCTTTCATTATTAGGCAGGTTTGACACAACGCGGGTTGGGGAGGGGTATCTTGTACTGAGTGGTATCCGCCTTAGTAGGAACGCACATAAATGCCAAATGATATCAGAAATAGCCTAGCTCAGTTCACTACTGTAGTGGAACACACCAGTGATGTGTAAAACTTTTAATGTCTTGTAGCGCAGAACATCGTGTAGGGTTCCCTTGAACCACCCCCCCCCCCCTCCCCTCATCCACCCGAGCCGCTTAACACCGCAGTTTGATATGCAGTTGTCATAATACATTCACCGTTTTCATACGACTGCGTTACGTAAGCGTAATAAACACAAACATAAGCATATAATGAGCCGTGGCAATTATTTAGGACAGAGAGTAACTGCGTGGTCCCGCAACGATTTCCCTGAACTCCACTTCGAAATTACGGTGGACAAGCGTACGGGTTCTTTCTGGTGGTAAGTGTATCGGCAAGTCAATACCGCGCTTTTAAATTGCGCAGCTAGCTAAACGTGCAATAAATTGTTGAGGTGAGGGTCACCTTCAAACGCTTTCAAAAGCTCAAAACAAGAGACGAAGTGAGAATGTAAACACAAGCAATGACCTAGCACTAACCTGATCAACAGTAGAATGTCGATTTTGTATTTCCCAATTGGGAGGGGAAGGATAGCCGCTTGCCGCTAATGCAAACTAACTATATCAGTAAAGACTCGCGGACTGTACAACTTCATAAGAGGACGGAAACAACAGGCTAAATAAGGCTGAATCACGAAACAACTGAAGGGAATGGAATGAATTGCGACCGACTGCCCCGTCGAGAATTCAGATCGATAGATCGCGAGCGGCATTAATTGAGGGACTATCATGCGCAAACTAGTCAGCGATCACTGAGCTAACACATCCGTACAGGCCTCTACAAGAACGTAACATACATAACCTGTTATAATCAGCTTGCATAGGAGCAGCTTGCTAAATGGTGGAAGAAAGAGAATGCCTGTGTTTGATGTAATGCCCCCCCCCCCGAACTACACAGCTAAAAGTAATGTAGGGAAACTTCAGAAGAGTGCTTCGATCTTGTCCATAACGGAGAAGGCTAGAACTTCAGCTTCCTGAACGATGAAGCAATCGCTCAACAAAGCGACTGCGGAACGTCCGCGACCACCCAAGTGGGACGATCGATTCGCAACTGACTAATCTGAATTCGCCTGTGACTAATGGAAATGGAAGCAGCCGATAAGGAACAGCATTAAGGCGCTACGAACTGTTCGTTCCTATGCGTCTCTGATGTTTGTATACGCTCTCTGGGTCGTTGGTCAACGCGCTGTCTCGCGACCACTTAGGTGTGCTCTGTTTCTTTGCCGCAGATCGCGATTGGGTCACGGAATCGCAGCCGGACGAGGTTACTGCCCCGTCGCTGTAAATACGTGGTGATATGCTGGCTCTCCATTCTACAACAACGTCATCATCAACGTGAAAAGAGGGTATTGGTCAAAGGATACCATATCCCCAAAGGGTTTCAGCGCCACCCTTGAAAACATCATGCGGGACCTGGAATGGGGAAGGATTGCTAAGTGGCGCAAACCAGAGGTGCTCTTTAAAGAGCGGCAGGCGTACTGTACAGTCCCAATGGAGCGCGAAATCTCGCTAGGGCTGTGAAATGCTTGGCTCGCCCTTAGAGACGGTGAAAACATGGTTGTGTGTATCCTCTATGCCTAAGAAGAAGATCTGAGAGAACAGATACTGAGTCAGGTAATTTCTAAGTTCTAGTTCATGAAACCTATTACGTCAATATTATTGACGTAATGGGTTTCACGAACTAGAAATGACTTCATGTCATTGAAAATAATAGCAGTGAAGTCGTATTAGCTCAATAAGGTTTTAGATTGAAAATAGAGGCATGTGCTAAGGCAAACGCCATTTTTCATCTAATATGATCACAGTTTCTACGTGACGGTAGTACTACGTGCTTTCTGGGACCAGATTCATCAACGATACCGCCGGTAAAATCTCACCACGGATTCACTATATCAGCCTACGTAGTAAATCATACAGAGAGATACAGAAATGCAGATACGGTAACCGATATACCGGTCAGTAAGCGGTTGATGAATCTGGCCCCTGGAGGATAGTGAATCAAGGTAACTGAAATAAGTAAACAATTCCCATCATAACCTAAAGGAGAATAACTAAGCAACACCAACATCACTACAGTAAGTACAGTACAAGGAGATCCTTATTGATAACGCTAGGCCAGTACCCTTCCTAAGATGGCTCCCATTGTCAGACTCTCAACTATCATTAGAGGTTGCTTTGAGGTTGTTTTTGACTTCGAATCGTTAGACAAGTTGTGGTAAACAGTTTCTCCAATTTGCTATCTTTGCAGACCTCTCAAATAACAGATTTTATTGCAGCTTTTGTATTTGTTGCAATACAAACGTGTTATCTGTTTAATTAGATCTTTCGATTCCCATACCTTATATGCTCTAATTCGTATTTTGGAGTGATTTACCGGTAAATCTAGATTTGCCCAGCAATGATACAATGTTAAAATATGTGTCAATAAACCTGGTTTAGCCGATGAGTTACCATACAAGATGAAAGGTGGTGTTCTCCCTTAGCACGTACTTCTATTTTTCAATCTTAACTTCATTGAGCTAACACCTGTATCACCTGTCACCTGTCGTCCCGTTGATCATCGACTTGCTCGAGCGGGCGCCAGCAGCGTCTCCATTCGTCCCTGTCGCGTGCCAGAGTGGTCCAATGGATCCTCCTCGCTCGAGGGACACGAAGAGCGTCATATCGGTCGTTCAGGGCTTTCACGAAGAAGTCCGACCAACGCGTTGGTGGGCGTCCTGGTGTTCTTTTGACATCTCGCGGAATCCAATCTGTGACGGCTCTCGTCCAGCGGGTGTCTGCGAATCGCATTACGTGGCCGGCCCACCTAATTTTCGACGACTTGGCCCATGCGACAGCGTCTCTGATCTTCGAACGTCGGCGAAGCTCGGAACTCCGGAGGCCTTCTCTCACTTGCGTGAGTCGTGTCACTCCGAGCATCGTCCTCTCGATTCCACGCTGCGCGACGCTGATCGCGTGATCATCCTGCTTTCGTACAGCCCAGGTCTCTGAGGCGTATGTTAGGGCAGGAAGAACAGTGGAGTCGAATAGGTGGGCACGGAGTCGGACGTTCTTCGTTTTCTTCACGACTTCTTCGACGCTCTTGAAAGCTCCCCAAGCCGCTCGTTTCCTCCTGCTCAGCTCTGGTGCTAGGTCGTTGGCCATGTTGACTTCGCGACCCATATACACATAGCTGGAGCATTCGGAGATGTTCGTTCCGTTGAGCGAGAATGGGGCATCAGAAACCCATCCGTTCTTCATGAACATCGTCTTCGTAAGATTCAGCTGCAGTCCAACGCTTCCACATACACGATCGAAGTCGGCCAGCATTCGTTCCGCCTGACTGATGCTCGGTGTTATGAGCACGATGTCGTCAGCGAAGCGAAGATGGTTCAATTGCCGGCCGTCGACCTTCATTCCCATGTCTTCCCATTCTAGTTCGCGCATGACGTTTTCGAGAGTGGCGCTGAAGAGCTTCGGGGATATGGTTTCCCCTTGTCGAACCCCTCTCTTCACGTCAATGACGACGTCGTTGTAGAATGGTGAGATCTTGGTCGTGAATCCACTGTACAGCTCTCGAAGGACTCTGATGTACTGAGTAGGAACGCCCTGGGTGAGCAGGGCTTCCATGACCGCTTCAGTCTCGACGGAGTCGAATGCCTTCTTCAGGTCGATGAACGTAAGGCACAGCGGCAGCTTGTACTCTCGCGACACTTCGATGAGCTTCGTAATGGTGTGTATGTGGTCGATCGTGCTGAATCCTCTCCGAAATCCTGCTTGTTCGCATGGCTGTCCTTCGTCCAGCGTTCTACTAATCCTATTCAGGATGACTCGAGTGAACAGCTTGTAGACTACGGACAACAGGCAGATCGGGCGATAGTTGCCAATGTCGTGCACGTCTCCCTTCTTGTACAGCAAAACGGTCTTGCTGGTCTTCCATTGAGATGGAACCTTGCATTCGGACAGGTAGCGTGTGAAGAGCCGCGCCAGGGTGTTGATGAGCGCTGGCGGGAGGTTCTTCAGGTGTTCAGCTCTGATCCTGTCAGAACCGGG
This sequence comes from Heligmosomoides polygyrus polygyrus, assembly GCA_947396885.1. NCBI lineage: Eukaryota > Metazoa > Nematoda > Chromadorea > Rhabditida > Heligmosomidae > Heligmosomoides > Heligmosomoides polygyrus. The sequence goes on from OX377205.1 coordinate 12,923,997, forward strand.
TGCTGTACGTTTCTTCACCGACGAGATGGCGTGTCGGATTTCGGAAGAGAGAACAGAGGGGACGACGTATCCATCCTGCGGAAGATGGCATGGGGGCAGGTGGACGTGGCTATCGAAGAGATCGGAGTAGAAGTCGTGGATGACTTTCTCCATGGTCCTTCTGGAGGAGGTGATGGTTCCGTCAGGACGTCGGAGAGCGGTCATCTTGGTCTTGAAGTTGGCGAAGTTCCGGCGGGCATTGCGGATGCTCAGCCCTGCCTCTGCTGCTTCAGCCAACACTTCCGCCCTTCTCTCTTTCAGATCTTCCTTTATCGCCGCTCTACATAGCTTCGCAAGCTCGGACTCAGTTGGTAGTTGCCTGACGCTCGTGCTGCTCCACGCTGGCGTATCAGCTCGAGAGTTTCCGGAGACAGGCGTCTCTTGGTGGTCTTCAAGCTCTCGGCTCCCTTAGCACTATCGTGGAGATGGTGCACGAAGCGATCGTACTCCTCGTCGACGTTGTCCACGACGGCATCTTCCCAAAGGCCGACAAGAGAGGTGTAGAGATCCCAGTTGATGGTCGTTCTGGGATTCCTCTTCTTGAACTTCGCGGCCTTCTCTCCTTGACGCGAAAAGCGGAACCTCGCGCGAAGGAGGCGGTGGTCCGATCCCGTGTAGAACTTGGGGACAACGGAGACATCGGTCAGGCAATACTTGCGATTGAAGATGATGTGGTCGATCTCGTTGTGGAACTGGCCACCGGGGGATTCCCAGGTCCATCGTAGGGAGGGAGGCTTCTGGAACTGCGAGTTTCCATGGATGGTCTTGGTCGACATGATAAACTCAGACAGCCTTTCACCTTGCTCGTTCCACTCCAAACCGTGGGTTCCGATGTGAAGTTCTTCCGGCGACCTTCGTGGCCCGATCTTGGCGTTAAAGTCGCCGACGATCACCTTGTAGAAGGTGTGATCTTCCCTATAGAACTTCTCCAGCTCCACGTAGAAGGCCTCGACGTCTTCGTCGTCGTAGTCGGATGTTGGGGCATACGCGACGAACACAGTCAAGGCTGGCACGGAGCCACATCGCTTCAGTCGCAGACGTCCGATTCGGCTAGTCAGAGACTCGTACGAATCGATGTTCATGGCCAAGTGCGTGTTGACGAGGACACCAACGCCGCCTACTCCCCTGCTGTCGCATGTTCCGAGGAACAGTTCTTCTCCGGAGTCATAGGCGGCGTGTAGGGGGTGGTGTCTTCTCGTCTCGGTCAGTCCGATGACGTCATACTTGATCTTCCTGGCTTGCATCATCAGGTCCTCGACGGATGCTTCCGATGCGAGCGTGCGAGCGTTGTAAGTACAGATCGTCATCCTAGTCCTTCTCAGTTTGCGCAGCCTGGTTAGGCCCTGAGATTTTAGCAGCCTCTCCGTACTCGTCCTTCCCATCGCTGCAGAAATGGGGGCTCTTTCGGAGTCAGGGGAATGAGGCCCTTTAGTGCTGCTGTGTTTGACTGGAATACAACACGGGTAGCTAGTCAGGCTCTGTCGTGCGGGCGGGGTACTCCGGGCAGCCAGCCAGACTGCCCGAAGGGACGGGGGGAGACTTAAGGCGGCCTCGAATCGCCTTACATGTACTCCCAGTCTACCGAGTGCAAGCTTTTGGCCGAGCCGACACAGTTACAATCCGCACAGTCACGGACACATCCACGCACTCTGTGCACGAACATGCCGCTCCCACGCACAAGGAACGCATCGACCCGACACAGCAGGAGCAAGGAGTCCATCCCCTGCAACCCACCTGCGTCTCTGGGCAGTACACGGTCGCATTTGGTTCGCGTTTAATTCCCCTATCCACCACCCGGGGACGCGCCACGTGGCCCTGCGACAAGCGGCCCGAGATCCCTCTTAACAAGAGAGCCCGAAGGCTCTCTATCGAGGAAGATCCGTGGACCACTTCAGTGCTATTATTTCCATCGACACTAAGTAACTTCTAGTTCCTGAAACTCATTACGTCAATATCTGTTCTTTCCCAACTTATTCTTAGGCGTAAAGAACACACATAACCATGTTTTCACTGTCTAGAAGGGCTAGTTATTCACTGACCTGGCGAGATTGCGTGCTCCAATGAGGCGGTATAGTACCGCACTTTAAACAACGCCTGTGGTTTGCGCCCCTTAGCAATCCTCGAGTGGGAAGACATGGGAGTGAAGACCGACGGCCGGCAACTGCACGATCTTCGCTACGACATCGTGCTCATCACACCAATGATAAGCCAAGAGAAGCGAATGCAGGCCGACTTCGATCGTGTATGCGGGAACGTTGGACAGCAGGTTCAAGAAGACGGTGATCGTTTGCTGGCCGTTGAAAATTTGAAGGTGGTCACTTAAGTAATTTTCTTGACACCCGCCCAGATGCGGTCGCAACCGACTCGTTTCTGCAGGCTGTTGAAAATGCACCAACCACACGTATCCTTGCTTTAATCGGAGTGCTTTGTGAAAGCTCTCCGCAACAGATTTAGCGCTATTGGCGTGTCACAGGGTGACAAAACCCACTGAGCTATTTTGGCACAAGGCAGGCATTAAAGGGGACGTTACTGCCGCCATATCGTGAAAGTGAAAGATTCGTGATAATAACTAAGCGCAATGGTAGCAAGTAATCTTTGGAAGGCAATTCTTCCATAGCACTGATAAAAACAAATTAAAAAGAATTTATTTCCAATTTCTGGACAAAAACACGATAAACGAACATAATTGGAACAATTCACACTGTATTATATAAAGTAGTTGCGATGATGAAGATAAGTGTCTACAGGACGCAGTTTCTCAGTGAAGGAGAACATTAAGGCTGTGACTGTTGCGATTTGACGCCACATACAGCGCCCTGTCGAAGCGCTCAACAGAGTCATCAACGAATGCGTACGAGAAATCGATCTAAAAATAATTCTTAAAGGAATCAAAAAGGATAAAGGGCTGCGCTAATCATTTCCTTTTGGGACGCGCCACGCATTGTACTTCTGCGGAATGTTGTGGAGGCAGTTTGAATGCATATTTGGCCTACATATTACAACGGCTTGCCACGGCTAGCCGGACAAGTAAGTGTTTCACCCGCCCCCCCCCCCCCCTGACAAGACTGGTACAAATTCATCGACCCCGGAGGGATAAAAGGGTCTGAGCGTGACCCGAACCAACGGGTGCCAATGCCTCCTCTGACTGCGCTATCACCATGCTAGATTATTTTTTACCTTCAAATAATGCCTCTATTTCAAATAATATAATAGTAATCCGACCTTCACGAGCCAACTGGCTATTGGCCGGAGCATCGACCAGCAGTGTTTGATAACAATAAATATTGTTGACTTGTTGTGAATCCTACCCGATGAGCACTAAGTAATTGTTAGCATACAGTCGTTGATTCCCACTTCGAAGAGTCAATCCCGGTAAAAATCGATAAACTAATCAATAGGTCAAAACATCCGATCGATATTGTTCAATTCTTGTGAAGATTTATTGTATCAACGCGATAGTCACTTCAAAGGGTGATCTGTGACCTGTAGGCAAAAATCGATAAAATCGATCGATCACTGTAGCGCGATCGATGCTTACGTATTGCGAAATTTGTCCAGCGGCTATCATATTAGCGCAATGCTCACATTGAAGAATAACCCTGAGCAGCAAATAAGGGCATGGTGATGTGAAGCCCTCGGTGTCCTTGTGACGGACGGATGGACGGACAGACAAACAGACAGAGAGACAAACGGACAGGTTAGCACTTTTATACATGACAGGATTTAAGCGCTATTCACTATTGGCCTCAATACTTTCGTAGATCGTCTAGAAGAGGCAAACCAGCCACTAGTTCTCTATAACCGCTCTTGTGCTTTGAAGCATAGGAAAAGATTCACCTTTCCATTTCGGTCGCACATGTCAGTAATAAAGACTTTCACAGCGTCGTGTTCTCCAGGACGAAGCACTCCAGCGGTAGGTGTTGCGGTCAGATAGTCGCCCAAGTTTGACTAAATTTGTTAAATTAAATGATGCAAATACACCCCAATATTATGGAGAATTAATAGTGAAAGCAAACTCTAACGGTTCGTTTCACCACCTCCCTTCAGACGAACCATGTTCTAACACCTCCTCGGTGGCTCATCAATGAAAAAGGTGGTGTTATAATTTTCACATTTATTTATTTGTTTATTTATTTCTTTTTCTTTTTATATTACTATTTATTTGAACTTAGTATTTGCGCAATGTATATTTTAAGTAAAACCTTAACAAATCTTTTTATATATACCTATAAATAAATGCGCATAAATTTAAACATTTTTATTTTGAGTTTTATAAAAATTGAAACGTTTGAACAAATTTTGGTGGTGGTTAATTTTTTTTAAAAATAGTGAAAATCAATTAACTTACGTACTGCTTCTTGTGCCACCTGTCTTAGCCGCTTTCCCAGATAAAATATCCATACCGTGCTTCATTATACGATATCAGTACGGATATATACAATATAGGTTATCATTACGGTATTCCTTTCACTCTTGAAATACTTGGTATGGTACTCTGGTATACTGGAGCCAGATTCATCAACCGCTTACCGGTCGGTATAGGTATATCGGCTACCCTTTCTCTGTCTCTGTATCCCTCTGTATCACTTACTATGCATGCCGATATGGTGACTCCTCGATAAGGTGATACCGGCGGTATCGTTGATGAATCTGGCCCGTGGAGCATTTTCATCAAAACGGTATTAATCTTTATACCACAATTATTATACACCACCTCTTATCGACTTATCACACTGTTTCTGTATTCCTTTACCGTCATACCAATTTCCATGAGATCTACGCTTACATGCATGTTAGCAAAGTAAATTTAAATGTTAATGTCCAATATAAAGTATAAAGAAAAAACTTTGCGTTCATCAGGTGAGAGTTCTTTCATTTAAATTCAAGAGGTTCAAAAAATTCAAGAGTTTTCTTGGAATAACTTACGTAGTTTGCACCTTACGGCTGTCACTCCCAACTGCGTGTTGGTAGTATATAGGTAAATCCTTTCATCCTTGTTAGATAAGCCTCGCAACACATTCAACGACCCTATGAGGCAGAATAAAGCCTTGATTGGCCTGGGCGAGAAGCGAACAGTGGACCAGTTCGGAGTGCATACGACAACCGATCCCTCATCCTACTGAGCTATACGCACTCTTATAAAATTTAGAGGTTCATAAGTCTACTTTTGCTTCAATAGATTTATTTATTTATTTATAATATTTGCAGAGGGCAAACATTAAAAACAACGATTAACACTACAAAGCCAAAACAAACAACATGCAATACAAGGAATCCCAATGTCTTTATACGCGCTTATAAGATATACGTTCGGCCAATTCTCGAGTGTGGCACCACCGTGTTCAACCCCTACAAGCAAAAAGACGTAAATTTGTTGGAAGGAGTGCAAAACAGCTTTACTCGGAAATTAATGATTAGATGTTATGGCACAAATTACCTTTCCATACCAAGCGGAGTGGACAGAGCTAGACTATTTGGACTGCCTACTTTAAAGGCGAGGAGAGTCAGAAATGATCTACTTATGATGCACAAAATTCTTTCAAGAAAAATACACATTGATCCTGATGAGTTCTTTGTGTTTGCTCCTGCTAGAACCAGAAGTGGGGGATTGAGACTCGCGGACTCGGTAGCGAAAAGCCAGATCAGGTCAAAATTCTTTTCACACAGGACCATAAGTGTGTTCTTTCCAATGCTAAAAGAAGGAGTTCTTGACATGTCTACGACAAAATTCAGATGCTATCTTAATCAACGGTTGAAGCGTGCACTCAAGTGAGACCGGCAGTTATGTTTCTTTCTCCTTGATTTCTCTTTAGTTTACTTTTGTGTCTATTACCTTAATGCTTGCTACCACTTCTTGACGTATAATCGCTATCCTATTTTGTAATTGTTCTGAATGTTCACCAGTTTTATTGTCTACACGTGGCTCGCCCACGTCCTCAAATAAATAAATAAATAAATACAAAATATATGCAACGAGTTGGTATTCGGTATCACTTGTCGACTTGCCTCAAGAAAGATCGTATCTAAGTAATGTATTGCTAGCAAACCGCTTAAACTGTTTTACTGATAAGACGCTTGATTCGTTTTTCATTAGCTTGAGGTATGCACTTCCTGCTCTATATGAAAATGAGTTTGCATATAAACTTGTTTTTGCTATATAAATGCTTGATAATGAAAGCAGAAATCGCGATTGCCTTATCGAAAATGTTTCAATACCGATGTATGTGTAGAACTCACCCTCAGTGACCAGATAATCTTCCTCTGTGTTACGTTGGACATCGTAACTCTCTTCCAACGCTTATGCCCGAATCGCGGAAACTCGACCTAGAAGTGGTGCCGTTGCGCTGTCATAGAGTGCTACCCATGTCTGTGCTAAATTGCCTACCGTAAACATTGGATTGGTGATCAGGTCTTCGCCACTTGGCGCCGGCTCGAGGACAGAGGTTAAGGACGATGATGACTGAAAAAAGATCTTTTTACAAAATGTTTCCTGTTTTCGAGTTTTTTGTCGCTCCTATGGTGGTCATAACTCTTCTCATACTGGGAACAAATTGAACTATGGTCCTTTCCAGTCAGAACATTTCGGTAAATGATACCTGACAGAAGGAATCCTACTCCTATAGAAATCACCTCACAGAATTATACAGTTGAACAGGCTGCTTGATGCGCTCCCATTCACAGAACGTTTCATAACTAGAATCCTTTTTAGCTACCCCTGGAGTTTTCGCTAGCCACAGCCAGCCGGGGCACCACCTGCGTTACTCCATGCCCTTTCTGACTTCCCTCTTCTGATGTTGGTGCGATATCATTATTTCTCAATAAAAAATCTCCTACTTCTTTGTGTTCTGTTGCGTAAGGGCCCCATGATTCTGATCTGCCATCGAAAAATCGTAAGGCGGCAGGTTTATTACAGAACGGTTCACCACACACTGCGGGGAACAGCCCTGATATGGTTGAGCAACTTATTTGTGCAGTTCTGTTTCTTGGAATTCGCAAAGTTTACTCTGGAGTTTATGGAAGAGTACTTTCTGCCTCGGCAGTTTTCACATTTTCTCCCAATGCTATTACAGAACGGTGCAATGCTTGAGTTCTTACGGAAAGACGGTGTAAAGCGGCTTTCACCCTGCCGTTGCTGCTGTTGCGCAACTGATTCTGTAATGATGAAGCATAGCGCAGATACGCAGAGGAGCAGCAACAGCAACGAGGTGGGGCTTTCACACTGCTGCTGCCGCAACTACGCAACACTAACACCGGCATTGGTTGCGCAACGGCCGCGAGGCCTCAGCGACAAGGAATTTTCGCCATCATTCCTTGTTGCTGATGATCGTCAACGGAGGCGCGGGGTGCATTATAGGGCAAAGGATAACGATGACTCATGTTTTCGTCGATTCGTCGTGCCGTCGGCACTCTCCTGACTAGAAATTCTCCTCACATAGCCCCTACGGCGCTAGGGTTCAGAAAGTGGAGCACCTCGACGCTAGAGCATTCGAACCGCCGTCGCCCGCTATAGTTGAGACTAGATAAAATAGGAGGTTATAAAGATATAGAAGTGTGTTATCATGTTCTGTTTATGTCTTCGAATGCTCTGCAAAAGTCACGAGCGCTCATTTGGTCCTAATCTAGCTGTTTCTTGTCTGAAAGATGAAGGATTGCAAGAAAATTCTTTAAAAATCGCCTAGTCAATCGATCGATCGATGTTTTCCACCGCCATCGGCCTTGTGGCAATCATCCAAGGGCGAGAGCTGAAGGCAGCTAGAGAGCCGCTCGCAGGCTGCGTCGCGTCTCACCGCGTTGCGGCTGCAACAAGCATCGAGCTCCGCCCCTTTTTCGTTGCTCTTTGCTGCAACAGCAGCAACGGGTGTGAAAGCCGCTTAAGAGTGAAATGCTTGGTTTACAAACAAGGCAATATGCTAAACGTTAACTAGTTGTTCATGTTATCTTGCATATAAACAAGAGTATAGCGTTCCATTTTTCCTAAGTTCATCGCAGAATTTAACGTTTGATGGTATATGACGTTTTAATGTTCAAAGGTAGGCATTGCTTTACGCGCATGTATGCAGTGTATAAGAACGTGAGGCACGAAGTGATCATCCAAAAACTCGATTTCCAACTGTGAAGCATTGGCACTAGATTGCGATATTCTGACGAAAGATCTGGACTAGTTTTGGGTCAGAAAGCACTACTAGAAAGCTCTGTGATAGAGTGTGCACAAGTGACACTTCGAGGTTACTCCTCCCGAGTGGAAGAATAGAATTAGATTCATTCCGTTTTCACACAGTGTACTTCGGTTTAATCCTAGTTGAGGTTCCACCCAGAAGAAATTCTGGAGATGTCCACCCGTATCACTTCCATAACTAGTAGCAGCCTTATCCCAGCCCAATAAAGATTACCGATCTCTTTCTGCAGTTGGAATGCTTATGGGATGAGCTTGGTGTCTGCATATTAAAAGTTGTTGAAAAAATTCCTGAACGCTATGTGGTAGAAGGGTGAACCACGAGTTTAGGTTTGCATCTGCACTTCTTTGGAGGGAAAGGTAGGGGTGACAACATGTAGTCTCCACCGAAGGATTTCGCTGGTGCTCATTGGGCTCTCCTACTCCGAGGGAATTTCTTTGAGCCTGATTTTCAAGATCTCTTGCCTGATCATGTCTTACTGTGTGTCATGGCTTACTGCCTTCGGTAATGGGCTCACGGACGGTCGCGGTGTGACTGTGCGACCGGGGGTCGGTCTGAGGAGGGGGGGGGGTTCTCCAGATGTAGGGTGTGAATCGTGGTGAGATCTTATTGGGGTTGGTTCTTCCCCCTCATTAGCGTATATTTGAGTTCCTTAAGTTGCTCTGGGTGGGCGGGGGAGGAGGGTGCTTCCCTCTTTGCGGCAATCATCCCGCTCGGTATTTGTATAATTCTTGTAGTTATCGTTATCCTCTTTGTTAGGTAGTTTGCGTGTTCCTTGTTGCGTTTACAACAGTTTCCTAAAAATGATTCGTTTTTTTCTTTTGTCGTCATGGCCTTTTCTAGTGCATATAGCTTTATCCTATTCCGATATCGCTTTATTCATTGGTCTCTTTGTCATATCATAATGGTGCTCCTTCGTGCTTTGTTTTCATGTTCATGTTGCGGGTTCTTGAGAGTTCTAGCTATCTCATATAGGTCATGCATTCCATTTCTGTGGTGCTCTCGACTTTTGTGTTGTCACCTCTTTTCGTGCGTGTTGATATTATATCGCATATTGCTTCTAGTTCCTTAAGGCTCGTTACCTCCCAATTAGGGTGGTGTATTCGTTCGATATTGCAAGCTCGTTGAAATAAAGGTTTAGTTACCCAAGTTTGAGGTCGTGTGCTAACGCAGGTCGTTATCATGCTTCGTGGTAGCTCTGTTGGATTTTGGCCAGCCGACTGTGTTCTGATCTAGCCGCCACTTTAGTGGACTTGTTTAACCGGGCTGAATATCTCAGTGGTGCGAAAAGAGGATTTTGAATTTCATATGATTCGTTTAGAACACGTACTGAGGATTGAAAAAAGTAAAAAGAAGAAGAGTGAAGTGGTTCTTTAAAATAATCTTATCTGTAATAGGCAATTTAATTTGTAACGTTTTTATGCATATCTTATGCTGCATCACGTTTGGTCATTAAATATTCTTCTCCTTCCTCTTCTTTTTCAGCAAACAAACTGCGAAAATGCTTTGGAAAATGTCATACCTTTTTTGTGCCAACCATAAAAAAGTGGCTTTTGAAGAACTTCAAAAGGCGTTTAATCTTTTGTGTAATCTTTTGTATTCTTTAAGATGATTTTTTTATCTTCTTGCTCAAGAATTTCCATGTTCTGCTTTGATTGACCTTTAAAAAGCCAACTTTTGCTGTAGGCTTTTGTGCTGAACTCATTTTGTATCACCTTTTGGCTCAATAAGTGTTCTATGTTCTATGACATTGGCTGAGAAGGAACACTCCTCTCGGATCCGTCCTAGTGGGAGAGGGCCACCTTATTCAGGCTTCTGGACAACAACTGGTACATTGAAAATGAACCATTTTATAATGGGCCACACGTTGAAATAGCTTACAAGAAGACACTTATTAACATTTCCCTACGTAACCGGTTTGTTTTCGTTCCGCGTTTGCAATGCTCCTTCCGAATAGGAAAGATCCGAAGCTAATTTACAGCATTCTGGCGAGGAGGGGATAGTTCCCTAGCATTGTAACGATGCTGACCCCGCCGACTAGACTTGCACCTGGGAGAAATCTACGCTACATAAGAGGGAATGTACCCCATTTCGAACCCATAGTGCGCCCTGACGTTGCTTACGCTTGCAAATCGACTGGTCTTCGACGAGTCAGAACTGTTTCATGCTGCTGATAGTCTCTAGACCGCTGTTTATTCGTCGTTCTCCGAGAAAACGCGGAGACACCCAAAACATGTATCAAGCATTCTTGGAATTTATAGCAATCAATCCTGATCGTATGAAGAGGAGTCGGTCAAGCGTTGATGAGTTGCTGTTGTTGTTGGTTAGATGTCTGGAATTGAAGGTGTAACTCTTTTTTCCTCATTAATAGTTGCTATAGCAAAACGCCTCTGATGTTGACGAAGTTGCTATTAACTGATGGTTACGCAGTGCGACGAACCTTAACAGTTTTCGTTTCAATGGTCGGCAGAGTCCGAGTGGACTGCTTCGACGTCGAGTTGATGTCCTGCCAGTCGCCGGCGGCCTTGCGCATCTCCTGCTTCTCGTAGACCATCGACGACGTCTGTGTCGAACTGCTATCGTTGGTTTGCTTCTTCGCCGTCTGCTCTCTTTCGTCAGACCACGGGCAGTATGGCGTGACGCTGATTTCCATCGGCGACAGCGTCAACGGCCCGGTCCCTTCCTTGAGAGTCGAGATAGTGTGGTACTCCGTTTGTTCTCTCTGAAACAAAAAGATGAGATTCAGCCCCAAATGGGGGGGGGGGGGAGGGGGGGGGGCAGTCCACAATGACTTGTAACTCCATTCAATAGGAGTATGCTGTGGGGCGATGCGGCGGGTTTTCTTCCTCCGCCAAGCCGCGTGCGGTCGCGTCGTATCGACGTGGCAATTTTCGACATCCACCGACACCACGGTGAGTCGATATGGAGGAGTGTCGTTGATCGGTCGGTGGCGGATCGCGGCTCTTCCACCTCCGCTACAGAACCCTGGGAGACGGGAGCAGTACTCGGATGAGCAGCTTGGACACACCACACTCTGAAGTCTCTTCCCTAGACTGATTCTGCACTCGAAAAGCGCAGAACCCAGCTGCGCACTTCCCCTGAGCGACGATCCCCTTCTTAGCCTGTCTCTACGCTCGAAGAGCGCAGAACCCAGCTGCGCACTTCCCCTGAGCGACGGGAGCAGTTCTAGCACCAGCTGATTGGATGCACCACACCCTGGAGTCTCTTCCCTAGCCTGTCTCTGCCAGCAGAAAACGGCTGCGCACTTCCCTTGAGCGAGGGGAACTGTTCTAGCACGAACAGCTTTGATCACACACACCCTGTAGTCCCTTCCCTAGCCTGTTTTGCGCTCGAAGAGCGCAGAACCCATCCGCGGGCTCCCCATGAGGGCGCAGAGCTAAGAAGGAAAGATTTCGCGCTCTGTCCCAAAGATGCGTGAGAGCGACCGTGCGGATGTCAATTCGTTAGCCCAAATATTGCGGCAGGTGCGCGCGTGCGATGATCGCTCGCGGCTCGGCGGGGGAAGGATAACCGCGATCGTGGGGCGATGGGTGGCGCCCGCAGGCGTCCATCTATGTATTGCTCATGGTGAATGAGTCGACGCGCGCGCATTCGCGGGAGCTCAAACGGCTATTAGGGGCCGTTTAATGTGCGCGTGACGCGAGGCCATGTGTGGTGGCGGAATTGATTAATCACGTCGCTCGATCAATTTGGTCACTACAAATGGATCGCGTCGCTCGTCGCGCGCACACTAAACGACCCCTTACGAGCGGCGCCGCTGCTCCCTCTTCATAGTTTTATAACGAAATTTTTAAAATATTTCAGAGTCAGGATCGAAAAGGAGGGGATTAAGTAAGGTAAGGTCGTTCATGTGTTGTATTTATTTATTCTATTTTTTAGCCATATTGTGTGTTGCATTTATTCATGCGTAACTAGGAATTTATAAGTCATTGTGGACTGCCCCCCGTTGGGATTGAAGCAAAAATGATACTGGCCGTGCTAGTTCCCAGAGCGGACAATCCAATCAGGTTAGTTGCGAAAAAATTCTGTTGATCTAGTACTCACTCGAGTTCGGTTGGACTGCGTGACGTCCATTATGGTATCGGCTGAGGTGGAAAGTTTTCGACGTGTCGACACCTCACTAACTGCAGTTTTTTCCTTCGTGATACAGCGCTGTTTCTCTTTCTCCTTTTGCATTTCCTTCTCGTTCATCTTCCATCTCATCACCTCGATTAGGCAGATTTTGAGCGCAATGTATCTGAAAACAGATACCCTGTTGTGATGGCGACTCTTTCTCCTTTTTACATATTACTATAGTTTCGTATTTCAACGGAACACTAGAGCTGGTGTGGACCATACCAAGGAAAGCGCAGCATGCTGTCCCACCGTGAGCTGAACATTGAATGAATCAATACCCGGGATGGATTACCCCTACCCGCATAGCGCGGCCTTTTATTTCGTTTACTTTCATTTACTTATCCTATATCATGATTAGATAGGAACGTTCAAAGTATGTAGATAACAGTAACAAGTAAAAAGGTTGGTTCAGACTGCAATGAACGGCCAAGTGCGGGCTTGCCTCTGTCTTCTATCGGAGCTGTCTAGCACGAGTACTGCTGCACAAGAGAGGTAATTGAGGCTGATGCCCAGCGAGGTGCTTTGGTGCCAGCTTAGTACAATCCCAAAAGAGGGTCCTACACAAAAAGCATGCACCAAGAAGGCCAATACACCGCAGGCATTCCTGGATCGGGCGCAAATAGGGTCCGGGGGGTCACCTTATAAAAAGTGTCACCAACACCAAGAAAAGAGACAAGGCACACTGATAGTAAAGAAAACAAACAAATAATGCTGTAGCTGTGTTCTGTGCTCTTCTCCGCTGACGCAGAGGAGAGCACAGATTTAGGCAGGGGAAGGGACTCCAGGGTGTGGCTCAAGTGTCCGTGTTAAAATTGCCTACATCTTGGAGTTCCCTCCCTTGTCCAATTAAGAAGCACATAAGACGCGGATCTATAGTCGAAACGAAGAGATAAGGCATTATTTACATTCACTGTATGTAGCTTCTCGCACGGCCCGCCGCCCCATGCTGTGGTGACCCCCCCCCGCCGGACCCTATTTGCGCCCTGGATCGTTTCTACGTATTGCCTCTACAGGCGAGCAGTCACCGCGCACGCATTCGTATGACGACACGGTAGCGAGGAAAATTTTTCATTTAATTGGGAATATCCGCTGGATGTACGATGATCATTATTGTTTCAACATTATTTAAATGTGTATAGGAAGAGGACCCCCCCCCTCTTGGGATTGTACCAGATCCTCCTGCCGACTTCGTCTACACTCGCCAAGAACTGAGCGTTTCACCTTTTAAGATTTCAGCAGAAGAACTAGTGTGGTGGACAGATTCGATGAACTCGTCAAGTGGGACTTGGACGACGGTCGAAGACAAGCTGTCGTACAACTCACAATATGATATCGGCTACGTCAAGTTTGGAGAACGTCGCAACTGCTTCAAGCATCACGTAGAGAATGAAAGGGGTCTGAAACATTGCTTGTCATAAAGACGCTATTTGCTAATTTGAGCGGTTGTCAACTTAATTACGTATGGAAAATGATTAAGTCTGAAATGTAAGGACCATCCGAGTTGGCCGGGCACGATGATTTCGATAGGATCACCTACCATGGGATAGAGCGAGGCGCAATGTGCGTCGGGGGGGGGGGGGCAGCCCATGGGCCTCGACCGGATTCATCAACGACTAACCCGCGGGTATAAGGGGTAGAGATACCCACAATGAAGCCTGCGTCTCTGACTCTTGCGTTATCTCTGCCTGACTCTTATCTTATCTCTACCCCTTATCACCCGCATACCCACGGGTTAATTGTTGATGAATCCGGCCTCTGGAGCGTAGCAGTCAGATATGGGGACGCAGAGTTCTCACAAATTGTTGCGTGCGTACGTGCAATGCAAGTTGCATCGAGAGGGGCCTAAGTCAAACTGTACGTTACGCTCGAACTAAACAGGTAAAATCTCGTCCCACATAGGACATGCCGTGACACATTGTACTTTTTTGAGTACTAATGGGCTGAGTTCTCTAGTTCCGGCGCCGGGCTACGCGACGGCATGTATAAGGGGGCGACCAGACCGTCATCGCGGCGCAACGCAACGTAATGGAAAACCCCAATATCCATGACGCAACGTTGCGTCGCGCCCTCGCGAGGTGTTCATACGTGTTCTGTAGCGAATACCTCATCATACGCAATTATCAGCATCGCTACGCGATGATGGTATCGCTGTTCATTGCTGAGCGATTTGCGATTTGCTCATCGCTCGGTGATTAGCTACTACGCTATCGTTTCAAACGCATGATGTCGTAACGTTCGCCACGCTCCATCACGACTCTTCAAGGACACACACGCTGGGGTGCGCCCAGGTCCCGACGCGGAGGGCATACGGTTGCGACGCACTATAAACGCCTTCCCGCGCGCGCCCTGTATTCACTCCTCATGCCGCGACCGTGACCGGTCGGTCTTCGGCTTCGTCGTCGCACCGAGCAGACGGTCCGCTCTTCGCTCCGGGACTCCATCGTCAGCGCAGTGTCCATTCCATCGGAACATCGACTCGATCAGCCGCGTAAAACTTCAGGATGACCAGGACAGGACGCGCAGGGACGACAATCAGAGGTAACCGCAGAGACCTACCGAGCCAGCGCCCTCGTGAGCGCAGGCTCCAGGGCAGGAGCCAAAGAGGATCAGCGGCTTGCGCTTGGGGCTGACCCGTAGGTAACGTACGGGGCTGAGCCTTAACTCGTAGACAATTGTGTCCGTATATTGATATGCATTGTGTGTACCGGGTTACTATGAAGTATGTTATCTATTGCGCACTGTCACGTGACTCGAGAGTGGTATTCCGAGCGCAGCGGTAAATACTGCAAAAGGTGGACTGGTTCAATTGTATCACGTGAGTAATATGAAGATGGGCAAGGGTCGCCGGGGGGCCAGCGCAGGTGCAGTCCGCGGAAAGATCCTAAATAACATCCGCATTGGTATGAGGTGTGCTAAGTCGGCGCAACAAGGGCCTCACCCTAACGTGACAGGTAATGTAAGGGGTAGCGCGCATGGGTACCACCTCGACTCCGGTTGTGCCTCACACTGGCGTCGGGTTGAGGGCCGCATGAGTTATAATACCGGTGCAGCGGACTCACCCGGGGCACGACACATGGTGTTTATAGCACCAGCACCCTCGCAGAAGAGCGCGACGCGATGATCATAGAAAAAGTGAAAACACTTAACTACAGGCGTTGGTAGGAGACATAGCCCTTGGAATTGAAGCGCTCACTCACCCTATCGAACGCAGGTCCTACCGCGTATCGACGTGCAAAGGGAGGGACTTGTTTTGTTTGGCCCAAAAATGGACGAAATGGCTCAAAGGTTCACTTCTCATGACTATTTCACGGCCCCGCGTGGCAGGACCTGCATTCGATAGGGTAGGCGAGCCTTTAAGTTCATGCCAATGCCTCCTACAAACGCTTATTAGTAAGTATTTCTCCTTTCACTTTATTCTGTGTTTGATTGTTTTCGGATATCGTTTTTGCATTTTAGATCCGCCTAGAATGCGTTCTATCATATCCTAGGTGGAACATTTAAATTCTCTGCACCCACCCAACTCAGATAGCGCCAAAACGTCTAGTCTTTGATGGTTAATGGTTTATATACGTTCCCGGTACGTGGAAGAACTAGTGTTCTAGGCCGTCATTTACCTGACTGATTGGAACCGAACCATGGATAGTTCATCGCCAGGTGGTACAAGTCATTGCTCAACGGAAGATCTAGTTTACTTAATGTTACACTTACCGTGATGCTGGAGAATTTCAATGGCAGGTCGTCTTCACTAACACAATGTTTGTACGAGTAGAACAGTGCCGGTATGGATGTGAACGCTTTGATTACTCTCTGAAACGCTAGGATTAAACGAGACGGCAAGGTAACGAAGCACCCTGAAGAGGGCAACCCACTCCATTCGTCATGTCGATGTAATGCAGCATGATGATGGAAACTGTGACCAGTTTGATCACGTCCTTCTTCTGCCACTGCGAGCCATTGTTGAACACCACATCCGTACGCATTTGCTCTAAAATCTAGTAACACTCGACGAGATGTTGCTTATGAGTATGTTGCTTACGGCGGCCTACCATATGAGCTGATCGTTTTTCTTGGAAGCATCTTTGACTGGACGAGAATGGAACGAATGAACCATCCTTTCCTGAGCGGCAGTTCTTAAACGAGTGGTCTTCTCAATCACACTGATATCTCGTTACCATAATCGATCAGGTTATGATAACGAGATATCGGTGTGATTGAGAAGACCACTCGTTGGTTCATTCGAAGTGAACGAGCAGAGTAGGCAGAGAGATATGTATTGTAAACCCAAGAATGGTAGGGTCCAGGTGAACTACTCTCCATCAGTACAGTAAATCTATTGCTCTAAAGGGATACATAAGAGAAAATGGATGGAAACTTCAGAAACAGCACATACATTTCTGCCATTTTGTCGTGCCTTCCGCCACGACTCTTTTAAAGACGCGCAGGCATTCCAACTTTATTTAGAGTGTAAGAAAAATACTAACTCACCGAAGCAATCCATACCGCTGGAACGCAGGGCTCCGTAGGCATGGTCGAGCCCGGTGACAGCAAACGTGCCCCAAGTAAGACAGGCGGGGCGTAGACTAGGATCGATATAGGTGATGGCAAACGCGCCCCAGGCGAGACAGCCAAAGCGCGGGAATTGGGTTGAAGGGAGAGCCCGCCAAGAGTGTTAAGGAGGGATGGCCTGAGGGGTCTTCGTTCCACTTGCTCTTAGTGAGCAAGTGAGTGTGTTTTCGCTTGCAGGAGGACGCACATTTGTCAGGTTTGCTTACTGGATTGCCGTTTATTCCTTAGTGAATCGCCGCCTCTCTGTCGTCAGGGATTTGGGATATCATTTCGACTGAACGACTGGTCGGTTTCTTCATTGTTCCTCTCTAACGTCAGGGATTTCGGTCGCACCTCCAGTTGATTCATCAGCGTCGTTGTGGTTTCTCTCTGCTGTCTTCTGCCAGGGAGTAGGGAGTTGTTCGTTCATTACGTGGGATTTTGAGCTAGGGGATTTTTGACTTCTGCTTAAGTGATTGTCGGCTCGTGCCAGCCCTTCACGTTCCAAAGGACTGATTGATTCGTGTCCTAGACATTGTGTTATTGTATTGCATTGTTATTATCTTTCATGCATTCTCGGTATAACGTGGTGGTTGTTTGTTCCATCGCCTTTTCGAGTTTTCGTGTGTTTATTACAATAAAACTTGTTTGTCGAAGGTGTCGAGTAAAGGATCCGTGAAGTTCTGTTCTAAGTTTGATTACTCCCTAACATCATTTTATATGCCCGGCTCTTACACTTTTTCGAAAATTGAATTTTATTCGAATATCGAACAAACCATAAATCTTCAAGCTCAAATCCTGATTTGAACAAATGATTCGACTACTCGAATACTCAAATAGTCAAAAATTTGTGCTTATACGATTTTCGATCATTCGAAGGAAATGGGCGAATAAATTTTTTCGTTCATTTGCTTAAATCTTTCGACACGAATTTATTCGTTCGTTTATTCGTTCGATAAAATTTCCTAAAATCAGAGCTACGATAGGTAGTCTCTGTAAAGAATCCTTTGGGCTAGGCCTTCTTCCAGGGCTTTAAACGTTGCCTCAGTGGCACAGCCGAATTTGTTCTTAGCGGAAAGATTTTAGAAAACCCAAACTAATTAAAATCCTTACGGCGAATGAGTAGAATGAGGGTCAGACACTAATACGTCTAACTGCAACCCACTAACCATCGGCGACAATATGATAGAGGATGTCGTTAGTCAATGGCTCCTTGGGATGCACCGTGTTATCTACTTTACGGAATATCTTCATGCGCTGAAAACGTGGCACAACAATTGATATCTAACTGAATTGTTGACGGATTTTGTTGTATTTGCTCTGTTCTTTTGTCACTTTGTAATGCGAAGACTCATACCTACCAGTTTAATAAATAAATAAATATTGTGGAGAGGAGGGTGGCAGCTTGAACACGTTTCTGGCCTACACAACGGCTTGGGGTCGCCAGCCGATGGACACATCAGTGTATTATTATTCTTAGCAGACAGGTGTGGTACCAATTCACTAGCCGCGAAGGATGGAAGGCTTTGCTGGTTGGTATCAGGGGTGTGCGCTGACTTGCAGCCGGTGAATTTTTTACCGCAAATTTTTAACGCGGAAATTCGCCGGTAAATTTCGGTAACAATGCTTGAACACATTAGTTTAAGCCTGGAGCGGCTGATATAGAGGCTATAAGTTGTTACAGGATGTTTTGTTACGATCAAAACTCTTGCGCCAGGCGGGACTCGAACCCGCATCTTCTGCTTTCCGGGCAGCGATGTTCGCCTTACACCACCGGCGCTGTTTGACCGCACGTAACATCCTTATATCTTTACACAACTTTTTTCTCTTCTTATATGGGAAAAGCTTAAGGCCGGGGCATACTTCCATCACCACGATGCCATCGCGGCACTCAGTTCATGGCCATTCCGCCGTACGCGGTTGAATAGCCAAAGGAAACTTCGCCGCGGCCGCCGCAACATGGCGATCGGCATGTGCGATGGCTTCCCGCGCCCATCGCGGGCATGGCATACTTTTTCGCGCCGCGCGCGGTGTTTAGCGTTGGTCCTGGACGGATTGCCGTCGCTTTTCTTTGCAGAGCAATGGGCGATGCACGTGCGCAGAGAGATTCAAATTCTTTCGCGTCGCTCTGCAAAATTCGTCGCCGGGATTCAATCGCGGTCCAAATTGTCCCATGTCGTGTGAAGAATGTCAGCGCGAGGTACTAATCCAGTGGAGCGCGCTTTCACACTGAAGCGCACCATCTCCGTCTCCTGATATGAGCATGACTGTTATAATGGGGTTGAGGACCACGAACGCTAATAGCAAGTTATCAGAGAAGATAGAAGCAATCACTTCTAAACTGAGATCGGTGGTATGTTTCCTTCTCCATTCGATAGATGGGAACATGATTTTGCACGAAAAAAGTCGTTAAATTTTCTGGTAAATTTGGGGATCTGCCGGAAATTTTCGTTAAAAGAATTTCTCGCGAAAATGCCGGTAAATCCGTTAAACCGGTAAATCGTTAATCGGTAATCGCACACCCCTGGTTGGGATTGAAACCACCTAACCATCTTGGTTATACGATGAATTTCTCTCCTAAATTGATCCACTTCAGCATCAGCGCTTGATCCCTCATATGAACGATGGGATCTGTCCTAGTCGGGGGTGGGGCAATTGCCAAAAGGTAATGTAACCAATTTACTTGAGACTCACGAAGCGGCTTCAAGAGGGCAAAATAGCACCCAACAATAAAACGAACAAGCAGAAAACAAACCAATCGTCGCGGTTGTAAAGACATCTCGGTGGTCTAAGCACATTTGAACACCGCTGACCGCCGCCTGAGGTAAGCGGGATGCCTCATTGTGAGGGGAGCACATAACTGCGTCCGCTTACAACAGCGACAGAATCGAATATGTTTTACTTTGTAAACCTCTCTATGGCCAGATTCATTAACGACTCACAGCAATTTAACACAGAAAATTACAGCCGAAATCCTAAATAGCGCGGCTTGTCAAGCGATATAGTGAGCGACAAGCCGCGTTATCTGAGTTTTCCGCTGTGAATTCTCTGTTAAAGTCATGTAAGTCCTTATATGACAAATCCCTTGTATGGCCTTATCAAAATCCATAAGTTACCACCATGGGCCAGATTCATCAACGACTTACAGCAATAAAAAAAGAAAGAGAAAATACAGCCAAAATCTTTGATAGCGCGGCTTGTCAAGCGATATAGTGAGCGACAAGCCGCGTTATCTGAGTTTTCCGCTGTGAATTCCCTGTTAAAGTCATGTAAGTCCTTATATGATAAATCCCTTGTATGGCCTTATCAAAATCCATAAGTTACCACCATGGGCCAGATTCATCAACGACTTACAGCAATAAAAAAAGAAAGAGAAAATACAGCCAAAATCTCTGATAGCGCGGCTGAAATGCTTTACCATATCGCTTGATAAGCCGCGCTATCAGGGATTTCGGCTATATCTTTTCCTTAAATTGCTGTAAGTCGTTGATGAATCCGGCCCCAGGTGGTGCCGTTAGCGAACTTTCCCAGTATAACGTTATGCCTATCATAAGTGGCATTAGTGGTCCTGCAGACTGAATCTCTTGACTGCTGAACTTGATTCTCACGCAGCTACTACCGTTTATTCCAGCTCACCTTCCTAATACCTGCGCCCTTTTGGGTAAGCTCTAGCTCCGGAGGACAAAAGTAGAAGACGCTTGCGTGATGGAGTCATTTGATGTCACGTCATTGTACACAAATGCCCCCAATGTCGATGCTATGCAATCGGTACACGAATTTCTTGTTGAGCATGAGGACCAGCATGCCCTTTTTGAAGTCAACATTGCCCAAATAATGGTGCTCATAGAAGAGTGCCTTCAGTGCAGTCAACGCTTGGCTCCGGCGCTAACTATAGCGTACATGTCAAAAATAGAGAGACCCTTAATGGAACGCAGACCTTTGTTGTATTGTCGGTATATAGGTGATTGCTTCATCGTATGTCTCACGCATAGCGAAATGGACGCCTGATTCAAGTTGTTGAACCATCAGGGTGAGCAGGCTCCAGGACCTAACTCCAGCGCGACGTCGCGGCGCTGAAACGCGGACGTGCGCTCATGGTTAGCCGCGGAGCACGAAATGTTCCCAGTGTTTAAGCTCCCAGACCATATTTCTAGCAACGAACTTAAGATCACACAGAATGTGGTAGGCAACAGTCTGCAGAAGGACAATTGATCCGAGAATGGGTGATCGTGATCTTTTTCCTTAGTATAACCATAATCACGGGTAAAAATTAACCGAAGAGTTGTAGATGGCAAATACTGACGCTAGAAACCATCCACATGACCAGGATTCCTGTGTAAACTGTCGCTGATCGTCCTATTGAAACCACATTCATATACCATCTCCAAGAAACGTTGAAATAAGGCAAAGGCATGCCGCATGTCTTTGTAGGAAGCGTTTCTAGCCGTCGGAAGCATCGGACCGCGACAACTCGTCCAATTTCGTCGCGCACCGTGAGCGACGCTAGGGGGGTTCTCGCGGCGTTGGAGTTAGTCTGCCCCGGGGTGAGCATATTAAGTTCACAAGGAAAAAACCGTCAAGTCACTGGCTGCCGTTGCTCAACGTGGAAATTCGGCTCTCTAGGGACACCTTTCAAACTAGGCGGTACGGAAGCCTTCAACAAAATCATCATTGTGCACTATCGCTCCGCACACCCGTACAGTACTAAGAGGGCTGTCCGGATTATGTTCTAGACAGCTGCACTGGTGTCCTCGAATAACGAGTCCAAGCCCTCATCTAGAGAAATGGCATGTCGCATTGCCTTATCCAACGGGTATGTTGCCCACAACATGTCCAAAGGCCGTCAACCTCGGGCACTAGCACTCATACACAGAGCACAACTGTGAGGTCAAATCGCCTTTTTGGTACCTTTTATCTCGGACGCTCATAGTGTTCAAGGACGGGAATACGTTTGTAACCTGACCTGGATGACATCGATAGGGTCACTGAGGTACCACCTACTAATATCAAGGCACAAGTGGTGAGGAACCATCTTCATGACTGCGTTCGTGAAATGCCCTCCTGCGTGGCCTGCCCATTCGGCAGGGAAGGCGACTATAGGATTTCAGGAGCACTATACCTAATAATTTCCATTCAATGCAAGGAGCAATACATAGGCGAGACGGTCAGACCACTTTGGGCAAAGATGTAGGAGCATTTGGATGGGCTCAACAGGTGCAAAATCGCCACACACTTGGGGGATCACATGCTGCGAAGTCATAGTGTGGTAGTGATTGGAGTGGGGGTGACGACCCTAGCTAGTAGAGTCGATATCGCACATCATAAGGCAGGCGTTCAAGAAGCCTGCAAACAATAGATAGAGAAACGGGAGACCGTAAGCCAGGAGTTGGCTCCGCTTGCCTACTTCTGTGGGCTTGACCCCGAAGGGCATCAACCAGAAGGTCGCTGAGGGGCTGACCTGGAGGAAGACCTCATTCCCCCACATCTGTCTCCATCCGAAGGATAACTCAACAGCTTTTCGGCTGTTTACATAAGGTCAGTTGGGTTCTCTTCCTCACGGTTCGCCTCTTTCTCCCTTTAGCTTCTGATTGTGAGATGGCCAAACCTTGAAATGACTCTTGGACGGGTAATATCTCTAACTCCCCTTGTCTTTTCCAGGCTCTGAAGAAGAGGTTAAGGCCGCCACAGACTTCTGCGGCGCCGCTGGAGGCGAGCTCTGCGTCTCTGCCCTATGGTTAAGCATAGGGCAGCGGCGCCGCCGAGCGGCGCCGCAGAAGTCTGTGGCGGCCTTTACGCCGAAACCTAACCCAAATAAAGTTGATACAAGCCAACAATCTTGGCACGACAGCTCTACGACTATCTTCCATGCTGTATTTTTTTGTGAGTTTTGTTTTTTAGGCCCATTTTTTCCTCCAAAGGCGTTTCCGTGAGTCTCTAACTAGAAAAGAATAGCTAGAAAGGTCAATTTGTTATATAATTGTTAGGCATGTGCCTCCCCCTCCTCCCGACAAGGCAAGATCCGAACAATGTTCTGTGCTTGTGGTCAGCGGTGTCGGTCGCTGTCTGCTGCACACCTCTACTCCTTTGCCTTTCACGTCTCAAATGACACCCTCGAGAGTGAGGCGCTGAAGAGCTTCGACTGTATAGTGTTACCTTACCGTTTCGCATTCCTTCTAGGAGGATCACATTCGTTACAGATGGCTCTAATTCTAGACAGGAAGTCGTTGTCAAAACTGGAAAATTCACACACCTGTCTACAAAGTCGTCAGCTCATTTGCTCACTGGACCGTGACTGTCATATGCACTAAGCTTTTTCTCTCCATCTTCTTGATCTCTCTCTCTTCCTTTCTTTGTCTGCCCTTCGTTTAAAACAATCATCGTCTCAGAAGTATACATCAATGATATAGGCACCGAAATAATTGTCGTATTCACTTTGCATTCATCCAATCTGCCACTCTTCGTATTAAGAATGAGTTTAATCTGCTTTCGTTCAATTTAGCAAAACGTTTAACTAATACGATAAACAGGAAAGAAAAGCATTATATTGTACTTCTTTTACTGCTATAAGTTTTGGTTGTTTTACTAGAGTGCACTTATGAGTGCGGTAAATAAATAAATAAATAAATAAATACATCGTTTTTACGTCAAACTGGACACTTTTAAATCAAGTTGGACACTATTCTAAGCAAGGCTAAGATTTTTTTTTGAAATCAAAACGGACTCTTCCAAACTAAAATGGGGATTTTCTACATTAAACTAGAAACTTTCCAAAAACGTTGGAATAACCTTTTGTTCAAGGAAAATTTTAGCATAATTTTCTTTGAAGTTTTAATCTTTCTAATAAGTGAACACACACGCATTATTTGAAATTTCATAAGAGTTTTATTTTTAAGAAAAATTAAATGTTTAAGGCATGTTTTAAAGAGCAAGAAGGCGGCCATTTTTTAGCGCTAAAAAAGGATATTGCGCCATGGTCTCTTCCAAGACGTGGCGATTTTTACTCGATTGACAGCAAAATATCTGTTTGCATGGAGGTTGACATCTCTTAACACTACGACAAAGACAACTGTAAAGAACACATATGTCCTCACTTTGATGGTTCATGTAAGTGGCATTTACACTATCAATCAAACAAAAGTTGCTGCAAAATTTTTGAGTGCATGACGAGATCTTATGCTTGCTTTTTTGTTGTGTTTTGAAACAAATTTTAATTTCGTTTTTCTCAAAAAATAAAAATGTTCTTCTTATTTTCTTATCTTATTGGGTTTGCAGTTTAACCTGTCTGAAGGCGATTTCAATTTGGAAGAGTTCGATTCGATTTCAAAAGTCTTAAAGTAGGCTTAGGCGAGTGCCCAATTTGAGGTGAAAAGTGTCCAATTTGATTTGAAAAGTGTTCAATTCAATTTAGTATAAATGTCTGAAGTTTTAAATATCGATAAAGGAATATAAAAGCAAGTCTTTTATTGGTATTTTAACCAACGCTGCCATAAAGGATAAAGGATAAAGAACGACGTTACTCAATTCCTTTTGGGATTGCGCCACGCATTCTACTTCTACGGGAGATCGTGGAGGCGATTTGAATGCGTACTTGGCCATACAATGACTTGCGGTGGCCAGCCGTTGAACAAGTGAGCGCTTCATCCTTCCCAGACAAGTCTGGTAGCAATTCACCGACTCCGGAGTGATGGTAGGCTTGGTTAGCCTGGACCGGAAATCTGAACCAAGAACTTGGTATCGGGTACAGGCGACACTCGGTGCCTCCTCCGACTGCGCTACACGCACCCGCGCTGCCATATTCCCAGCTATTATGTTTATGAGCGATTGCGAAAAGACGCAGATGAGTTTCAGCTATCTGCCCTTGTTTGAACGGAAGTTGGTGAGTGAGATGAGATCTCCCCCACTGTAATGCCTATTAGGCTTGGAGGACTTCGCCATCTGCCGTTGTCATCTTATACACCACCTGGTGACAAAGTCTCCTCTTCCTTCTTGAGGCTCTTTGTACGATGGCTATACACATTCGAACGACAATATGTTAAAGGAAAAGGATGGATATGTGAAATGAAATCCAGGCTTTAATGTAAGCCATACCATGCTTCACCTCTAGACCATATTTATTTACTTATTGGGGGGTGTCAGAGGCGACACAAAGAAATCAAATTACAAAGGTCAAAGGACGGCGTTATTCATCCCCTTTGGAATGCTCCACGCATTCTACTTCTAGGGATATCGTGGAGGCGAGTTGAATGCGTATTTGGCCATACAATGACTTGCGGTGGCCAGCCGATGAACAAGTCAGCGCTCTATCCTTCCCAGACAAGCCTGGTACCAATTCACCGACACCAGAGGGATGGAGGGCTTAGTTGGCTTGGGCGGGAAATCCGAACCAGGAACCTGGTATCGGGTGCAGGCGATAGCCGGGGCCTCATCCGACTGCGCTACACACTCCCATACAAAGAAAGCACAAAACAACAATCACGGAACCGAAAGACAGACAAGCATAATTGCATAGATCTTGGCCGAATGAAATAGAGCTTAAATTTAAACAATAAACTTATTGTTAGCAACATGCTTCTTGGAGGTGACCTATACAGAACTTCAGACGGCAAGTCGAAGAAACAGATTTTTAAAGTGAAAAATAGTTCTGTCTTTTTACAATTCTTTCAATTTAAACAGTTTGACAGTTTGATATGTACCTAACAGTTTGATATGCAAACGTAGCTGTTTAAAGAATTCTGGAAAACCAATTTCCCACCGATTCAAGACGCATGGCGTACTCTGAAGTGCGCTGCGTATCACACTTCAAGCGCATAGGTTTAGCGGCGGTCCACTGCAAAGAACCCCGAGCTAGCGAAAGCGACGAGAGGGTCGACGTGGTCAGCGGAAGGTCGGTTTGTTTGCTGGCGCCACGAGTGAGTGACATCCGCTAGCGGCCCGGCCCGTGTAGACGACGTCCGCTAGCCGTCGGCCACTTCGTCGGCACTCCAAGCTGAGAAGGATCGGTGTCCGAATCGAGAGCCTTGTTCGTCGGACAAGCCGCGCCGGCGCGTGGCTAACACTCTCCGCTTTCTCTTGAGTCGCCGATTTCTAGGCGCCACTTGTTTGAGAATTATTGTAGGCGTTTTTGAAGCCTTGAAATTGTTAACAGCACATAAAACACGCACCATCTCTTCACGCAGTTTTTCGATGTCCCACCGTCACTAAATCTTGGCATAGTGTTAAACTGAAATCGTAGAATTGCTTCTATCTTGAGACCAAGCCTTCCACCCGTCCGAGGTCGGTAAAATGGTACCAGATTTGTCCGAGGAGAATAAAGCGCTGAATTGTTCATCGGATGGCCACCGCAAGTCATTATATGGCTAAATACACATTGAAATCGCCTCCATGACAGCCCGTGGAAGTAGAATGCGTGGTGCGTCCCAAAAGGAATTAAGTATCACCGTCACTTATCCTTTATCCTTCTCTTTATCCTTTTGTCCGGCTAACGTTTCGGCGCAACCGCTTTAGCCAAAGTCTAGAAAAACAAGGTGATTTAGTTTAATTCAGGGCCGGATTCATCAACAATTAAACCCGTGAATATGTGAGGTATAAGGAGTAGAGATAACAGTAGGTAGAGATAAGGCAAGAGTCAGATACGCAAGCTTCATCGTGGGTATCTCTACCCCTCCTATACCCGCGGTTAGTCGTTGATGAATCCGCCCCCATTATTCGCTCAAGGACCATTTTCAAGTCACAGAGGTTCTCTCTCGCTCCTTCTCTTTGATTTTCGCCCTTTGTGACTTGAAAGCGGTCCTTGAGCGAATAATTTCTCTTAGCTCACTTGTTTTCCAGGCTTTGAGGAAGGCGATCGTGCCGAAACCTTGGCCGGATAATGATATAATAACAATTTTGGTCTCAAGCTCGAAAGAATTCTATGATTTCAGTTTAACACCTTGTCTCGCCTGAAGTTCTCTTGCTTCGTCGAATTCTAAGTCATCCTCGTCTCACTGACCGGCCTTACCAGTTTCAAATCTTGCACTTTCCTTCGCTTCTTTGTTAGTTTGCTTTCTGAGGTCTTAATCCTGTGCACAAATATGGTCTCTATCTGCGGCGAAGAGGCGAAGACTTAAACCGGCTGGTGATTGCGTCTTTTTAGCTGCGAAGAGGTCCTTCAAGCTCAAACATCAGTCGGCAAAACTTAGCTTGTTGAAACAGAAAGGATACAGAAACAGAGATTGTATTATTTTGTCAAGTCCAAACTTGTAGTTCTGTTTTTGCGACGCTATAGGCTTCTCGGCATTTTATACGAATTTTCTGTCGGATCAGCAGCCAGATGAATCTCTTTTAGTTTTTAAGTCACCCATACCACCTGCTGTTCCGCTACTCGTCAAGTTGTTCTAGCGGTCTCCAGTAACCACATTTTTATTCCCTGTTGCGTGCCAGAATAACCCAGTGAATCCTCCTCGGTCGAGGGTCACGAAGAGCGTCGAATCGTTAGTTCAGGGCTTTCACGAAGGAGTCCAACCAACGCGTTGGTGGGCATCCTGGTATTCTCTTGACATCCTGTGGAACCCAGTCAATGACGGCTCTTGTCCGATGGGTGTCTGAGAAGCGCACAACGTGGCTGGCTCACCTAATTTTCGACGAGTTTGCCCATGCGACCATGTCTTCGATCTTCAAAATTACAAACTGTAGAATATAAAATTAATCACAGAATATAAAATTATAGCTGTTATAACGATGTTTTGCTACGGTTAAAACTCTGCTCCAGGCGGGACTTGAACCCGCACCTCTTGCTGACCAGGGGCCGGATTCATCAACAATCAAACCCGTGGGTATGTGGGGTGTAAGGGGTGGAGATAAGATAAGAATCAGGACCCGGATTCATCAACGCGCATACCCATGGGTATGCTGGGTATAGGGGGTAAACATACCACGATACATCATAAACCTTACCCGTCAAATCGTGGGTATATCAGTGGGTAGAGAAAACCCGCCTACCGTTGTGGGTACATCCGTATACCCGCGACTCATTCACGCCCCATTGACAAAATGGTGCTCCAGTGAGATCATCTGTTTTCGCGAAAGGCCTAGTTGTACTTTACCCTTGATTTCTTTCATGGATACGATTCTTAGCCACTACCCATTGCTGGTAGTGGGTATGATTCCCTTACGGTATCTCTACCTATACCCAACGCTTGATGAATCCGGGCCCAGGTAATGACAAGATAAGAGTCAGAGAGCGCAGGCTTCGTCGTGGGTATCTCTACCCTTTATACTCACGGGTTAGTCGTTGATGAACCCGGCCCCAAGCGGGAATGCTCTGTACCATTACACCACCGGAACTGATTGATCGAACACAATATATAAGACTAAATTTTTTGAACATTTTTGGTTTAAAAACATTACATTGTGCTAAATTAACTTAATAATGTTTAACAATTAAAAAGATTATCGCACCTTCCTCTTCACTGATGAGCCACCCAAAAGGTGTTATAACAAGAAAGGTTTGTGTGGAGGTAAGTGCCGAAACGAACCACTTTGGAGAAATCGAAAATTTGAAAATTTACGTTTTTTACTTTCACCTTGCTTTACTATTAATATCATGACTAAGAAAATAAGGAATGCGGAATGAGGAAGCATTGCCCGTGACTTATCCTCTTTGCGATGCATTGGCCTCTATATTACCAGCTTATCTCGTCGGAAAAGAACTAGGCAACGACCAGCATGTGGTCAGTGTGGCAAAAGTGGTCTTTTTCTAGCCTTCAGACGAGTTTGAGAAGCAAAGCACTCGTCACCAGCTAGCTTGATCTTGCGTTAATTAGGGCGTCAATGTCATTAAATTTTGGTAGCTTGTTCTCCAGCTTGACAGTCTGCCTCCCAACTGACGGATAACGTCAATCCAGTAGCTTCTGGATTGATATTCTCCGTCAGTCCGTTAGCGCTTTTGTGGTCCTACTCCACTCCGATTCCCTTCCTTGCATGTAGTCTCCATGACTGAAAGTGAACTTCTTCGTCTCATCCGCTGACCCTGTACTGGATTGATCTTCTTCTACTCCTTGTCACCGACAGCTCCCTGTTCAAGCAACCTTCCTAAGCTGTCCCCTGGTGGTGAGTGACCAATAGTCACGGGCCAGGTGCGGAGGAGTGCGCGCTAAATCCGCGCAGCAAACGTGCGGATCAGCCGCCGTCGAAGCGCATTTCTCGCATGTGGAGATGCGACGCTGAACAAACCCACCGACCAATTCGCAGCAGCAGATTAAAGCCGCTGGCCACTTCCGGAGGATGACCTCACGCTGGGTCGTGAGTCGGTCAGGGAGCCAAACCTCAAGACAATAGTTGGAAGTTTGTCTGGGAAGGGATTTAGCTCGCGATCCTTTGGCTGTGCGCTTCTTTGAATGGAACTGTAAAGCCATTGTTCCATTCGGATGTCCGGTTAGTGTAGGCTGGGTGGCGTTGGCGTGGCCTTTATTGGCGTTGTTAGAGCTCAAAAACTACGTAAAAATTTCGACTTCTACAGGGATATGCCACGGTTATCTCAATTTTGTCACGAAAACCACTTTTAGATAGCCACTAGTTTGAAGTAATTGTCCTGAAATCTCACGAATCCTAAACTTTTTCCTATGGTCACCCAAATTTCAACGTTGATGTTATCTCGTAAATGTGAAAAAGCGGATGCTTCAACAACAAGATACGTTTTAAAACCTCCGCTGAGCCACTCTGGCATGAGATAGGGACGATGAGAACCTTTTCTGACGCTTGCTCAAGGGCATCTATGATGAGCGGGATGACTTTTGGCTTAGATGAAGCGCGCGGTGCTTTCGATGCCAGTGGAAATCCCACGATAAATAAATAAATCTCTGCTAGGATTGAGAGCGCGTGTAACGCAGTCGGAGGAGGTGCCGGATGTCGCTTGCACCGGATGCCAGGTTTTCAGTTCGGATTTCCTGCCCAGTCCAACCTAGCCTTCGATCCCTATGGTATCAGTGATTTGATACCAGACTTGTCTGGGATGGATAAAGCGCTGACTTGTTCATCGTCTGGCCATTGCAAGTCATTGTAGGGCTGAATACGCATTCAAATCACCTCCACGAGATTTCCCGTAGAAGTAGAATGTGTGGCGCATCAGAAAAGGGGTAGAGCAACGCCGTCCATTACACTGGCATTAAAGGTACAGCGTGCTTTACTTAAGCAAGCATACCGTTCATTATGAATGTCCTCGAGCGAACGCCAGTTACGTTTCCATCGCTCCCTGTACCGTGCCAGGGTAGTTCACTGGGGTTTTTATCATTTATCTTGGAGCGCGGATAGCATGTGTTCTTTCGCATCTCTCCAATAGAGCTCCAACCAAACCAGAGGCCAGATTCATCAGCGACTTACAGCAATCTAACGGTGAAGATACTCCCGAAATCCCTGACAGCAGGGCTTATCAAGCGATATGGCAAAACGTTTCAGTATATCTCTTGTTGATAAGCCGCGCTATCAGGAATTTCGTCAGTATTTTCACCGCCAGATTGCTGTAAGTCGTTGACGAATCTGGCCCCAGGACGGTTGAAATGCCTAATCTTTTACCTGCACCTTCTTCTGTCCCGAAGGTAATGGAATTGCTTGAACAAACGTGCGCAATGCCTACATTCGTCTCTATCGCGTGTCAAAGTAGCCCAACGGGTCCTCCTCGCCTATCTAGAGAGGGTGAACTAGAACCAAACCTCTCCAGGTGAACACTGCTCAATGCCTTGGTAAAAAAGACTAAATGTATTTTCGATGTTTCGCAGAATTCACAAAGATGCTAATCTCGCCAGGCTAATGATTTTAGGTTCATTTCGCTTAATTCCGGACCACCAAGTCCTTTGGATGCGACAGCATCTCTGAATTTCTACAAAGCTTGCATTCTAGACGTTTACCTTCAGACGGGCTCGTCTCCTTGATTCTCTGCTACACGATGTCGATCAGCTGTTCGTCTTGGCAACATAATATCCAGGATTCTGTGACAGAGATCGCTGCAAAGAGGGGAGCAGAGTCGAATAAATTCCGCTGAAGATACTAGCAATAAGCTCCAAAGGCAATTGTCTTCCTCATTCTTCGCTACTTGAAAGCTCCCATCCGCTCGCTTCCTCGCTCAGCTCTGGCGCTAGGTCGTTGGCCATGTTGACTTCGCGACCCAGATACACGTAGCTGAAGCATTCGGAGATGTTTCGATCCGTTGAGCGAGAATGGGGCATCAGAAACTTGTCCGTTCCTCATGAACATCGTCTTTGTAAGATTCAGCTGCAGTCCAACGTTCCCACATACACGGTCGAAGTCGGCCAGCATTCGCTCCGCCTGGCTAATGCTCGGTGTTATGAGCACAGTGCCGTCAGCGAAGCGAAGATTGTGCAGTTGCCGGCCGTCGACCTCCACTTCCATCTCTTCCCGTTATATCACCGATGACGTTTTCAAGGGTGGCGCTGAAGGGCTTCGGGGATATGATATCCCCTTGCCGAACCCATTTCTTCACGCCGATGACGACGTAGTTGTAGAATGGTGAGATCTTGGTCATGAATCAGTTGACCGGGTCTCGTCCCCACATGTAATCCACATTAACTACTAGCATTAGCTTTCTTCCATTAAACCTTCCCGGTCAAAGAAATGCACGGCATGATTTGCTTACTGGTCTTCCATCCCTGATGTGGCGAAGAATTAACTTTAATTTATTCATGGCTTTAAAACTTATAAAAAGAAAAATTAACTGGCAAGATCCACACCGGTGCTAGAATTTCTTCACGGCGGTCTACATGAATATGAGGGGCGCATGTGAAGTTTCGGCTGGTTACAGCACAATTATACCTGAGGACAACACTTTTTGCCAATAAATCTGTTTCCGCCTTCAATTCTGTTTTCAAAACAAATCTTCTCACCATGTCTATTGCGCAGTTTAGAGTACTTGCCCATCGTGCTTCTCGATCAGGAATCGCTAGAACATTACTCTATTGTTTCTGCTTCTCCGTTTTCACTAATGGTTCAGGCTGTTAGCTGCGCTTCGAGTAGATGGTTTACTGTTGTGCTTGTTGTCACGCGTGGTTCCAAAATCCGCGTCTACTAAATAAATAAATAAAAAAATAAATATTGGGTGGCATGCTGTGTGAGATCCAGTTTCTGTTTCCACTAGTGGTTAGAATTCTTCTGGTAGTCTGGTAATTTGGTGCAGTTTTCTCATCATGACAAGCTTTGTAAACCACTGTCTTCGATAAAGCCGGAGCTAAGCGATCCGTAAGAGAAGCATGACCATGAGATCGTCCCCGACCAGCTCGACCACGCATCGAAGCGTGGCGCATCGCACTGTCACTTGCTGCGAGTCTCCGCACAAAGCATAACGCATTAGGCTGAAGAGGAGGTGCGACCACGTCCGCCAGAGTGTCTGTCTCAAGCTGTCGTTGGTTGTGGGAGGCTAAAGTGCACACCAGCTTCGGATGAACCCGTTCGGTCGCGCGGCAAAAAGACGTCTTCGGAACCCAGCCACCAGGCGACCACTCCTTCGTCAAAAAGCCGGCGATCCTGCTAATCTCACATGCAATTTCAAGGGATTTCTCCAGCTGGATCGTAAGGAAACATCCATCTTGGCCAAGCGAGGTTGGCCGACGTCTTCGGTAATCGCTGGAATAATATAACCCATCAGAAGGTCGCCCTCTATCGGCAGTCCAATTTGAGCGATTATCGAAAGGAAGACTGATGGATGGCTCATAACGAGCTCTTGAGTCGAGTCGGTGAGTCCGAAGGTGGTCGAAACCTGTCGCAGGCGACTTTGAAGTGACCGACCGCGCACTCCTTGGTGGTCGCTTTGGGCCACCGTCATGGCGCGGCGGCGCAGCGCCACTAATCGCCGCGCCATAGTGCTCATTGTGACGGGACGCATGGAGAGCTGAGCCGACGCGACGTCGCGACTCGTTCCGATTACCTCACGGTAACTGCGCCGCTCCAAGCTGGACCTCATTGGACTCAAGTCTTCTCAACGTGCCCGTTTTAAAGTAACGGTCTTCCTTTGCGCTTTTTCTACTGAATGGGACTTACTTTGGAGTCGTTAGGGAGTAAATGACTAACAGAGCGTCGATTCAAGGTTTGCTTGGCGTCACAGTTCTACTAATATTCTGTGCACTTTCTGTAAGATTGGCCTGGAAGTTCTGGCGGTTTTGATTGGTCCCAAACGATCATAACTTTCGCTGGCCTTCTTGGGACTGTATGCGAAATTCGAACTAGGAATCTGGTTTAGGCAACAGCCGGCGCACCCTCTGACTGCCAGCTACGCCCATTGCACTGTTATATGTCGAATGTATGTACTATTCCACTCGTCGCGGCGCCTGGTAGCACAGTGGAAGGAGGCGCCGGCTGTAGCGTGCATCCGATTACAGGTTCTTGGTTCAGATTTCTCACCTAAGCCGAGCAAGACTTCCATCCCTCCCAGATCGGTGATTTGGTACCAAACTCGCCTGCGAACGATAAGGTCCCGTTTATACTCCAATCCCAGTGTGGCGCGTCACAATGTTCTTATTGTACCATTATCGATTAGGGTTGCGCCCCAATCAATACTGGAGATTTGACGTGATGCACCACGCGATGACTAGAGTATAGACGAACCTTAAAACAATGACTTGACCATTGGCAATCATTATGTGGGCCCTTCTACACATTCAAATGATACCCACAACGTTCCGCTTAAGTAAAATGCGTGGCGTATCCCAAAAGGGATTGATCGACACCGTCCTTTACCTTATCCTTTATCCTGTTTGCATGTATGTATGTACTCATTTTCATTTGAAATATGGTACAAAGCTGGAGCGATGACAAGTTGCTACGATTTTGAAAGCCAAATAGATGACAATCATAACAAATGTCAGCTACCAAATCCTATTATTCAGGGAACCTCGTGGATGGTCGTGTTTTTGTAGTGTTTACGATACATAATTCACCTGTTTCGGTTGTGAACAACACGGACTTATGGAGATGTGACTAGTCTTTGTTCTTCTTCTATAAAGCCATCTCGTTCTGCCCGAGTTCCGCAACGCTCGTTTTTGTTTCTAAACGTATCTATGTTTACTTGGGCGCATGTAGCGCAGTCGGAGGAGATGCCGGCTGTTGCGTGCACCCGATACCAGGTTCGCGGTTCGGATTTGCAGCCCAGGTCAACCAAGCCTTAAATCACCCGGGTAGGTGAATTGGTACAAGACTTGTCTGGAAAGGATAAAGCGCTGACTTGTTCATCGGATGGCCACCGCAGGTTATTACATGGCCAAATGCGCATTCAAATCGCCTCTTCGATATCCCGTAGAAGTGCACTGCGTGGCGCATCCTAAAGCAGATTGAGTGACGCCGTCCTTTACCGTTTATCTACATATATTCACTTGCTAGCTCTTCTATTACTTTGTAATGATGAACAATAAGGCACACGCGGTACAGTCGTCAAGCTAAACGTTCCTTCCATCTTCTTGAGTCAGTGAGTGGTCCCTGCAATGCTTGAGGAGAATCATGCGACGTCTCTATTTTCCATACGCAAGTCCAACGAAAAACCTTATAAAACAAAACTATACGGGATCCTAGGTCATCCCAAAACTTTTCAATTTTCGAGAGTGAACAGCTAGGAGCATTGTTCTAGAGGTTTAGATTGTAGTCGTAAAGCTACACTGGTTGCCTTTCTCATCTTTACTTCAGGGTAATCAAAGGTCAGAGCGTGAAAGAAATGGTGCGGAGTCATCAGTTGCTGAATAGACTGGATTACTCGATTTGCTAAGTAACTTCATATTTAGTGAAAATTGAATTTTTATTGGAAGAATAATATAAGTTATTATACCACCTGTATCACCTGTCGTCCCGTTGATCATCGACTTGCTCGAACGGGCGCCAGCAGCGTCTCCATTCGTCCCTGTCGCGTGCCTGAGTGGTCCAATGGATCCTCCTCGCTCGAGGGACACGAAGAGCGTCATATCGGTCGTTCAGGGCTTTCACGAAGAAGTCCGACCAACGCGTTGGTGGGCGTCCTGGTGTTCTTTTGACGTCCCGCGGAATCCAGTCTGTGACGGCTCTCGTCCAGCGGGTGTCTGCGAATCGCATTACGTGGCCGGCCCACCTAATTTTCGACGACTTGGCCCATGCGACAGCGTCTCTGATCTTCGAACGTCGGCGAAGCTCGGAACTCCGGAGGCCTTCTCTCACTTGCGTGAGTCGTGTCACTCCGAGCATCGTCCTCTCGATTCCACGCTGCGCGACGCTGATCGCGTGTTCATCCTGCTTTCGTATAGCCCAGGTCTCTGAGGCGTATGTTAGGGCAGGAAGAACAGTGGAGTCGAAGTGAGTAGGTGGGCACGGAGTCGGACGTTCTTCGTTTTCTTCACGACTTCTTCGACGCTCTTGAAAGCTTCCCAAGCCGCTCGTTTCCTCCTGCTTAGCTCTGGTGATAGGTCGTTGGCCATGTTGACTTCGCGACCCAGAGACACATAGCTGGAGCATTCGGAGATGCTCGTTCCGTTGAGCGAGAATGGGCATCAGAAACCCATCCGTTCCTCATGAACATCGTCTTCGTAAGATTCAGCTGCAGTCCAACGTTCCCACATACAGATCGAAGTCGGCCAGCATTCGTTCCGCCTGACTGATGCTGGTGTTATGAGCACGATGTCGTCAGCGAAGCGAAGATGGTGCAGCTGCCGGCCGTCGACCTTCACTCCCATGTCTTCCCATTCTAGTTCGCGCATGACGTTTTCGAGGGTGGCGCTGAAGAGCTTCGGGGATATGGTATCCCCATGCCGAACCCCTCTCCTTACGTCGATAACGACGTCGTTGTAGAATGGAGAGATCTTGGTCGTGAATCCACTGTACAGCTCTCGAAGGACCCTGATGTACTGAGTAGGAACGCCCTGGGTGAGCAGGGCTTCCATGACCGCTTCAGTCTCGACGGAGTCGAATGCCTTCTTCAGGTCGATGAACGTAAGGCACAGCGGCAGCTTGTACTCTCGCGACACTTCGATGAGCGTCGTAATGGTGTGTATGTGGTCGATCGTGCTGAATCCTCTCCGAAATCCTGCTTGTTCGCATGGCTGTCCTTCGTCCAGCGTTCTACTAATCCTATTCAGGATGACTCGAGTGAACGGCTTGTAGACTACGGGCAACAGGCAGATCGGGCGATAGTTGCCAATGTCGTGCACGTCTCCCTTCTTGTACAGCAAAACGGTCTTGCTGGTCTTCCACTGAGATGGAACCTTGCATTCGGACAGGTAGCGTGTGAAGAGCCGCGCCAAGGTGAGCGCTGGCGGGAGGTTCTTCAGGTGTTCAGCTCTGATCCTGTCGGGACCGGGTGCTGTACGTTTCTTCACCGACGAGATGGCGTGTCGGATCTCGGAAGGGAGAACAGAGGGGACGACGTATCCATCCTGCGGAAGATGGCATGGGGGCAGGTGGACGTGGCTATCGAAGAGATCGGAGTAGAAGTCGTGGATGACCTTCTCCATGGTCCTTCTGGAAGAGGTGACGGTTCCGTCGAGACGTCGGAGAGCTGTCATCTTGGTCTTGAAGTTGGCGAAGTTCCGGCGGGCATTGCGGATGCTCAGCCCTGCCTCTGCTGCTTCAGCCAACATTTCCGCCCTTCTCTCCTTGAGATCTTCCTTTATCGCCGCTCTGCATAGCTTTGCAAGCTCGGACGTCAGTTGGTAGTTGCCTGACGCTCGTGCTGCTCCACGCTGGCGTATCAGCTCGAGAGTTTCCGGAGACAGGCGTCTCTTGGTTCTTGGTAGTCTTCAAGCTCTCGGCTCCCTTAGCACTATCGTGGAGATGGTGCACGAAGCGATCGTGTTCCTCTTCGACGTTGTCCATGACGGCATCTTCCCAAAGGCCGACAAGAGAGGTGTAGAGATCCCAGTTGATGGTCGTTCTGGGATTCCTCTTCTTGAACTTCGCGGCCTTCTCTCCTTGACGCGAAAAGCGGAACCTCGCGCGAAGGAGGCGGTGGTCCGATCCCGTGTAGAACTTGGGGACAACGGAGACGTCGGTCAGGCAATACTTGCGATTGAAGATGATGTGGTTGATCTCATTGTGGAACTGGCCACCGGGGGATTCCCAAGTCCATCGTAGGGAGGGAGGCTTCTGGAACTGCGAGTTTTCATGGATGGTCTTGGTCGACATGATAAACTCAGACAGCCTTTCACCTTGCTCGTTCCACTCCAAACCGTGGGTTCCGATGTGAAGTTCTTCCGGCGACCTTCGTGGCCCGATCTTGGCGTTGAAGTCGCCGACGATCACCTTGTAGAAGGTGTGATCTTCCTTATAGAACTTCTCCAGCTCCACGTAGAAGGCCTCGACGTCTTCATCGTCGTAGTCGGATGTTGGGGCATACGCGACGAACACAGTCAAGGCTGGCACGGAGCCACATCGCTTCAGTCGCAGACGTCCGATTCGGCTTGTCAGAGACTCGTACGAATCGATGTTCATGGCCAAGTGCGTGTTGACGAGGACACCAACGCCGCCTACTCCCCTGCTGTTGCATGTTCCGAGGAACAGTTCTTCTCCGGAGTCGTAGGCGGCGTGTAGGGGTGGTGTCTTCTCGTCTCGGTCAGTCCGATGACGTCGTACTTGATCTTCCTGGCTTGCATCATCAGGTCCTCGACGGATGCTTCCGACGCAAGCGTGCGGGCGTTGTAAGTACAGATCGTCATCCTAGTCCTTCTCAGTTTGCGCAGCCTGGTTAGGCCCTGAGATTTTAGCAGCCTCTCCGTACTCGTCCTTCCCATCGCTGCAGAAATGGGGGCTCTTTCGGGGTCAGGGGAATGAGGCCCTTTAGTGCTGCTGTGTTTGACTGGAATACAACACGGGTAGCTAGTCAGGCTCTGTCGTGCGGGCGGGGTACTCCGGGCAGCCAGCCAGACTGCCCGAAGGGACGGGGCGAGACTTAAGGCGGCCTCGAATCGCCTTACGATGTACTCCCAGTCTACCGAGTGCAAGCTTTTGGCCGAGCCGACACATTTACAATCCGCACAGTCACGGACACATCCACGCACACTGTGCACGAACATGCCGCTCCCACGCACAAGGAACGCGTCGACCCGACACAGCAGGAGCAAGGAGTCCATCCCCTGCATCCCACCTGCGTCTCTGGGCAGTACACGGTCGCATTTGGTTCGCGTTTAATTCCCCTATCCTCCACCCGGGGACGCGCCACGTGGCCCTGCGACAAGCGGCCCGAGATCCCTCTTAACAAGAGAGCCCGAAGGCTCTCTATCGAGGGAGATCCGTGTATTATACATAACTTTTTATTGAAAAGATTAAATTTCTACTGAGAGGAAAGAAAATAAAAAAGAAGAGCAAGTACAGGCACAATAAAATGTGTTACTCCGTGATTAAAAGCCTGTCCATGAGCGTGGCTCATTCCCAAAGAGAGCCTTTTCATGGACCGCAATAGGAGTGAACTCCCGTCGCGAACAATAAACAGAACTTTAGGAATGAGCCACGTCTCCTGGCTCAAAGTCTTGTAGCAGAACTGCTCTGATTTGAGTTTAGGCTATGCATTAGTTTTGCAGACGTGTTGTCTTTCTCAGGGAAATCTCATATCAATCTACAATTTAACACAAAACGTTTAGGAATGCATAAAGAACAAAGCTGACTTGGTTGATCGCAGATACTCCTAGCACAAGATTGATACATATGTTCACGAAAATGTTGGACACGAATTTTTTTAATTTTGTAAAAATAAAATTTTCTTATTTTTCCATATCTAACCATATCTGGTAAACGACACAAATACTTTTTCGTGCAAAGAGGTTGTGCTGCACACTCGTTCAAGCCATTACAATGTTTATTTGATTGATAATGTAAACCGTGCGTGTCATGAAAACGAACCGAGGGATGCGGGAACGTGCAGCGGATGGTGCTGGAACGCGCCGCTGCTCCATCACTGGTTGCGGCAGCCAATCACGTGCCCTCCTTCCCTCTTCCCGCACTCCCGCTGTGCGTCTTCGCGACATGCACCTTGTAAACCTGATGTTTTCGCAGTGAAGAGTTGTAGCGTTTTTAGCTTATTCTGATTGCTTGTGTTGTTTCTAGATTTACACGCAAGTGTGTAAATATCATTCACACTGTCAGTACAGTCACGACGCGCTACGTAGGAACGAATACACGGCGTGATCTCTTCATATAACATTCCTGCAAATCCCTTGTTTTCTAGCACCTTATGATAGATCCACACATATTGCAATAATAGAACTTTTGTGCATACTAATACAGTGTAGACATTTTTTAAGGTACCCTGAGAGTTGATCGTTTTTTCAAAAGAAAATAGAAAATAAAATAAAATAAAAATAGAAAATAATTCCTTCATTATCTTTTACTAGACCGTGTGTTTTCAAAATTAGATGTGCTTATTTCGCCTTTCAAACGGTTTATTTCATTTACAGCAGGCTACAAATTAAAAGGCGTACAGTTTGAGTTGAAAAGCGTACTGTTTTAAATGAAAAGTGAAAATATACGCAAAAGACACTAGTCAAAAGACACACAGGGCTAACTTTTTAAGGACATTTTTAACCTTTCACCAAATATTGTGTTTTCATTATGATGCCGGTTTCTCAATAACCTCCTTGTTGGAACGACCGACATTTCAATTCCTGTTCTTTATATTTTTCTTTATACCGAGTATCGGAATGATTCAGAGAAGCTTGAAAAAAAAGAAAAAAGAAAGAAAGGATAAGTTAATAAAGAAAAATCCACTTGGAAAATCGGAAGGTCTTGAATCTTTCGATGCGAGATTTCCTAGAGCTAGTGAGACCATTAAAGGAGATTCCTTGAAATGCCACCAAAATGTCGCACTTTCTCATTTCAACCCGCCTGAAAACCGTGTCACTGCTTGATGAAGCCAAAGACTTTGGGTGACTCATGAGTTCGCTGACGATGGACGACTACTCTGTTCTTTTATAACCAGTTTCTTCCCCCGAAGAAAGAAGGCATTAGACGGCTGTTCATACTTCTTCTGACCACCGATTTCGCTGCAGGAAGGGTCACGCTGCCCGAACAACCACTGAATCAAGGCATCTCAGACATCACGTCAGTCCCATCAAGCGTTGACGACATTGCTTTCGTTACTAAATGGAAAGCGTCGCTGTCGCTTGGCCTTGAGCTCGCCTGACATCGCGTTCGAACGATCCGCTCACCCAGCATTACCGTCCGGCCGACCGACCGACCGACTTACGTCTCCATAGCAGCGCATCGCGCTCCTTCACTTGTTAGTTGCGACACGGTTCTATCCCCTCATACCGTATTCGGTCCAGGTTTACTGGACCAACACCTGCAGTGCTTTCGGCTGTTCGCTGGTTCTAGAGCTGTTATGTGTGTTCCATTTAGGAAAACATGCGACTTTTACTTCGTGTCTTCTGTCCCTATTTTATGGACTTAGCCCTGGTGTCTACCTTACCAGGCATCCTATCCAGGCAACACGAGAGTTATATTATTTATTTATTTATTTATTTACGCAAGGTGCACTTACAAAGAGAGTAAGCAGGTCTATGATGACTAGACTAGACTAGATTTCGGTTAGTTCGGCTAGTATGAGGATCAACAGAGAGTTGAATAGGGATAAAATCTCTGGGAATAATTTGCACTTCTACCAGCAAACTACAGAAGAGCCAGCGCTTCCTGGAGTTGGATTGCTCCTTTTTGAAGCTTTTGCTTAGTTCAGAATTAGAGGATACTCATGTGGAACAGCAAAAGACTACTTTACGGTTCATAAACAAACCTGATACCAAATCCCGAACCCTGCACGAATGGAAGGCTTGTATAGTTTGAAGTATAAATAAACGACAGCGTTACTCAAACCCTTTTGGGACGCGCCACGCATTCTACTTCTACGGGATGTTGTGGAGGCGATTTGAATGCGTATTTGGGCAGAAAATGACTTGCGATGAGCAGCAGATGAACAAGTCAGCGCTTTATCCTTCCCAGACAAGTCTGGTACCAATTTGCGACCTCGGATGGATGGAAGAGTTGGTTGACCTGCGGGGGATCCGAACCAAGAATCTGGTATCGGCTGCACGTGACACCTACTCCGACTGCGCTATACGCGCCCACCAGGTGAATGAAAACAGATCCAATTTCTGACTGTGGCTCAGAACTTGAATATTTAAAAAAACTGCCCTTTATAGGCGTCAATTTCCTCAAAACCGATGTAGGTGGTTCGATTCTGGTTTGTTGGATCATCATCGCAGGTTGCATCAGTGACAAAGGCGCTCCCAGGTAATTATGCGGCGGCCCGAAATGGTGCCGGTTACGGCGCTGCTGCGCACTGGTGTGCCGGCTAAGGTTAAACAGACAATTCGGATCCTCGAACAGGAACTCGCGATACGAACCGCTTCGATAGCTGAAGTCTGAAAAATTCAAGGCGAATCGATAGAACATTAATGAATTGGAACTAAGCTCGTATCGATCAGTGAAGTTTGGATTCACTCTGTATCCTATAAGTGAGTGTTCTGACCGAATTTGAGCCACAGCGGAGACGATAAAACAAACACGGTTCGAACGTCGTGGCGAAACAAACCTTTTATTGTTTCTTTAATTTAATAAATTTGAGGATCAAAATTTCAACTGTTTCTTATTTATTGTTTACTATGTTTCAAGTTATTTATAAATCTTAGTAATAGCCCCTATAGGCAAAAGGCCCAATCCGTCTGTTTGTCCGTCTGTGCGTCCGACCGAACAAAATTATTTGCGCTTCGAGGGCTTTCACAACTTCTCTCTTGACATCCTAACCGTTTAAGTAGGGCGCTTCGCGAATATGTTCGGACAGCAAGCACCATAGCAGGCAAACAGTATTGATTAGCCAACCAATATCGATTGCTATAATTGATCGCTGTCCAGAACTGATCGTGTGAAGAGGGTTTCACGCGAAAGTGTCCACATGGTAAACAGCACCGCATAACCAATCAATATCGATTTGCAATATCGATCTTTGTCAAGAAATTTTTTCGTGAAGTGGAAAGCACGCGATAAAAATAGCTGGAATCACTTCGAAGAAATATTCAGTAGCGATTAAGCAGTCAATATTGATAAAATCGATTGACGTTACAAATTTTTGCTCAGTAAAGCCCGTGTGAAACGGAAATCGAGCACATCTTAGGCCAAAGTCTTCATAAGTGGACATTTAACGCGTTGAGCTCCGATATTTTTCCGCTCAAATTTTATTACAATTGGCCTTCTGACCATCTGTTACCCAAGCTCTCCACGCCGTCGCTTCGCAAAGGGGTCGAGTCGTTATTGATATGCTCTAACAGCGAAAAAGGACAGGAAAAACGCTTAATTATCCTGTCCTAGCCGACTGCCCCAGTGGTGTCCTTGACGCCTGCCTCCCAGTTTCAAATTGAAAACAGCGGCCCCAAGCTGAGACGTGTGAGCGATTTCAAGCAGATTCAATTCGTCACACCAGCGGCCCGCGTTCCGTTCTGGGTCAGAGGCCGCCCGATTAGCCACCGAAGGTCCGACTTCTGACTCATAGAGTATTCAAATCCATGGCCACAGCTAGTTCAGTGGTTCATCCTTGCTGAAATATTGGCAAAGAAGGTTTGGGTCCAGACCACGGATGTGGCTTCGAACAAGCTCAAACTTCTATAGATCTATAACCTCTATGTCGATTATTCACAAGAATCTCAGATTTGAGGACTCGTGAGGGTAATGAAAAAGGGCAACTGACATAAAGGCCGGAAAGTCGATAAACCGATTTATGATGAGTTACATGTCAGGTACCACATTGTCGTCATTCTGGCCTGCATGGGGAGGCTGCGACGCGCCAGCCAATCACAACCTATTATAGAATCAATCGATTACACGCCATCCAATCACAACCTATTATGGAATCAATCGATTACACGCCGGGCAATCAGGGCACCTGTCGTGCACGTCCCACTGAGTAGCCGCTGACCAACATGTGATTCCTGCACTAAACGGTTATTTCTGGACTAACCATGTATCTATATTCATCTGACCTAGTCCGTGAAATGTCAATAATATCTATCGATATTGAGTACCATTGGGGGTGCTAGTCGTCCCATAACGATGTTTTGGTGCGATCAACACTTTAACGCAAGGCGGGACTCGAACCCGCACCTCATAATCGGGCGGGGTGCTCTACACCATTACACCACCAGCGCTTTTTGATTGAATCCGGTCCCACATTGCATGGATGTTACATCCAATCCAACAGCGCCTGTAGGGTAATGGCGTAGAGCGTTCCCGCCCGGCTAGCAGGAAGTGCGGGTTCGAGTCCCTCCTGGCGCGAGGGTTTTGATCGCCACCAAAACATCATTATGAAAGCTTGTATCAGATA
The DNA here is from genome assembly GCA_947396885.1 of Heligmosomoides polygyrus polygyrus. Taxonomy (NCBI): domain Eukaryota; kingdom Metazoa; phylum Nematoda; class Chromadorea; order Rhabditida; family Heligmosomidae; genus Heligmosomoides; species Heligmosomoides polygyrus. Next base: position 12,967,185 of record OX377205.1, read on the forward strand.
GCATTGTATTCGTGTGATTCTCGCAGTCAGTCATTTCTGAAAAATCGGCTATATCGATCGACACTGATCGACCCTTCGGTGATTACTTCGATTGGTTCCGAAAACCGACAATTCAGACTATGAACATTGATTGCTGAATCGATATTGTTCGCTTTTTGCGACATTTATCTGATCGGCATCGATTCCGTTTACGTGGTAACTTGAAAGAAAATTGGTTTTAATATCGATCAGTGTGCGCGTGTAGCGCAGTCGGAGGAGGCGCGACTGTCGCGTCACTCGATACCAGGTTCCTGGTTCGGATTTCCCCCCAGGCCAACCAAGCCTACCATCCCTCCGGGGTTGGTGAATTGGTACCAGACTTGTATGGGAAGGATAAAGCGCTGACTTGTTCATCGGCTGGCCACCACAAGTCATTGTATGGCCAAATACGCATTCATGTCCCCTCCACGACATCCCGTAGAAGCGCTGGCGCATCCCAGGAGGGATTGAGTAACGCCGTCCTTTATCCTTGTCCTTATCGATCAGTAAGCTGATAACATCAATCGATAGTTGCAACTTGTTCTCAACTCTGCCTGTCGATTACAATACTCAATACTACACAATACTAATGTGTTATCTGCCTTGAACAGTTAATACTATATCAGCAATGTCGACCGATTACATATTCGTACCAAGTAGTTTACGTACTTGTTGCAGTCAAAACTCTAGCAGCAGACGGAACTCGAACCCGAGCAAGGTAGGCCTTGGATCGACTCCACACCCAACCCCTTGCATACCTCAGAAGGTACACTGAACTAGCCGTTAGGTCTCTACATTAAACAACCAAACCCTTCATGAAATCATGCCAGTGGAAGAAAGCGTGGCGTAATCCAAAATAGGTTAATCGACAGCAATTTTTGGCCAAATAATCGACAGCGTTATCAGTCGTGCCCGATCCGATCACACTCCGTAGCCCTGTCATCTTAACGAATCCCCTAATCGATACGTCAATAGCGCGAAAAAATGATAAATGTGATGTAGTTTCGGGTGGCTGACCTCGTGAGCGACTTGAAGTTCCGCTCGTTTCGTCGACGTGCCCTTTCCGCAGCTCGTGATAAGAGTTCGGACTACGTGGGTGTGAACTTGTGTGTGTAACAGATCTCTACAGATGGGGAAGGTACTTACCGACCAACCCTTCCATGGAGAGTATCCTTTTCTTGGTTGACAACCTTCGTGTGGTGAAGTTCTTCCGTTGTGCATCAGCTTCGTTTCGTACTCCTATTTGTGACGCGTGTAGGGCAGTCGGAGGAGGTGCCTGGTGTCGTCTTCAGCCGATACCAGGTTCTTGGTTCGACATCAAACTACAAGTAGAATAGTTTGGTAATGCTGTAGGCGTCGGCTAGATCGACGAGTTAGCCTCGCTTATGTAGTTTGAAGCAAGTCAAAGGCCAATTCAAGTTTGTATCCGAGAAGCATTCGTATGCAAACAAAATAGATGGAGCGTGTGGTAGCGCATCCTAGGAGGCACCGGCTGCCACGAAATGCGATTCCAGGTTACTGGTTCGGATTTCCCGCCCAAGCGAACCAAGTCTTCCATCCGTCTAGGGTCGATGAATTAGTATCAGACTTGTCTGGGAAGGAAAAAGCGCTGACTTGTTCATCGGCCTGCCATCGCAAGTCTAGTATGGCCAAATAGATATCATTTTCAAATCAAATTGGACACTCTTCTAAGCTAGCTTTAGGGCGTTGGAAATCAAATTGAAGACTTCAAGTTAATCGGAGTGACTTTCAGCAGGTTAAACTAACACTCAATAATGTAAAAAATATACTTTATATTCTTACAGACAAAAATAAAGTTAAACTAACACTTGACTCAATAAGATGGTTAGGATAAATTTTTGTTCGAGGAAAATTTGATATAACTTTCCTTGAATATCTTTAGTTTACTCTGCTCAATAAGTGTAATAATTTTATAAAATTTACAATTTTAGAGGAAAATAATAAATTAGTGTTTGTATTAAGGCACAGTAATGAGGCAGGCATATACTCGCAGCTTATTAAAAGATCAAATCGCGATATGCACTCAAAAATTTCGCTGAACTTTTATTCGATTGATAGTGTAAACGCCACCTACATGAAAACCATCCAAGTGAGAACATGTGCGTTTTTTACAATTGTTTTTGTTGTTTCGTTAACAGGTGGCAAACACCACACAAATAGAAAATCTAAATCTCCTATCAATCGAATAATAATCGCAACGTTTTGGACGGGGCATGGCGTAATCCTTTTTATTGGCACTAAAAAACGGCTGCCCTCATGTTCTTTGAAACAAGTTTTAAACCATTGTTTTTCACGAAAAATAAAAATTTATATGGAATTCAAACAAGGTGTTACTTATTGGGTAGGTGAATTAAAACTTCAAACAAAATAATAGTAAAATTTTCCTTGAACAAAAAAATATACTGAATTTTTGAAGAATTTCTAGTTTAATATAGAAGATGGGAAGAGTTTGCTTTCATTTGAAAGGTCTTAGGCTAGCATGAAAGAGTACCCAAATTTCATTTGAAAAGTATCCAATTTGATTTGAAAAGCGTCCACTTTGACGTGAAAATGGTACACAATCAAGTCGCCCCACCCACGTCTTCCCATGGAAACAGAATCCGTGGTGCATTCGAAAAGAGATCAGATACTTTTCTATTTCTATCAAGACCATCAGCTTAACTGGTCCCATGCTGATATCAGCGGCCAGCTCATCCCGGATACGGGTGGGTGCTGATCGGTCCCACGAGGTGTGGATGTTGCGTTCGATCAAACGGCGCCGGTGGTGTAATGGCGTAGAGCATTCCCGCCCGGTCAGAGGGAGGTGCGGGTTCGAGTCCCGCCTGGCGCTAGAAGTTTTGATCGCAACAAAACATCGTTGTGACAGCTTACAACCTCGATACCAGCCAATTGAGGCTTAAAGAAACTGATTTGATCAGATACTGTTGGCCTTTATGCTTTTCCCCTATCTCTGTGGGTTCCTGAAGTTCGTCTCCGGGACAGTCCCGTGTACGACTACATCGGGTCTCCTCAGCTTGACGAAGCGATCGCTGAAGCAGGCAAGCGTGAATCCACCCCAGATCTGACGTCTTTGAAAAGATGAAATCATCGTGCCGGATGACGACGCACATCGACGACTGATTGCTGTCGTTGCGCGACTCTGATCAATCGCCGGATTGCATGTGTGGAGGAGGCTGGGTGGCGGCGATGACGACGGTGGTGAAACTGGAGCGCAGGTTGTATCCACGAACCAACCCCTGCAACGACGACGACAATGACGACACGGTTAATGCCCGTCCCCGTCCCAAATACTATGATATGCTCGTGAACGCTCGTTCGCCACTGATTGAAGTGCTGGTTGGTCATGACTAACGACTGACGATTCTGACTAAGTCGCTGTGCTCCTGACGGTATCACGATCTTCTTCTTCGACTTGTTCTAAGCGTTTTGTTTTCCTAGCACGTTTTTCCTGGTTTTCAGTTTATACAGGTTCTGATTTTTACATAGTTGTTTTTCACATGGATTGCTAGACGTCTAAAAAATATTATAGTACGGTATCCAGAGGCGGGATTCAGCATTGGTAAGGTAGTCGGTGGGCGCGGTAGCGCATTCGGAGGAAGCGCCGACTGGTTCCTCGTTCGGATTTCCCGCCCAGGCCAACCAAGCCTTCCATCCCTCCGGGGTCGGTGAATTGTTACCAGATTCGACTAAAAGGGATAAAGCGCTGACTTCTTCATCGGCCGGCCACCACAAGTCATTGTATGGCCAAACACGCATTCAAATCGCCTCCACGACATACCGTAGAAGTAGAATGCGTGGCGCATCCCAAAAGGATTTAATAACGCCGTCTTTTACCTTTAACCCCTTTTAAGGTATTCGGTTAATGGTAAGTTTACCAACAGAAGATAGTGGGCAGAGGGCAGATTTGGAATCCATGATGTCATATAATTCGATGAACGATATAATTCTACGGGTGGGTGTTTATGGGTTCCACGAGGTGTGGATGTTGCGTTCGTTCAAACAGCATCGGCGGTGTAAAGGCGTAGAGCATTCCCGTCCGTTTAGAGGGAGGTTCGGGTTTAAGTCTCACCTGGCGCTATAAGTTTTGATCGCAACGAAACATCGTTGTAACAGCTTACATCCTCGGTACCCATCCAACTAAGAATTAAAGAGATTGAGTTGATATAAGATACAATTCCGTTTTCTGAGGCTGTTTCCTTTAGATGGAAGACAATTATATCCGTGACAAATCAATCCTTCACTTTTGACTCCGTCATACACGAAGAATATATTTCATATTGAACAGCACTACAAAACGGACGGTAGCGCGGTCGGAGGAGGCGCCGCGTGCACCCGATACCAGGTTCCTGGTTCGGATTTCCCGCCCAGGCAGGGCAACCAAGCCTTCCATCCCTCCGGTGTCGGTTAATTGGTACTGGTCGTGTCTGGGAATGATAAAGCGCTGACTTGTTCATCGACTGGCCACCGCAAGTCTTTGTGTAGCCAAATACGCATTCAAATCACCTCCGCGACATCCCGTAGAAGTAGAATCGTGGCGCACCCAAAACGGATTGAGTGACGCCGTACTTTATCCTTTTACCCTTTACTACAAAAAACTTTATAGGCAAAGCACTCAAGTCGTTGTTAGCATTTAACACGGATGTTTCTCTTTTCATCCTGTTACTGAAATTTTGCCTAAAATAACCTCAATTTTGCTGGATAATACCAAAAAATCATGGTTTTCTGAAGCAAACTTCTTTATGAGCAGGGATCTTGGCTTTGCCTTATTTGCCAGATAAAGTGTCTCCAAAATAAAATCGTTCATCACATATAAGACCTTCAAGTATATCAGAGCAAGTCAAGCTTTTCTGCAGCGGCTTTATATGTGATGCGGGGTTTTATTTTCGAGACACTTTATCCGGCAAATAAGGCAACGTCAAGACACCTGGTTATAAAGAAGTTCGCTTCTGAAAACAGTAACTTTATGGTATTTATCCAGCAAAAATTGATGTTATTTTAGGCAAAAGTTCAGTCAGAGGAGGTGAAGAAAAACATCTGTGTTAATTACTAACGGAGACCTGAGTGCTTTGCCTATAAAATTTTTTGAAGTGCTCTTCGAAAATATGACGGAGCCGAAAGCGAAAAATTGAGTTGATACAACTTTACATACCTCACCATTCACCCAACTCCACGCTCTTGTGAGATCCAGATAATTCTTCAGTTCTTACCCTCGACCTCCATAATCCTGGGTAAAGTCGTTCATGAATCCTTCCTCAGAGAGTAAATTTCCTGTAAAACACGATTTCATATTTAAAGAAAGAAGATGACCCTGTTAGCAGAAGCTGTACACAGCTGTACAGGAGTTTAATACGACGGTCGGCAAAATTTTACAAGGCTAGTTTTTACAGGATGAAGAACATCTGGTCTCAGCGACCTCCATCCAACCAAGGGACGTGCATCTTAAGGTCTTCTGCGCCGCTTCGTAATCAATCGTAAACCGGATAAAGGGTAGAAAATAAAGGACGGGGCTAACAAATCTCCGATGGGAATGCGCTACGCACTCTGCTTCTATGGGATTTCGTGGAGCCAACGTGAATGCATATTTGGTCAGTACAATGACTTGCGGAGCCAGGCCGGTGGACAAGTTAGTGTTTTTATCCACCCTCTCCAGATAAGTCTGGTACTGTATTTATGCCCTCACAAAAATGGTAAATATTCGTTTGGTTTCGAACAGTGATAGTTTTCGTATTCGAACTCGAATATATTCTAACAATGTGCTTTTTCTGAATGTTCGAATTTGTATGTTCAAACTCGAATGACATGCATTCGAATACCTATTCGAATGGGCCATTCAAGCATAAGTGTATCTGGTACTAATTCAGCGACCGCGGAGTAATGAAAGGCTTGGTTGGCCTAGGTCGCTAGCCTCATCATTAATCCTTAAAACGGTGAGAATTAACCTACATACCTATAAAAATTGATTAGTTCCTGAAGAAAGCCTTCCGAAAAGTTGATGAAGCAACTACAGCCTTAATGTTCTGGATGATGCTATTGACGTGGACAATTTCATATGTCTACGAGTTTTTTCTGTTGTTGAACACAAATTGTATATAAGATCCTTTTGAAATCAATGTGCAGAATGGAGCCGGCCCATATCCAGTTTACAATACAACTTCCCGATACAACCAAAGAATAATAACAAACAAAGCTGTAGCCAGAAAGGCTAAGATTAACCAAACCTTCCATACCTCCGGTGACGATGAATTGGTACAAGACAGGAAGGAATGATAAAGCACTGACTTGTTCGTTGACCGGCTACTGCGAGTCGCAGTATAGGCCAAATACGCACTCAAATTGCTTCAACGACATCCCTTCGAAATAGAGTGCGTGGCGCATCCTAATTTGGTTTGATTAACGCCGTTGTAGCCTAAAATAGCTATAAAAAGGATAAGTACGGCGTTACTCAATCCCTTTCGGGATGCGCCACGCATTCTACTTCTAAGGGATGTCGTGGAGGTGATGTGAATACGTCTTTGCCCATATAAAGATTTGCGGTGGCCAGCCGATGAACAAGTCAGCGCTTTACCCTTCCCAGGCAAGTCTTATACTAATTTACCGACCCCAAGGGATGGAAGAGTTGGTTGGCTTGGGCGGGAAATCCGAACCAGAAACCAGTTATCGGGTGCATGCGACAGCCGGCACCTCCTCCGACTGCGCTGCACGCGTCCTGAAAATATCTATAACTATTTTAAAATATACTTGTATGCATGAATAAGTAAAAACAGTCCTCTAAGCTGTGTTGCACCACCTTCCTTTGGACAAACGTATGTATTATAACATCTTCGAAGTGGCTAAAGAGTAAAGTAAAGAAGTAGGTGTTATAATTATGTATTATTTGTTTTTCTGACGTTTGCATAATAAATGGGCGGCGCGTGTAGCGCAGTCGGAGGAGGCGCTGGCTGTCGAGTGCACCCGATGCCAGATTTCTGGTTCGGATTTCCCGCCCAGGCCAACCAAGCCTTCCAACCATCCGTGGTCGGTGAATTGGTACCAGACTTATCTGGGAAGGATAGAGCGCTGACTTGTTCTTCGGCTGGCCACCCTAAGTCATTGTATGGCCAAATACGCATTCAAGTCGCCTCCACGACATCCCGTAGAAGTAGGATGCGTGGCGCATCCCGAAAGGGATTGAGTAACGCCGTCCTTTATCCTTTATCCTTACAATTTTGCATTATTTTATCTTTGGTAAAAAGTCTTTTTTAAAAGGATAAAAGTTTAAAGGTCTCTGGTGTGCTCGAAATGAAGGCTAGCCTGGATACGTCAGCACCACAACAGATTCAAGGCTGATTCTTCCGCTCATTAGGAGCATTTGAAAGCGAAGCAAAATTTGAGCAAATTGTCTAGTTTGCCACTGGACAGCACTTCTAGCAGCTTCTCGTAGCCTTACTTGCGATAAGAGAACGAAAAGAGTGAAGCTCAGCTGCTCTTAGCATATTTTTGAGTCAGGGTTCCAGAACTTCATGCTAACCTTTTCAGGTTGACAGCTTCTCCTGTCAGTAGTAGACCTTGAATTAACGTTTTCTTTTCTTCTTCTCCCATCCCCTTTTTACCGCTCCCCCTCCCCGTCGGAACGCGGTCATCTCGCCACCATCTGTCCTGATTGCAAAACTTTATGAGCTAGCACATGCCTAATTGTAAGCCGCGAACGAGTTTGCCGCCGCGCCCGAAGAAGAAGACGACGACGACGACGGGGAGTGGGTGACCCATTAGACGACCGACGACGTGTCCGGCGGCTGATGTCGTCGTCAGGGACGAGCGAGCTGTCGTTCGTCTGCTGCTGAGTGACGGGTAGCTGTGATTGCGGTCAAGTGTTTTGACGCGACGCCAAGGTTTTCGATTTTATCGCACACCTTTGTCCCGACGTGCATTTGAACTCGACCGCCTCCGATCTGGGGGTGCGCCGCGCCATCTATCTCATCCGAACGTCTTAATTGTCTTCGATCCGATCTCATCGATGGCTTCTGAAGTCTCTCATAGGCTCTGCCACTCCGTTCTTCCTTTTGAGAAGATCTAACTGCTATTCAGACCTATTTGTTTACTTATACACTCAGATATTTTATTTAGCTAATGTGGAGCAGTTCAAAAAGAATGGTCAAACACCTTAACAGGTCCAGCGGCACACACGCTCTGAACGGAAGTTTGCTATCATTCGCATAAGAATCGCGACGTATTGGATGAGAGCATGGCGCAACCTCTTCTTTTGGCACTAAAAAACGACCGCCTTCCATTTTTTAACGAGCTTTAGACCATTTCTTTCTTTCTAAAGAACGGTAATTTTATTTCAACTATATGTTCACATGTTGGATACGTGAACTAAAACGTTGTAGAATTTAACGGCGTGCCCTTGGCTATGCGACTGTTTTTAAGATACTGTAACCAAGTAAAGTGCATGGCGCACCCCATCGATTGATTGATTAGCAATTAAGAGCAAAGGTGATTCACTTCATTTTCTTTAAGCCTGAAGTGACTATCGAGGTTGTATGTCTTATAACGATGTCTTGTTGCGACCAAATCTCTAGCACCAGTCGGGACTCGAACCCACACCTCCTGCTGACATGGCGGGGATGCTCTACGCCATTACATCACCGGCGCTGCCTGATCGAATCCGGTACCACGAGGTGTGGATGTTGCGTTCGATCAAGCAGCGCCGGTGGTGTAATGGCGTAGAGCATTCCCGCCTTGTTAGCAGGTCGTGTGGGTTCGATGCCCGTCTGGCGCTAGAGTTTTGATCGCAACAAGGCGTCATTATGAGAGCTTACAACCTCGATACCAGCCAGTTGAAGCTTAAAGAAATTGAATTGAATCAATATCTGAATGCTCCTCATCAAGTATAAAGCATTGTGCAACCAAATCCATGCTGTCGACTTTTTCCAGAATAAGCCGAGACCAATCAGGTTAGTTGTACTCCTCTCCTCGCGGGACCCCTCAGCCATGTCTTTGTTTTCAAGGTGAAAAACGAATGGAGTTTCGGGATGCGCCACGCATTCTACTTCAACGGCATGTCGTGGCGGCGATTTAAATGCGCATTTGGCCTTAACAATTACATACGAAGGCTTACCAATGGACGAGTCATTATTAGTTATCCTTTCCTAATTCATCGACCCCAAAGGAATGGACAGCTTGCTCGACCGGGCAGGAAGTCTGAACCAGAAACATGGAATCGGATACACGTGTCTCCAGGCGCCTCCTTTGACTGCGCTAGGTCTCGTCAAGTAATCAATATCTATCAAAATTGATTGGCTGTTGATGGGTGAGCCGATATATCAGCCTATAAGTAGTGATCTAGCAGCAAGGGCTTCCTTTACACTGAAGCGTTCAAGGAAATCTTATTTTCCTTTCATTAGTTCCAAATTCCTTTTCCAAACTCTCTATTCTCAACTTGCTCATCTTTCTTTGTTTCCTCATTTCTTTTTACACCTTATAGCTATTAAGTGACTAAAGGCATGGAGAAGAGATGCCTGTTGCCTAAATCGGGAACTGATGGAGGCAATGGCAAATTGAGACAGCTATTTTACGGTACAACCTAACCACACCAATGGATGCACCTTAAGCAGCTAAACCTGACCGGTTCTCCACAGTCTGGTCCAGACTGACCGTGTCAGTCTGGCGAAGGGTGTTCTTCGACTCTTATTAATGTCTTGTTTGTACTTTCCCCATTGAGCTGCCTTTCCTGGCCGCAGTGGGATAGTCGGACCAGTTCGGATCCCTTCATCCCATTTTCTGGTAGCCTGTATGGCACTCGGATCAGTAGGAGAAGCCGTCTTCTTTACTTCGAAATGGATCACTGCGTCTTCTGCTCGACGACATGGGAAGGAGCGACATTCTGAGCATGAATTATCCCCCCCTATCAATTTCAGTTAGTGGCAGATTTTTGGGTTCTGATACTCCATTTCTTAATAATTTTTGGTTCAACTGCCTGAAAGGGAATTTTGTAAAACTTTTATTATTGGAAATTTATTTATTTATTTATTTATTACATCTCTATTATCGCAACGGCACAAACAAGTATCTATGTGCTTCTTTTGCGAAGAGTTCAGCGTTGCTGTTCGGATTCCGTTCAATCAGAGCGGTCCAGTTTCTCATGACTTCTTTTGTCCTTGCCCCTCTGTATCTTGCGATGTCGTCCAGCCATCTTGTTCTTGATCTTCCTTTACTTCTTTTTTTATATGGAATCCAATCAGCTGCAATGCGTGCCCATGAACCTTCGTTTCTACAGAGCTTATTTGCGAACAGCCACTTCCTTTTGAGCGCATGGTTTGGAAATTAATAATAAGTTATAATTAACGTGAAAATGGTTTATGTATTCCATATCCACGGCTTGAAGAAGGAACTGGTGTTCCTTCCTTCTACGCCACATATCTATCTGTACGCTGCCGTTTGCCAAGGTTGCCTCACTGTGCTTGGAACCGGTTAACTGCGTACAACCTCCAAAATGAGGAACAGTAATTGCCTTTCTCGTCGCCCACGATTTCTCTCCTCATCGTCTATCCTTCCACCACTTCGCTCTGGATCGCCTTGCTACCTGTGGATTCCACTTTTTTTCCGTCGCTGACTCGTCCGTGTGGGGCAGTTGTCACCTTTTTTCAGCGATTTTTCACCGAAACCGCCTGGGATCGAACTGTAATTACGTCGCTGCCGATCGATGGTTGCGGTGGGGTGGAGTGTTACCCTTTAAGGGCAGGCCCACGCTATCTTCGACTACGATCAGAAGCAACAGAGCTCTGAACGCAGTCATTTCTGCTTGCACTTGGCTTCTGCTTGGCTTCTGTAGACTTGTAGGAGTAAATGATGTTTTCGGTTGAATTTCTTGAATCACCTCAAACATTCATGTCTCCCGAATATTGTATATGTTATTCGAGTCACTTATCCGCTTTCGCTGTCACGATTTCGTTTCCTTCGTTGTTTTGTCTAAAAAATGCGAGCATGACTCACGACGCTTCTATTTTTTGGATCAGGCTCTGACTTAGACTGCAGCGAAGGCGACTGTCTCAGATGAGGGCCATCTTAGTTCGCGAAAATTCAGCTCGTCTGTGTTCAGCGACAGTAGACGGTATCCTACAAGTGCGGCAAACAAGAGCTACTTTCGTGTCATTTCGTCGAAAAGTTCGCGTTGAAGTTTCGAGAACCTGCTAGAATTTCGAGTCGAACTGAACTGGGCCAGAACCTTATCAAAAAGTGTTAGAAGGATTTCACTGCAGTCAAAACTCTTGCGTCACACAAGACTCGAACCCTCTCCTTTCCGGGCATGATGCTAGCCCATTAGGCCACCAGCGCTGTTTTGATTACTCCCAATATCCACGATATGCTCGCTGCAGTGACCATTATCGTGAATATGGCACAATCAAAACAGCGCTGGTGGTCTAGTGGACTAGCACCCTGTCCAGAAAGCAGAGGATGCGGTTCGAGTCCCGCTTGCTGCAAGACGTTTGATCGCAAAGTCGCATCTAAACCGTCTATGACATCCACTCTACGCCTCAGAAAGCATGTAAAAATCATTTCTGTCAAAGAATGCGAGATCTTGAAATGCCCCCATGTGCACTTCCGTTTTCTTTCGAATTTTAGACTATGGATGTGCTTTTGAGACGATATAACAATTTCATTGTCGCTTTGTTCCTAAATCTATGAATTTCCAAAAGAACGTTTTAGTTGAAATGGATTACGAAAAAGGGATAAATGACGGGCGTTAATCAACCCTTTCTGGGATGTGCCACGCACCCTATTTCTACGGGAAATCGTGGAGCTAATTTAAATGCGTGCTTGGTCTATACACTGACCTGCGGTGGCCATTCGACGAGCAAACCAGCGCCGTGTCCTTCCCAGACAAGAACGGAACCGACTCAAGAGTGGAATTCTTATTTGGCCATGGGGGACCCGAACCAAGAGCCCTCGATTTGGGGTGCAGGCGACGTCGGCTACGGAGGCGTCGGCGACGTGCTTGAGGAGAGGTTAATAATCCGAAATGCCTTGTTGTAAATTACAGCGCCGGCAGGATGCAACATCTAAGCTCGCTTTTTTTCCGAATTCAAATTCACATCCCATTCCTTTTTAGGTGAAACATTCCAGTTGGCCTCCTCCGCAGTAATCTTCTGCCAACTTGAGATTTAGAGAAAAAAGTTTCTCTAGGTGATTTCTCAGCTCTCCATATCCGAGAGATTGAGATTGCATGGTTTTTAAGCTAAGCACTGAGCTCCATCCATATTTCGATCCAAATTTTAGAAAAAACTTTGAATCTCAAGGGCGCGTGTAGTGCAGTCGGTAGGAGTGCCGGCTGTCGCGTGCATCCGATACCAGGTTCTTAGTTAGGATTTCCCGCCCAGGCCAACCAAGCATTCCATCCCTTCGGAGTCGGTGAATTTGTACCAGACTTGTCTGGGAAGGATAAAGCGCTGACTTGTTCATCAGCAAGGTATTGTACATATGTGCAAATACACATCCATATCGCCTCCATGACATACTGTAGAAGTTCTACTTCTACAGTATGTCATGGAGGCGATATGGATGTGTATTTGCACATATGTACAATACCTTGCCGATGAACAAGTCAGCGCTTTATCCTTCCCAGACAAGTCTGGTACGTGGAGCAACCCAAAAGCGATCGAGTAACCTTTTTATCTTTTTTATTCTAAATGTTTGGACGGGTGGTAGCGTAGTCAATGGAAGTGCGATAGAAAAAAGCCTGAATCGAAGTTCTTATTCAAACTCCGTCCACGTCGTCAGGCCCTCAACTGATGAATTGATACCGGGTTTGTTCATGAGGAAGATAGACATATGTACTCGTTCGTCAGTTGGACTCGCCAGTCGTTGTGTAGACCGTATACGAATTAAAATTGTCTCCACGATAGTACGCAGAAGTAGAGTGCATGGCTCATCCCAATTGGAGATTGACTAACATCGTCCTCTTCTTAAACCCTTCATCTAGAATTTTCAGCGTTTTCAGAATTCAACCCCTTCCTTCCAGTGTAACACCACCATCCTTTGTTTCCGCCTGGTCCCGAGGTCATGTCACAGTCAGACCAGCTTCTGGCGTTCGATAGCTTTCACTGTGAGCAATTCCGCCGCACGGTTCCGGTTTTGCAACGGGCCCTTATTAAGCGGCACAGACGCCGTCCGTTGTCCTCCTCGAGTTTTTCGCTCGACACCGAAGAGACAAGTTGCGGTCGCTGAGTCGCTCGAATCCGTTCGCGATTACTACCAGCCGGCCAGCCAGCCAGCCAGTCCGTCCGGCGTTGAACTGATCGTCGTGTTCGGCGTTGAAGCGAAGGCGACGACTGGGCTGGTTTTGTTGTCACGACGCACACCGTCAGCTCCCTTCTTCTGAACAACCTGAACGCAGTTAAACGCCTCTGAGGCCGAGGCCGGCGCGAAATCCGTTCGCCTTGGTTTTATGTGTTTTTTACGCTTTGTTGGATTTTTTCTCCAAAGCTTCTCTGAATGATCCCTTTCTTAGGGTGTTTTTCCTTGCTCTGCGTTGCTCCACGTTTCAATAATTACTCGTGAAATTATGATGAGAACTTGAAAAGCTAGCTTTATTCCGACTGAGATTTCAGAAGTTTTGCCTGCTTCGAAGTCTGATAGAGTCGGAAATATTCACGGTTCGAGGCTCCACAGAAGGGAAAACCTGTCAAAACGCCAGCCGTAAACGCCGTAAAGCCGTTGACAATCTGTTGCCAGATTCATCACCTGCTTACCGGCCGGTAACGGTGAAAATGCCGCAAACCTGATGTTGATAAATCTATTATCCGGAGGTTTGGCTGTACTTTTCACTGTTACCGCCTTCTAACGGCAAAAATACCGCCAAACCTTCTGATATGACATTTATCAGCATCGGTATTTGTCGGGACTTTCACCGTTGGAGGGCGGTAAGCGGTTGTTGAACTTAGCCCCAGATCGGCACCTTATAAGGTTCACATCATACTTCGACAACGTCGTGCCAAAATTTATGAGAATCGAAATTGGACCGTTACCTTGAGCTAGAAATCTGCCATAAGTTCTACATCTATTGGCAGAAAGTATATGCTTATTGGAATAAGACGATTCCTCTGACGTCCACCTTCTATCGTTGCGTCCGAAGGACCTCATAAGAGCATCATTTTACAGACGTGGTTCTCAGAGAAACCCTGGGCTATTTCGTAGAGAAATCGAATCTCAATACGCTTAGAAGATTAGCAGAGCCATGGTTTGCTTTCACTAGCACATCCCTCAAATCGCAGTCATAAAAACACAAATGTTGATTGACAGCATTTATCCAATACTATTTGGGATACGCCGCGCATTTTACTTCTACGGGATATCGTGGAGAATTCTGAAGGGCCTGTCGCGTTGTTCTTCGCTGACATGTGGGGGTACCGGCTCACCGACCCAGGAGGAAGCTAAAAGACTAACGCTGTATGGGAAGGTTGGGAACCAAGAAATTCGTTTCGAGGTGCACGTGACGGTTGGTGACGGACCAGCCGTTTAAGAGCAGTGGACGTTGTGCAATCTCAAAGCACGTCTAGCCAAAAGTCATCAGAGCGATCGCTACGGTGAGAAGATTCGAGGAAATCGAAGCAGTGGCAATGTCGCCTCGTTGTCGTTTAACCTACTGTCGACGTTTGAATTGCTAGTGCGCCAGAGTGGCCCAGTAGACACCGACACACTTTGCTGAAAAGGCAACGGAAGCTTTGGAACCCTTATCTTTGCAGAAGAGATCCCCGAAAGTTCTCACTCTCCGGTGCTTCTGGAGACAGACTCAGAAGTTCTTGCCCCATAACGACAGCTGGTAGGAGCCTAATTAGGAAGAACTAAACTCTTCTATGACCTCAGCAACTTGTTTGAACTCGTTCCAAAGCTTTTCTGAAATAGACTGTTTAGGGGGGGGGGGTTGGAATGCTTAGAGTGCAATTCATTTACGATCTATCCAAGTCGAAGAAGAGCACCAAAGTAAAGCAAAAAGAAACATGTTCTTCTTTTGCGACTTGTAATGATGGAAGAAAGTTTGGATATTCTAGCCGGAAGGAGGCACCGCCAGAAAAGCGAAGCAAACACAAACAAAGAGGCCCAATCTCGGTAGGAAATTACGTAGAAAGATCCTCTCGTAGGTTAGCTAACTGAGGAGTCTTTGTGAAATAGTACACCTTCAATTTTACCGTCGTTGTAAAACTTGCTAAGTGCAGTGCCCCAAACCCCACCACTATAGATCCGAAAGTTCCTTGACCTAACCTGATTCAGCGCGTCGTCATTGTTGTTGTGAAATGATTTACATTCAATTTTGTCACCGTAGTCAAAGAGACTGAGTGATGTGGTTCCCCTCTGTTAGAATAGATAAATTTCTGATCATTTCCTTGTTTGTTCTTTTCCTTCAGTTTTTTTCTGAATGTTTAGGAAATGAATGTGAAGTCTACTATACTACCTTCTTATTGCTCTTATTATTAAATGGTTGTACTTCAAGTATTCTCAGACTTCATTTCGAGCCCAGGTTCCTTTCTTGCTCGAGAAATTGAAGTCTTATTCACTGAGAAGAAGTAGTACACATTGAGGCCTTCTTCTGTTGATTCATGGACGTCCCCTCAGGTGACGTATATGAAAGGATAAAGGACGGCGGTACTAAATCCCTTTTGGGATGCGCCACGCATTCTACTTCTACGGGATGTCATGGAGGTGATTTGAGTGCGTATTTGGCCATACAATGACTTGCGGTGGCCAGCCAATGGGCAAGTCAGAGCTTCAACCTTTCCCAGACAAGTCTGGTACCAGTTCAGTGACCCCGGAATGATGAAAGGCTTGGTTGGCCTAGACGGGAAATCCGAACCAGGAACCTGGTATCGGGTGCACGCGACAGTCGGCACCTCCTACGACTGTGCTACAGGCGCCCACTGTATGGCGCATACTGCAGACAAAACCCCATTCCGAGACTGTCGAGACTTCCTTCGTAAGCACCGAGCTCCTCCTCTAAGAGTTCGTCTGCACGGCTGTTGCTTTTTCACGAGTGCAGACAGCAGCAGCTGCTGCAAAGGCATTCGTCTCCATCACCGCTGCTGACTTCTTTCTCGGTCCTTTCACAGCCGTCGCGTTTCCGTTCCTCTCTTCGCGTGCATCAGCACCGCCGACTTGGCTACCCCGCCCTGTCCAAGATAGCCTTCCTCCCCTCAATAGGATCGTTAGCACAATTCCGTCGCGAGAAAGTTGACTTTGGTGAGATGGAGACCCATTCATTGAGAAATTGCAGAGGGTGAAGACCCTCAGAATCATGAGATTGTATTAGGTTGGCCGGAAAAGTCCTGGCGGTTTTGATTGGTTCACTTCAAACGATCATAACTTTCTTCATACTCACCAGATTCAGTCGGAGTAAGCACCATTCGAATCACTGCACATTTTCCAACGCGACGCTCGTTGGATAATACCATCAGCGAAAAAACAGGGTGGTCGAAATGCGACAAACCCTGGAAAGGCTGTTTTTTCGTGGTCAAGATTTGCGAAGGCTCTACCAGGAAGAGGAGCTTCTGAAAGTGCTTAAGAAGGTGATCGTCGGTTGGAGCAGTGGTTTGCTTAGTATGGCGGGTGGGGCAGAACTTCAGCTCCTAGTTCGTTTAATTTTCTCATGGTGATTTGCGAAACGTGTACGCGGGCGTTGTCGTGCAGAAGAACGGATTTGTTCTGCTGATCAGTGCCGGCTGCAGCTCTAGGTACATCTCGTCGATTCACATCACAGAAGGACTCTGCTGCAATGGATCGATCTGATTCCAGAAAGTTGTAGTGAATTACGCCAGCCGTCCACCACCACCACACTGTTACCATCGTCTTTTCATGGTGGAATTTCGGCTTTGGAAAGTGGAAAGTGCCAAAAAAGGGGTTCGTCAATGTCAGCCCACTGTCCTGGGGCCGGATTCACCAACGACTTTCAGAGATTTAACGGAGAAATTACAGCCGAAATTCCTGAAAAAATGCGAATTAACGCTGCTTATCAACAGGCGATATGGTGAAATGTCGGCGTTATCAGGAATTTCGGCTGTAATTTCTCCGTTGAATCTCTGAAAGCCGTTGATGAATCTGGTCCCTGATCGTCTTCGTTTATCGTACAGAACCCACTTTCCATCGTTTGTCACGACTCGTTCCAAAAATTGGTCGTTTTGAATCCGAAGAAGCAAAGAAGAACAGATTTTGAAACGCGACAATTTTTGGCAATCATGGAGCACTCACCTTTCCGGCTTTTTCCTTTCCAAAGGGTTTCACACCATCTTTAACAACAGTTTTACTGACACCTGGACCTTCCGCAATCTCACATCTCTTTGCGGTGGATTAGCTTTCACGAAGGCCTTCATATGGCCGTCCTGGATTGCCGCTTCGAGATGCATCCTCAGGGTTGAAATCTTCAGAACGAAGCTTCTTGAACCACCGTTGCACCGTCTTTCTCCAACCCTATTCGGCCCCCAACAGTTGATTTGCTGGCCTGTTTCGACGACTGATTGGCAAGTTTGAAATTGAAATAAAATTTCGTTCAGAATTGCTCCTTCAACATTCTCCAATAAGTATTCGAAGAAATACGATCATTGAGCATAGGTGGACCACAAATTATTCCGTCAGATAGAGGAATTCTGTATGAGACGTTATACAGGGTGTGAAGGCACTGGTAAACATAAGGGCTCTTATAGAAGCTTAAGAAAATAGAAATTTCCTGACATATAAGCGGTATGGATTGTGCCATGCGCTCGCCTGAAATATTGTATTTTACACACGATTGATTGTGTTTCTCTTGAACACTTGTTAAATTTCTCCACAAAGTTGCCGCTTTGACTGATTTATGCTCCTTTTGAGGTTCAGAACTTGAAAGCACACTACTACGTTAAAAGAAGACCATCACAGGTTAATGTGGCCAAGTAACAACAAGATTATAACAAGCATTCAGCTCATGCGCAACTAATCGAGTGTGAAATGCAAGGTTTTAGCATGGGCATGGCGCAATCTTGACTATTTGCACGCCGCAGGAATCCCGTGTGCTTTCACAGGATATTCCAACGGCTTCAAAAGCTTCGCTAGCAGAGAGGTAGAACCTTTCAAACAGCATCTGCATTCTTTTAGGATACCCTGCATTTTTCGCGAGTCTTAGTGTGTTTTCAAGTTTTAAACCTTAACATCAACCGAAACGACCACTTTGTGAAGAAATTACTAAGAGTATGTATTCCAGCCAAACACAATCCCTCGAGTGTAAAATGCAAGAATTCAGGCAAGTGCATGGCGCAATCCACACCGCTCTAATGTCGGAAAATTTCCACTTTATTAGGCTTCTATAAGGATAAGGATAAAGGACGGCGTTACTCAATCCCTTCAGGGATACGCCAGCGCATTCTACTTCTACGGGATGTCGTGGAGGCGACATGAATGCGTATTTGGCCATAAAATGACTTGCAGTGGCCAGCCTATGAACAAATCAGCGCTTTATCCTTCCCCGGTATCGGGTGCAGGCGACAGTCGCGCCTCCTTCGACTGCACTAGGCTTCTATATGAACTTTTAACTTCTTCAGAATCTTTACTGTGAGCAAAGTTATCACCTTTCAAACAGTGTATACATTTTCTGAGAGATCCTGTGTAAAAATGGGAAGTAAGTTGAATATGGGTTCAATAATAGAGGAATGGAAAGCGGTTGCACCAAACCGCCAGAACTTTCCGACCAATGTAATATGTCTTTTCACGATCTCTGGTCGTTTCTCGGATTCGACTCTCGGCGCCTGATGTCGAACTATGGATGCGACGAAATGGTGCCACTGTCAGCTGCAGCATCGGAGAAGGTGCAAGCAGTCAGTGCAGCTTTCCTGCTCCTGCCACTTCTTTTGTTGCTGCTGCTGGCTGCAGCTGCTGCTCTCGGAGAAACGATGGTGCAATTAAGCGATTGATCAGTGTCAAACGTCAGCCACCGTCGGATGGCAAAGACAAACGGTGATCCTTCATGACGACGACGACACGACAGCCACCTCGTTTACCCTCTGACTGCGTGCGTACACTTACTGCGTAGCAATAGTATACAGCAAATGCTGTCATCGTCGGCGATGGCTCTGTCGCCTTTAACTAGACCTTTGCGTTGTCCC
This sequence comes from Heligmosomoides polygyrus polygyrus, assembly GCA_947396885.1. NCBI lineage: Eukaryota > Metazoa > Nematoda > Chromadorea > Rhabditida > Heligmosomidae > Heligmosomoides > Heligmosomoides polygyrus. The sequence continues at coordinate 12,986,321 of OX377205.1, forward strand.
CCTGATTCCTGAATTGTTGATAATTCAGACACAACAGGATTAAGAATTCATGCTCTGACTATAACTCATCATCCTAGGATGCGCCACGCTTTCCTTTTCTACGCATATTATTGAGTTGCTCAATAATTAACGTCGTTTTCTCTCTTAGATAGATGAACTGTATATTTTTTGTAGTAGTGATTGCGAGGTTTATAATATTATACACTGTTTCAAAGGTTGAACTTTGAGCAAATTTCTTTCAAAAATTGAGCGTCGTCAGCAAGAGCAAATTGGCGAAATTTAAGTTGAAAATGGATAACCGTAGAGACCACTATCGGCGTGTTTTATTGAAGAGTTCCGAAAGGGTCACACTAACTATGAGGAAAAACAACATTAATTATCGAACAACTGAATATCACGACGATATTATCAGTCGCTGCAGAATTGAGCGCTAGTGTGATGTGATTTTCTGAGCCAAAACTGGAACACCGACATTTTTGCCCTTCTCAAGATAGGGAAATCGTCTTCGCATTGCTTGAGTCAGTGGGACTAAACTCGATAATCTCCCGTAGGGTTTGAGCACTTTTTCGTTATCGTCTGCACCAAATATTATATGTGAGTTTAAAAAAGTCTGTTGCAACGTGATGAGCCCCATTCTTTCCCTTCTTCGGCCAAGTTTACTCCAATGTGGTTGCTTCGCACCGCTTCGCGCTTTATTCCTCTGGACAGCTGTTTGCTCAAGAGGGTGCCAGCAATGGTTCCATTCATCCTTGACTTGTGCCAATATAGCCCAGATCAATCATCCCTCCACGAGGGGTGTGGAAAGCATCTATCGATCAGAAGTCTATTAAAGGTCGGAAGAGCAGAAGTCTATTAAAGCGTCGGAAGGGCATCCTACTATCCGACCGACGACCCTGGGAATCCAATCAGTAACGGCATTCGTCCAGCAAATACTCGCAAAACGCATTACGGCCCACCTAATCTTCAACGCCTACAGACGTTCCAAGAGGCAGCACCTCTGATCGCTCGGAACATCGAAGACCTTCCCTAGCTTATCGATGCAGTGTTCTTGAGCTGTCCACTAAGACTGTTAACGTCTTTTACTAGGCCGACGTTTCGGCGAGTTTCGCCCTCTTCGGAACCTGGAAAAGCCGGAAACATTCGGCAAACTACTCGCCCAAACATCATTTCATCTTATGGAAAAGTGAGACGAGATCAGGCATGGGAGTTTGAAGGGCAACTAACCTGGCAAACGGCAGGCGGAACGTGGGTGAGCGAGCTTCAGCACCCGGGACCACCCGGTACCCCTGTAGGTTAGATCGAATGATGGATCAAAACCTACAGAGTTCAACGAAGGGTGTCAGTTTCCGAGTTATCGCTAGACACTCCTCTTTACGGATGACCTGAGGATTCCTTGCCGTGATCCAAAGTGCCTCCAGTATCCTGCGAGCTGAGATATCACTTTCTCGGGCCGTAATCGACACGGGCACTTGGGATGTCCCTCCTTTATGGCATCGTATCCTGTGTTGTCCCCAAGGAGTCAAGACGTTGCCTTTCATAAGGCCATCTAGGTGTTCCTTGAATCTGACACAAAGGAGTCTCTCCGTTTCTCCTATGTAGTCCTCACCACACTCATTGCATGACATATTGTAGACAACTCCACACGTCATGCAATCTTCCACTTTCCCGTTAGGGCAAACGCTGTAGGACGGAGTTGAGCACGTCCTATCGTAGGCGCGATTCCGGAGTAGCTGCCAATTCAACGTTCCGGGAAGGATTTCAACAATCCTCACCAATTCTTGAAGATCGCTATGCGAAGACACTTACGTATCTCAGCACTTGCTTCGTCGGATATGAAAGGGACACAGAAGGGTACTTTTTTGCGCTCTTCCTCGCGACGCGCTGCAGCATTAGCTTGCAACCCGTGTGGTTTATGCCAGCGTTGTGTTGGGTACCAATTTCCTAACTTATTGCTAGGTGCTCGGGGTCGTCCTCTCAGTCCGTCGATGAGCGATGCTCATCTTACATTCGAAAGACCAAGGTGCATGATAAATCTCTGTTCAGACATCTCCAGATGGAGTGGTGCGGTAGTAAAATACAGGGCGCATCCTAGAGGCCCGATTCAACTCTCGAAATTTGGCACTTCGTCCTCAGCTTCTCTGAAGCCTTCATCTTCGACGTTCTTCTCGTCTTGAGCGAAATACTAGGAGGTAGTCTCGTCACTCGCCAACTCCAACCCAATAAGGAGTAAAACAAAGTGTGCTCAAGGAAACCGGTTGCTGACACGAATTCCTCGCCGTCCCAACTTGCATAGCCCATAAGTACTGTATCTTTTTCGGTGTCGCGCGCACGCGCGCACTGATGGTGGTGGTTTTATGGCAGCCATTTTCGAGTGGGCGATACTTACGCAATCGATACATGCCTATTCTGCCCTTCGTTCTCCCTGATTACCGTCTTCTGGCCGAAAATCGTTACCTACAGGTCTTGCTCAATGGCCGATATTGTCTGATGGTGAATCAGCCGTCAAGAGTACATACGTACGTAGGCATCATTTTCCTTTATCAATTAGAGAATTTTCTGTTTTTTATTAGGATAAAAAAGCGTTGCTCTATCCCTTTTGGGATGCGCCACGCATTCTACTTCTATGCGGTGTCGTGGAGGCGAAACGAATGCGTATTTGGCCATACAAGGACTTGCGGTGGGCAGGCGATGAACAAGTCAGCGCTTTATCCTTTCCAGAAAAGTCCTGTATAGTTCACCGACCCCGGAGGGATAGAAGGCTTGGTTGGTATGGGCGGAAAATCCGAACCATGAACCTGGTATCTGGTGCACGCAACAGCCGGCACCTCCTCCGACTGGCTACACGCGCCCTATTTTTTCGTTGTAACTTAAAAAAATGATAATTTGTAGCTGAACGCTAAGTTATTTTTACTTATTTTTACTTTCTCTTCTTCTCTTCTTTTTGTTGTCAACTCTTTATTGGTGGTGAATTCGTAATGTTGGATTGCAGGTTGTTACGCTGCCTTCGTTCGACTTTAGATGAGATGACCTCTTGAAGTTGGGATATAAAACATTGTCCTGAGTTTTTTCATCCGAAGTAGCAATTTGCAGCTACTTTTGTACTTTTTTCATGACATTTACCGATTTACTGGAAATTTAATGAAAAATGTCGTTAAAAATCGTTTAAAAATTAAACGTGCGTAACTTTGTGTACGGGGGCCTTGGAGCGCAGTCGGAGGAGGTGCCGGCTGTCGCCTACTCCCGATACCAGGTTCCTGGTTGGGATTTCCCGCCCAGGCCAACCAAGCCTTCCATCGCTCTGGGGTCGGTGAATTGGTACCAGACTTGTCTGGGAAGGATAAACCACAGACTTGTACATCGGCTGGCCACAGCAAGTCATTGTATGGCCAAATACGCATTTAAACGCCTCCACGACATCTCGTAGAAGTAGAATGCGTGGCGCATCCCAAAGAGGATTGAATAACGCCGTCCTTTATCCTTTTTATTTTATCCTTTAACTTTGTGTATACCCCTGACTCCTACTAGCCCACAACGCATATTCGGTGACTCCACGATGTCGTGTTTAAGACGAAGCCAGGGCGTATACTCGTCATCTACTAACTCCATCAGCTTCTAAAGACAAAAAAAATCACCAAAAGTTCGTGCAATGCGTGTCTGTTTCTCATGTAGTTGCGCGATGTTCGATTTCGGGCAAACAGGCTTAATGGCGTATGGTCTTTACACGGAAACCAAGAGTGCGGGTTCAAATCCCGTCCAATGCAAAGGATAGATTCTTACCATTAGGCTTTCACTGTGAATCCGTACCCCTGTCATTCGGTTTTCTTCACTTTTCTGACCGGGGATACTTTCTTTTCAGGTCTTTTAGGTATTTCCATAGGCTGAAAATTCTGTTGTTATAATTTAACGTTTTTGTTGACATGATATATTTATTGGTCGTTAAGCCGTTTTTCAGGCTAATTCCTTACAGGTATGTATTCGAAGAGCAGTCCGCCCTTTTTCTAAAGCTGCGCTGCTATTCAAATCTATAAACTAAAAATTTTTAAATTAAAATGAGGGGCAAGCATTATTTATGAAGTTTGCCAGTGAATAGTCTGCAAAAATTAACGCTTCAATACGGCTATGTCAGCAGCTATTCTAATCAAAACCAGTGAATCGTCTTTTGCTCCAAGAAAACTCAGTGGATTTGAAGAGTGGGTTGTCAACGGCTGATTTAGTCTAGGTCTTCGTGAAATATGTCACGCATTTTAATCTTGCATAATATCGATGTGACGGGAGCACCTAGTAGCGCAGTCGGAAGAGGCGTCTGCTATTGTGTGCACTACGATCGAAGGTTCTTGGTTCGTCTACCTCGCAGGTCAACTAAGCCGAGGTCAGGTGATTGGTAACAGGCATGTTTAGAAAGAATGGGCAAAAAAGCGCAGACTTATTCATCAGCTGACCAGCATAAGTTATTTTCCGTAGAAAGAAGTGGAATGCGTTGCGCATCCCGTATTAGGATTGATTAATGGCAGAAATTTTAATCCACACGATCTTTATCTATTCATGTTTCCTTTTATTTCTTTTCGTATGTTTTTCAAAATCCCTTTTCCTAAGAGTTTTTATGATACGACAATGACATAAGAAAAAGCCGATTTTGATGCCGTACTCAAGGCTTAGCCTCGTCCATTTCTAAGACCGAATTCTAGGAGGAGTTCCGCTGTTTTTACGTTATTAGTAAATGAACGTAAATATCAATGCAATTTAAATTAAATTAAATATTTTTGACTTTGGGCGCGTGTAGGTAGCGCAGCCGGAGGAGGCACCAACTGTCGCCTGCACCCGATATAAAGTTTCTGGTACGGATTTCCCGCCCAGGCCAACCAAGCCTTCCATCCCACCGGGGTCGGTGAATTGGGACCACACTTGTCTGGGAGGGATGAAGCGCTGACTCGTTCAACGGCTGGCCACCGCATGTCATTGTATGGCCAAATACGCATTCATGTCGCCTCCACGACATCCCGTAGAAGTAGAATGCGTGGCGCATCCCAAAAAGGATTGAGTAACGCCGTTCTTTATAAATTATTCTTTTATTTTTTACTTTGTTCTTAAATTTCATACCAGAGAAAAAGATGAAATCGAGAAATACGTAAGCCCGTTGAATGTTAAGCGCTTTCTTATGTCGCTTTTTTGTTCAGCGCAGAGAAAATAAATAATTAAATAAGCAGATATATAAATGAAGGATAAAGGACGGCGCTACTCAATCCGTTTTGGGATGCGCCACGCATTCTACTTCTACGGGATATCGTGGAGGCGATTCGAATGCATATTCGGCCATAGAATGACTTGCGGTGGCCAGCCGATGAACAAGTCAGCGCTCTTTCCTGCCTAGACAAGTCTGGTACCAATCAACAGACTCCGATGGGATGGAAGGCTTTGTTGGCCTAGGCGGAAAATCCGAACCAGCAACCTGGTATCGGGTGCAGGCGACAGTCGGCGCCTCCTTCGACTGCGCTACACGCGCCCAAATAAATAAATAATGCCTGATATTTACCACATCTTTTAGAATGTAGAGTCTCCTTCATTGACCCAACCATACAAAAGTATCAACCTGAGTCGGTAGGTTTTTATGTCATCACTTTCGATGACCCTGAATGTTCCTCTACCCTATGCATGTCAGTGGAAGAGGCATCCTCGCTCCTTTACTCCATTCTACTTCTGCTGCGTATTTGCAGGTCCTCTTTATTCAGAAGAACCTGGGCAATTCCGAACCGGGTGAATTCAATCCAAGGTTGGAGTTGGAACTTGTCATTGACACTCTCCTGCAAAACACCTCCCCAACAACCACAACCTGTTCTTCGCCAAGTAGTTTCAACGTCGCCGCCGACCGTACTTGACGAGCGCAGTACGTTCGCTGGATTCCTCTATTGTTGGTGTGTCGGATTATGGTGTTTTGGACCGCGTTTCGAGCTCACTTTCAAGGTCTAATCTCCGCCAGTGTTGGTTCGCCATTGTGTGGGGTCGGTTCCAATCTAGCTTAGCAAGGTTCACCGGGTTTTGATGGCAACGAGAAAGGAATGAGAATGCAGCGGTCTTTTCCAACGAATGACTATGTCTAAGAGGCATTTTTAAAGAAGATGATGGGCTATTTTGGCACACAGCAGGAGCTATTGTTTGTGCTGTCAGACCGATTGAGCACTGCAATGTAATGATGCGCAGTTGCCCCATCTAGACATTGTGCCGTGCATTATCCATATCTTTTCTTCCATAGACGTTGCTTATCGCTTTAGGTTGCTTACACATAACTGTCAGATTTCGTGTTGTTCGTAATTGTTTTGCCGAACGTTCCTCCACTCGTCCCTGCTGCGTGCCAAAGTGGCCCGGAGGGTTCTTTTGGTTGACGGAGACCAAGAGCGGCATGCTTCCTGCCTACCTCGATGTTTGCCAAGTTTAAAGGATAAAGGATGAAAGACGGCATAAGTCAATCACTTTTGGGATGCGCCACGCATTCGAATTCTACGGAATGTCTTGGAGATGATGTGAATGCGCATCGGCCATACAATGCCTCGCGGTGGTCAGCCGATGATCACATCAGCGCTTTATCCTTCCTTGACAAGTGTGGTATCAATTCGTCGTTCCCGGAGGGATTGAAGGCTTAGCTGGCCTAAGCGGGAAATCTGAACCAAGAACCTTGTATTGGGTGCGAGCGACAGCCGGCACCTCCTTCGACTGCGCTAACGCGCCCTTGGCGAGTTTTTAAGAAAAATGCGACCAAAAGGAAAATAGGTGCAGTATTTATACCCCATTACGATTTCCTTTTAACATATTAAAGCACATAGTCGTGTCCACGCCTAAGATTTGGCAACGATGACTAGAATGCCGTCTACTAAGAATGGAAAGAAATGGGAGATACTCGTCTACGTTGCCACGCGAGTTGCTTAGCCTCAAACTTGGGTAACTAAATGTTTATTGATTCATTTTTAAAGATTCGCATTCATAAAAAATAACACAGAAATCGACATTTATCAAAGGGAATAAAAGTTGGTGCCTTAACAATAACAGCTTATGAATGAATAGAGTTATAGTGCAAAAATCCTAAACTAATAACGTGGTGCAAAAGGTAGTGCACTTGTGATTTATAAGCGGGGAAGGGAGGCTAACAAGTTCTTCCGCACAGTAATGTCGAGTGATTAAGTGAGTTCGTTTCTAGACGAAGTGGTGATTAACACCTTCTGTTCTCCACAGCAGAAATCCAGTTAGATGTCACGAACATCCATTGTGATGTAGAGGGACGACAATATGAGAAGAAGAGGCTTGTTTAAGATGACAGACGATGGACAAAGGAACACTCTATCCTCCATTTAAACATTAAACGTTGTAAAGAAATGGCAGTGTTGGGTTGACAAAGCGTGTAAGTCACACATCACACTCTCCATGTCAGTTGTCAGACGTAATGCGTTCTTCCATCGATCGACTGATTAGAAACGTTGTCCGAATCGTTGCAGGGAAAGGAGATGACAACCTAAGCTACATATTCTAGGAAAATCGGCTGGATCAGAGCTGTAGACGGTTGCATTACATGAAGATTGAGAGGACAGGGAAGTCATATCCGGTCGGTCTTCCCTAATGAAGCACTTTTAAAGAGGTACCTCCTTAAGAGGATTTTGAGCTATTTTGGCACACAACAGGGACTTGTTTTCACGCTGCCAGACCTCCTGAGCATTTTAGTGGGCTGATACGCATGATGTCGATGGTGGATGTGTAACACGTCCTGTGATGTTGCAGGGGCTACAGTAGATATCCCGCTAAAGCTAATTGAGTACTCTAGTCATCAGTTAATTAATTTCAGAATGATGTAAATATAATATAACGGGCGCGTGTAGCGCAGCCGGAGGAGGCGCCGACTGTCGCCTGCACCCGATACCAGGTTCCTGGTTCGGATCTCCCACCCAGGCCAACCAAGCCTTCCATCCCTCCGGGGTCGGTGAATTGGTAACAGACTTGTCTGGGAAGGGTAAAGCGTTGATTTGTTCATCGGCTGGCCACCGCAAGTCATTGTATGGCCAAATACGCATTCAAATCGCCTCCACGACATCCCGTAGAAGTAGAATGCGTGGCGCATCCCAAAAGGGATTGAGTAGTGCCGTCCTTTATCCTTCATAAATGTAACGTTCTTCCTTAGTTTGTGGTTTGAAATTCCAAGAAACAACTAAATATCAGAAGGATAAAACACAGGGTTGTCTATTATTTGGTCACCGCGAATGATTGTATAAGACAAATACGCGTTCAAGTTCTGTCCACGACAGCTCATAGAAGTATAATGTGTGGCTCATCCCAAGAAGAATGACTAATACTCTTCCTTTATCCTTTATATAGGATATCCAGGACCGATTAAGCTAGACAGGGGTTTATGTATAGAATTTCTTAATTTTCGCGTAAGCAGTCATTCTGGAAGAACTTCCTCATCAGAGCTACTTTGGCAGACGTAAGGGTCCTTTAGATACATTCACGGCCCAGATCGAGTAATCCTGTTAATCTGGACCACTTGACATCTCACCGTAGTCCCTTCTTAGGCTCGTCTAAGCAATGGTATTTTTAGAAAAAAAAAACAGCAACGCTAGTGCAAGTAATAGAACTAGCTCTTCCTAGTCAAGCCAGTAGAGGAGGATGATGTCGTCTGAATTCCTGTCTGGGACTATTTGTCAGGTTTTTTCTTCCCGTTCTGTCTTTTAGTTTTCTTTGTTTTTCTCCGTGAGTTGTGGGACATCCAAGCTCGTGGAGCTTGGTTCTAGGGATTCACTCCCAGCATTGGTTCATCTATGCGTAAGCCACCATAAGAAGGACTAGGATAGAGGAAGAAAAGGATTTCATATGTTAGCGAAATTTATTAAACTAACATAAGGGACAGAGAACAATGTCGGCGTTACTCAATTCTCCGGATGCGCCACGCATTCTCCTTCTACGGGATAACGTGGAGGCAATTTGAATGCATATTTGGCCTATGCAACGACTTGCGGTGGACGCTATATGGAAAACTCAGCACATGAACGTTATCCTTCTCACAAGGTCTTATCAGAAAGGTCTGATGCCACCACTGGCCCAGGAGTGATGGAAGGCTTGGTTTGCATTGGCAGAATCCGAACCAAGAAATTGGAATCGGGTGTACGCAGCAGCTGGCGCCTCCTTCGACTGCGCTACTACTTGCCCGCTGAGCTAACATAAAAGGGTAAAAGTATAGAGATCATTACGTGTAGATTTCCCATTGACGAGCCCGCCTTCTATGCATTTCTGTATCTTCCTTCATTTTTCTCATTTCATATAGGCAGTAGTGATTTGCTAGGAAAGATAATACACTCGTTCCGGATCTCGCCATAGACGAAGGTTTTCCTACTTAAGGGAATAGGGATAGAAAACGGCTTTAATCGATCTCTTTTGGGATGCGCCACGCATTCTATTTTCAACGGATATTGTGGAGGTGATTTGAATGCGTATTTGGCCATACAATGACTTGCGGTCCCCAACCAAGGAACAAGTCGGCACTTTATCCTTTCCTGACATGTCTGAGACCAACCCGTCGACCCCGGAGGGATGGAAGGCTTGGTTGACCTGGGCAGAAAATCCGAACCAGCGAGTGCCCGTCACAACTGCCGCCTGCTCCTACTGCGCACCCACGCGCCCTCTTTTTCTACCATTTCTTCAAAATTTATCCCCTTTTGAGCAGCAGAAAGGTAATTTTAATACAGAATAACCATTTTCTTCCTAGTGCTTTTAAGGCTCCATGTCCTCTACAAAACTACTATTATTTCATCATCTCATACATTTTTTTCCATTTCAACTAAAGAGGAACGGAGAAAATAATGCTAATTTATTGGAAGAACGGAGGTATATGCGGGATGATAATTCCATTCGAAGTCCGTCCGTGAGGAACCACCTCTATGAAAATCGAATTAACGTCTGCTGCAGCTGCGTACCGGTCCTCCTACCCATTGACGTCACAAACTGTTTATCGACGTTAACGTGTCTGCTTCTTCTCTTCTCATCACCATCATCGACTCGCTTCTGGTTGAATTCTAGCCTATCTCTGTCAAAGGCATGATCTCATGATTTTCAGGTTCTCGACAATTCAACGTCTTCAAGCATTTGTTACCGATCTCCATATTTGATGGCTAACGACGCATTTCTTTTGAAAAGCAGTGGTTGTTTTTTCTGAGATTATTTTACCTTGTTTTCGGTTGCTTCGTTTTCATGAATTTGAATCACAATTTTGTACTTTATAACAGTTCCTCTAAAAAGGAGTCGCTTCAAATTACTATGCAATTATTTTTTTGCTCTACTTCGGGGACAAAAATTTTCTGGATAGAAACCGCAGCTGGACATATACAACACCGGAAAAATGAGAATTAAAAAGCTAAATTAATACAACTCATATGTGGGCCTTAGAATAATGAGTTAGCTTACGAAAAAAGTGTCCTTCTGAACAGCAAGTACTGTACAATGTGAGGATAATTAGGTAGTATACAGGAGAGGTAGGGCGCGTGTAGCGCAGTCGGAGGAGGCGCCGACTGTCGCGTGCACCCGATACCAGGTTCCTGGTTCGGATTTCCCGCCCAGGCCAGCCAAGCCTTTCCTCCGGGGTCAGTGAAGTCTGGGAAGGATAGAGCGCTGACTTGTTCATCGGTTGGCCACCGCAAGTCATTGTTGGCCAAATACGCTTAAGTCACCTCCATGACACCCGTAGAAGTAGAATGCGTGGCGCATCCCAAAAGGTATTGAATAACGCCGTCCTTTATCCTTTATTTATATAGGAGAGGAATGGCCAATAACGAGAGAGCCTATTAACGTGAAGGCCGAGAGAGGTTTTGACCTAGCCCTATCAAGAGTTTCCGATCAACCTAATATTTCATGACATCCTGGGACGGAATTCATCAACGTCTCACGCAACTTTAACGGAGAATTGTAAGCTTGTCAAGCGATATGGTGAGCGATAAGCCGCGTTATCTGAGATTTTAACGCCGCTTATCGTTCACCATATCGCTTGATAAGCTTACAATTCTCCATTAAAGTTACGTAAGTCGTTGATGAATCCGGCCCCTGAGCGGCACCATGATAACCGACATTGATTCACGAAATAATCACTAAACGAGTTACTTTGGAGAGATGTAGTCCAACCATAGTAGGGAATAGTAGAATAGGTTAAGGAGAATAGGGAGAGGTATAATACGACGTAGTAATCCGGCTTGTTGGCTATGTAGTCCACTACAACTTCCCTAGAAGACTGTTGCAGAGTGTGTCCAGACCTGATTAGGCCGGATATCTAGGAATAAGCTTGAATCGAACGTGACTTTAGGCTCGCTGGAAGGACTAGCTCTTACTTCTCTTGTCTTCTACTACCCTGCCATGCTGTTACATCACGGCACTCTTGCGCTAGGCTCAAGATACAGTAAGCACTTGATTCGTCATTCTCGGCCGAATGACTAAGCGGCTAAGTGTGCCCAGAGAAGTGGCAACAACATTATTTCTCAACCTTCTATCTTCTTTGAAATCAGCCAGAACGAAAAGAGCTTGAACGATTCACTTGAAAGTAACATAAAGGATAAAGGGTAAAGGACAGCGTTACTCAACCCCTTTTAGGATGCGAAATGCTTCCTGCTTCTACGGGATGTCGTGGAGGCGATTTGAATGCGTAGTTGGCCATGCAATGACTTGTGGTGGCCAGTCGATAAACAATTCAGTGCTTTGTCATTCCCAGACAAGTCTGGTACCAATTCATCGACCGCGAAGGAGTGGAAGGCCTGATTAGCCTGGGCAGGAAATCCGAACCAGAAATCTAGTATTCGTCGCATGCGACAGCCGGCACCACCTCCGACTGCGCTATACGCGCCCATATATTTTATTTATTTAAATACAACAAATAGCACGTGTAGAAAACAGGAACACAACAAATGAAGGTCTGCATCTACAAAATTTCTTTGCGAGATAAAATATGCATAAAGAAGCAGAAAGTTATCGATGCCTTATTATTCATTTTATTTATTAATTTTAAATAAATAAACTTTTATTTATTTTTTATTCATCATTATCACAGCGTTGGTTTTAACGCTAACGCTGTAGGGTGGCTGACTCTAGGAAAATAGGACAATATTGTCGTAGAAGAGATGGCTTTTCTTGACGGAAAATCTTTAAAAAATTGGGAAGACACCATATTACGGCCACTTCGCCTCCATAGAGATCGACGTTAGAATCTACCGACTTTTATGCACATTCCCTCTCTTAGTCTGTGCTTTGGAATAAAATGACCAGTGGAAGACAGCGGAAAGGAACAAGGGCTGTTGAGGAAAAGATAGACATTTTGGAGTGTTGTTTTGAAAATTTAAATTTTAAAGCATCTTGAGCACCTTTCCTTCAGCATCCTGTCCGAATCCCATAAAGTCCCATAAAGTCCTCCAAGAACTTCAGGGTGTCTGCGCGTCTGCTTTAGTTATGTTCAAACGCCTTCATTGACTAGATTCCACGGGATGTCAAGAGAACACCTGGAGTCGATTCATCAACGACTTTCAGAGATTTAACGGAGATATTGCAGCCGAAATTCCTTAAAAACTCGAATTAACGAGGCTTATCAACAGGCGATATGGTGGAGTGTTGGTGTTATCAGGAATTTCGGCTGTAATTTCTCCGTTAAATCTCTGAAAGTCGTTGATGAATCCGACCTCAGGACGAGCACGAGAGCGTTGGTGGGACTTTTTCGTGAAGACCCTGATGAAACGATATGACGCTTCTCGTGTCCCTCGAGCGAGGATGATTCATTGGAGCACTCTGGCACGCGATAGGGACGAATGGAGACGCCGCTGGTGGAGGATCGTGCAACTCGTTGATCAACGGGACGGCAGGTGAATAATCGTGGTTCTAACTAAATGTTCGATTCAGCGTTACTGAGACGTAGTTCCCTCGGCCAGGATGGCATCCGAATAGGTGCGGCGTTAGTCAATCATTTTTGGAATGTGCCACGCATTCTGCTTCTACGGGATGTCGCAGAGGCGATTTGAGTGCGTCTTTGGCCATACAATAATGGAGGCCAGCCGATGAACAAGTCAGCGCTTGTTCCTTCCTAGACGAGTCTGCTACCAGTTCACCGACCCCAGAGAGATGGAGGGCGTGGTTGGCCTGGGCGGGAAATTCGTACCAAGAACCTGGTATTGGATGCACGCGACAGTCGCCACCTTCTCCGAGTGCGCTATACGCGCCCGAGGATAGGTCTATGCATCTCAGAATTGGTCTTCTGGTGGCCTTCTAACCGGATAGGATTACTCAGTGTGGCCTTGAACCTGCCGAAAGGGGTGAGTCGCCAGCGTGGGCTCGACCACTTTGTCCGCAGTAGGCTGCTCTGATCGAACAGGTTGTTCGCGTTGGGCGAGTGAGGAGGTCGCCGAGGTGATGGCGATGAGTCAGCCGTGGGGAGCGACAGTTGTGTGCCGGCAGTGCCGTCGGCATTCCTCGAAGGCTTTTTCAGGGCTGTCGACCTCGTTGTGTGTGAGGTGTCTGCCTCTGCTGTTTCCTCGAGCAGTGCGTCTCATGACGCGCCTGATTCATTCGGCTGGTGCTGCTGTAACGCACTCCATCACTCGCAGCACAGCGTTCAGCGTTCAGTCGAGTGCTTCTTCTTCTCATTCTTCTATGTCAGTGGCCGCGGGGCAAGAGCCCGACCCAAGAGTTCATCGTCGTCGCTGTTGCGCCGGCACCACCACCTGTCTCCCAACAAACGTATCGAAATGCTCGCACCAGCTTTGAAGCTGCGACTCGTCAATGTCCATTTGCTGGCTTTCTTGGTTTTCTGCTTTTTCCAAAGACTACCAGCTACTGACTTCATTTCCTCTAAAGGTGATTTCAGTCTTCCGAAGAAACTTCCCTTTCTAAAGACTGCCCAAAGGTGCAATGCACGGCGAAATATGGACTGGAGGTGGAGTCAATAATATAGAATATTTTAAAAATTAAATAGGAATTAGATCCAAATTAAATAAAATCAAATCTAACAAGGAAAGGTTCCCAACTCAAGGTGAGCTTTTGCAATGCTATTTTGAAAGGCTGTAGGGCCCTGTGAGCGGAGTCCAGAACCACTGTCAGCTTTAGCTGAACGCTTTTTTAAAGACCTGAAAAGAGGTGTGAAGGCGTGTGCGCAACACCTCTAGGACACCCCACGAGATGTGCCTCGATGGCGCAGTCGGTAGGAGTGCCGCCTCGTAGGAGCACAGCGACGGAATTTTCAGTTCGAGTCCGAGTGCTGACAATATTTTTGCACGCTTTAGTTTCTCGTTATTACGCCTTCTCAAGATCACATGAGTCAATTTTAGACCATCAATGCTTACAACAAACCATGGCTGTCTATGTGAACCTTCATATGTGCTAGTTTTTCAACTGTTCATATCTGCACCATATCATTTCTCTGTGCACTCGGACTCGAACTGAAAAGTCCGCCGGTGTGCTCCTACGAGACGGCACTCCTACCGACTGCGCCACCGATGCACATCTCGTGGGGTGTCGTTGAGGTGTTGCGCATATGCTTTCACACTTCTTTTTCAGGTCTATAAAAGAGCGTTCAGCAAAAACTGACTGTGGTTCTGGACCCCGCTCACAGGACCCTACATTCTGTCAAAATAGCATCGCATCGCTCACCATGGGTTGAGAACCTTTCCTGTAAGCAAGGCTGACGCTTTCGAAACCATCCTGCACATCATCGAAATCAAAACGAGCGTTCTCCACTCATCCAGTGTTCATACCTGATGCACTGGATTCCATAGATTTCACCTAGTGTGAACGTTGAACAGTTGCCTTTTTCCTTCATAATTCTTTAAGTTGTTTACTTTAATGTCTGGCATTTACACCACACTGCTGGCTTTGAGGTTCATCTTATAGCCACCTATACATCATTGTCTGCATCAGAAGTCATAGTCATATCAAAATCGTAGTCCGCCCACTGTCACTGTCTCACCCTAATTAGCTCGCGTGAGGGTAACATTGGCGCGGTCCCGCAGCGAACGCATGCGTATGGTGTGAAGTCCCCGCTACTTCGGCGGGTCTAGACGCGTAAAGGAGTAACGGAAAAATTGAAGTGTCCTTAGTTCGGCAGTTTCCTTTATGTTCCCGCCAAGGAGGCTGTCGTTTCAATTTAAATTCATGGTTTGGGCGCACACTTTCCACTCAGCTTCAGGTGCGCCACCTGTGGGCCCTGGTCGCAGTTTTTGTATAAATTTTTCAAAATTGGCGTTTCAATTTGCAGTCTTTTGCCATATCGTCGCCCGGCTGCACGTGGTAGCGCAGTTAGAGGAGGCGCTGGTTGCCACTTGGTTCCTGATAGGAGTTTCGCGCTCTGGCAAACCAAGCCTTCCATTCCACCGAGGTCGCGAATTTATGTCCGACTTGTTTGGGAGCGACTTGTACATCGTCTAGGCATCACAAATTTCTGTAGGCCGAATACGCTTTCACATTGCCTCACAACGTCCCGTGGAAGTAGAATGCGCGGCGCGTCCCAAGAAGAGGCTGGTTAACACTGTTCTTTATCAATTTTTCTTTACCCAGTGTAGTATGGTTGCCAGACAATGGAAGGATTAGCGTTTTATCCTTCAGAGACAAGTCTGGAGCGAATTTTTATCTGTCCTAATCGGAGAGGGCATATAGTGATCCGTGTCCCCACTCCGTTGCTTGATTTTCTACGAGACCTTTGGGGGCCGGATTCATCAACGACTTGCAGCAATTTAACATAGAAAATTACAGCCGAAATCCCTGATAGCGCGGCTTATCAAGCGGTATCGTGAGCAATAAGCCACGTTATCTGATCGTGAGTTTTCCACAGTGAATTCTCTGTTAAGGTTATGTAAGTCGTTGATGAGTCCGACCCCAGGAGCTGTTCCATGGTGCGAGGGTTTTTATTTAAATTCAGGAGATGTGATTGTACGACATGAGGTGATGTAGACTGGCTAATTCCACCAAGAAGGCTGTTAACACCGTCTTCTATCCTACACTGTCTAGGTAAAAAAGCTTAGTGTTTTGTCAGTGAACAAAGAAGCCGCAGACTTCTATCGGAAAGGCGACAGCCAGTGGGTTTTCATCCGCGAAAATTTGTCGTATCAAGTTGCTGACGGCTTCTTCAAGGACATCTGTCCTTAAAGGTGCGATCCCCCCCCGTCATTTGTCTAGTTCTTAAATAAGAACAGACACATTTCTCTTCCTAGCTTCAGCAAATCGAGTCGAATGCAAATTTATAGAAGACTGCTGTAGGTGTGTCGCTTTTCTGGGTCCGTTTCAACCGGTCTTTGTTTTTTCTCTATTCCGCAGTGTCGCCGACCTCTTATCTCTGGTTGTTTTTTCTTCACTCGTATTTTAAGAAGCAACATTTATCTTTTATTTGTTTGCTTATTTTAAAAAAGGATAAGGGGTTGCGTTACTCAATCCCTTTTGGGATGCGCCACGCGTTCTACTTCTACGGGATGTCGTGGAGGCGATTTGAATGTGTATTTGGCCATACAATGACTTGCGGTGGCCAGCCGATGAACAAGTCGGCGCTCTATCCTTCCCAGACAGGTCTGGTACCAATTCACTGACCCCGATGGGATGGAAGGCTTGGTTGGCCTGGGCGGGAAATCCGAACCAGGAACCTTGTATCGGGTGCATGCGACAGCCAGCGCCTCCTCCGACTGTGCTACACGCGCCCTTTGTTCGCTTATTATTTATTTTTATTTATTTACTTATCCATCTATTTATTTTATACAGCATTTACTTTGAAATGAACACCGCGCAACTTAATAATTTGGACGCTTCTTAATCTGTAGTTGGACGATTACAAAAATAAAACGAACGTTTCGCAGACCGGATTAAACTTATCTAAAGTTTAAATGAACATGGTCTAATAAAGTCAAAATTATTATCGGTTCCACGACGTGTGCTCGTTGGGTTCGATCATGCGGCGCCGGTGGCGTAATGGGGTAGAGCATTCCCGCCCGGTCAACAGGAAATGCGGGCTCGAGTCCCGCCTGGCGCTAGAGTTTTGATCGCAGCAAAACGTCGTTATAACAAACTAAATTATCATTGTCTTAAGAAAATATTTAGTAAAAAATCAGCATCGCTAAAAGAAATGACTACGCTGAATGAACTAACGCAAAATTCTTTCACTCAATCTTTAACAACATTTTCATATCTATCCATGATGCTGGAAAGCAAAGAATTTTGTAGTATGTTATGTGGAGAGATTGTGCTGGGCATTCCTTCTAGATATCGTGTCGCCTATTCGATTAACAGCGTAAGCGTTGTTCACATGCGTGTAAAATTGGGAACAACTAAAGCATTCACAGCAGTTCAAAACTCCACAATTTTCCACCGCTAATGCATCAGGTGAACGTCTTTTACACTATCGGTCGATAGTATCATAAGGTGTTGGTCGAGTGCACGGCGTAGTCTCATCATATGTAAAATTATTTTTATTGGAGAAGTTCAGGACGAATCTAAAACAATTTTGGCCAATGAATAGAAATTTTGTCCTCACTCAAAGAGGGTACATATTTTTCTTAAAACACCGTGTTTTAATATCAGTTTTCTGAAATCACCTATATCACCTGTCGTCCCGTTGATTGTAGACTTGCTCGAGCGGGCGCCCGCAGCGTCTCAATTCGTCCCTGTCGCGTGCCAGAGTGCTCCAATGGATCCTCCTCGCTCGAGGGACACGAAGAGCTTCATATCGGTCGTTCAGAGCTTTCAGAAAGAAGTTCTACCAACGCGTTGGTGGGCGTCCTGGTGTTCTCTTGACATCCCGCGGGATCCTGTCAGTAACGGCTCTCATCCAGAGGGTGTCTGCGAAGCGCATTTCGTGGCTGGCCCACCTAATTTTCGCCAACTTGGCTCACGCGACAGCTCTGATCTTCGAACGTTGGCGAAGCTCGGAACTCCGGAGGCCTTCTCTCACTTGCGTGAGTTGTGTCATTCCGAGTGTTCACAGTTTTCTGAAAACAAAAGATTATTTGCCTCTGTTAAAAACTGTTGATTTTGATTTTAGAATCGAGTAGTATGCCTAGAAAAGTGCTAATTTTAAAATGAAAGGGTATATGCATGCCTTTAGAGCAAAACTGGTAAAAGTAGAGTGCATGGCGCACTCTCGAAGAAATCACTTACTACTTGATTATCTTGTCACATTTTCTTCGTTTTTCCATTTATACGCATAAACCGTGTTTTGAATGCTTTTCCTTGCGGAAGCTTTAGAAGATCGCTATAAAATCACCTCCAGGGCGGGACTAGGGCGAGATGTAGGCGGTGTTATGGTGTCCGTCCACCGACTCTGCTGTGCCCTGCGTTTATAGCATAGCTACTGTAGTTGTGCTTTTGAGAAATTTTGTCGAACGAATGCATGAACGAGTGAATTCGATGTCAAAAATACTCGACCGAATGATTGAACGATCTTATTCGACGTTCAAAAATTTCGAGCGAATGTTCAAACGAATTTATTCGCAAATCAATTTTTTCGAATGCTCTAAAATCGAGAAATCCCCATTCTTCCTTTATTCGAATATTTATTCGAGATCAATTAGTTTGAATCATGCTCCGTCCTTAAGGATTTGAAGATTATTCGAATAAAATTTTTCGATTTTTGAATAAAGTTGAGCATTCGATTTTCGAATAATATTCGATTGGGGCTCATGCTCGAATTCAAACGAATATTCGGAAATCTAGAAAAATCGAATATTCGACTATTCCAATAAATTGTTCAAATAACTGCTCGAATATATTTGTTCGAACAGAACTATAGTTGCTACGTGCCTTTACAGTTCTTCTACTTACACGCGTTTATTTCTTTAGAGCCTTGAATTCCTCTCCATCATATTTCACATCATTAGTAGCTCTCCCAACATAGCAAGCATTCCCCGACCACGTTTCGGTTCGCCGTTCGTTAAGCGGAACGAACTGGTTCCTGGTTGTATTAGAGCTGACTCACCTCTAGTCTTATACGAACCACTACCGCGTGCCGCTAACCTTGACAGTTTGAGCCTTTTAGCTACTATAAATGGCTGCTTTCTCCAGCTCCCACTTCACTTTTGCTTGACCACCGTTTGGGCACTTCATCTCCGTTATAGGGCAGTGGCTCCAACCATCACTCTGTGAATCTGATTCTTACAGGGGAAGGGTCTGAAGCGTATGTCTGAACGGGGAGCGAGTCATATAGGAAGAATCCACACCCCTCAATTGGTTTGAAAATGTGTTTATTTTTTGCCAAGTCGCTAAACCCAAGGAGTGGGAGGTCACAATGGGATACGGCGCAGCTCGCGTTTGGGGGTCTTGTACGCCCGCGACGCATCTACATCCAGTGGCTCGGAGCGCAGGTGGGTAGAGGGTTGATACGTGCGAGGGATGTCAAGGGTTTGGTTCCTCTGCGCTGCTGGATTTTTGCATTTCAACTGATTGGTTGAGATTTGAGGAATTTTGACGTCTATACCATTTTCAGACGTTTTCTGCGCATTTTTCCAGCTGTTGTTAGAGTAACGTTTACCATCCGAACCCTTTGACGAACCTTCATCATGACCGTTTGATACATGCCCTCTCAATATAGGGTGTCTCAAAAAATGAGCACCCTGTTATAACTTTGCTACCGGTAAAGTTACTCAAGAAGTGAAGAGCTCACATGAAAGCGTGGGAAAATAAGGAAAAGACATATGAGCGATAGGGACGCCATGCACTCGTTTGAATGTTTGCCTTTTCCTTCGATTGATTGTGCTTCGCTTGAGTACTCTTGCTGTCATATACTATACTACATAATAACGCGCTAAGCGCTGAGTTATACTATCGATCGGCGGCGCCGCAAAAAATAGTCATAAAATAGGGGGAAAATGGTGGGGGATTATGACGCGGAAATAGCGAAAAATATCCAGACGTCTTCTCTCTGCCTGGAAACTACGGCCCTGGGGCAATCGAGGTCGCTGAACACGAATCTGAAGTTTGTTTTTGGAGTATCAATTGCCATCAATCGATATTGATCAAATTACGGTGAGGGGAAATAGCGAGAACTACCTAAACGTCTTCTACCTGCCCGAAAACTTCAGCCCTGGGGTAACCGCGGTCGTTGAACACGAATCTGAAGTTCGTTTCTGAAGTATCGATCGCCATCAATCAATATTGATCAAACTATCGTTTTTTGTGTATGTCGTTCAGGAGAACCGAAACTTTAGCGCTGTGGGTAGTCGAGGTCGCTCAACACAAATTGAAGTTCGTTTTGTAGTATCGATCATCGTCAATCGATACTGATCAAATTACGGGGCGCGAAAATTGCGGAAAATACCCAGACGTCTTCTACGTGCCAGGGGAACACTGCAGTACTGCGAGCCTTTTGTACTCCTAGGTAGGGGAAAAAGCTGTACAAGTAGAGAAGCTAGCTCGATGTGATTGTCCTTCGCCGATAGGCATGACGGAGCACTTGTTTCTCCATAAGGTGATTGTATTGATTTATTTGTGTTTTTTTAAAGTTTAAAACGTAAAAACAAACTTGAAGCAAAATTCAGCTCACCGTTCAAGTGGTTCTAGCATTGCTCTTATGATATATTGATCTCTTTGTACGGTTACCTGTTTTTCAAAGGACTTCCCATTATCATCAAAAAAATAATTCTAACCATTTATTGATGTCGACGGATAATAATTAATTTTGATGCACATTCTAGTACTGCAAATACAGTTAGCAGGCAACTTTGATGCATATTGTGAATAATGGCTTCGAATCACAACAAGAGTACTGTAACCGGTATACCGTATATGTCACTGGACAGGGGCATCCGACCCAAGTACCCCATAAAAGGACACGTCATTGATCACCGTGTTTACATTCGTTTCAGTCTCAATTGCCGTTTTCTTCTGTATTCTGGCGCGCGGCGGCTCAGTCATCGTCGGGGCTTGGTAACGACGCCGAAGAACTTGATCGAATGACTTACACTTTACCTCAATTCGTCGACGGAGGGCGAGCGATCTTGACCTTAGGGACGGGCGCGCAGAACTGTTATAGTACGAGTTTTTCTGTCGCTAGACGACGATTCGACGTCGTCTGAAAGGCCGGCCTCCTTTTTGGTGGAATCACAGTGTTACCTCCTTACTGGCGCCGTACTCAGACTCAAGCACTTGTTCACTCCAGCTGTAGTTGTTATGGCAATGTGATTCAGTGGCGAGAAGGCCAGACTTTCTTCAAAACTTTTAGGATCCTCTATTCGTGAAGGCGAGTGTACTCACCTGCTAATTCGTGGCTAAGCTTATATCTAAATAGAAAATTTAGCAGTGTAACCCATTACTAGGGGCAAGTAGCGCAGTCCGAGGAGATGTCGGCTGTGGAGCGCATCCGATATCAGGTTTTTGGTTCGAATTTCCCGCTCAGACCAAGCAATCCTTCCACCCCTCCGGAGAATTGGTACCGGACTTGTCTGGGAAGGATGCAGCGCTGACTTGTTCATCGGCTCCGCACTCCGCAAGTCATTGTATAGCCAAATACGCACTCAAATCGCCTCCACGACATCCCGTAGAAGTAGAATGCATGGCGCATCCCAAAAGGGATTTATTAACGCTGACCTCCATCGTTATTCTAACTAGCCTTCAAGATGTGATAATCACAGCTGCCGCTATTGCCCTCTCAGAACAGTAATGATGCCGGTTTCGTACGTTAAGTGTAAGGGATAAAGGTCGGCGTAACTAACCTCTTCACGGGATGCCCCACGCATTCTACAGTACCGTCGGTAAACGTTCGCCAAAACGCGGCCGGCGGCGGATTAATCCGCCGTTTCCGCCGCTTTGCCATAACTCTCTTCAAAGTCGCTTATATTCAATGAAACGCCCATTGTTGGAATCAGAACAACATGATCTACCCAGTGACATAAAAATCTTAACAAAGTTTCAAAATTTTTGAGTTCGTGATGACCTAAATTAGTCGAGCCCGTAATTGTCTTGACCTGATCCACATTCGCCCCTGAGTCTCCCTTAATTGTGCCCCCTGGCAGGTATCGACTTGCCCAGTGGAATTCTAAAAATTTTAAACGCTGTCGAAAATATGTTTCATGCTAATTTTAGGTTTTGCCTAATCATGGCGATCTATTTGATATCAAATTTGCCTTGTTTGGCCCCATGTACATCATTCCATGCGTTCTCAACTGCCGGTTTTTCCACTTTCGCTAATTAATTACGACCGCATCACTTTTGCTCTAGGGCTAAGTTTTGCTGAAGTTTTAGACTTTGAGGTGTGGAGTACAACTGTGGGTTTCAGGCTTAGATTGATCAAAAGTAAGACAGTAGTCAGCCGCCAAATTGGCAGTGCATCAGGGTACCAGAGAGACACGTCCTGCAAAAGCTACTTCACGTGTGTAGATCTGTGTCTATACGAGGCGGATCAGGATGAAAGCTGGATATGTGGTCAGACACTATGCAGAGATGCTGTCCCACAAAAACGATGGAGCTGGCAGCTCACGTCTCGGAGTTTCGCTTCCATGGAAAGGCACTTTCCTTCAAATCCAACATTGAGATTTGACACTGACGTCTGCCCAACCCTCCCAGAAGAGCTCCTACCACTTAGCAAAGCCCATATTTGGGATATTTTTCGAAATTTTTTCACTCGACCTTAATCGAATGTATTACTTGAGACAGGTCCGATACTGGAGCCCACACTGTTGCCCTAATTGCAATGACTTGACCTGCCCCTGCAAACATGTGTCCTTTGGACATGCAATCGCTGCTTCTCTCCTCTCACTACTCACACTAACCATTTGTACTCCTTAAAATATCGATTAATGAAGACTTAAGTGGTTTCCTTTAAAAAAAATTCTGTACAGCTGTTTGAATCTATGACCGAATCGAAACCGAAGGGATGACTTGTCACGGAAATATATGTCTTCCACCTCTAGGAAACAACACCAGAAAACGGAATACCTCATAAAAAGTACCTCACAAAAATTCAAGCCCTAGGTATCGTACGATAAAAAACATGGCTCTCCGCTACGATCTTCGATATGATTAGGGGTTCGACTATTGGTCGATTTTCCCCAAAAATCGACCAAAAATCGAGAGTTTCTAAAAGCTCTCCGATCTATGACAGTTTAAGTGTAGGCAACAGTGATCTCTGACACCAATGGACCTATTCGAAGGATTAACTTGTCACGGAAATAGTTTTCTCCTGTGCGAATGAAAACCTTGAAGGTTTGACCATTAAAAATCAATTTGTTATGCAGCAATATTCTGTGCGATCAGTGGGGTTCCACTCTTCAGATAGTTTTATGGAATAGGAAAAATGGAGTCCCCAGATCATATTGAAGGTTGCTTCAGAAATCTGTATTTTCCGCTGTATATCGAGCAAAACGTGAGTCTATTTAAGGCAAAATTTTAGCTATATATGTTGTCTGCTTTAGGTAGAAAATAAATTTGTAAAAATATTTAAATAATAAATATATTTTGTAGACGGCCCCAAATTATATTGAAGCTCGGAGCTTACTTTTTTACTGTGTGAAGAGATAAACAAAAGACAGAAAATCATGTAACATTTGTACGGGAAGCATTTAGGTGATTACTAGCAATTAACACTCGATTTTTATAGAGTGCAATTTTGCATGCAAATGTCGCTCTTTCAGGTTTTTTCGTGTCCATAACGTCGAAATTGAAGCGGACCACATTGATTTGAAGGCTGCCAAAATTAAAAGAATTGGATTCTTTGAGGTGTACAAGAAACTACGAAAAATACGAGTCACATGAATGTGATGGCCGATGAATAAGGATAAGGAGGGATAAGGGACGGAGTTATTCAATCCTTTTGGGATACGCCGCTCATTCTTTATACTTCTACGGTACATCATGAAGGCGGTTGAAGGTGTGCTTGGCCACACAATGACTTGCGGTGACCAGACGATGGAAAAGTCACTGTTTTATTCTTCCTAGATAAGTCCGGCACCAATCGCCTACCATAGAGGTAAAAGAGGTTGGGCTGGACATGAAATTTGAACCAGGAACCTGGAATCGAGTGCACCCGACATCCCAACCTCTTACAAAGCTCCCTCAGTTTCGAACATTATGTACTATATGGAATCTTATTCTTCTGGCTCCTATCTCAATAGCTGCTAGAAGAAGAGCTCAATTTCTGTAGTGAGGTTCAATTCTGCAGGGAGAGGACCGGTCTGGTTGACGAGGTCACTATCCCATTTCCATCAA
This sequence comes from Heligmosomoides polygyrus polygyrus, assembly GCA_947396885.1. Classification (NCBI taxonomy): domain Eukaryota; kingdom Metazoa; phylum Nematoda; class Chromadorea; order Rhabditida; family Heligmosomidae; genus Heligmosomoides; species Heligmosomoides polygyrus. The sequence goes on from OX377205.1 coordinate 13,010,489, forward strand.
TGAAAGTTCGACACGCCCTCAGAATCTGCTACAGAAGTTGACATCGTCTTCTCTGTGGGTTAGGGACTTTTTAGTTGCCATAAGTAACTAGATTCACTTCAGACGGCCAGGTCAAACTTATGGCTAGAATCACTTCTACTTCTACTTCTTGAGGCATTTCCGTTACAACCAGTACTAGTACTGCATTAGTTTTATCGAGAAGGATAAAGTACGGCATTACTCAACCATTTTTGGGATGCGCCACGCATTCTATTATAATTTTACGGTATGTTTGGAGGCGGTTTGAATGTGTATTTGGTCATACAATGAGTTGCGGTGGCCAGCCGATGAACAAGTCAGCGCTGCATCCTTCCCAGACAAGTCCCGTACCAATTCATCGACCCCGAGGGATGGAAGGCTTGGTTGACCTGGGCGGGAAATCCGAACCAGGAACATGGTATTCGGTACACGCGACAACCGGCACCTCTTCCGACTTCGCTTCACGCTCCCATCGAGAAGGATAACCGAACTAAAATGCCGTTTTTAGGTATTTTTATACATAGGACGGCTACTGCATCCCTACTGCAGGTAACGTACAGGCAAAGTACTCCAGTATTATTTGCGTATTTCGTTCTCAAATGAATAATCGGTTCTGATGCGCCTTCAGCAAAGTGCCACTAATCACAGTACGACCCATAGTTGACATCAAAACCGGATCTCATTATTTCGGACAGTCGTTAGGGCATAGTGCCGAGAATATAGCCCGGTATTTCGTACACTATTCGGCATAGGAACAGTAGTCGTGCGCTTATTATCCTGTACCTCCTTTGGGATATATCAATTTTTGTCGCGAACTCCATTACGAGTAGGAAATTGCATCGGAATACAAAATGCATCAGAATACTAACTTGTCAGGCGAAAAAGCTGCGTAGAGGTTCCTGATTACTTTATGTAGCTGATTCGCGTTTGGTTGGTGCTCTGATTGGTTGCGCCTGCCTGGTTCGCCCCGCCTCCTGATGTTGGGCAGATTGACGGCTTGTGCTCCATTTTTCTATCGCTTTGAATTTCTGCACCTCCTTGGAATGTGCGTCGGAAGAAATTTTTTTTAAACTAAAAAGTAACAGTTCTTCAGCTGCCGTTGTCTGTTCTCGAATATTCGCTCGAACATTCTTTGTCGTCTCGTTACCTCGCCTTTCGCTTCTGATTCACTGTACGTCTCACTCTGCCGAACAATCTCCACCCAATTTCAGTTCCAGAAGAGGGCATGATCATTGCGGCGGCCCTTGTGGCCTTGATTCCGCTCCTCTCCTATGCGGCCGCACAGGAGTCCACCACCGAGCTCTTCAAGGAAGAGGTCTTGCCGACTAAAGAGATGGCCGTGAACCTCCCGACGTTTCCTCCGACAACGACGGAGGAGCCGAAGGCATAGTGAGTCTTCCTGAAGCTTCAACGAAGTTGATCATCAGATGTCGAGAGTTGATGACTCTTTCAGCCCTGGCACATACCTTGTAGTGGCACCAGCTGTCGTTCGGCCAGGTCTTCCTTACGCGGTGTCGTTCAACATTCTGAAGAGTCCAGAGGAGGACCATATCGTTCGGGTACAGATTCGAACCGATCAGAACGACACTGTCGCCACACGAGTTGTCAAGAACGTCCGGCAAGGTTAGTCACCGAATTGTTAGATTTGGTTTGCAAGCAGGAGGCTGAGTACAGTACTACAATTGTCAATCTCATTCCCTGTTTGTTCAGGAATTCCACAAACGGTCACAATTGACTCGATTGCCGCCGACCTGACACCGAACATGAACTACAAGGTGAAAATCTACGAGTGTTAAATTTTATTCCGTTTTTATACTATTTGCTATTTATTTCATATATATGTATACGTATTATTACTTCATTATCTACGTAGGTCTTTGGGTTTGTATATTTATTTTGTTTATTATTTTTGTCTAGAGGACGTCTCCTATAATATGAGACAACAAACCAGACAAAGTAAGTCATGCAACCAACGAAGCAGACAGCATTGAAGAGACTTTAAAAAAACAAAGCAGAAACGTCGGAAACCTGTAGGTTCTAAATTTGTTTCCCTGAAGCAAGGTCTCGACTACGGGCTTTCCTTTTCACCCAAAGCTGTTCGTCTGTCCTTCTGTCCGAGAACTTTCAAAGGCGTCGTGCAACAAACGTTCGGATTCAGAAGACGTGTTCTCGATGTCGCGTAAAGGCGTCCTCATTCAGAATACGTGTCGTCGATGTCGTGTTACAATCGTGTGGCACTTCAGGACGGCAGATCCAGTAAAAGGGGACAGTTAGGGGCAGGCGGTTCAATAGGGGGAACGAGGCAAGGGACCAGCAAGTAGAGATCAACAAGAGAACCAGTGAATGGTATACAGTAACACATCCTATTTATATGTACTGAATACCTTATGTCATTACCATAACCATTCGGTAACTAACTGGTAATTTCAGTTTAAACTAACCTAATATTTTGGCGAAACCTTGAAATTAAACTTAATACGGCATAATTCGCAAATTTGGGTGTATTTGAATTATTAGCAAACGATGTTTAGGTGTACGTTCGAGGCGAGACGCTGAACTCGAACCTGTTATTCGAGGAGGAAAAATCGATACAATTCAATCAGAAGAGTCTGTCCATATTTGTACAGACGGACAAGGCCATCTACAAGCCGGGATCAGTCGGTGAGCCATTTTGATCAACATTTTCGGCGCTTAGCCGGAATGCTGCCCTGCGTGCGCAGAACCGTGATTTCGTACGGCGATTTCCTTCATGTCAATTTCGTTGAACTCATTTTTTTGTTGTTGATTCGACTGGAAATTTATCTTTTGAATTCAGTGATCTTCGTTCTAAATCGTGACAGATTTTTCATAGCATTTCTCCATTATTCATGGCTTAATGGCTAACTGAAACCCTAGTTAAGAGATGGCGCTCTTCCCCTTTCGGGAATTTTTTATGCTAAATTTTCAAGGTCGTCTCAGCTTTTCTACCAGCTTCAAGTAAAATTGTACACATCAAACCAAATTTCACATTTTTTGGCAAGCTTGACTAAGGCCAAACACAACATCTGCCAAATCAAAACGAGCGTCTTATCTTATAAACCCAGACGCTTTTTAAAATATTTAACAAATGTAGTGTTCAAATAGAATATGGTATGACTTACTTTGAAAGGTTACAATTCACTCGTTGCAAAAGTTGAACACCCTCTGGAATCTAGATTTTGTAAAAAAAAAATTCAGAAAAAATAATGGTCTAGAGCTTGTTTTAAAGAAACGCAGTAATTTTATAGCCTGTTGAAAGAAAAGACCGCGCCATGTGCGAGTCTAGCTCATCGTATTTTCATCTGATTGACAGTGTAAATAGTGCTTACTTAAAGAAAAAGAAGAAAAGAAAAGCTTGAAGATGTGTGCTTTCACAATTGTTTTTGTTGTACTGTTGGCAAATGTGTAACTCCACGTGAGTAGAACCGAAGAAAAATTGCAAGTGCCTGGCGCAACCTCTTCTCCTAGCATTGAAAACTTGCGGCTTCCTGCACTTCAAAATAAAATTAAAATGAAAACCATTGTTTTCCTTGAAACTGAAAAATTCATAAAATTCCGTGTTCAACTTTTAGTGCATGTGGTTTTATAAAACGTCAATGAAAAACATGCTGAATTTTTTTTTTGAACAAAAAATTTATTCTAACCGAATCTATCCCAGTGGGGTGAGGCACACTGCATTGTGTACCACCATCTCCACCTTTGAGTTTCTCAGTACAAGGGCGCCAGTTGCTGTCTCACGGCATGAAAGCTCTTCGAAAAATTCAGGAGAAGGGGCGTTGTCCCGTGATCGTACGCATCCACTATACTGGTTGCCCCTCCCGACTGGAATAAAGCCTTATCGCCTTCGTAGAAAGTGTCTGGTATTATCTGGAAGACGATAGTTTTCATCTGGGTGATGTCAGGTTGCTTTCCGAAGCGCAAGGTTTGCTTGAAGCAGCGTCCACTTTGATTTGAAAAGCAGCAGTTTGGTTCGAAATAGTTGCCTTGAAAATGGTATAAATCAACAAAGTTTTTCCTTCAACATTACAACGCCTACCCCGTCTTTAACTCTTAAAGAAATGTCAACTGTCTGCACTAGAAAAAACTGACAAAACGGTATTTATCGCCTGCTGACTCATTCACTCGGCCAGTAATCGTTTTTCCAGGTGAGTCAGTCACTCAAATTGACAGCAAAGTCCATGTAGGTGGATAATCGCCGGGGCTATTCAGCGAGCGTAACGAAACAGACAGGTGCAGGTCACCTGGGAAAATGGAAGCGAGAAAGAGCACGTGTTTCAGTGAAGTACCGAGTGATCGTCGTCTCACCGTCGTTGACACCGTACAAGGACACAGTCACGGTGAAGATCTACGATCCGAACCAGAACGTGATCAGCCAGTACATCGACAAGGCGCTCACAAAGGGTAAGCAGCTTTTTTCGGATAGAGGCAGCGGCCACGGACTTGTGAATCAGGCCTGTTCTGACTCATCCTATCTGACCAACAGTGCCTTCAACTCCTTTCTCGTCATTGAATTGACGTCGGGCTCTAATTTGTTACTGTACAGGTGGTCCATGCAAAAAAGAATGGAACACTAAAAATCAAGCAGTACACAGAGAACGTAATAAGCAGAAGGATAGGAGCAATTTAATCGATTAAGAAAACTACTAAGCAGCTTCCTACAGACACCTGTCAATTAGACATTGAATCCGGCGCAATTTCGTATAATTCGGATCCGTCATTTTTTAACCCCGGTTAAATGGATTATGCTAACAATGGGAATTTTGAAAAGTCTAAATCTATGGCGATTCAAATAGGGGTGATTTTTTTGAATACTTTAGAAATTGATTTTGATCGGAAATCTGATGTCCTACCAGATTCGGATATCCGATGTGAGATCCAAAGATAAATCAGTCATTTGGATCATAAGAAAACCCTTCTTGTTAAAGCTACTTTTAACTGAATTTTTCCGAAATGTGGGGCTTTTCAAAGATGCCATTGTTCACATAATCCTATCCGCCTATTGAATCTGTTGCTTCCGTATTCTTTCCATGTGGGCCACATAGACGACTAGTAGCCACCCTTTTAGCAAGCGAAACGCGCCCTTTAGAAGATATAGGACTCGAAGATGGGGCTCCACGCCAAGCCTACCCAACCCCTTAGACCTGTGTGGGAGTCCAGGGATCGTGTTAGAGATCTCGGAGATGTGGACATCTTCGTGCTTGTCGGTAATGTGGCCTACTTGGGCACAGGAGGCGTACCATACCAATTAGGCCAAATCAAATGGGCGCGCCATCTAGGGGAGGTGTGAGCGGTCTGTGCCCTGGTCGGCTGACTAGTGTTCGAAAGGTTCCCTGATTGGTTGTGGTCGTCTGTCGCGTTCCCGTGTAGGCCACATTAGCGACTTAGTACCACGTGGTGGTGTATGGTTCAGTTTCGGAGTAGATGTCCAAACAAATTTCACGGCTCCATTAATCGTGTCTGAGGATCAATAATCTGGTACTTCTATATCTCATAGTCAAAACAGTCTCGTATAGCGCTTACACTATCCCCATTATCCTCCTACAAGCCTAAGGAGTCACGCCTCTTCATTGAGTAACCTTAATATCCTTCAGGAGTGTTCTCCTCGGAGCTCGAGCTGGCCTCGGAACCACCGCTGGGCGAATGGCAGATCGAAGTCGAAACGGCGAACAAGCTGAAGTACACGAAAACGTTTTCTGTGGAGAAGGTACACCTCTAAAAAGGGGTCACGTTTGCTTGAAACTTCTTTCTGAAAGCTGACATTTCAGTATGTCCTGCCAAAGTTCGAGGTGAACATCAAGACGCCGTCGTTCATTACCGTCGATGACGACCTCTCCCTGCTCGTCGATGCCAAGTAAGTTGGAGTTTCTGCTTTATTAACAGCTCTAGTTCTTTTTCGGAGCAGTATTCCTTAAACTCTAACGATTATAGGTATACTTATGGAAAGGGAGTTGCCGGTAAGGCCAAGGTCACCCTCGAGCTGCCGTGGCACCGGTGGCATCCAATACCGAGACCGATCATTGTCAATGACGATGGTACCACATCACAGGTCAGAACTAAGTGACAACTGATGTAGTACTAGTCGTTAATGTGGCCTACATGGCGAGGCAAGGATATGCCAGCCAATCACTACCAGTCCAATCAAAGCACCAACTTCAGTGTTCTGGAACCCACTCCTTCCCTCCACATGTAGGCCACATCAGCTACCAGTAGCAACAACAGCTTAAGAAGACATCATAATAGTCTGAAATCATCATGCCAAGATTCACTGAAAGCCGAACATGGACTGTAGCAACAACTTTGTAAGCTATTATTAGGTTCCGATGCATGTCGCTTAGGAGCACAGCAGGTGTGAAGGAACGTGCAACGGGGGTGCGGGAACGCGCCGTGTTCTGTGGCGTAATTGCAGCAGCCTACCATCGTGCAGTGGTCCTGCGATGCGAATCCCGCAGATTGCGATTACGGTCCGTGTTCCGGCCTTCCGGCACCTCTGCTGTGCTCTTAAATGACAAGTACCAAGGTTTCTTTGGGATTACGCCATGCATCATACTCTCTCGCCATAAACGCACAGACGTGATTGAATGGGTAATTAACCGTCTGCGAATCGCTCCTAGGCTTGTACATACTATTGAAGACAAAAAGGACTATCCCCTTTTGTGCTCATTGGATCTAGTCGTTAATGTGGCCTACATCGGAGCAAAAGCGTCAGGGCATCACACCGTACTTGCGGTAAGAGGAAAACTATTGATCTGCTGAATTAAGCAGGCTTCCCCTTTTGAGGTAGGCTGCCTGTGGACTAGTAGGGAAAGAAACGGCTACCCCTTTTTCAGGGTTTGGATACGTACCGGTACTTGACTATTTCTTCTCTTAGTGGCTCGATCCAGGCTTGAAAAGAGCTACAAAAAGGCCGCCAGTTCACCACATAGACCGAAGAGTAAATGAAGGTCGAAGTTTCGTAGGTGCAGAGAGCGTGGGGCAAGATTCAAGGGTTTGGTTCGTCTTCCGTTCTTCAAATGTGGCCTAATTTTTAACCAATTCTTTTTGGAGACCTCGTATTCTGATGATGGTAGTGTTTTCAGGTCGAAGAAGAGTCTCAGATTGAACGCACTGTGAAACTGAACAACATGGGCGAAGCGACTGTTGTCTTCACAAATGAGGAGATGAAGAAGCACAAGCTGGTACAGGTAGGCAGTTTGGCTTTCAGTCGTTTTTTTTTGTTGGAAGATATCAATATCGATCTTATTTTAAAAAAATTGTACGCTACTATTTATGTTCGCTCAAATGCGAGTTGCTTCATAACAGCTTCAAATGCTTCGCTGTTATGAAGCAACTCGCATTTACCTTTTAATGCTGCTGTAGGATACGATTTCATTCTTTTCTGTATGAAGAAATTTTTTCTTCATATCTTCCTATCCCTTTCTATCTTCAAGAGTGTTTACTGTCTCTTAATGCCGATTGAAGAGTGAACTATTATTTCTCCTTTTAATTTTTAAAAAATATTTCTTCTATTATTTCTTCGTTGCATTCTCGAGCGTGCATTGAGAGCTTCCAATATCCTGTGATCGTTTATTTCACTTCAGGATTACGGTGGTGGAAGCATTCGAATTATCGCCACAGTTACCGAAGATCTGACTGACATTCAAAGGAACGGCACCCAGCATGTGAGTCAAGTGATTATGATCTAAATTTTTAGCCGAATTTTCCTTCGAATTGAAAATGATATAGTAACGGAATCAATCCAATTTTCCAAAAATCTTAAAACTTCAGGTCAGTCAGGCTGTGTAACTTAATAACAATAGAGGTGATTAACGATTAGACTTCGAGAAGTCTGTGATTTCTCTTGTTTATTAGAATACTTTGAATTGTTCCAGTGACGGTTTCTGAAGTTTTTAGTGCTTTTTTGAAATGAGAGGCCCAAACCATGTACCACACATTTTGCAAGCACCTACTTGATTGAACTTACATGTACAAAACACTGGAATGTGATGTTGGTTACTCAGTTGATGAGCCAAAGAATGCCGTTCTTCTCCGTTAAAATGATATTGCTGCTGTGTTGTCTTTTTTTACTTCATTTTCTAAACGCATGCTGTGTTGCGGTGTTTTTCTATTCAATTTGTAGAGTGCGTCTTCTTCGACACATACATAAATAAATAGATAAAATATTATTTTTTAACTCTTCATTTGGTACACTGGCTCAGCTGACATGTATAGAAAATGTGGACGTTTTGCCTCTCTTTTCCATTAAATCTAGACGCTTTTACGAATCAAACTTTACGATTTCGGAACCAGTCTAGTGACTGTAATCCAGTGGTCGTTTTGGAGCTGAATTGGTGGTTTCCGAGAAAGTCAAAAAATGGGATCCATCCTAATGTGAAGGGAGATTGCATGGAGCAGACCGAATACACAGACAGAGAGTTCTAGCCATTAATTATTGGCATTTCAAATAGAATTTTTATTTATTTATTTATTTATTTATTTATTTATTGAAAGAGGCACACGTGAAAACCGAAAAAGTGGATGAAAGACGAGAGTGTAAAACAAGCAAAATTACTTACACTTATAAAAACCATGTGAAGCTACCTTTAAAGAGCAAACGTACATACATAGCAATAGAATTCATTCAGAGAAAACTACAAGCAGCATAGTATCTATTGGAGATTAGATCCGACGCCGATTCGGATAATTCGAATCCGCCTTTTTTTCAAACGCTGGTCAAAACAATAGTGACTAAGGAGGTTTTTGAAATGGTCGGATCTTAGGGCGATTTAAATAGGGGCGATTTTCGCCAGATAGGATTTTCAGGAAGTTCAGATAACTGATTTTGATCAGAAATCTGGTGCTCTATCCGATTCGGTTACTATGAAATCCTAAGATGAATCAGTTATTTGGATCATCCGAAAATCCTTCTTGTTCTTTCAAGAAGCTGCTCTCTTAAAAACAAAAGAATCATCTCAAGCACCAGGGCTTTCAAAAAACCCGTTATTCTCAACTTTCTGAGTGGGTGTCGGATCTGAATAGTACCTATCAAAGTGAAGAAGACACTTTGCTAGCAATGAAATTTTGAATAGCTTGAACAGACAGTTCTAAGATATCCTCGTTTTCGAAAAGCAAGTTATTGAGCTCTTGTAGGATTCTAGTTTTCAATTACTAAAACCACTAAATAAGGGATTAGAAGAACTTTTGAATTTTAAAAAATTGAAAAGAGATTGGGCCTAACCTGAAAGATTTACAGCAGGATATAAAGTCTGAGCCTTCCATTCCTAGCCGTTGTTAGTGGCCCACCAAAGAAAGTTAGTGGATTGTTGTATTTAACTCTTTCTGTCACGAAACAATGTTCCTCCATAAATTAGCTCGAAGCGGTATCACATAGGTAGCTCTGTTACTGGATGCCGTTCTTAGTGGCCCAAAGTTACTGGATGCTCAAAGTTGCCGGAATTACTGGCATTTCCTGTGTTTACAAACGAATTTTCAAATTTTTATCCGATTCCATGTTCAGTGACTTAGCGGTATCACATAGGTAGCTCTGAAACTTTTCGCTATAATTTGTTTCTTTTGTTTTCCTCCCGTTTGGTTCAGATATACTAAAAGCAAAAATCAAGTAATCACACCAGATTAACAAATAAAATAATATAATATAAATATATAATAACATAATATGATTCATTCAGATATCTACCTATCGCTATGATGTGAAGTTAGACGTGGAGAAGCAAGGCGACACCTTCAAGCCCGGTCTTACCTACAACGTTGTCGTTGCACTGAAACAGATGGACGACACACCTGTGAAGGCCAGCGTCCCACGACGAGTACAGGTGCGGTTATCATTACTTTCTGTAAGTCAATAATAACAAGGAATAAAGAATAAGGCGGCGTTACTCAATCCCCTTGCGGGATGAGACGCATTCTACTTCTACGGGATATCGTTGAGGCAATCTGAATGCGTATTTAGACAATACAGTGACTTTCGGTGGCCTGCCGATGAAGAATTTTGCCCTTCATCCTTCCCAGACAAGCCTGGTACAATTGGTCCACTACGGAGAACGGAAGGCTTAGTTGGCCTGAGAGGGAAATCCGAACCAAAAACCTGGATCGGATGCACGCGACGTCTCCTCCGACTGAGCCGCCACGGGCCCAGGAAGCGACTTCTTCATCACCTGATAGCTAATGAAGGTGTATCGTAGGAGTGGAAAAGGGTACTAGTAGCGCAGCTTTCAGCCAGAGGGAGAATGTAACCTTCAGTGCTGTCTGAATCTTTCATGTGTATTCTCCACCTTCTCAGTGGTCTAATCGAATTGTACGTACCTTTTTCTGGAGCATGGTAACAGTCCGGATGGTCTATTAGGATGACCTGAGCTTCAAGCCTCTTCGCCGTCTTCAGAAGCTATCAAAGTAGCTCTAGGAACCGTAGCCTCGGCTTCTGATAACGTCGATAATGTGGAACGCTTCCGTCAGTTCTTAGGACCTTGTGATGTCAAGTGGTCTAAGTAAGGCTAAACCTTCGGTTATTATGGAAACACCATCTTTTCAATAGATTTCTCCAGCTCGGAAATAAAGGAACATTATTTATAATATTTGGGCCCGTGTAGCGCAGTCGGAGAAGGTGCAGACTGTCGCATGCACCCGAAACCAGGTTGCTGGTTCGGATTTTCCGCCCAGGCCAACTAAGCTTTCCATCCCTCGGGGGTCGGCGAACTGGTACCAGACTTGTCTGGGAAGGGGAAAGAGGTGACTTACTCATTGGCTGACCACCGCCAGTCATTGTATGGCCAAATACGCATTCAATTCACCTCCAGGACATCTCGTTTCATTATTATATTGACGGCATTATTTGTAAAGCTCTGTGAAGAGAAATATCGGACCCAGTTCAGCTGGAAATTCTTTTTTGACCAAAGACAGCTCACAATGTAGACGTCTGAATGCATTTTTCCTCAGGTGACGACGTTCTACAACTACCCATTCAACCCGGATTCACCTACCCAGCATGAAGACAAGGAGGTGAAGATTGTGGATCTCGACGCGCATGGAACGACAGTACTTGCTCTGCAGCCTCCTCTGAACTGCACCAGCGCTAGAATTGAGGTAATTCTTGGTTTTTCTTAGTTTTTCAGATACAAGTCGGTAATGTGGCCTACCTGAGGGGGCGAGAACTCGCCTGCCAATCGAAGGTAGGATACCGACTGGTGCGTCCCCCTTCCCATGAAGGGCACCTTGACGACTAGTATCGTTTTTCAGAACGTTATAACTTGCGTATCTGTTTCGCGGGAGGCACTCACTTTGCCCTTCTTCTTACACGACAGAATTCAGAGGAATTCAGAGCTAGACGAGAGGACTAAAAGGCTGGCTTATTTAGCAACCGGTTATGGGGCTAATTAGTGTTTCCCGTGATGTCCTGCAGATGTAAAAAGCATGGCGCACTCCACGAAGGAGTGGCTATTGCGACTGTTTACCTACCCCGCCTTCCTCATGCTGTTCCCTTACCGTAACCTAAAACCTTCCCAACTTGCAGGCCCACTACGACCGAAGTGGCAAGGACAACTTCACCAACGCGGTCATCTACAGCAGTCTCTACGTGGAAGCCGGCAAATCGCCATCGAACTCGTTCCTTCAGCTGATTGCCGACAACGAAGGTGCTGTGGACGTCGGCAAGACGCTCTCGTTCTCGGTGAAGGCCACCGAACAGATTCCAGTCCTTACTTATCAGGTATGTGTACTATGCAGTCCTTTAGAACAATGTTACCAGAAGGAGAAATTCTGGTTTAAGGTCATGTCCCGCGGAGCTGTCGTGCTATCGAAGGAAATTCCAGTGAACTCCGACCATACCACGATTTCCTTCACCGCCACGAACGACGTAAGTGGACATTAGCGGGCATAATTTCTACAATTCTGTCATGCTTCAATTTTCAGATGGCACCAAAGTCAAGGCTTATCGTCTACGCTATTCGGTCAGGTAATCAGGAGATTCTGGTGGACGCTACTGACTTTAAAGTCGACGGGCTCTTCAGAAACAATGTGAGTCGTCAACGAGGATTTGCTCAAAATTTTGGTTCACAACCTGATGTTTTCCTCTATTAATGAACTGCCATGTACGAGACTTCGAGAGCCTTGTTTAGTGAACACTGGAGAATGAATTGCGAAACCACCCTTTAGAATGCGGCCTGGTAGGATAGGTTTGCGCCGTTACGGTGAACTTCAAAAGAAGGTGGAAGCCTGAGGGCAGGCTCCCACCTTCTTTTGCAGTTCACTATAACGATAACCAGTGCAAGTAGAATGTTAGGCGCATCCCACAGGGAGATTGAGACAGAGACTCCTATAATCTCATCCCTTATTCTCGGTTTCCAGGTCACACTTTCCATCGACAGGACGTCTGTGGAGCCGGGAGAGTCGGTATCGTTCAAGGTTACAGCCGATCCAGAGTCATACGTTGGCATGCTCGTTCTCGATCAGTCAGTACTTCTGCAAAAGTCCGGCAACGACATCACTCCACAACTGGTAGGTGCTGAACCGATTGGATTGATAAATATGCAAATATTGCTAAGACTCTCCTGAAGTTTTTCTTTAAGCCTCAAGTGACTGGCACTGAGGATGCAAGCTGTTATAGCGCTGCTTCGTTGCAATCAAAACTCCGGCTCCAGGCGTCGAACCCCGCACCTCCCTCTGACCGGGCGGGAATGCTCTACGCCATTACACCACCGACGTGGTTTGATAATTCACCCGGTCCCACAAGGTGTGGATGTTGCATTCAAACACCGCCGGTGTTGTAATGGCGTAGAGCATTCCCCGCTCGGTCAGCAGAAGGTACGGGTTCGAGTGCCGCCGGGCACTAGAGTTTCGATCGCAACGAAACATCGTTATAACAGTCTCCTGACCATGAGTAGGTATCTTACTATTAGCGATGGAATCGACCACTTTTTCAAGTTTGACAAAGTGTGGGCTTAGGGGGACTCTTGTATTTTCTTGTTGAATTGTCGCAACGCTTCATCTTACAGGGGGAGGGATTAGTGAGCTCGGTCTGGAGATTCTGAAAAGATCCATATGGTATTGTAGGGCCTCGGACGAGGATCACAGAATTGTGTTTCGTTTTTGCTAACTGTCCTTCCGTGGTCCAAAAATGGTACAAAACGGCACCACTTCAGCGCGAGCTCATGAGGCAAAAGAGGTGACGCCTGGAATGGCCTCGTCGTGCTCAGAAATTGACCTACAAAAGGTCTAGAGCTTCAACTATAATTATATCAATGCAGCCTGACAACTTCGTGGGTTTCTTCTAAGAAACTGCAGGGTACATTCGAGTGATTCATTCGCAACGACTGCATCGGCGACTGGATGGTCGAGTGGATGGTGATGTGGGCTTGCGGGAGGGGTGTCGACGATTCGATTACCGGGGTGCGGTTACGAGTTGCTAGGTGGTCCCTTTGTATTTTTGCAGATGAGAAGAGTGCATTTTGGCTTACTGAATCTCCCTTGTTAGGACGCGTGCTGGCTGCGCTTCGCAGCTGACCGGGGTTTCGGTCGGTTTCCAGAGGTGGATCGGTCGTTCTTTTGAGAGCTTTATTGAAGAGCTGTTACCGTATGGGACAGATTGTTGACGGCTTACGGTAGGGCAAGAGATTCATAAATACTTGCCGAAAGGGGTAAGATTGAGGGAGCCATGCGCAAGAGGGTACATGTCACGAAGGTGCACCGACCGGCGGTGGGTGCTGTAACTTTCAGCAGCACAGGCAGGGCACATGATAGGCTGCACGATTACGGTAGGAGCAACGACGCGTTCCCACACCCCTGCGGTGGGTGTTCGCGAGGTGTATCGATAAACGCTTACGAAACATGAGAACAGTGACGTCACATAGATATGGCAGAACTGTACCAAACGAATCCGTTACAGAATATTGCACAACTGCCCACCTTTTTCTACAATTTGAGACTTAACTGGTATTTTTCGTATAGGTCGAGTCTGACATCGAAGAATACGACACAACTGGATACCAAGGAGGCGGTGGATTCCGTCCATGGGAGGGAGCAATCGAGAAAAGGAGAAGAAAGGTGAGCTGACTTGAAGAGGTGGAGTTTCCAAAGGTTGACTTTAAATGCTTTCCGCAGCCAGCTATTATTTATTTAATTTTTCATAGAACAAGTCAGTGGCTATTACAAAAATTATAGAAGTTATATGTGTACTGGCTCTTTGTTCTCGGGCTGGGTCGTGCCTTTTTTTTATTCGCTCCATAACTGGTCTGAGCTTTATCCTTTACATAGCCAGGAATATATTAGGTTGGCAACTAATTTCGTGGACTCTCAAGAATCTTCATCAAAAGTCTTTATTAACAAATAACAAATGACAATCTTTAATTAAAATACGATCCCTCAGAACGCAGAAGTGCTTCCCATATATCAGGTAGCTGGTCAATCCCACTGCCAAAGAATTATTGTGCTTTTAAGGCCAAGAATCTTTGGAGGTGCATTGGCCCGGTCTACATTACTAAATCGTTTTCCAACCCAGAAGTACCGCACCGAACTAAAAATGTGGTAGCCACTTGGCGCAAGGTATGGGCTGTAAGGTGGGTGAGTTTGACGCTCACAGTCAAGGTCTTCTATTTTTTTGAGGCGTACGGTTCGCTACGATCCCTCCGTTTGGTGGTGTCAAGAAGGTATTAACTTCTGGGAGCTCGTCAAGAACGGATCCAGCACTAATGCTGTAATGTACTCTTCTCATCCTGGCCGCGCGCAGGCCGAACTCCGCTAGAATCGGTTCAGACAGATTTTCAGGAGCGGAATTATCTATCAGCAAGATAACGCCAGATCACACGTCACGAATCGGAACTTCAAAAAATCGAAGACCTTAACTGGGAGCGGCTAACTCACCCACCTTACAGCACAGGGTGTGCGCCAAATGACTAGCACCTTCATAGCTCGCTGCAGCACTTCTTGGTTGGAGGACGATTTATTAATGTGGACCATGTCAAAATGCACCTTCAAAGATTCTTGGCTTCAAAAGCACAAGAATTCCACAGCTGTGGGATGGGCCAGGTAGCTGATAAATGGGAAGCAGTCCCGCGTTCCAATAGATCTTACTTGAGTTGAAAACTGTTATTTGTTATTTGTTTATGAACGCTTTTGTTGAAGACGCTTGAGGGTTCACGAAATTAGTTGCCAACCTAATATATAGGCACGAAAAAGCTAGACAAATGATTTAGTGCCAGGATGCACTATTGTAGCTGGCACAGCGAAGGAAGAACATGAGATGGGACAGAGGGTGGAGGATAACCGCCCGCTGTGGTCAGAGGAGAAGAGTCGAATCCATGTCCTCTGTCTCTCTTACAGGCAGTTGCCTAGAATTTAGAGCATTTGGTTTGCAATGTCTATTATCGCGTGAAAATTGTGTAAATATTTTTTTACGAATGTTTCTTTTTCAGCGATCAATCTGGAATCCCTGGTGGGGAGTTGGTGGAAAGGATGCCGCTAGCATTTTTGAGGTTAGTTCCGTTTTGTTATGTCCGTTGATCTTAACATATTCTAACTTTGTGTTCAGTCGCCTGGTTCCATAAAACCACCTGTGTTTTTTTTCGTTTCAAGTTCCTTAATTGTTGAATGAGCCTACTTGACTGAGTTTTATGAAAGTTCCTGTAGGTGTCTTTTGAGTTGTTTTGAGAATAGATGAAGCGGGTTTGATCATTTAGTCGATCTTTTACACTAGCGCGGCCACTGTCTTCAAAGACAGGAACGTATTATTGCCACAGTTTTCTCATCCACGTACATCACTTTAATGTCTTGTGTGCTGTACGAGTTGCTGTCTTTATACGGCGGTTGCTTCCCGTAGTCGGAATGGCTAAGGAATTGTGCACGGTGGGGGTTACCCTTACCTTTTGTGGAGTTTGTAGTACTCACAGATTTATTGGCTTCAGTAGAACGGAGTCGGAAGTCGGATGGGACTGATGGAATTAGCCGAGCAGACGAAAGACGAAAGAAAAATAACAACACTGAGAATGAGGGTATTTATAGCAACACGAAATAGGGCGGGGCTAAATGTCGCTCCAAAATCACGAGTGTACGCTCCATCGGAGTGACTATACGACCTTAGACATTGCTAGACTGTGAAGAATATTGATCGCAAAAGGTAGTACACGTCATGCGAGGGGAAGAGACCTAGGAACGATATCGACTTGCATGGATTGATCCATTTACGTTTGCAGTCTTTATCTGATTTTTTTCTCCTTCAGAACGCAGGATTGATCGTCTTGACGGACGCGTACTTATACCGACAACCAGATCCGCCAAGTGCGTTGCTATTACGGTATCATCACCTGATCCTTCAGAATTCTCTGCCGAGAATTCCGGTGGGTCAGACGGCAACTGCTGAACGCTGAGTCTATCCGAAACCCGTATGACACCAACTTGATGTCTCTAGGCCGTGTCCACATTGGGAAGAAATCCACTAATTTTTAGGGTGATCAGGAATTCCTTAAGGATGCAAAACCCTAGGGCTCGTCAATAAGGCATGTATGATCTCTATGAAGTTTTCGAGGATTTTTCAAAAGACAAACCAATGGGGCGAATGCAGTATCCTTTTTCGCGACTTAAAGGGCCGATTTGATTGGACCTACAGTATCCCTTTTACAGTATTTGGCAGTTGATCAACAAAACAACATGGCGGCGTTTTCCGGATGAGACTTCCTTTACCGGTTTCGTCTATGGTGGCTTATTGTATAACTCCTAGGGTAAACTCAGCGTTCAACGGTTGTTTGCATGTGATTTGATGGTTTCTGACTAACACTCGATGCTACCTAACATTCACAATGTCTCTAACGTCAGTACCGCTCTGTGTTCAATACATTGTGCTATCATGCTGCTTTGCCTGGCTTGTGCACCTAACACATCTTCAGTTTGGTCGCTCACCTACACTCACATCAGACGTTCCTTTCCGTCAAGTTGTTATCCTTTAAACCTTTTGTAAGGCACTATACAAGACTCCCGTCATGGTTACGTCGAAACTTTTTAGCGAACTGTCTGAGCCGTTAGAAAGAGTAGAATTTCATTCTTGACAGCAGTTCCTTATTCTGAGAAGGACTTCACTGCATGGTAGTCTTCCGTAAGGCTTCATCGGACGCTTTCGCTCGCTGCCGATTCCGCGTCACCACCACAGTATAAACGGACATGCGAACAGCCTGCTGTTCCCCCTTCGCTCTATGCGCTCGGCTAAGATGCTCTCCACTGGCTACGCCGTCCACCACTATGTGCCATGTCCTTCCCCATCCTGCGCTTCAGCCACCACGTTCCTCTCTTCTTCCTCTATCACACGCCGTCCACTGCTGCGTTTCCGCCACGTTCAGAGTTTGAGCCGATGTGTCAACTGAACCTTCACAGTGTTTCTCCAAATGGCCCAAATGTCGAAGTCGTCCGTCGCCATTGATCATCTCGCCGAGATCACTCGACAAGTCGACACAGTCACTGTACGATCCATTTTTCCGGAGACGTGGGTCTGGAGCAGCGTCGATGTCGAGTTCGTTACATCGGTTTATTTCTTTGTAGTGAGAACAGTTCTGCGCGAGTAGGTCTGGTTGTAGTAGCTTTGCCATGTCCTTCAGGCTAAGGTTCCCATTTAACTTCTCAGATGTTCTTACTTCGCCGCGGACGGAGATGTTGGGAGAGGAATGGCCAGATGTAGGGTTCTGGCACGATTCGGGCCCGTCCGCGGACACTCCCGCAGGGATATACCTTAGGCCTTATTTAGGCCAAGGAAGGCACACAATTATTGCTGGAAGCAAGGGTTTTTTGTCGAGTCTTCATTATTCTAATGCATGGCAATCGCGTAGAATTACGACAGCAAATTCTCCTTACATTTGCACAGTCTAAGGGAAAATTGCATTGCAAAGGAATAGATAAAAATAGTTGAAAAATAAAAAATAAAATAAATATCGTTTATTCTAGCCATAAGAAGGCTACCTTAATCACACAAAAGACTTGACGAACTTGGGCTTAGTTACAAAGCAGCGAAATCGTAGTCCTTAGCGAGTATGCTTAGCTAAGGAAAAGGCAAGAAAGATGAGAAATTGTGAGAAGTAGGAGACCAGACCATTCCACAGAAAAGCATGGATAACGTCGAGACGACCATCTGAAAAGGCGTCGAAGACTAACTATCGGACTTGTCGGTGGCCCTGTGACTCTAGGCCCGAATTCGTCAACGGCTTACCGGTCGGGAGCGATGGAACTAACGGTCAAACCACTACGTTCCGCGATTCTCAACGTGATATGCGGTGAAAACCGTTGTAACGTTATCCGGCTGGGGCCAGATTCATCAACTGCTTACCGGTCGGTAACGATGGAGCGGTTGTCATGTCTGCATCTCTCCATCTCTGCACCTCCGTATCACATACTACGTAGGCCGGTATGGTGAATCCGTGGTAAGATGATACCTGCGGTATCGCTGATGAGTCTGGCCCCTGGATAGTCAGGGAAACAACGCGGCGAAGTATCGATAACGCTCCACTGATAATTTCTGACCCAGAGTAGTCGGACGCATCCACATGAGCATTTTGCCTCTTTGTGGTGGCTCCTCTCTCCCGTCGAATTGCTACCCGAAACCTGAGGGATGAGGAATCTTTTTGTATTTTCTTACTATATAAAATTTACTTATAATCTATACAGAGTTGCGGGTTCTTAGCACTTCACTTACTAAATAGTTGTATTTTGAAATTTTTATCTTTGAACTATATTTTTCAGCGAAACGTTACGGAGTTTTCTTCTTGTTCGGAGTCTGCAAAAATAAGTGCCGTCTGAGAAATACATCTGAAGACTGTTTTTTGCATGAAAATAAACTCTCCAAGGAAAGTGGTAGAAGCCATATGAACAAAATTTTGGCGCTATTGTATCTTCGGGACTCAAAGGTCGAGGGGAGGTCGAAAAAAATTTTCGCCCAAACTTCGCGTAGGGGGTTATTTGGGGTTCTGATCACGAATCTGACATCAGTTTTTCGTTTTACGCTGGAGTACGGCAGGTTACGGTACGTACGGGTGAAACGTTATGGTCACCGATTTAGCCCAACTACAGCGGAATACGAAAAACTGATGTCAGATTCGTGATCAGCACCCCAAATAACCTTCCTAGGCGAAGTTCGGACGAAATCGGTGATTATGACATCGGCAGCCTTAGTTATCCGTACCTACCGTAACCTACCGTAATCGGCCGAAATTTCAAAACCGGATGTCAGATTCGTGATAAGCACCCCCAAGTAACCTCCCTAATCCAAGTTTAGTCAAAAAATTTTTTCAACCTTTCCTCGACTCTGGAGTCCCCCTAAAGTACAATAGTGCCAAAATTTATTTTTCGTAAGTGGATACATGCTTTTGAAACACCCAAACATCCTATTTTTTCAAAGACGATTAGGAACGAACCAGACCAGGCGCTGAGTCAATACTTTCCCTCATTTCCGTGTAGAAAATAGGGTTAAAAAGTGTCCGCAACTGTTTATGAAGTTGAGTGGGCTTTTTGCTTGAAACACTACATCTGGATGCAACTGTAATCGTCAAAGATCTTTATGTCCTCTGTTGCTGCTGCTCGTGATTCTCGAAAGTTGTCGGTTTGTTGTGGTTGAAGGCGAAAGCGAAGTCCCGCATAACTCTTGGTTTCGGTTGTCCTTCACCACGACGATATAACGTCACCACCGCACTGGGCGCTGCACATCTTCAGTACCGGGCATAACGCTGGCTGGTCGCAGTGGAGCATGTTTCTGAAGAGGCCACCGGTTGTGCCAAGTGTCAGACGTCGGGCACATTGTTCGGAGAGAGAGTATGGCACGAAGACACGAAGCACGCAGCGTTATGTGTTATGTTGTCCACGTCGTCAGCGTCGAATCCACACACGTCGTCGTCAGTCCTCCTACAAGAAACCAATATTGCAGCGCGGGTGTTTTTCACGCCGGTCATGGCTCCGGCTCCAGCTGCATTCGCCGCCGGTGGGGCAGTCGCGCCACCACCACAGCCGACGATTCGACGTAATTTTCCTGAGACGTGGTTGTGGCTTGATCACTTTAGCAAGTAAGGTTGTTTTGTCTTGCGGGATGTAATGGCTTTCCTGCGTCGGAGGCTCCGTTTTCTGGATGGCTTGAACGAGATGGGGATAATTGGGACGATGTTGCTCAGGGAAAGCCCTGTAGGTACGCAAGTAGTCGCACTTCCTTCCCGTACGCAATGCTGGCACTTTTCCACCGCATTGCCTCCGATCTCGGACACCGGGTAACACAAACTCCATATATAAGCTACAGAAGGTGCTTTGAGAGCCGATCATCCTGACGCTGGTGCTTCGGCGTACTGCCGTGCCCAGGCCGTCGGGTATCTCCATGTGTAAGCTCTGAAGATGTAGGGTCCATAAGCCGCTCCTACAGTAATTGATTAAGGTTAAGGCCTCTCGCGTGTTTATGTAGAGGATGTAATGTAAAGTTCGCACGATATTTCTGTAAAATATTTTATGTCTTGTTGTCATCTCCGCTATGGAATCACCTCCCATTCTTCAGGCTAATAACCTAGGCCCAGATTAATCAAGCAATGGGTATAGGTAGAGATACCGTAAGGGAATCATACCCACTACCACAATCGGTAGTGGCTACGAATCGTATTCATGAAAGGAATCAAGGGTAAGGTACAACAAGGTCTTTCGCGAAAACAGATGATCTCACTGGAGCGCCGTTTTGTCAATGTGGGGCGAATGAGTCGTGGGTATACGGATGTACCCACAATGATCGCGGGTTTTCTCTACTCACTGATATACCCACGATTTGGCGGGTAAAGTTTAACATGAATCGTGGGTATGTCCACATCGTGGATATGTCTACCCCTTATACCCAGCATACCCATGGGTATGCGCGTTGATGAATCCGGACCCTGAACCGCTAGGTTATTGCAGCCCGCCAGGTAACGGAGCTGCAATAACCGTGAAATCGACATATAGGTACAAATTCATTTTCTTCATGCCTCAAATGGCTAGTAGCGATATTGTAAGCTCTCATAGCGATGTGTTGTTGCGATCAGAACTCTAGCGCCAGGCGGGACTCGAACCCGCGCCGCCTGCTGACCCGGTGGGGATGCTCTACGCCATTACACCACCGGCACTGTTTGATCGAGCGCAACATCGCACCTCGTAGGACCTATCATTCTGATATACGCATGAGTACTGATAGGTCCCATGAGGTGTGGATGTTGCGTTCGATTAAACGGCACCGGTGGCGCAATGGCGTGGAGCACTCCCGCCCGTTCAAGAGGCGGAGCGGGTTCGAGTCCGCCTGGTGCTATAGTTTTGATCGCAACAAAACATCGTTGAGAGCTTACGACATACGGGGTGTATGAAGAGTGAGACACTGAAGGTTGTCAAATTGGATGCGCAAACAAACGCCTTTTCGGCCGCTTTTGACAGCGCTCTTCAAATTGCGTGCTTTGAAGAATAAATCTGATATTTGAGATCAGCATCGAACCACCGAACGTTCCGATGAAGAGAAAAACGCCCAGTAGATGTTTGAAATTTTGATTTGATGACCCACATTCAGAGTGCGACCTTTGGTCGACGCTGATGCCAAATAAAGATAAAGGACGGCGTTACTCAATTCCTTTTGGGATGCGTCACGCATTTTATGTACTTCTACGGGATGTCGTGGAGGCGAGTTGATAGCGTATTTGGCCATACAATGACTTGCGGTGGCCAGCCGATGAACAAGTCAGCGCTTTATCCTTCCCAGACAAGTCTGGTACCAATTCACTGACCCCGGAGGGATCGAAGGCTTGGTTGGCCTGAGCGGGAAATCCGAACCAGCAACCTGGTTTCGGATGTAGGCGACAGACGGTGCCTCCTCCGACTGCGCTACACGCGCCCACTGCCAAATATCGAATTTATTTTCTAAAGTACGCAGTTTGAACAGCGCTATCAAAAACGGCCAAAAGACGTTATTTGCGCTGTTTTCGTCCAAAAACCAAAGGATACGGCCGGTATTGTATTGTTTTGATACTAAGTATCCATGTGCGACGTTGTTTTCGCTGTCCATTTATGCGTTCCAGCTACCCCGTATTGGTGGAGGCCTAAGCTAATTCAGAACATTTGCTTAGAAACCACTTAAGAGCGAGGATTCTGTTCCATGCTCTCCAATAATGCTTACACCACCGGGTTTGCACGTGTTCTGTCATAAGTTGCTTAAAAATGATGGTACACTATTGACATTGCTTTAGTTATCTATTTCTCCAAATTTGTCACAGTTCCGGACTTCTTGTCTACTACGTTAACAACCACAGCCGCAACAACATTCGAAACCACACCTGCAGCAACATCCGCGGTATTGGAGGCAGCCAAACCTTCACAGATTGCACCGCCGTTGCGGTTCCGAACCGAGTTTCCCGAGACCTGGCTATGGGGCGACGTTACTGTGTAAGTCAGCATAGGTCTTATGGTTAGATTAAAATCTAGTAAACTGTAGTGGTACATCTGATGGGATGCCTGGCCCGCATGCGCCTATAGGAAAAAGCAGCTCTCCTCTGTTCCTGGACTTCTTCACTCCTTTTCTCATTTCTCCTTTGTTAGAGAGGAAACGCATGCATGCATTTGATTTGCTCTTCGTCCGGTTTCCATCTAATGCACTCATGAACTGTTATCCAGTCTTTCCATGGTGGGCATGGGCGGCGAAAGGAGGACCAGTGCGGTTCCATGCAAGGACCTATCACTCCGGTATCCGCCTGAGTGCTGAATTGTCCCATGAGGTGTGGATGTTGCGTCTAAGTAAACGGCGCCGGTGGCGCAATGGCGTAGAGCATTCCCGCTCGGTCAAGAGGAGGAGCGTGTTCGAGTCCCGCCTGGTGCTAAGTTTTGATCGTAATAAAACATCGATGAGAGCTTTCATACAAGGTATATGTAGAGGGAAGCACTGAAGGTTGTCACATTGGATGCGTGTAGGTAGCGTTCATTAACGTTTATTATCAGCTCAATCAGAATATTAGGTACATGTCGCGAAGGTGAGCGGCATTAGGTGGGAGCGCGCCAGCCAATAATAACCAAGCAAAGCACAGGCGGAGCACATGCCGGCCGATCAGGGTACCGAGTGTACACGCCCTCCTTGAATGGCAGGCCCATGCATGCGTCTGATTGGATGTAGCGTTCTCATCTCCCAACGCTGCCCGTCTGCGCGACATATACCGATTTTTATTGAAACTAATAACCCACCGGTTCAGGTTATCAGCGTGGAGAGCGAGTGATGATCCCCTGAAACGCTAACAAAACATGACAAATCAAAACAGATTATTTCACAGAGATATCGTCAGAGCTTTACATTACATCCCATACGTAAATATACAAGGGGCCTTAAACAAGATGGCCTTACCAAATTACTGTAGGCACGACTTATGGATCCCACATCCTCAGCTTACTCCTGGAAACACCCGAAGGCCTGGGCCGGGAGAACGTCGACGATCCGCCGTCGGGAAGATCGGCTCTCAAAGCACCATCTATCGCTTATATACGGACCGTGGATTCCCAGTGCCCGATATCGGAGGCGAGGCGGTGAAAAAGTGCCAGTGCTTGCGTGTGGAGAGGAACTGCGATTACTTGCCTATCTGCGAATCTGGTGCAGCCATGTGGTTACAACTGTGGATAGTAGAAGAACTCCTATTTGGCGAGCAGGTATTTCTGCCTAAACTTATTGAAACTGTGGATGTAGTCAACGAAAGGCACGAAGAAGGGTTGTGCATTCTGCTGTGAATCTCCATCCGATCTATGTGTTCTCAAGCGTCTGTGCAAGGTCCGATATTCGCGCGCTGGTTATACTTTTCCTTCGCCTCCAAAGGTGCCCATGATTTCGACTGCTGAAGCAAGCTACTGTTTATTCGGTCTCACTCCTTCACTCAGACTGGACCGGTTTGCTCAAACGGCCACTTCTCCTTTTGCGATGCTCATTTTACGCGTAAATCAGTAGCCTATGTTACTCTCTAGCATCTCTTCTTGCAAAGGCGAAGATTAGCTCCACTATATCTCTTATAGGCAGAGAGGGCCGAGAGAGCTAAAATGAGTCCTGTCCCTATTCGAAATTCCTCTTAGGGAGAATTCATGGCAACCGAAAAACATCATCTTTTCATTTGTCTTCCGACCATTGAATAGAAACCATTCCTGATTAAATTTATAGAATCGTAACACGAGCAAGAGCGCCTGAAATGATTTCTTTTGTGTTCGATATCATTATGCGTTATGCATGGCAGCTCTTCTCGGAAATCCCCCTTTGAGATGGAGATCAACATGAACACTACTTGGAGAGCCAGGTCTTCCCCACAAGAAGTTACAATACCAGCCGTATCTTTTGGTCTTTGCACGGAAAAACGCAAGTAAACACCTTTTGTTGCGATCAAAACTTCTAGCGTCAGGCGGGACTTGAACCCGCACCTCCCTCTGACCGGGCGGGAATGCTCTACGCCTTTACACTACCGCCGCTGTTTGATCGAACGCAACATCCACACCTCGTGGGACCGATCAGCAGTCACCCGTATCCGGGATGACCTGGCCGCTGATATCAGCATGGAACCAGTTAAGCTGATGGTCTTGATAGAAACAATTCAAATCAGATTCTTTAAGCCTCAAGTGGCTGGTATCGAGGTAGTAAGCTGTCACAACGATGTTTTGTTGCGATCAAAACTTCTAGCGCCAGGCTTACTACATCGATACCAGCCACTTGAGGCTTAAAGAATCTGATTTGAATTGTTTCTATCGAGACCATCAGCTTAACTGGTTCCATGCTGATATCAGCGGCCGGCTCATCCCGATGTACGGGTGAGTGCTGACCTGTTCCACGAGGTGTGGATGTTGCGTTCGATCAAACAGCGCCGGTGGTGTACAGGGTGCGTAAAAAGTGTTGACGCAGTAAGTGGCGGTTGTGGAAATAGTAATGCGAAGTAAGTTTCAAAATGTTTACTTGAGAAATGTAGAGAATGATCTTACAAACGCGATGGGATAACCCGTAATTGACATTGGCTCCTTTACTGTGAATACAGGAGCGAAAACGACGGAAAAATTCATGAGCACGCGCCGCAAGTACTCGCTTGGATTTCTTTCCGTGCTTTGAACAGGGTAGCCTTCTGCGACTGGCCACTTCTGTTGAAAGTAGCCCAGACCTCACTCTCCAAAATCGCCTAAAAAGAGTAATCCAGCGGATTCTTGTTTAAGTTGTGTTCGTCTGAGAAGCTGTCTACACCTGCGCGCGTTATCTGCTTACCGTTATCGGACAGAAATTGATAATTTTGGATTTGAACGTTATCGTGCTTGAACATCTTGCAATTATCATCTGTTATGACAGAGCCGTGGCTGACGTTTGGGTTGCTGACCTCTTTTCTCACCAACCGTTTCGAACAGCGCCTAATTCTCTTGTTATGGAAGTATTCAGCTCTGGTAACAGACGAAAAAAGGGCCACCGTAACGATGACGATCATGTTTCTTCAGTTTTTTTCGTGAGTGTTTTTTGAGCACAATACAGGAAACAAAAATAACACACAAAAACCTAGAGGGGTAGAAAGAGAAAGCTGGATCTGAAACAAAAAGAAGGTGCGTCAATACTTTTTACGCACCCTGTAAAGGCGTAGAGCATTCCCGCCCGGTCAGAGGGAGGTGCGCGTTCGACTCCCGCCTGGCGCTAGAAGTTTTGATCGCAACAAAACATCGTTGTGACAGCTTACTACCTCGATGCCAGCCTCTTGAGGCTTAAAGAAACTGATTTGAATTGTAAACGCCTTTTCTTCTCATTTTGACAGCGCTCTTCAAATGGCGTGCTTTAAAGAATAAATCTGATATTTGAGATCAGCATCGAATCGTCTATCCGATGAGGGAAAATACGCCCAGTAGATGTTTAAAATTTTGATTTGATGACCCATATTCAGAATGCGACCTTTGGTTGTAACCATCTACCGCAAGAAAGGTGATCTGTCACAACGACCAGAACCTAGGTCATCAAATCAACATTTTAAACGTCTACTGGGCGATTTCTCTTTATCGTATAGATCATTCGACGCTGATGCCAAATATCGGATTTGTTTTCTAAAGTACGCAATTCGAACAGCGCTATTAAAAACGGCAAAAAAGGCATTATTTCCGCTTTTTTCGCCCAAAGACCAAAAGGTATTGTATTGCTTTATTTATTTATTTATTACGTACTAAAAGACGTGCTCCTAGAAAGAATCCCGGAATGCACTAAATCAAGCACGATTATTGTAGCAGAGTAGAAACAAAATAAAAACACGCATTACGATAACAGAGTAAAGCCTTAGCCGATCTAGCATGAGAGAACCTAACCTAAACTTAAACACAAACCAGAACAAGGCGAAAAAACAGAACCAGTCTAGGTCTAAAACACTAAAAGAACATCGAAGCACTGGTCAGAAGAGGTCAGAAGAGGTTTTGAAGCACCATCCTACTTTATCTCGAGACTTTCCTTCGTTGATGTCCATGATGCTCTTGCCGCTATTGAAAAAATTTATTCGAAAAATAAAAACAAGTTTGCTATAAGTCGCTTTGAAACGATAAAATGGAGAGCATTGAAAGAGGCTCGTTGAAGCAGCAGAACTGGGATTGATCCAGCCATCCGGACATTCTAATCATACGATGTCCTTCAAGAGATAAAGAGATTTCAGAACTTCCTGAGCACGCATCACCCTGTGGGCTCCGTCTGTGTTCTGATAATAGGTATCCATGTGCGAAGTTGTTTTCGTTGTCCATTTGAAGAGAGAGAATTCTGTGCTCTGCTGTCCAATAATGCTTACACCACCGGGTTGCACGGGTTCTGTCATAAGATGATCAAAAATGATGGTACACTATTGATATTGCTTTAGTTACATATTTCTCCAAATTTGGCACAGTTCCGGTCTTCTTGTCTACGTCGGTGTTAACAACCACGACCGCATCAACATCCGCGGTATTGGGAGCAGCTACGCCTTCACAGGTTGCACCGTTGCGGTTCCGAACCGAGTTTCCGGAGACCTGGCTCTGGGGCGATGTTACTGTGTAAGTCAGCATAGGTCTTATGATTAAAAGCTAATAAACTGAAGTGGTACATCTGGTGGGATGCCTGGCCCGCATGTGCTTGTAGGAAGAGGCAGCTCTCAGTTCCTGGACATCTTTACTCCTTTTCTCATTTCTCCTTTGTTAGAGAGGAAACGCATGCGTGGCGCATTTGATTTGCTCTTCGTCCGGTTTCTATCTAATGCACTCAGAAGCTGTTATCTAGTCTTTCCATGGTGGGCATGGGCGGCGAAAGGAGGACCAGTGCGGTTCCAAGTCGTTGCAGCCGTCGCAGGTCTGCCTCCGCCTCCTCCTCCTCCGCAGGCTGTCGATGATCGTCCTTCACAGATTGAAATCCGGACAGAATTCCCGGAAACGTGGATCTTTGATGCTGTTGAAACGGAGTGAGTAGAAGTTGAATTAGGAGGGAATCTCGACGAGAAAATTTGGGGAACTGATATGATGGCAACGAAAAATGATAGCCCAAGAGAAACTTAGTGAGTTGCTGAGTACATAGTTAGCATAGTATGGACGTTGGAAGATCTACGTTCAGTTTGTTGGACTATGTAGTTCCCTTCCCACTCCTTTTGTCCTTTCTGACCTCTGACCTCTGTCTATCCGGTACATGTCGCGAAGGACACGGTACTTAGCGGGTGAGGGCTGGCGAGTAGGTATAAATGGCAGGCAGAAAACGACAAATGGCAAGAAAGCACTCCAGTTCGATCCACTAGAAGGAAGAAAACAAATGTATAAAATTTAACAGGAAAAAAGGAAATGTGCCCAGCTGTATGTGGAAAAGAGTGCTCGTTAGAAAACTGTTTTGCAATTAAATGTCGTCACTAGGGTATTTCAAACTATGTGGCGGGTGTCGCCATCGCATCGAAAGGCTGTCTGAAATTATTGCTCATCAAAATCTTCTTTTTAAGAGATAATATGATGCATTCAACTTCTCCAATTTCTTCTTGAAACAGAGGCTGCCCTTAGACTGTAGAACTTCTGTAAAGAACAAGCAGTTAGCCAATTTGCCACAACGGTTGTTCTGAATGCGAGACTAGTCCTACGAGTTCAAAACATCAGCTCCACTTGGCCTAAAAGGCCAGTATTTGCTAGGCGATAACTTAATTTCCTTATGTAGTGTGTGAAAGCAAAATACTGCTGCTGCTCTTGTGCACTGCAAAGTTTTGAGTCGCAATATTCATCGTTATTCGGTATGGATGGATTTTTTCGCCGTATTCGTATGGCTTCTTTCAATATTGACATCTCTCCGTAAATTTTTTTGCAGTTTTTAAATGAATTTTGAGGGCTTCTAGTGATGCGGCGATTTCGCTTTGTTAACAAAAAATGAAAGCGGCTCTTTCTAAATTACTCTGTGGACCTGTACTGGGTTTGGAAACCAAAGCTGAAAATTTCATTTTGTTCTGCCTTTTTGTTTTATAGTTCCTCATTCTTCTCAGTTCTGAGATCATTCCTACGTCTTCCCTGATTTGCCATATATTTTGTTGGCAGTAAACGAGTGCCGCCTGTCTAATTTCCCCTTACCATTAGTGCAGACAATTTCTCATCGTCCAAATTCCTATCTAGTGCCAGAATGGATTCCGTGGGAACTTGGAAGCGGCATGGATTTCGCTTTCGGTGGAGGTGGTTTCGGAGGTTTCGAATTACTTGAAGGAATGCCGGGCATGGCCGGGATGCCTGCACCACCACCTGGTGGTGGCATGGGTGGCGGCGGCGGGGCGCCTGTGGAAATTCAGATACGAACCGAGTTTTCGGAGACCTGGATATTCGACACTTTCGACGCTGAGTGAGTGCTATAAGTTAAGGGATGTGATATGCAGGCACTAATCGTCGCACAAACAAAACTGAAGGCATCCATGACAATGAAAACTGTTATTTCTCATACACTTGAATGGTAACGCTCCCCAGGAGCATACCTTTTTTAAGCATTAGTTTTCATAGATGTGTCCACATCTTTACAAAGTATCTCGTTTGACTTCTTCTCCCGCATGTGAATTTCGCCTCAGAAACTGAGACCCGGATTTGGAATTCGCGATCAAATTCGAATTTTTGCTTATCCTGAGGAAAGACTGTACTTCTTTGTAGTTATCACCGTGTTTAAGGATCTCCGGATAAGATGGCTGTACTCATTTCCTAAATATGATCATGCTTCTGAGAATTTCAGTGGATTGTTTCCCTACCACGATTAGCCTTCGCTAGCCCTCACTGCCGCGTTGTTCTCTTGCCGTTTTTCCGTCTTTCTCTCAGGCCATCTACGGGAATCTGGTCTAGGGTTCGTACGTTAGGTGTCTAGCTGAGTTACAGTAGCGCGCCACTACCTCCGATTACGGTAGCGTAGCAGTTGTTGAGCCCGCCTTGGACAAGGTGCAACGGGTGAATAGAGAACAACATGCGCTGTAGAGCCGACTTTCTGGCGGAGGGTGGTGATTGACGACTTTGTTCATTTTTTGCTCTTTTTTCTCTTTGCCCTTCTAGTTTTCATATGCTTTGGGATCTGGGTAACTTCTGCTGGGGGAGGTTACCTTATTACGCACTTTAATGAAGGCAATAAAATCATGTGCTAGTAAGGACTGTACTCACTAACGAACTATAAAGCAAGTAAAAGAAAACAAAGGAGAAGTTAAAATGAGAACATGGCATGAGCGAAAGTTACAAAGCTATCGTGCACTAAACAATGTAAAAAAGGAAGAAACTTGACCTACCGCTCATTATCACTTCGACTTTGTAATCTCAGAGGCGGCATGTGGTCGGGCCCAAAACTTCCAGAAAAGAAGAATACAGAGCAGAAAATAAAGGGAATCAGGACCGGTATGGTTCTGCACGGAATCTGCTTCACGGCAGCAATGCACGCTCTGCTCAATTCGCTTCATCTCGTAGTGAAATCTCGTCCATGGTGAGCGCGGTACCAAATCTGCCTACGGTAATCGAGCGCGTCGCTCCGCCCCTACAGTAATTGGAGACTCCTAACGCAACCCACGTATCTATATCTCTTATGTCGTTAAATGTAAACACGGACATAGTTCAGTGATTTTTAATTATACATACATGTATATGTATAAATGAATGCCTATCGCTTTCCCCAATAAAGTGGACCCCACTCCAACACGAAATGCGCCAAAGAGGAAGATGGATGGGGAAGTGAAGTGAGTATAAACCACAGGGTGCTTTGGCGTGTTGGAGTGGGTACCACGTTAAATCACTAAACTATGTCCATGTTACCATTTAACAACATAAGAGATATAAATACGCGTCAAAACGCCGGTCACATCTAATGGTAAGTGAAATCAATGACTGCTCAAGCAACAGTCTACGACTACTACTCACCCTAATCTTCCTCCTACCCCCTCAGTTTCTTAAAGTAGGGGCGAGCTGGACTTATTTGTGTTAATCAAATGCATAGGAATGCTAACGCAGGTGAAATGAAAATGATGAGGGAAAGAAAAGCGTCATTAAAAATTTGCATCTCCCCATAACAAATTTTTGCTATTTTTAAGTATTAGGTTGATCGAAAAGTCTTGCAACACTTTACGCTACTGCCTGTTAAATTTGATAAAGCTTTTAGAGTATTGGTCCCGTGTGGTGACGTCACAGTACATTCTCGAAGCTTCATCAAGCATACTATATAAGGCCACGTCGAACATGAATACAGCAACAATTTCAACGATAAGCAGCAGCATCCCACGGCCCTTCGTCTACTACGGATCTCTGCAAGGCCATTCCGCAAGGACTGCGGCCTCCAACATCTGCGCTACATTCAAGGAGGAAGTCGTTCACTATTCCACAGTGGCCCGTTGGGATAAGCGCTGCAAGGCTGGAGATATCCCTCTCGAAGGTCGACTTCGTTCCGGACGCCCCTTGTGGAAGAAGGCAGCTTACGCGAAGCCTTCAAGGTGAAGCCAAATTCAACCACTCGCGAACTGGGGCGAAACCTGGATGTACGCAAAGCGCCGCCGTAAGGCAGCTGGAGATCCTTGGGTACCGCAAAGTTTTGTCGTCTTGAGGACCACATGAGCTGCGGGACTCTGACAAGGCATGCCGAATCAGTGTTGCTGAGTCGCTGCTTCTTCGCCCGCACAGAAAGGACTTTCTGAAGGACATTGTACTGGTGATGCAAGCTGGGTTCTTTATGTTAACAACACCCGCAAGAGCCAATGGCTCCAACGCGGAGAACCGGCTTCAAGACAACCGAAACGTGGACAGCACGAGAAGAAGGTTCTTCTGTGTTGCGACGCAGAAGGCATGCTTTAGTTGGAGCTCCTGGATAATGAGAAGACAGCCACAGCATCTGTCTACGCTACCCAGCTCCAGAGCTTGGCAGACGCCCTGCGCGAAAAACGTCCAGAGCGGGAGAATGTCTACCTGCTGCACGACAACGCGCGTCCTCATGTCGCAGAAGTGAGTCGCGAGAAAATCCACGAGTTAGGCTGGGGAGTTCTGGCCTATCCACCGTACTGTCCAGACCTCGCTCCTTCTGACTACCACCTGTTCAGAGCTCTGAGGCAGCATCTTCGAGGTAGAGAGTTCGATGGTCGACGTCAACTGGAAATGGAGGTTTCTGAATTCTTTTCCTCACAGCCCTCGGAACTCTGGCGGAAAGAAATTTAACGGCTGCATGAAAGATGGGACAGGATCTCGGACTTGAATGGGGAATATATCGTGGTCTGAGTTTTGTAGATTGTATTATATTGTATTGTAATATTATTGTGCTAGTGTTGCAAGATTTTTCGATCAACCCAATATATTCTAAGAAGTTATAGAAACGCGGCCAACTCACATTGTAACTCAAATTGAGCAAATGTTTATCGGGCTGAAGCACGATGGATATGAAAACCAAAACTGAAAATTTCCCGCGAATGTATGCGTTCTACGATGTAGACCACTTCGAAGCGATTGGATAAACATGGACGAACTATAAATCAATCTTCCTGCTTTCACTTTGTTTTGCCGCAAGATTTTATAGTCTCTCATTTCCTCTCAGTTCTGAGATCGCTCTTACGTCTTCCCTGATTTGCCTCATATTTTGCTAGGAGTAAGCGAGCGCAGCTTGTCTAATTTACTCTCACCATTAGTGCAGACAATATCTCATCGTCCAAATTCCTATCTAGTGCCAGAATGGATTCCGTGGGAATTTGGAAGCGGCATGGAATTCGGTTTCGGTGGAGGCGGTTTCGGAGGTTTCGAATTCGTTGAAGGAATGCCGGGGCCACCTATGGAAATGCCAATGCCTGCACCACCACCTGGTGCTGCCATGGGTGGTGGCGGCGTGCTTGTCGAAATTCAGATACGAACCGAGTTTCCGGAGACCTGGATATTCGACACTTTCGATGCTGAGTGAGTGCTATCAGTTAAGGGATGTGATATGAAGGCACTAAAAGGTAACTGTGGGTGTTCATGGCAGTGAAAACTGTTATTTTCCATTAATTACGCTCTCGAAATTTTTCTCGAATAGTTTCGAATGCTCACAGATTTCGAATACTCAAATTCGAGTATATTCGAAGTCTGTTGCTTTTCTGAATATTCGAATTCGAATACACTCGAAAAACGCGATTTTTTGGTTATTCGAACAGGTCATTCGAGCACAACTATACTTCCCATACATTTCGAGGGTATCATTCCACAGTAAGATCACTTTTTAAAGCATTAGACTTCTTATATGTGCCCACATCTTTAGGACAGTACCTCGTTTGACTTCCGCTGTCGAATGTTAATTTCGCGTCGGAGCATTAAATCCGGATTTGGACTTTGCGACCGAATTCGAATTTTTGATCATCCTGAGGAAAGACTCTGTGCAGCTTTGTAGTTACCACCGTTCTACTATGCTATTTTAATTAAGCCAATAACAAAACAACAAAATTAACAAGCGGAAGAGGTATATGTCGTGCAGGTGAGCGGCATTCGCTGTTGGGAACGTCTAAACCAATCAAACCGCATTGAATGGGCATGCCAGTCAGAGAGAACATCGCGTGCTGGCGCGCTACCACTTATCAATGCTGCCCACCTACGCGACATGTACCGCGAAAAAACATGACAACTCTACGATTGGCTACATACATACCAAGGAAGGAAGGCATGTTATTTCCGAAATAAATCTGAGAAGAGACCATGATTTGGATTTATGTATACCACCAATGGGCGCGTGTAGCGCAGTTGGATGAGGCACCGACTGTCACCTGCACCCGATACCATGTTCTTGGTTCGGATTTCCCATCCAGGCCAGCCAAACCTCATCCCTCCCGGGTCGTTAAATTGGTACCAGACCTGTCTGGGAAGGATAAAGCGCTGACTTTTTCATCGGCTAGCCACCGCAAGTTATTGTATGGCCAAATACGCATTCAAACTCCCTCCACGACATCCCGTAGAAGTAGAATGCGTGGCGCATCCTAAAAGGGATTGAGTAACTTCGTCCTTTACCCCTTTATCCTTTATACCACCAATCAAATTCATTTGGTTAATATTGCTCACTGCAAACTCTTCATCCCTCTAAACATTGATTCCACTAAGGTCATGTCGATGTAAAAAAAAATTGAGAAAGTAAAAGTATTATCTTCTAATATTATTAAGTATTATCTTTCTAATTCACACTCAGCCTAACCACAATTTTACTGTGTTCGAAAGAGCTGTTATAGGGCAAACGAGAGCATTTCATAAAAGTGTTGCACAAAATGGAGCGGTTTTGCAAAAACCAGCCGAGCTATAGTGTGGTTTGTACGAAATTAATTAATTCCGCACCACTTTCGAGCAACATTCCGTAGTTAGGGATCTCCAGATGGGATGGTTGTACTCCTTTCTTAGCTATGCTCATGTGTATCACTATCACGATTAGCCTTCGTTGGTCTTCACTGACGCCTTCTTCTCTTTACTATTTTTCTCTCAGGCCGGAATGAATGTACATATTAGGTTGGTGCATAAGTTCTCGCACATTTGGGGCATGAAATATTTATTATCACAACATACGAACAACAATATCAAATCATTTGAAGTAACCGCCCTTTACATCAATTGTCTTTCGCCAACGTGCTGCTAAGTCACGGGTGCCTTTTCTCCAAAACGTGGCCGGTTGTGATTCGAAAAATGTGAGCAGTGCCTCCTTGACCTCCTCTCGGTTCCTAAATTGCTGGCCGTCTAAATAGCGTTGAAGGCTTGAACACAAATGATAATCAGAAGGAGCGAGATCTGGTGAGTGAGGTGGATGTGGAAGAACGGTCTATCCGTAGTCCGCCAACTCAGCCGCCGTCGCTCTAGCAATATGCGGTCTAGCGTTGTCGTGTTGAAGATACACCTTCACTTGCTCTCCTCGTGTGGTTTGGAGTTGGGCCCTCAACTTCCTCAGTTGGTTGACGTAAACCTCTGCCGTCACTGCTATCCCTTCGTCCAGCAGCTCACAGTGTTCTACGCCAAGAACGCTCCACCAAATGCATAGCATCACCTTCTTCACGTGAAGGTCGGGTTTCGGAACGTCCTCTGCCTCTTCAGGTGCGTCAACCCACTGTGCACGCCGGTGATAATTAGAGTAGAGTATCCACTTCTCATCCCCGGTGACAAGGTTGCCCAGCCATCCGTGGGTACGTCTGAGGGTAAGGAGAGTCAGAGCGACATCGGCTCTGCGATCCATGTCATGTTGTGTCGAGTCGTGAGGTATTCAGCGACCCAATTTTTGCACCTTGCCAATCGACTTCAATCCTCGAACGACTGTAGAGTGAATAACACCAAGAGTGCTTGATAGTTCGCGAGTCGCTTGGTATGGGTCCGCTTCCACTCTACTTCGGAGGCCATCCAAATCCAGTGTCATCGGGCGCCCTTCTCGCTCATTACCTTCAACGAAGAATTTACCAACTGCAAACTTCGAGAACCACTGGTACACAGTACTTCGAGCAGGAGCACTCTCGTTGTAAACACCCTTCCGGCGACGATACGATTCGTTGGCATTGAGGCCAGATTGATGCAGGAATAACATGACGTGCCGAATATGCGTCTCAGTTGGGATGAATTGCTTAGCCATAATAGCTGACGTTAACAATGCAGAAGTAAATGTTAGGAACAGTTTTGTAGCCCTTTCCTTTCTCTATCGATCGATCACTTACGCGTTGATACATGTGAGAAATTTGGCGGGAAATGCGCTTTCAATTCAGGAGGGATCAAATGTCCGAGAACATATGCACCAACCTAATAGTTCATATTAGGTTGATCGAAAAGTGTTGCAACACTATCACAATAATATTAAAATACAATACAATATAATACAATATACAAAAACTCAGCCACGATATATTCCCCATCCAAGTCTGAGGTCTTGCCCCACCTTTCAGGCCTTTCAATTCATTTCCGCCAGAATTCCGAGAGCTGTGAGGAAAAGAATTCAGGAACCTCCATTTCCAGTTGACGTCGATCATCGAACTCTCTACCTCGAAGACGCTGCTTCAGAGCTCTGATGTCTCCTCCTCCCCCAACCCGTATTGTATTTGAAATCGCTGAATGAGCTTCTAAACAATGACACTCTTTTAGCCCAAAATGCTGCAATTTTTAGTCATGAGTGCTGCTTTGTTAATTGCAGAATTTCGCAAGCTAAATCACGCTGACTCTCTGAGCAAAGCTAGCTTTTGGACTATTATTTCACTCCATACTGCCCGTCTTATAGAAAACAAGAAGAGGGCGACATGGTTAAAAGAATTACTGTCATTGAATTGGAAAGGTTGTACATGTTCTCCTTCTTCACAATTATTGAGGCTGATCCCTCACTACTGGTGTTTTCTTATTAATGTTCTTTCAAAAAAGCTGGGTGACCTTTTTCTTATGATACTGATGAGTTCCGGGGATGAAATTATATTCTCGCTCATATCCGAGTAGGAACGTGAGAGTAGGAACGAAACGGATATTAGTTATTCCTCTTTCCTTTCTACTTTTTGATTTGTATCTTACAAATATAATTTCGTCATTATTTTTGCATCGAATGGGGCTCCTATAATACCCTTATTCAAATTTTTAACGGTTCACCAGGTAGCGCAGTCGGAGGAACCACATGTTGTCACCCTCTGATAAAACTCCTTAAACGCTCACTCTACAAGCTTTTTCGCCACTCGATTGATAGGTTCGTTTCTATATGCATTGTTCACGGCGCACTCCAGATGCAAGCTGGACAGTCCTAGAGCAATGCCTGACTAGGGCGGCTAGGGATTTCCTTAAACTCCCCATACGCTCACTCTACAAGCTGTCCCTCCCTCGGCTGCGAGCAATGATACTCACTCGCAGCCGTGCGTGCGGTCGCGGTGCGGCGCTGCAGCCAGGAGCACCTCTAGATGCGGCAGAGACGCGTACGAGTTACACGATGCGCTTAGAGGGCTAGAGAGCGAAAGCACGTCCCAACCTAATGGATGGATTGTTTCGCGCAGGCAAGAGAAGGGAAACAGTGGAATGCGACACAGTCATTATGAGACGGGATATGTCATGTCTTCCAAGCCTA
This sequence comes from Heligmosomoides polygyrus polygyrus, assembly GCA_947396885.1. Taxonomy (NCBI): domain Eukaryota; kingdom Metazoa; phylum Nematoda; class Chromadorea; order Rhabditida; family Heligmosomidae; genus Heligmosomoides; species Heligmosomoides polygyrus. The sequence goes on from OX377205.1 coordinate 13,046,982, forward strand.
GTAAGTATTTCAAGGCGGTTTCTTAACATACTGCTCAGAAGTGGTATGGGACCTAAACTACGTGTGAGACCTAAACTGGTAAAAAATCCTTGTAGAGTGAAAAGAGGAGTCACACTTGAAGGGGTCATAGTGTTTTGTTCACAAAAAGTCAACTTTTCTGCGAAAAGTTTTTATAGGCTGCCTATTCCACTTCATTGTCTACTAATAAACTAGTGATTTTACCGTCACCAGATTCATTTTAGTTTCATGCTATACGTATGACCATTCGTGGATTTTTGTTTTGTTCCAAAATCCTCCACGGGTTGTATTTACATTGATATTTGGATCCGTAAGCTTAACCCTGCCAGTTTATCCTCAGGAATCCCTAGACGTGAAACTTTTGTCAGTTTCCGAGCTATTGTTTTGATATCTTCTGATGAACACTTTATGCACTTTAGAACGTTGAACCAGTGAGAAGAAAAGAAGGGTGCAATTAGATTGTCATGAATTGAAGAGTCTTGAAGCTTTCACAAATAAGATTATCAAATTCAATTTTTGTAGGCTCGATTATGCACTCGGCCTCCAGACCACAATATACTATACTTTATTAAATGTATTCATTGCAGGCAACACTCAAAATGTACTATTTCCACTCTTTAAAAGAATATTCTAATCTAAGTGTATATATCTGTATTATCTATATTGTATCTATATTTTCTCACTTTTAACATGCAATTCTGAACTTAAAAACCAAGTTCTGCCCGTCTAAAACCTCTAATCAATAGCTTATTACTTACATTGTCTGTTTGGATTTCCTCGTCATTTATCTCTCACCCGGTTCCCCTCCCCCACTATATTACGTGGCTTAATGCCACTCGATTGAGCAGCACTAGCATTCTATCGCATCAAACCACTCTACATGATAGCCTCTTGTCGTTCTACCGTTTTACACCCAAGTTTTGCTCACCAGTGCTTCCGTCTGCAGGCATACTCACGCTCCAGCTGGCCCAGCCTCTGGAAGTTAGCGCAAAACTCGTCCTATCCGCCGCGGGAGCAGCGAGGACTCCGCCCGGGACGGCGCACGCGCGCGCGACCGCACGCGTCAAAATGAGTATCGCTGCCGCCCCCCAGGTAATGCTCGTCCAAGCGCATGGGCGGGCTCCTTCTCTCAGCCTAAGGCCACGTTTATACTTCGTCGCGGTGCGACGCTACGCCACGCGTAGTGGCCATATTGATTGTGCGACGCGATCGATCAATTTGGCCTCATTGCGTGGCCATCGCGTCGCACCGTGACGAAGTATTAACGGACCTTAACGTCGAGAAGTTCAGGACGCCGCGCCCTAAACGATATTGAATCCGGCGCGACGCGTGGCGAGCGGAAAGCGGCGCTCTCCGGCGCACTTTTGCGCCGCTTCTCATCTTTGGCGCCGCTTGTGCCTGTTGAACGCAGCGGCATGTCCGGCACTGTATTCGCTGTTCATGGTCCGGATTTTCCGATCAGTCCAACCCATATCCTCGCGGTCGACGATTTGGTATTAGTCTATCTGGGACGGATGCAGACTGATATTTTTACTGGCCGGCCATCGCACGTCATCATCTAGAGGAAAGACACGTTCAAATTGACTCCAGGACATCCTGTAGAAGTAGAAAATTGGTCGTGAATCCTAAAAGTGGTCGATTGACCTGGTCCTTTATCCGTTCCATCATAAGATAAGGCATTGCTCTCGTAGAGTACCGCTGCAGTAGGCGACAGCTTTCCATTGTAGCTAATGGTGCGTAGTAGACCTGCTTGCCTCAGTGCTCCCGTCGCGCTGAAGTCCTGACGTCCCATCGTCGCCATCGTTGCTACTTTCTAGGTGGTATCTTTGAGTGACGTTGTAACTCTAGCGTTCACCTGGATTCGATCCTTTGGAGGCTCTCATGGGCATGGATTCGACGAGATGAAAGCGGACTACGTAGCACGGCCTAAGGAACCGCTTGCGGGTGTCGCTCCGTTCTCCGCCGCGGTTCGCTTACGGTCCATGTTTCCGGAAACCTGGCTCTTCGAGTTACTCAGCACTGAGTCCGTAAGCCACCGATTTTATAGAACTTTCAGCCTACAGTTTTTATTTTTGGTGTAATGCGGCTTACAGCTCATTTGTACTTTGATACTAATAATACATTCCAAATGTTGGCTATTTTTCTTCTTTGGTTCTAACGTTTTCCGTATTCGTAAGGTGCTTGGCAGCAAACATTGAAGGGATTGGGAATCGCCGGCAACTTAACGTCTTCCATTAGCTGAACCATTACATCTTCCTCTTAAGGCTAAGACCTTTTCCTTGCAATGCACTAGCCCACGTAACTCAGTTCTGCTCCGTCTTCAGTTATTTCTTCCGTTTTTCTTAGCGATCTGGACACTTACACTCCGCTCCTTTGCCTAGCTGTCGGCAGACGCAACACAAATACCTCTTTATCTTATCTGATGACATCTCCAGTCATTGCCTATGGCGCTGGAATCGGTGGCGGTGGTGGTGGTGGCGGCGGTGTCGTCGCTGACGACGTTGCTGATGGTGTCATCATGCCTGACATGGCGGTCGTCAAACACTTCTCGAATTCTGCTCCGCCCCCGGAAATAGCGATTCGATCAGATTTCCCGGAAGCATGGATATTTTCGTCGTTCGATGCCAAGTGCGTAAGAATGTCTTCCGAAGCTTTGCTAAATACCTATCGACAACCTGCTAGCTTGTAATTGTGAGAACCTTAGTAAAGTTACTGTTAGTCTCAACGAGTTTCCCTAGGTAATAGCGTTTTCTCTGTTTTAGCGTTATACGTTCTTTCAAAATCAATTCCTATTCCAGTTTATTGCACACATGTAACCGAATGAACCCGTAGTTGTCAGTAGCAGTTGCTCATTGTTTGATGCAGAAGTCCCTGGGCCAATAGTTCCTATCCTCGTCTTAAGAATTTTAGCGCTTTGAAACTTGAACAGTTACTTCCTGGAGAGCAATAACTGATGTTTCGCTCCTCTGGAATTTTGCTATAGTCGCAAAAATAGCGAGCCAAGGTTAATGGGAACAGAGTGAGCTTAATGCATTATACGGTACCTGCTATCCGAACAATCATTCTCTCCTGCTTCTTGTATTCACTGCTTTCAGTTCCCTCTTTTTTGTCCGATTCTAAATTCAGTTCACCTTGCTCCCCCTGATTACCTTGGCTAGAAGATTCGTCGCGCTCGGTAAGAAGATATAGTTCTCCATGAATGTAGACTTTCCAATGACCCTAAACATTAAATGCAATGCATGGTGTTTTGACTGTGTGTCAGTAATCTCTATCGATCCTGAGCTCAATCACGATGGAAAGATCTTCTAACAGATTCCGGCTGCTGGTTCTTTCTTTCTTCACGGTCCACATGTGTCTACTACGACCTGCTGCTTTTTTTGTCTGCCTATAGGAGGCATTATTCGAATGAAGTAAATGCGATTGCTATAGGAACAAAATGCCGACAGTAAAATGCGAGAGCAGAAAAGCAGCTTGACCAGCATGGTGTTGCACGTAACAATTCGTCGCCGTCCTGTGTCGACTGCTACGTCCTCGTCTTCCATTGAGATAAATGAGCACCTATCTCATCTATGCTTACACAGGACGTGTATGGCACCTTGCCCGGCGTTTCAAAGGGATTCCTGGAGCCGGAGTCGTATCGTTGTTGGCTAGAGCGCCAATTCCCGCCGTTCCGCCCATGATTCTACCTCGACCGCCACCAGTTCCTCCTCCGACGCCGGTCCTGAAGATTCGTACAGAATTTCCTGAAAGTTGGATCTTCGCCGAATTCGAGATAGGGTGCGTAGCGTTCACTACTTGGTGTTATCGTTGTAACTTTGAAGGCAAAATTGTGTGTTTATTTACTTGCCTTTCGGCTAATGCGATAGATACGCCGACTTGATTTTCAAAGAATGATAGTCTTATCCCGTCTGACGGAAACTAATCGCTTGCTGCGATTTTCTCCGTGCATTCACTAGATTTCCTTCTGGGTTGACAGTTCGCCTTCAATAGTTTCTAGAGAATGTTGGTGTGGACATACAAAGTCAGGTGAGAGCACTGTTATGATCGGCAGCCCCGCAGGTAGAGAAGATCAGTGTGATTAGACCTCCTACACCCACCTGCTGCGATACTCGAATCTCCCCACCGGGAAAGGAGCCCCATGTGGCTTTCCTTGTCGGCCACATTGAGTGAAAGTTGTCGCACTGATGGCTCTCCAATTATGTTGTTTTTCATCTTCGCTCTCGACCCACTACTCCAGAATCTCCTGCTAATCTCTGTTAGAAAAGGCCAATCCAGCGCAGTAGAACGGATTAACAACAATTACGCTCAATGAGCCAAATCCGTTATGTAATACAATATGAGTACATGTTCAACGGTGGCATCACCTGTCCCCGTTCCTCAGCACACATGGCGCTGAGGACAAAGGAGATTTATTACGGCCACATATTGAACATGAAATGCAGTGAATATAATACATGTGAGACCAACAGAGCAGAACTCGGAGCCGGTTGTTGGCCAGTTTTTGAGGTTGCGTGGATGATTGGAACGCTCACTAGGCCTCGCAACCCTTTCCTGGTGCTGCTTGCGTGTTGAACTGACAAGGGCAGCCCATGAACTTCCCCCAAAGATTCTTAACGAGACCAATATGGTCTTGCAAGTCATCGTACGAGGATCACAGAACTGTGCTTCGTTTTTGCTACGGGCCACTGGGTGGTCCGAAAATGGCAAAAATGGTATCATCCCAGAGAGGGTTGATAAGGCATACGTGACACCTGAAATGGCCCTGTCGTGCTCAGAAATTGACCTACAAAACGCTTGGAGCTCAAATCAAAGTTTGATTACAGTAATATGATAATTGACGACGTTTCCTAGACGAAGCTGCAGTGTACATTCAAGTGATTCATTTGCAACGGTGACGGTAGCGACTGGATGGCCGAGTGAGCGATGCAGACTTTCTGGATGGGGTCTAGGGTTCGATTCTGGGGAAGGGATTTATTTATTTATTTATTTATTTATTTATTTATTTATTTATTTATTTATTTATTTATTTATTTATTTATTTATTACATGAAAAACTTCATGTGTCACAACAGTATCATTCCTAAGAGCAAGAAAGAAAATGCATAAAACAAACAGCAGAAACACCATAAGATAAAGGGTTTAGGAAAGATAAAACAAAAACAAAAGAAACACAAGGAACGCAAATGTAGGCCAAATTTTGTCTATCAGAGAGATGCATTATGTCCACATTTAGCGAAGTGTTTGCTAACCATGCGCATGAAAACATTTAGGGAAATCGGTAAAGCCCGGTTTTTAGAAAATTTTATATAAGCTGCAGTAGCTCTATTCACGAAGAACTGAGTCCTACATGCAAGCTAGACTCTGGGTATGAACAGTTTTATTGCGGCGTCACGAGTTGAAGATGGCCTGAGATTATGCAAGGAAACCCTCCGCTGCAATTGCGCAAGCACAAGTTATTATTTTGTGAACCACTAGAAGGTCAAACATTTGCCTTCGATCAGCCAGCGTCTGCAACCCTAGCTGGTTGTTTCTCGACTTCCAGAACGGAAAATCGAGATAAGAAAACCCTAGCTTCCTAATGAAGAGCTTTCTGGTAAAACTGTTCTTTACCTTCTCCAATCTTTTTAACTTTATGAGGGTTGAAAACGACTGTGCCATATTCCAGAAGGGGCGAATATATGTCTTGTAAGCTTGTAGAAGCACTGCAGTGTCATCCGTAGCAAGGGCTCTAAACAGTTGATGCACCAGCGAGAGTGCTTTAACTGCCAGATGTTCACAGTGGGCATCAAAACTTAGATTCTTCGTTATAAGAAACCCTAGATCCTTTACTTCTTCAACTTCTGTGATAGGTGTTCCTTCAATATAGTCCTTCGTTGAACTGTTTCTCCTACCAATGCGTAACAGAAGAGTCTTTTCTTTCGAGAGAGGTAAATCCCATTCATTTGCCCAATCGTATACGATGGATAGGGCCGTCTGCAGTGCTTTGGAACCCATACTGGCATCAAGGCTTTGAGAGAGTTTAAGATCATCAGCAAACGCAACGCATTTGACACCTGTTTCTTCCACAAGCTCGGGAAGCCCGTGCGTGTATATAATGAATAAAACCGGAGAAAGAACTCCACCTTGTGGAATGCCGCTGGTAACTGCTTTACTGAAAACGTTTTGTTTATTTTAATATCTTAAGGAAAGAAATTCTTTAATCCATGCCACAATTCGTGGATGAATTCCAATTGCTGCAAGTTTCAGTAAAAGCTTCCTGTGACAGACCTTATCGAACGCTTCAGAGAAGTCTAAAGGCCCCTGCATACTTCTGCGGTGAGCGGCGGGCGGCGGACGGCGAAATCGCTGAGCGGCGCCGCTCAGCGGCTTGACTCATCATCAGTGGGAGCGGTGACGGCGATGTACTGTACTGTTTCTAGTCGGGACCGACTGGTGCTTAACAATAACGCGCCCCGACGACGATCTCGCGCCCGCATCGACCGTCTCCGCTCTGGATCCCGCCGCGAAAGGGCAAGCGCAGAGCGCAGACAGACAGACACTGGAGCGGCGCCGCCGGGTGGAATGATTCAAGTCATTTCCGCCAGCGACGCCGCCGGTGCCGCTGGCGGCGAGCTCTGCGTCTCTGCCCTATGGTTAAGCATAGGGCAGCGGCGACGCCGCAAAAGTCTGCGGGGGCCTTAAGTAAACCACTTCCGTACCTACACCCTGGTCAAGCGAAGACGTCCAATCATTTAGAGCCTGAAGCATGGCAGTGACTGTTGACTGTCCCTTCTGGAAACCGTGCTGGTGCGGGGAATAATCGAAAACTCATTTAAATGCCTCATGATTTTTTCTTTCAGAATTTTCTCAAAAAGCCTTGCAAATAATGAGGTGATACTAATAGGTCGATAATTGAACAGAGAGTCAAAAGGTGGATTCGCTCTGTGATGTGCTCTCATTTTTACAACTGAATAATTCATTTTGGCTGCGGTGGGGTACCGCATTATTGGGTAGTGGTGAATAAGGATGACGAAGTCATGACTACCGATTTCGCCCAGACTTCGTCCATGGGAATTATTTGCTTAAGCTGCTAACCACGAATCTGTCACTCTTTTTCTAAATTATCACTTTGCTTGCACTACTTTCCATCAAAGGTTGAAGTCTAAGGTTGGAAAATAAGTCTGAACACACTGACGAAGGAAGCGATCCCACTAACGTCCACAGCTTTACTCACTATCCTCTCGACTCCAGCCGCTGCCGACACCGCTGCGAATCAATCACTTGAATGCACATTGTAGCTTCATCCAGTAAAACCTTGTAAACTGTCTTCACTCATGAGAATTATTGACACGAGGATCACGGGACTGTGCTTCGTTAGGCACGTAGCAAAAACGAAGCACAGTCCTGTGACACTCGTCCGATGCCCTACAAGACCATGTTGGTGTCGTTGAGAATCTTTGGGGGAAGTTCATGGGCTTTCCTTATGCGGTGCAGGAACAAGGTCCGGCAGTGGATATCCGGAATGAGTGAGTCCGGGAGAGATGACGGCGCACCTTGCCGCGGTGCACATGATGATCAATGCGACATTTCAAGTGTCGAAAGAGGCAGCGCGTACCGTCCCATTGCTAACGTCTGCACCTTTCCATGCTCCCCACCAGCTGATGCCGTCTCAGTGGTAAGGTCCCATCTATACTTCAATCGCCGGTCGACGCGGTGCAATGTTTGAAGGCCAAATTGATTGATCGCGTCGATACCACCCGGCCGGAGTCTGATCGTGTCGCTCTGAAAATCGGCGCACTGCGATTGGTCGCGGTGGATTGGTGCAAGGTATTGTTGCCCTCCCTTGCAGTGGACCCGGGCAGCGCGACAGGAGTACACCCGCCCCTGCTGGAGGCGTGGCGTCAGGAGGTACATCCGCTGTTCTACGGACCGAGAGATTTCGTTTTGCGTCCCAAAGATTTCGTAAGACAGCCATTAGACTCTCGGTGAAGCTTAGGGGGTTGGGGTGGGCGAGCAGGTGGAACGAGAGGCAGATCGCATACCCCCGTCGAGGGGTGTGGCCAAGTGTTGTACCTCTTGACCGTCCCCCGTGGTCTCGGAAATGTGTGCGTAACTACACAATTATGCGAAATCGCGTGAACGCCTCGCCGGCTATTCGAAGTGCTCATCGTTGTCCAAAACAGCGCGACGCGATGGAACACATCGCTCCGTTCGAATCGCGTCGCCCGGTGATGGAAGTATAAACAGGGCCTAAGACACCGTGGGAACGTCGTGCCCATGCAGATTTCTCAGAAAAGGACAAGCACTATCTAAAATTTCCTTCCACTCTAAGGGTCACTAGAGGATCACCATGTGGGACGTGGCGCTTACGTGGTGGTAGTTGCTATCTCAGCCCTCAGCATATCGGCCAATCACCTACCCGCCGTCTCCTACAAAATCCTAAACTAAGCAGCGACTACTTCATCAGGATAGTAACTGATCTAGGGCTACAACCACCAACTTCAACATCTATGCATCGTCGTACAATCTAGACATCTATCCATTGCACTGTGATTTGAAACACGTGAGAAATCCTAATGGGTTATTTTAGCTGCTTGTTGAACAGGATGTAAAGGCTCATTGCTAAGATTGTATTTATGGACGAACAACGGACGGGGTGATCAATCAACAGCAACGGCAACATCTAACAAGCGTTTTACCCTACTTCCTATTTGAAGTCACTGTTTTGAAATGTTTCGTTCAGCTCTATCCTCTTACACTCCTTTGATCCTAATCTCTTCATTAATTTGCACAGAGCAGCATGTCGTCCCCTGTTAGCTAAACTGTCGAATTCTACAGTGCAATGAGATGTTTTACAGTGGTATACCGACGAGTTCTCAATCGCCCTCTCGGAGGTGCTCCTTTCATGCTGAAAACCGCTGCTGTACAACTGCCGCCAAGTCCACCTCCGTTGCTGATGAAAATTCGCAGCAAATTTCCAGAGAGTTGGATTTTTGTCAGCCTTGACGTTGGGTGAGGACACGACGTAGTACTTTCGCGAAATGTTTCTGGGAAGTGTGCAGAAAACTTTACGAGTAGTAATCACTGGGTTTGCTCTACCTCCTTCTGAACTGTGAAGCGGTTCTCCATTACACACCTTGAGAGAAATCCCACGCGCTAAGGTGCTGATTTGCAGTGAAATGGCAGTTAGTGAAAGGCGCGAAACTGTGATGTCAATTCAGTCCCATTCTACTGTACCTATTGTGTTTTTATAAGGTGGTAATTTTGACCGGATTAATTCTCAGTTCTTGGAACGTTCTTTGCTACCTTATTTGCCACATACTCAGTTGCACATGATTAGACAGCGCCCACTACATTAGTTCCTAACGTAGCCTAGTTTTCTGATATTAATTTCGCTGATCTAGTCTTCATGTGGGATCCATTCGAATTCGGAAGCGGCATGGCGTTCGGAGTTGGTGGAGGCTTTGGTGGTTTCGAAGGGGACTTCGCGGTAATGGATATGCCTATGGACATGCCTATGGATATGCCTATGTTACCTCAAGGTGGCGGCGCCAGAGTTGCTGCTGCTGAAATTCAAATACGTACGGAGTTTCCAGAGACTTGGATATTCGACACTTTCGAAGCTGAGTAAGTACTGCTAGTTAAGGGGCAATACATAGCGATAGCGATCTACATAGAATATACTCGCGCTTGGATCTTCGAGCACCACTTTAAACGAACACTATGAAACTGCCTAAAATTTATGTTTTAGTAATTTAATCGTGTATTTCCTAAAAAATTAGATACAGAATGCAGAGTGGAGGAGTAGTAAATAAGTGAATAAAGAGTCTTGAATCTGGCCAAATTTGAATACAAGCAGCCATAAATTATTTGCGAGAAGTTTGGGTTGAACATTATACTCTACAAGCATATCTACACTTGGCTGCTGTACAAAATAATTCTTTATTACAAAAATTCAATGATAAAATGAACTTCCTTCTTTTCGTCCAGCGAAAGTGTCTGTCGCTTTCGCGTAGAGCTATTTGCAGTCATTCCAAAAAAAAAATCATCAGATGATAGTTGGGATATAAAAGGCCGGTACGCCAGCTATGAATGAACTATTCACGCGCGCCCTTCATGGAGAACGCGTGTCAATCAGTACCCACCTAGGTATGGTCTATGTTATACTTCCCATTGCCGGTGATGAGTTCTGCAAAGCGACACGGAAGAATGTGGAGTTTTCAGCGCTAGGCGTTCTACAAGGGAGCGAGACGGCAATCCACGCAGGATCAACACTAAACTCCGCGCGCGGCGCGAAAAAATATGCCACGTCGGCAACGGACGCGGTAAAGGCCCCCACAGAGTTCTGCGGCAACGCCGCTCGCCGCTGTTAAAGGCCGCCACAGACTTCTGCGGCGCCGCTCGGCGGCGCCGCTGCCCTATGCTTAACCATAGGGCAGAGACGCAGAGCTCGCCTCCAGCGGCGCCGCTGGCCGGCGCCGCTGCCCTATGCTTAACCATAGGGCAGAGACGCAGAGCTCGCCGCCAGCGGCGCCGCTGAGCTGCGCCGCCGAGCGGCGCCGCAGAAGTCTGTGGCGGCCTTAAGGGTAGGGCAGAGACGCCGCCGGCGGCGAGCTCTGCGTCTCTGCCCTATGGTTAAGCATAGGGCCGCGGCGCTGCCGCAGAACTCTGTGGGGGCCTTAAGGCATTGCGCATGCCGGCCATCACTGTACCGGCGGCCGCGGCGAAGGTTCGCCACTTGTTGCGGAGGGCTTCCCCTTTCACTATTCGGCCGCGTGGGTCATAACTGAGCCCGCGATGGCATCGCGGCGATGAAAGTATGCCCCAGCCTAAGCCCTAGTTTATACTTGCGCCGCCACGCGGCGCGGCACCACGACCGCTATGGATATCGATTTTCCGCGCCGCCCGGTTGATCGATTATCGATTTTTCCAGCCGCCCGGTCGCTACCTATCTCGACCATTGTGCCGCGCCCCGCAGCGGCGCAACTATAAACCACGGCTAAAGCGCTCCGCACACTTTTGCGGCAGCCGCGTACGCGGCAGAGGCCAGAAGAGCCGCGTACGCAGCTTCCACTGCCGCGTGCTAGAGTTCACGCGGCACTCCTCCCTCTCGCTCAATCACAAACGCTGCAATGCGGCAAAAATGCCTTGAAGATTACTACCGCTGCCACCGCGTCTGCCGCATCTGCCGCGTAGGCGACACATCAGCGGCAGGCCGCGAGAGGCTAGTTTTGCCTCGCGCAGCAACTATGCGTCTCTGCCCCATGCTTAAAGATAGGGCTGTCGCGTTGCCGCAAAAAGGTGCGGAGGGCTTAAGACCTTGCTTAGCGCGCGCGTGACCCGCGACGCGATGCAATAGGTAAAGGCCTAATTGATCAGTCGCGTCGTTCGATCAATTTGGTCACTATGCATGCATCGGGTCGCGTGTCGCGTGCACACTAAACAAGGTCTAAATGCCCCCGCAGACTTCTGCGACGTTGCCGCTGCCCTATCCTTCATCACATCGGCGAGCGGCAACGCCGCAGAAGTCTGTGGGGGCCTTAACTGTGAACGCTTTTGTTGATGGCGAGCGCAAAATACATCGATATGCAGCCAAGATCGCCAACAGATTATTGCTCTATAAAACCGCGAATTCGTCCTATAGCGGTGGGACTCATGTTCACATTGCGGTAGGTTCCACTGTGAGATACAGTTGTCGCGATGCATCTTGCCGCTCTGTGCCGCAAGTGTAGCCGTAGTTCCCGGCCTTCTGCAATGCACTGCAACAGGAGCACAGTCGACGCTATTTGAAGTTTCGAGCGGAGCGACAATTTGATTGTGACTTGCTCCGAAAACCGCTCAAGCGCTGGTCATCGAGCCGCACTCGCTTATTTTGCGGCGCCACTTGCTGACTACAGCGGAACAAAATTTCGTAAAATGATGTGCTTTACGTCGACGAAGTATAAGTACGATGCCTCCGGGCAGCACGAAACATCGATAGCTATGCCAATTATAGATATGCGCTCGCTGCACGGTGGCGCAAGTATGTATAATATATACATTGTCGCGAGCGTCACTCACTACTATGACTGGAGCCATAGAAATATAGGTCTGACAGCGAAACACGGTCAGAAGCATCCTGTTCGCCTTGAATTTCTGTGTGGGCCAAAAGCCCTATTCACTTCGAAAATAGGGTTCCTCTTCTAGTCGCGCTATAGCGGGAGTAGTGTTGTCTCCAGCGCGTTTTGGCCGGTATTTGTTTTTATTACTGAATAGACAAGGCGGCCGATTCTCGAACGAAGTAGCGCCTTATCCGAAGGCGGTATAGGTGGACTGTACACCACCGGCCGTATCTTCTGGTTTTTGGACGAGAAAGCGGAAAAGAACGCCTTTTCCTCCGCTTTTGTATAGCATTCTTGGGTATATGTCGCGTAGGTGAGCAGCATTGGTAGGTGCCATTCAGAGAGGGCATGTACAGTTGGTACCCTGATGGGCTGGCATGCGTTCGGCCTGTGCTCTGATTGGTTACTGTTGGCTAGCGTGCTCCCACCTATCAATGCTGCTCACCTACGCGACATGTACCCAATACGTCCGTGAGTTCTCAAAAGATACTTCAGTGAGCTAATTTCCGCCTGTCGCGGCTGACTCCTTCCCTCGCGTGAGATAAATACACCCACAGGATAGGTGCTCCTAACTTTCTATGGAAAAGGAAACACAGTACAGTTTAAAGCCTATTGGCTACCTATATCTTGGTATATCTTTCTTGTGGATGCGCGATAACGCAGTCGTAGACGACACCGGTTGTCATCTACACCCATTTCTAGGCCCTTGGTTCAGATTTCACGCCTGGGCAAAACAAACCTTCCATCCATTCGTGCTTGCTCAATTGGTCTGGGAAGGATAAAACGCTCGTTTGTACATCAGCTGGCCACTGCAAGTCATTGTGTAGGCGAAATACGCCACTACGATATATGCCTACGGGTGCCGTTGATGTAATGGCGTAGAGCGTTCTCGCCGAGTCAGAGGGAGGTGCGAGTACGAGTCCCGCCTGGCGCTAGAGTTTCGATCGCAACAAAATATCGTTGTGAGAGTTTTCCTTATATCTTCCTTGTACTTTAAGCACGGTAAAATCTACCACGCCGCAACTACGCGGACGTGTCGTGCTGCTAAGCGTCTTCAGTGTTGGCCTCATCTTCAATGAAGAATACTCTTTCGCTTCTAGAATAGTCGAAAACTCTCAAAGCTCTAGTACATTAGATATAGCCATATAGCCATCTAGAAATAGGGATAACCACCTAGAGATGTAGATAACGCCTCAATTGTCCACAGCCCTTACCTTGTCGCGTGAGCTTAATTCACACTAACCTCAAGCACATCACATCACACGTCGTCCATTGTTGGCTCCATAGCGTCCTAGACCTGACGCAGCACGTCAGTCGGAACGCAGTCGTGTCGTATTTTAGTGCTGCTAGAAGATTCTGTAGTTTTTGCCGAATCCGTTGACGCTGGCGGCATGGCTGAGGCTGAAGTCACTCGTGATGAGATGCCAGCGGCTGGCAGTACGTCGCCCACACCAGTAATCCGATCTAGGTTTCCCGAGTCGTGGATTTTCGTCACCTTCGACACGAGGCAAGTACGGTACGAGTTTCCGTAGGTTGGGGAGGGAGGCGTAGCACTGTAGTGGAAATGCAGATCCTCGTTTCCATCGAAGTCAGCGAATGAAGTAGGTTGTTGGGAATAATGGAGGAGTGCTGCTAAAAGGAGCTAGTAGAGCCAATTTAGCAAGTTCAGTAGTCGCAATCTTCACAACCAACTTCCTCAATACATTCATAGGAGACTAGCAGCCGGAAGACGTATTCCTCAGAACATGTGTAAATCTGACCTAAATATACCATTTTCACGTCGAATTGGACGCTTTTCAAATCAAATTGGACACTTTTCTAAGCTAGCTTTTAGACTTTTGAACTCAAAGCGAGCTCTTGCAAATTGAAATGAGCTTTTTCTAGATGAAACTAGAGACCCTCCAAAAACTTAGTAATTTTCTGTAATTTTTTCTAGTAATTTTTATTTATTTTTTTTTTATTTTTATTTTTTTAGAGTAATTTTTTCTTCAAGAAAGTTTTTGAGTAATTTTCTTAATTGGGTACTATCCATTACTCGGGAGCACGGTGTCTGGCCTTACATCTTAGCAGCTTTAGCAAAGCAGCCTACGTCCATCGGAGGCTGTCTTTTCGAGCATACCATGTAGTTCTTCTCGAAGCCTGCATTATGTAGTCCGAACTCCTGCCTGAGCTTAAAGCTAACGGAATCCTGGTGTAACTGCCGTGTAGAGTAACGAGTGTGGGATGTCTGAGTGCAGTGACGTTACTGTCAGACTATGTTTTAGACGTAGATTTTAGTAATTCTCTACAACGATGTGATGACGTTTATGGACCCTGAGTCAGACTTCGATCTCGGCCTTCCTCGGCCAGTGGAAGCTGCTGCTGAACTTCCTAGATCCGTGGACGCGGCTATAGAAGCTAACCATGCACTGACCACAACGGCAATGCCGCCGGTGATTAGAACCAGATTCCCCGAGACCTGGCTCTTTGACTCGTTCGAGTTAAGGTGAGCGTTTTTGGAGCAGATCTAGATCCTCATGAAAGAATGCTTCGGCGCCCATTTGAGTCGTCAGCGGAATGCTCCTGGTGACCAAAATGAGCGCCTCATCTGGACAATGACGTCCATACTCTGAGCTATTGAGTTTGTTCTATTTCTGAACGAAAAGCTCTGCCGGCTTCATGAACAAGAGCATTGTTATGAGGGGGAAATGAGCCTATTTCGTACCTTTGATTCCTTCTGATAATTTCGCAACCGACGGTGAAGGTTCTTTAGGAAGGAAGTTTCTCCCGTTGCGAAGCATATAGATCTTTTGCGAAATTCTAATCGAACGGATAAATGAACGAATAAATTCGTTATCGAAAAATTTGAGCGAATGAAAGGAACGAATTTATTCGCTCATCAGTTTTTTTTTCGAATGACCGAAAATCGAATAGGCTCCGTTTTTGGTTTATTCGAATATTCGAATTGTCAACCAGTTTGTTCGAATCAGGTTGTGTACTTGAAGATCTGAACTTTATTCGATATTCCAATAAAATTGTTCGATTTTCGTTTAACGTTGAAATACTCGATTTTCGAATAATAATCGAATGTGCGAATTTGATCGAATATTGAAAATTCTAGAGATAATTCGAATACTCGACTATTCGAATATGTTCGTTCAAGCACAACTATAGTATCTAGGTAGAGTACGTGGCCCCACGATAAGCCATTGATTATCGCAGCTTTTCGCCTTTATAGTTCTTGAATGTGTAAATCGGTTGTTATTTTCGCAACAACCTAATCCTTGAAGTGAATAGTTAGGTAGCACACTAGGTTACCTTGAAGTGGTTGTAGAGATAGCTAGTAGATAGCCCCTAGGGGCGAGTGACGATAGCGGCAAGTCTCTAGGCTCCAAGTACTACTCAACGTTACAGTGTACTATCACGAGTTACGAGGCAGTATTTCGGAGATACTGCTGCGTAACGTGGTTAAGAAGCAAGTCGACCCCAAGCGATATCCACTGCTACACTATAGGATTATGTTCCCTACGACATGGATCATGCTCCAGACGTGGACAAGGTGGGGAACTAGGTGTGAGTAGCTGTTAGGTAGCAGAAGTAGGATGGATTATAGCTATAGATGATGTGCTTCGAAAATGATTGCGATTTCATCTTCAATTAGTTTGTAAGGAAGTGAGTTTTCACGTGCTCTTGATATAAATGCGTACTAAATTTTAATCCCTAGTCCCCCACTAGGGCACGTGTAGCCAGAAGAGATGCTGGCCATCACGTGCACCCGATACCAGGTTCCTGGTACTTATTTCCCGCCCAGACCAAGCAAGCATTCCATCCCTCAGGTGTCATTGAATTGGTATCAGACTGGTCTGGGAAGGATAAACCGCTGACTTGTCCATCGGCTGGCTACAGCAAGTCATTGTTTGGCCAAAGAGGCATTTAAATCACCTCCACGATATCCGGTAGAAGTAGAATGCGTGGCGCATCCCAAAAGGGATTGAGTAACATCGTCCTTTATCCTTTTTATAGCTATTTGCAGGCTACAACGGCGTTAATCAAACCCAATTAGGATGCGCCACGCACTCTATTTCGAATTTGAGTAACGTACTTCCTTATCGTGTTTGTCCTTTTAATCACTTACTCAGTGATTCGCACCATTCCGAAAGCAGGAAATTTGCTCTTTTTAATTACATGTGTTTCTCAAGAATCCCTAGCATTTTTGGATTACTACGCCACCTTTTTTGAAGCATACGTGCTAGGAATTTGGCACTTCCCACCTTTATGACCTATATTGGTCGAAATTTAGGGAGGCAAATGCAACTGTAGCAGCGGAAAGAAGAAGGTTGGCTAAGGAGGAAAAAGCTCCTTGCTATTAGATTCGAGCAATCATTGGAGAACAGGGATGGTTAAAAAACAAATAGAGGCGTTGACGGCCTGACAGACCCATACTTCGTGATCGTAGCTATTGTATAGTATACTTCCGGTGGTTCCATACGTCATAATTCGTAAGAAAACACGATCACTTGATGACCTTCAAATTGGCAGAAGAGTGGTGCACACAATGGTTTTTAGATTGAGTGAAAAGCTGCTCTTCTGACGGTTATGGTTCTTTGAATATAAGCCTCGAAAATTGACAGAACCTTCCTTACAACCTAATACTTCCCTTTTTTTCTTGCTCCTTTTTTACTTTTTCCTATTCTTCATCTTCTACGTAATTCTTCTTGTCATCTCATCTTTCCACTTCGTCGCCTTCTTATTTTAGACTGATCGTGGGAGCCTTTAGCAAAAGACAATAGAAAATAATGAGAAAGCTGAATTGGAAAGGTCCATGGTCTGCCGCTGTCTCCGGGCGACCAATAGTGTTCCTATTTTGGCGATTTTTGGCGCATAGTAGCACAGTCAGAGGAGGTGCCGGCTGTCGCATGCTCTCAATTCCGTGCTCCTGGTTCGCATTTCCCGCTCCTGCCAACCATGCATTCCATCCCTCCGGGGTCGTTAAATTGGTATCATTCTTGCCTGGGAAGATACAAGTCTACAAAATATCACTCGCTTGCCTATCGGCTGACCACCGCAAGTCATTGTGTAGGACATTGGGCCTCCACGGTATCCCGTAGAAATAGGCTCTTTGACTTGTTCGACTTGAGGTGAGCGCTTTTGGAGCAGATCTATTCTCATGAAGGAATGGTTCGGCGCCCATTTGGGTCGTTCGACCTCCACGACATCCCGTAAAAATAGAATGCGTGGCGTATTCCTAAAGGAATTGCATAATGCTACTCCTCGCCTATTTTATCCCTCACTGCGATGACTCACAAGAAAGGAGGGGTACACACTAGAGAGTAGATAATTTCTGTCAAAGAGAGTGCCTTTCCAGGTCAGAAAGAATAGATAGAGAAGGAAACAGACGTAGAAATGAAAGAAAATATAATAGTTTCAAATGAAAACTTTACGAGTCAAGAAAGTTAACTTTGAACAAGCACGGTGTAATGGCGTTAGAACATTCCCGCCTTGTCAGAAAGAGGTGTGGGTTCGAGCCGCTCCTGGCGCTAGAGTTTTGATCGCAACAAAACCATCGTTGTCAGCGTACATCCTGGATACCAGCCACATGAGATTAAAAGAAACTGACTTCCGTTGAAGCTAACTTCACTGTGGAATCCGTGGCGCATACTTGAGAGGAATCGATTGCCACTGTCCTTTATGCTCCTCTCTATCCTCGATTATTGACCGTGTAACTCAAAATAGTAACGTATCCCTTAGGTAGCTTACCGTAAACTCGGGGTCAATAGAAGATTTCATCGCCTAAGAGGCTGCAAATATTCTCCTTATGTGTCCCTGCTGCTGAAAGGGCAGCAAAGAAGTAAATCATGAAGTCTTTTCCCAACTTTTGGCGAGGAAAGCCTATTATTAGGTTGTAACGGATTAAATGGCACTGGCTCGCGCCACTTTTGGCGCGTCTTTACGCGTTTGATCAAGAACAAACCGTAACATGTGGCATATCATTTAGAAGCGCAAAATTTGCTCTACCGGAGAGTACCAAATTTTCTATGTAAAAGTGGGAAAACCTTAGAGTTTTATTGACTTTTTTGCAGATGGACAAAAGGGTAATCCGAGGCATTTACTTGTATGAATTCAAGCTGAGCACCACAGCTAAGGAGGCGGACGAGAAGATCAATGCCGCATTCGGTCAAGGATGTTCCACAATTCGGACGGCGTATCGTTAGTATCAGAAGTTCCGGAATGGAGATGAGAGCTTGGAAGGACATGAAGGTCGTGGGAGGCATAGTGATGTTGATGAGGACAAGCTGAGAGATGTGGTAGAGGAGGATCCACACAAAGGTACCAGAGAGATAGCGAAGGTTCTTGGCGTCAGTCACAACACAGCTGCCCGGCATCTGAAGGAAATTGGAAAGACCAAAAAGCTGGAAAGATGGGTGCCTCACGAGCTGTCTGAGGAGCAAAGAAACCGACGATATGAGATCTCGTCCGCACTGCTTCTACGGAACGAAACGGACCCATTCCTTGATCGCGTCGTAACCTTTGACGAGACATGGATAATGTACGACAACAGGCGACGATCGGCACAGTGGGTGGACAGCGATGAGAGCCCCAAGGTTTTTGCGAAGCCGGCATCGCACCAAAAGAAAGTAATGGTGACAGTATGGTGGTGTTCGCTGGGAATTATTCACCACAGCTTCCTCCCTCCCGGTGAATCCATCGCGGCAGAGAAGTACTGCATTGAAATTGAAGAAATGATGAAAAAGTTGAAGGATATCCGGCCGGCCTTGGTAAACCGAAGGCGAGTTCTCCTTCTGCACGACAATGCTCGCCCCCATGCAGCACGAATGACGTTGCAGAAATTGAATGAGCTGAGCATTGAAACTCTACCACATCCTCCGTTTTCTGCCGACCACTCCCCAACAGACTACCATTTCTTCAAGCATCTCGGCGACTTCTTGGTAGGGGAAATATTCAAACACCAACAGGAATCCGAAAGTGCCTTCGAAGATTTCGTCAATTCCAGAACTTCTGATTTTTATGCTACTGGGATAAAAAAGCTTGTGTCACGTTGGCAAAGATGTGTAGAATCAGAAGGTTTTTACTTCGATTAATAAACATGCCTACAAGCCGAGATATTAACTGTTTAAATTTACAGTGGTTCAGTGCCATTTATTTCGTTACAACCTAATAGTAAGATTTACTTGAAATTGAAGCCATTTTTTGCCGAGTAAAGGCAGCGGTGTGAGAAAAGGCGAGTGTTTCTGGTACATACAGGTTTCCTACATAAATACTGCACAATTTCCTAAGCTCAAAATTTTAAAATTTCAGCTCAAATGGAGAGGCTGTTTACCAATCGCTGGCTCCGGACACCATCACCTCATGGGTGGCGAGCGCGTTCGCCATCAATGACAATTCAGGCCTCGGTGTTGCGCCAACCACATCCAAGGTACTAGTGTTACCGTAACCCTCTACCATAATTCATTCCATGAGCACTGTAGGAAGTTCTCGATTTAGTTGCGAGTGTTCCGACCGTTTTTCATCCGTCTGAACTTGCCGTATTCGGTGAAACGTGGTGAGAAATTCGCCCTACAGGTGCTGGTCTTCAACTACATGGAGAAGGAGCAGGACGTAAGAGTTTTCGTAGTTACATAATTGACTAGAGACAGTATGTGAGAGCTTACGCTTCAGGTCACCGTCACACTGAAGCACGACGACAACTCTGGCTTCGACTTCCTGAACAAGGACGGTAGCATACTGAAGAGGTTTGTTCGTTCGTTTCAGTTCACGACCGGAACTTTCTACACACTGAATTCTGAAGCATTTCCAGCCGTGACTCTGCCGAACGCAACTACAACGTTCGCGTGGTGTCAGTGCCTGGTGGGGGAGTCTCGAAGGCCGTCTACTTCCCAATTGTGCCGTCGGAAATCGGAATGGTCAAGCTGACCGTGACTGCTCAAGCGGCTTCTGCTGGAGATGGAGTGGAGGAGCCTCTGAGGGTTGAGGTGAGCCCTTCAGAAGTTTGTTGTTGTTATTGCAGGTACTCAGCATCTAGCTTTCAGCCCGAGGGCTATCGTGTGGATCGTAACGTGCCGGTCGTCATCGATCTGACGAACGGTACCGACTTCGAAAAGGTGGTGCAGATGATGTGGCCAAGTGACTTCGTCGAGGGATCACAAAAGGCTCGATTCGAGCTAGTCGGTAAGCTTGGGACTAGTCTTGCATATCGAGGACTACTGTACTAAAGATACCGTAGCAACTCATACCCGACACATCGCTAGGTGACATCATGGGCCCAGTGCTGTCCAACATCGAAGGCCTGGTGCGCATGCCGTACGGCTGTGGAGAGCAGAACATGCTGAACTTTGTGCCGAACATCGTCGTCCTACGGTATCTGAAGGCGACTAGCCGAGCCGAACCGAGCCTCGAAGCCAAGGCTGTGAAGTTCATGGAGGCGGGCTATCAACGCGAACTCACCTACAGGTACTTTACCCCAGCCCACGCTTCAAGGGCCTTACTTCATGGAGATGTTCCAGGCGCTCCGACAACTCCTTCTCGGCGTTCGGCGAGAGCGACAAGTTCGGCTCCACCTGGCTGACAGCCTTCGTCGTGCGCTCGTTCGCTCAGGCTCGCGCCTACATCTTCGTGGACCCCACGGTGCTCACCAAGAGCATCGCCTTCCTCAACGGCCAGCAGATGGTGAGTGAAAGCGGCTTTGACATCTGACATCGTCTTCTAACCAAGATCCGATTCTAGGAGACTGGTGCCTTCGCAGAGCATGGAGAGGTGCATCACAAGGACATGCAAGGAGGAGCCAGTGAAGGCGGCATCGGTCTGACCGCATACGTCGTGGTGGCGCTGCTGGAGAACGGGGTAAGTTCGGCTACTCCAAGTGGCGCCGTGTCAGATGTCTGAGCTAGTCGTTTAGATCCGTAACGACAATGGCATCGCGTTCTTGGAGAAACACCTGGACGAACTGAAAAGCGACGCCTACGGACTAGCCGTGACTGCTTATGCTCTAAGGTTGGCCAACAGCGACAAGAAGAAGGATGCCCTGACGGCGTTGGAGAAGCTGAAGATCACCGACAAGGGTAAGATGGCGTAGCGTTGAAGACCTAGAATATATAGTTGATCTGGCCGAATGCGAAGGCGGCAACGCGCCAGCCTATCGCAACCAATCAGAGCACGGACCAAACACGCTTCAACCAATCACGGAACCGACCGTACTCGCCCTTTCCCCTGTGTGGAGCGTCTATTCGATGTGACCTGATTGGCCTTCTGCTTCACCCTCCAGCCCTCCTGCGTTGGTAAATTAAGGAGTAGTACTTTTTAGTCAAAATTTTGGCCGATAATGTCTTATTTTTGTCTAAAGAACTACGCTAAGATGAATTGGAAGGCCACATCGCTAGTCGGGATGCATCCTCGTCTTCCTCTGAACCTCTCCTTGCGTTTACCGTCTATAAAATGAGCATTGCAGATGGCACAGTCCACTGGTCGTCGTCGAAGGGTATCGACAAGTCCAAGGACACCACACAGTACTTCTACCAGCCACGACCTGTAGATGTCGAGACGACCGGCTACGTCCTTCTCACGTACATGCTGGATGGAGATACAGAAAATGTTAGTTACTTAGACACCGCTACAGTTCCTTCAGCGTTATATAAGGGTAATCACCCTTATTTATTTATTTGCTATTTGTTCTGTATTTAGTTACTTACCTATTTTCACGTTGAATTGGCCACTTTTCAACTTGAATTTTACACTTCTAAGCTAGGTTTAAGACTTTTGAAATCAGCGGGAACTCTTCTAAATGGAAATGGCCTTCAGGCAGGCTAAACTGCAAAATTCAACAAGATGGTTATAATACCTTTTGTACAAGGAAAATACGGTATAACTTTCATGCAAAAATTTTTAAATCAGTTTCCTTAATCTCAAAGTGGCTGGTATCGAGGTTGTAAGCTGTCATGACGATGTTTTGTTGCGATCAAAACTTCTAGCGCCAGGCGGGACTCGAACCCGCACCTCTCTCTAACCGGGCGGGAATAGTCTACGCCATTACACCACCAGCGCCGTTTGATCGAACGCAACATTTTTTTAGTGTTTTACTCTAGAAATTTTTTATTTTACCTATGTATTGTGGGATGGACCATCACGTGAAATTATCTTTTTCTACATTATGGATGTTCTTGAAGAACCGGTTAGTGTTATTAGGTTGTAACGAATTAAATGGCACTGGCTCGCGCCATTTTTGGCGCGTCTTTACGCGTTTGATCAAGAACAAACCGTAACATGTGGCATATCATTTAGAAGCGCAAACTTTGCTCTACCGGTGAGTACCAACTTTTCTATGTAAAAGTGGGAAAACTTTAGTTTTATTGACTTTTTTGCAGATGGACAAAAGGGTAATCCGAGGCATTTACTTGTATGAATTCAAGCTGGGCACTACAGCTAAGGAGGCGGACGAGAAGATCAACGCCGCACTCGGTCAAGGATGCTCCACAATTCGGACGGCGTATCGTTGGTATCAGAAGTTCCGGAATGGAGATGGAAGCTTGGAAGACCATGAAGGTCGTGGGAGGCATAGTGATGTTGATGAGGACAAGCTGAGAGATGTGGTAGAGGAGGATCCACACAAAGGTACCAGGGAGATAGCGAAGGTTCTTGGCGTCAGTCACAACACAGCTGCCCGGTATCTGAAGGACCAAAAAGCTGGAAAGATGGGTGCCTCACGAGCTGTCTGAGGAGCAAAGAAACCGACGATATGAGATCTCGTCCGCACTGCTTCTACGGAACGAAACGGACCCATTCCTTGATCGCATCGTAACCTGTGACGGGAAATGGATAATGTACGACAACAGGCGACGATCGGCACAGTGGGTGCACAGCGATGAGAGCCCCAAGGTTTTTGCGAAGCCGGAATTGCACCAAAAGAGAGTAATGGTGACAGTATGGTGGTGTTCGCTGGGAATTATTCACCACAGCTTCCTCCCTCCCGGTGAATCCATCATGGCAGAGAAGTACTGCATTGAAATTGAAGAAATGATGAAAAAGTTGAAGGATATCCGGCCGGCCTTGGTAAACCGAAGGCGAGTTCTCCTTCTGCACGACAATGCTCGCCCCCATGTAGCACGAATGACGTTGCAGAAATTGAATGAGCTGAGCAACTCTACCACATCCTCCGTTTTCTCCCGACCTCTCCCCAACAGACTACCATTTCTTCAAGCATCTTGGCGAATTCTTGGCAGGAAAAATATTCAAATACCAACAGGATGCCGAAAGTGCCTTCGAAGATTTCGTCAATTCCGGAACTTCTGATTTTTATGCTACTGGGATAAAAAAGCTTGTGTCACGTTGGCAAAGATGTGTAGAATCAGAAGGTTTTTATTTCGATTAATAAACTTGCCTACAAGCCGAGATATTAACTGTTTGAATGTACAGTGGTTCAGTGCCATTTATCTCGTTACAGCCTAATATTTACAAAGCCTTCCAAAGCCATATGTTCCTCTTCTCCGCTGATCCTCTTTCTCTTTCCATGTATCCCTCCGATTCACTTCTTTAAGGGACTTCCACTGGTCCGATGGCTGACTGGCCAACGCAATGCCTACGGAGGATTCTCTTCCACTCAGGACACCGTCATCGCTCTGCAGGCCCTCGGAGCTTACGCGGAACATGCGTATTCGGCTGACTCAAACGTTACTGTAACAGTGTCAAACGGAGCTGACAACCATTCCTTCGGTGTCACGCCGTCGAACGCTATCGTCCTTCAGAGCTATGAGGTTAGCATTCCTACCGTTATCAAAGTTTAGCGATCTAGTGGCACAGAAGTACTACACTACCGTTCCTGCCTTTTGGTTTTTGGGAGGAATAAACACTAAAAACCGCCGTTTTCGCCATCGTCCCGTATCTCCCTTCAATGTGACCTATTTTTAAAAATAGGTGCTGCCATACGAATCCAATGTATGTGATTTATCCTGTAATCTAGTCATCATCCAGCGGTTTTAGAAAGATATAGTTTTGGAGAGCTGAAAACCTCACGGCGGCGACCCTCCTCGCTCGAACAAGCTAATACCGACACGGCCCAAGGTTTTATAGGTCTCCAATCTATTTTTGTTTCTCTAAACCACTATGTGATATCTAAATTACTGGATGGATCACCCACAATGGATTCGGATAATAACTTTTGTTTTTTGAGTAGCCCCCTATTATGAAAATTACGGGTAAACGGCAAAACCGACAATTTTTTGCTCCTATTCATCCCAAAAACCAAAAGACAGGAACGGTATTGTATACACGTTATTAACCGCAATGCTGAGGTTTTAAGATAAGTTTACGTGAAGCCTTTCAACTGTTTCGTGAATCACTCAGAGCTTATGGAATCCTTTTTAGCTGTCTAACATGGATTCAAACGTAGACATCAAGGCCACCGGCAAGGGAACCGTCTTTGCACAGGTACGTGGGTAGAAAACTACCAATTTGGACAACCTTCTTTAAAATTTACAGCACGAAGATCCTGAAAAACTGAAAAAGCTTCTACAATAGCACAGTAATTACTGACATTGATGAGGGGGAGGTTGAAACTTCGAGGCTCGATAGCAAGGACGCGAGTTAGGCCAGACTTCCTAACGTGCAGGGTCCTGAACGAATTTAATTCGATGCTTGGGAGGGACGATGATCTGGCAGACTCTTTCTGCGGGTACTTACAGAATGTATTTCCTTCCATAAAAATTTTAATGTTGTGCTATACGACATGTGATGAAAGCGTAATCACACGTTGTATAGCGTTTAGGCTCCCATGTCGTTCGTACTACGTAACACAAGAATTGATATCTGAGTTGTTTACGTATATTAGTTGTTTTGTTCGGTTTTTTGTTGGTTTGTAACGCGGAGGCTCACATATCTATCTTTAATGCTTTGAATAAAATGAATAATTAAATAAATAAATGAGTCAAATGCAGTCGCAAAAGTATGGGCATCAGAAATAGGACACGACATTTAAATCAGAAAAACTTAACGTATTACGGTAAGCGTAACTTGACTTTTCGTTGAAGAAGGCGACCTCGAGCGTGTCTCTAGATGAAAATGGAGACAATGCCCAGTTCTACGTCTTCCAGGTCTCGTATTCGTACTATCGAAATGCCGTTCGTGACGATTCGCCATTCTTCTGCTCAAAGGATCTGAAGGAGCTGCGCGGTGGAAACCGAATGCAACTCGATCTCTGTTGCAAGTACGATACAGAGGCTTTTGAATATTCTTTTAATAAGTGGAGAAGCTGTAAAGCTAACTTTCTTAGAGAGAACGGTTTAACTTTCATAGGTTGGAGGGGCATTCTTGTTCTGCGTTTAAAGTAAGCTCATGGAATTGAGAGGCTTTAAGCTAGCTATACATAGTACGATCGGCAATGTGAAGAAGGCTGGGTTATTGTTAGACTTCTCTAAGTGAACTTTCATGCGCCGGTTCCCCGGTCATGATCAAATTCAAGTACATTTATTCGGAAAACCTGACGCCAAGCTGGTACGATTTTTCTGATCATTGATGTAATCATCATCCGCAAAGAAATGCTTTTAGTCAGTGAAATGTATGAATTACGAAACGTAATGTTGTAAATGTACAATACCGGCCTTAACTTTTGGTCTTTGGGCGGAAAAAGCGAAAAAAAACCGCCTTTCCGCCGCTTTCCTGTAGCACTCTTCAAATTGAGCGCATTGTAAATTGAAGCACATATTCGTGATCACCACCGAGTCTCTTTCCGAAGCGCCTGGAAAATAGTTCAGTGACCTAATTTCTACCTGGCTCGGCTGACCCCCTCCCTCGCGGGTACACCCACAGCTCCTAAGTAGCTGATGAGGAAAGAGTTTTGGCCTGTTAAAGCCTATTTACTACCTTATATATAACAATACATAGTTCTCTGGATTTCTCAGTTTTTTTGCGGTCACAATGATGTACTTTTCTTGAGGATCTGATACCCTTGTAGGGTATTCTTCCATTTTGAACATTTTTTTAAACGACACTTTTTCCATTTGGAGTGAGTTTGCAGCACAGCTGAATGGCTCGAATGTCCTCTAACATAGTCAAAATATCACATTTTTTAGAGTATAAGGAGATTTCATAGCCCTCCAAATCCATATTTTTCCTTCTTCAAAGAAATGATTCTGTGGTCACTTTAATCATGGGAAAACTGTGCGGGTAGCTGCAAAAAAAGTGTCATCTGGGCACTTTGCCAGCGTATAACTACTAACGATTTCAACCCCAAGGGTTCTACTTTCGCAGCTTGATTTCAACTGTAACGTCTAGCGGGACAAATGAGGGTAAGCACACATAAGCTTGATATTCCAAAATTGGAGTTCTCCAAAGTGGACATATTCTGAAACCAATGCCAATTAAATTATCAGATCCTTCAGCAAAGTACATCATTGTTACCGCAAAAAACTGAGGAATCCGGAGAACTATGTGTTGTTATATATAAGGTAGTAAATAGGCTTTAATAGGCCGAATTTCTTTTCTCATCAGCTACTTAGGATCTGTGGGTGTAATTATCTCCCGCGAGGGAGATGGTCAGCCGAGCCAGGCAGAAATTATGTCACTGAACTACTTTCCAGGCCCACGCTATGCGCTTTGCAGCTCTTTGGGAAGAGGGCTCGGTGCTGATCACGAATATGTGTTTCAATTTACAATGCGCTCAATTTGAAGAATGCTACAGGAAAGCGGCAGAAAAGGCGTTTTTTTCTCTTTTTCCGCCCAAAGACCAAAAGTTAAAGCCGGTATTGTAGAGAAGCTGAAGAAATCGCCATCAGTCCTAGCCTCGGAGAGAAGCATCGCAATCAAACACAATCTTGTTTTCAATCTCCTTTTAGAAGCTAACAATTCAATTCAATTCAGTTCAATTAATCCATGCATTCTACGATGCGCTTATACAAGTTAGCAATGTGATTAAATTCGATAAAATTTAGCAAACCTATAAAAAATTTATTGGGGGTAAGGAGGAGGAAAACAGAAGCAAAAAACTTAAGTTAGACTCAGCTTGTTGGCAATCAATCATCAGAATGTAGCTACACAGTAATAAAGGAATAAAAGTAGCAATTATTGCAGCTACACCAAGACTGTCGGCAAATCGAACATGGCTGTTGCAGAAGTCGAAGCTCTCACTGGATTCAAGTAAGTCATCTTTTTCAGGTATATCAGTAGCGCCAAACCCTCAAACGAATCCTTTAGGTTCGACGAAGAAGAGATGGGTAAACTGACTGGAATATCTGACCTTCAACGGGTCGAACTCGATCATGACGACACCAAGATGAACATCTACTTCAATCCGGTGAGCGCATCGCTGTCTGGTTAACCCCTTCGCGACAGTGCGATTTTTCGCTTCCGTGCCCCTCGCGTCCGTAATTGTTACTGGTGAATTTCTTTTTGGAGAAAATAGAACAAAAGACACTTCATCACCTATTAACTGATGCTTCAGGAAAAATTGCTTCGCATTCGAGTAACACTGCCTGAATTGCATAATCCCGCCAACGAAAGAGTTAAGAAAAGCGCGAACATCTTCAAGACACTCATCGTGGCTATACTGAATGTCTTCAAAGAACTATTCATATTGAACAGACGGAAAAAGACCACTCGAAAGAGATTAAAGCGGTTTAAAGCGTCTCTTTCGAATTGTCTTTTTCCGTCGGCTCAGATGGAATTTTATTAAAATAGTTGTGAACTCATAGGTATTTTGTACCTTGCTCGCTCCATAGGCTAACTACTCTTGTGCTGCAGTCAAAGTAGGCGTACTACGAGCGTTTTTGTTGGAGTAGAGGAGTGTGCTAAATAGCTGTAAGGCGTTGTGCGTTTATAATGTCAGCTACAAAGAACGACTTGCAACGCTTGGTGAAAACTCACTTAAAATGAGAAGAATTTTGTATGATCAAAATCTCGTGTTCAAGATTCCCTTTGGCTGTTTTGATATTGATAAAAGAGAAATATTTGAATAGAAATATTTCTTAGATATTGCTGAAAGAACAAGAGGTCATCCATTTCGCATATTCATAGGAAGAGTTCGCTCCCAACAGTTCCTTGGCTCTTTTCCAGTGAGAGCCACAAAAACGTGGAATAGCTTGCCTAATACAATAGTTTCTTCGTCATCCCCAGCTAATTTTAATCATAAACTTGAAGCGCATCTCAAACAAAACGGTTTTTTCTGACATTTCTTTTCTCTAAATTCCAGATAACGATTTAATGCAAGCGATTTTCGATTCACATTCTGAGAAAATCTTCAACAACAGATCAAAAATTCCTTTAACATACAGGACATAAAAGATTTAACTGCAAGTTAATTTACAAACGAATCAGCTATATTTTGATAAAGTACCTTTTTTCAGTGAGTCAACTGCTAGTTTCTTTGAAAAACAAAACACTTTTTGCGGTACTATGGATGAAATCCTTTCCTGCAAATCTTCAAAAGAAATCTTTTGCAGCAATATTTTGTGATTAAATAATTTTGTATCTCTTTTGGTACGATAACTGCTCTTCACTTTTGCTGGTGTTTGAAGAGCCAACTTTTGCAGTGCTTTTTGTGTTCAACTTGTTTTGCACCACTTTTGGCTCAATAAATGTTCTGTTCTGCTCCGTTCTGTTCTGTTTCAAAGCCCGCTATCCCGCTTATCAGGCTTCACTTTCAGATTGGCGGTACGCCGGTGTGCTTGTCACTGTTCTCGGATATGACGTACACTGTTGCGGACCAAAAGCCGGCACAGATGGTGTTATTCGACTACTATAATCCTGAGGAGCAGGTAAGGCAATGAGTTCTGTTTCTCTTAAGGTCTCTCACAACCGATTAGGTTGGCCCGAAAGTTCTGGCGGTTTTGACTGGTTCACTTCAAAAGTTAATAACTTTCTTCGTACTCACCAGATACAGTCGAGATAAGCACCATTCGAATCAGCGCACTTTTTACAACACGATACTAGTTTCCTGATTACATCTGCGAAAAAGCTGGGTAATCGAGATGCGACGAAATCTAGCATGGCTGCTTTTGCTTGGTCCTCATTCGCGAAGATTCTACTGGCGAATAAGTTCTGAAAGTGTTTAAAGAGGTGGTAGGCGGTTGGCGCAAGGTCTGGTGAGTATCGCGGGTAAGGCAGAACTTCAACTCCTTGTGAGCCGTCAAGTTCAGTGTTTGTAGATCCGCAAAACGGACTGAACGGTGAGACGCGTGTTCGGTAAAACACTTTATTAAATAATAAATTCACAGAGGGGATAATGGAGGAGACGGAGGCTGGAGGCGTCGGGTGGAGAGCAGGATGGACATCAGAAGAAATTCTCCTGAGCGACACGACGGGGAGCAGAGAGTTGACCTGAAGTAACCTGTAACTAAAATGGTCACTTTATAGTATACTCTTTGCATTCGCGTGCATTCTTAGGTCAAGCAGATCATCAGCTGATGCGCCCTGCACTAGTCTGTCTTTGATCGCCGCCAGCCTAGTAGCGGCGCCGCTCTGTGGGCTGATCACCACTCAACATCCTAGCCTAACATTCGCATGGTAACTTGCGGAACGTGTGAGCGGGCGTTGTCGTACAGAAAAATTGGACCTCTTCTGCTGACAGTGCCGGTTGCAGCTCACGGAATTTTCGGTACATCTCGTCGACTTCGTCACAGCAGTAGTCCGCTGCGATGGTTTCTGAAAGTTGTTGTGACAACGACTCCAAAACTGAAGAGAAACAAAGGCCACACCGTGAACCGGCCATTTTCTTTGCAAATTCCTAGCTGGTAGAGGCAATATTGTTTACATTTGTTTCACCCTTCTAGCGAGCTCGCCCCTCTGACAAAGTCATACCCGATTGTACCCTTATCTACCCAATGAAGAACGTCTTTTCACTGGTGACCAGATGGAAGCTATGAGTGCCGCTTCTTAGGTAACACTGCCATAGGGCGCAGTTAAATACTGTCCTTAATTCCATGTTCGACTCTCGATGAACCTTGGCATCCTTGATGTTGCTATAGACGAGTGGTTTGTTCAGCGTAGCCAAGATTGGTACAACTCTTTATTGCGGCTTACGTTTCGGCGTCGTCGCCTTCTTCAGAGCCTGGAAAAGTCGAAGTCATCTGAGAAGCTACCCTCCCAAATGCCATTTCATTCTGCAGGAACCCATCCAAAAGGCTAAGAGACTACGAAAACGGCAACGGCACTTCTTTCGGCATCGTTTTCTTACTCTCTTAGCCTTTTGGATGGGTTCCTTCAGAATGAATTTGGGAGGGTAGCTTTTCAGATGACTCCGACTTTTCCAGGCTCTGAAGAAGGCGACGACGCCGAAACGTACGCCGCAATAAAGAGTTGTACCAATCTTGGCTACGCTGAATAAACCACTTGTCCTTAATTAATAGATATACAAGACGCGAAGTCAACCACATAAAGATCTGAAGCTACCTTCAAAGCTCTTCTACTCTTGCAGCTGAAATCGTCGTACTCGTCGAAGCAGATTCGCTCGTTGCCAGAGACGTGCCCGGACTGCTGGCCGACGGGCGACTCGTTCAGTCCGGCGCCGACCAGGGGTCATTCGAGCGGCAGCACTCCGTCAGATCAGGGTATGTTCGCTGCTGTTGCAGTGCTTGTGTTGTGGCGACTGATACTGTAACCCGTTGTGCACTGTATGATCGCATGAGATTACTGTACAACTACTGTATTATTTGGGCAGCCAATCAGCAGCGCATGGACTTTGTTGTGTTGTGTTGCGTTGTATGTATTTACTATACTATGTCGCCTTCGTGCCCCGCTGCCGCCCACCCGCCCGTCTGCTCCACCTCGCTAGTCGAAATTCCTGGATGAGCTCGAGCTCCTGCTCGTGTTCGTGCTCCCGCGCCCATCGCATTTAGTGTTCTCAGCGTTTTTAACGGCATTTTCCCTCGAATAATGTTCTCTATCCCCTATTGCATTTCTCAACAGCGGAGCGCCTCCTCGCCCTTCCCCAACGATACGGTTGTTTTCTGCGCCTTGAAGACTAGAATTTATTCACTAAGTTCATACATATATGGCTGTAACGGCTCGCTTAGCGAGTCGATTTCGACTCACTTTGCCAGTGGACCGAGAAGGTCCTTCGTCAGACGACACTCTCGACTTCTCTCCTCTCCCTCCCTCAGTAAGTCAGCGGCTTTTTTGCTGGTTGTTTTGTTTGCGCTCGCGTGTGTTCAGTTCTCACTTATTTTGCCTGAACGGTGTGTTTGACCAAGGTCGTGCTCAGATGATGATGATTTGCATGTGAAGAGTTGCAGAGTCTTACGATCGCTCCGAATTTTTTCTACGTTTCGTTTCGTTTTCTAGATAGATGTGAATAAATCATATAAAACCTATTGCGTTAAGTTATTCCTTTTCTTTTTGCTAACACTTACTTTGTTGTTTTGGATTGATATGTTGACTGCTTGTTAATTGGATTTTGACTTACCTTCCCAAGTCATCATTGGTCAGGTCGCTTAGGATCCTTCCTCTTCGTTTGCTGAATACGTTGCGCGTTAAAATCGACAGAAAAGTCTAGTACGATGCGATACAGTATGCTAGGAAAGGACTACATCTACCAGCCTTAATACCAGGCTGTAAAATAATTCCTGTCCGAAAATGTTCAAAATTCTATAATTTTCCTTAGAAGGGTTATAATATCAGGCAAGTGTAAAAACCTTCTAGAATGTTCTCCAGAGTTCCACGCTAGGGGTATATAAGGCGCAGTCGCCGCGTCTAGCTACCAGTACAAGCTAAAATGGACCAAGGTCGAATTCGTACGTTCGTGTACTACGAGTGGCTGCTGGGCAACGACACGGGCACCGCGGTCGCCAACATCTGCAGAGCGTGCAAGGAGGATGCAGTGTCCCAACGCGCAGTCAGGCGCTGGTTCAATCGTTTCGAGAGCGGCGACACGAGCCTCGAGGACAGGGGGCACAGCGGGAGGCCTTCTACGGTGGATGATGACGAAGTCCGTCGCTGTATCAAGGAGAAGCCGGAAGCCACCACCCGTGAACTGGCGACGACGCTTGGCTGCAGCAAGTTCACCAACACAATCGACTCAACTTACTCGGCTACCACAGAGTTCTGGCCCGTTGGATCCCCTACCGTCTGACGGACGCCAACAAGCAGAGCAGCGTGGCCGTCTGCCAGTTCCTCCTCCTTCGTCCTCATCGCAAGGAGTTTCTCGAGGACCTGTTCACTGGGGATGAGAGCTGGGTCCTCTACGACAACGTCGCCCGCCGTGCAGTCTAGATCCCGCGCGGAGAAGAGCCGCCGTCGACGCCGAAAGCCGACCTGCACCCTCTGAAGATCATGCTCTGCTGCAGATGGGACGCCAAGGGCATGCTGTACTTCGAGCTGCTCCCGTAAGGCAGGACGGTCACCGCCTCCATCTACACCGATCAGCTCGAGAAACTAGCCGCCGCCATCCGAGAAAAGCGTCCCCGACGGGCCTCGGTCCACCTGCTGCACGACAACGCGCGCCCCCACGGGCGAAGGAGACCCAGCAGAAGTTGGCGACGCTCGGCTGGGAGACGGTTGCCCATCCGCCGTATTCCCCGGACCTCGCCCCCTCCGACTACCACTTGTTCCGCCCGCTGAAGCACCATTTGGCCGGAAGAGAATTCACCAACTACGACAACCTCAAATCCGACATCGCGGACTTCTTCGGGTCGCAGCCCCCGAAGTTCTGGGCGGAGGGCATCGGCGACCTGCCCAATCGATGGGCCACTGTTGTGGATAACTGTGAGGATTATACTGTTGATTAGACTTGCTTTTCAATAAAGTTGAAAAAATTAAAAATGGTGAAATTTTCGGACAAGAATTATTGGACAGCCTGGTAGATGGGAACCGACATGAGCCTGCACCATCGTGATACTGGATACGAACTTTTTGACTTAGGTGTACATGTATATACATAGTTGTGCTTTCGAGAAATTTTTGTCGACCAAAGAATGAGATGCTAAAAATCTTTGGAGAATAAAATTCATTCCACATTGGAAACATTTGAGCGAATAAAGAGAGGAATTCATTTGCTCATCAATTTTTCGAATAATTGAAAGTCGAATAAACCCAGTTTGAGGGCTTTTTCGTTCATGCGAATACTCGAATAGTCACATAGATGTTGTTACAGGGATGTTTTGTTGCGATCAAAACTCTTGCGCCAGGCGGGACTCGAACCCGCATCTTCTGCTTTCCGGGCAGCGATGTTCGCCTTACACCACTGGTGCTGTTTGACCGCACGTAACATCCGTCCCTCCGTATCCTCCAGGTCTGTCAGCACCCACCCGTGATACGGGGTTGGGCCGGCCGCTGATATGGAACCGGTTAAGCTGAAGACCATACTAGTAACAATGTTTTAACACATTTAACACATTTCAACACATTGTAAGGCGAACATCGCTGCCCGGAAAGCAGAAGATGCTGGTTCGAGTCCCGCCTGGCGCAAGAGTTTTGATCGCAACAAAACATCCTGTAACAACATGTAGCCTCTCTACCAGCCGCTCCAGGCTCAAGCAAATGTGTTAAAAGTCACATAGATTTTTTGAAATAGGATCTATCTCTGAACACTTGACGTTTGTTCAATATTCGAATAAAATTATTCGATTTTCGAACAGTCAAATTTCGATTATGGATCCCTATCGATGTTCGAATTCGAAAATCTAGAAATATTGAATATTCGATTATTCGATTATTCAATATTTCTAGATTTTCGAATATTCCTCCTAGATTCGAATATACCATTTTCATGTCGAAATGGACACTCTTCTAAGTTAGCTTGAAGACTTTTGAAATCAATACAAATTCTTCCAAATCGAAATGACCTTCAGGCAGGTTAAACTACAGTCTCAAAAAAAATTGTTAGAATAATTTTTGTTCAAGGAAATTTTGGTATAACTTTTCTGAAATTTTCTAGCTTACGCGACCCAATAAGTATAATAATTTTATAAAATTTTTATTTATTTTTCGAGAAAAAATAATAAATTGAAATTTGTCTTCATGCACAGCAAAGTAACGATCATATAGTGCACTTTAAGATCAGATCGCGTCATTTACACTATTAGTCTAAGATTTTTACTATGATTCTTATTTGATTGATAGTGTAAATGCTGCTTTCACGAAGCATCTAAATGAGGATATGTGTGTTCCCCACAACTGTTTGTACCGTTTACAGGCGTGAAACTTTATGCAAAATAGAAATATCGCTATCAATCGAATAAAAGCGACGTCTTGGACGAGGGGCATGGCTTAATCCCCTTTTAGCACAAAAAATTGGTCGCATTCCTGCCCTTCTCTACAAACTTTAAACCATTAATTTCCTCAAAAATAAAAATTTCACAAACTATCAAACAATTCGTTCGGGCAGATGAACGAAAGCCTCAAAAAAGTTATATAAAAAATTCCTTTGGACAAAAAGAAAAAATCTTGAACCATTGCAGAGAGCCTCTAGTTAATTGTAGAAGAAGCTCATTTTGATTTGGAAGAGTTCGCTTTGATTTCAAAAGTCTTAGGCTTAGGCTTAGAAGAGTGTACACTATGAGGTGAAAATGGTATATATTCGTTCGAGCACAGCTATAGTACCTTACAAGCAACGACTTGGGTACAGAAAGCTGCGGTTCGGGCCAAATTCAGAATGCGTGCATACCGTGTTCGACTCAAGATTGGTGGGGAATTTGAGCGACAAACCAAGAATGGTGCAATAATAGCTGCTTGACTTATTCTGGAAAACTGCTTCGATCTTATTTCCTTTTGTGATTTTTGGCGGATTGATGGGCTTTCTTCCTAGAACCAAAGTCAAGACCACTCAACCATGCTCCGTTGTACAGACCATTCCAGTTCATCCTGTCGGAATCCTTCAGATGCAGCTGCTATAACTCTTGCGCGGTTTCGATCTTCATTCAAAGTTCATGAAGTGCAGAGTGATAGATTTAACACGAAAACAGGTGGCTAGAGCTAACACATTTGGTGCGGTGCTACAACAATCTGCATGACTGCTACTTTTACCTTCAGTTGGTAAGTGTCCATTTTATTTGAACATCACCTGTCCCCTCAAAATCGAACCTATTTCATCTGAAACGTTCTAGAGTGACGGGCGTGCTACAGAAGACTACCACGCGGCGGTCAGAACCAAACACAGTGTTGTGCGTTGACGGTGTACAATGATGATGAATAAATATATATGATTTTTTGTGGAATTAAAAAAAATTCGCTTACGTGGTACTTGTTACAGGACTGTTGAGAATTGTTCTGAAGAGAACGGTTAAAATGAGAGGAATAACTGCTGTGTGCTATCAGACATTATCCACAACGTACACCGAACTTATTAGGAGAATTTCGGAAAATTATTGGGTTGAAGGCAAAGCATTGACCTACTGGCTTCGTTCACCACTGAATCTCTAAATAGCTCAGATAATTAAGTAGCTCAACGATCAGCCGCCTCAAGGACTACTCGGCACCAGAAGAGTGGCCAATCGGTTGTGTTCACGAATTCGGACTCAACTTCAGCATGCATGGGGCAATCTCGGGGCTTTCTATGGTACCTAAGGCTAGCGCCATGCTCAGTATGTCGCGTGTTCCCATAGTCTTCTGGTTCAGAGCAAGGAGGTCACCTTTCAATGCAATAATATCTATCTATTAGGGTGATTTATATGTTCGCGCGATTTTTTGATATTTTCAAATTTTATAAGTTATAAATTTCAATGAAGCCAAACCTTATTCAACGAAGTATCGTCCATCTTTATCGATGTCTCTCCTTCACCGTTCCGGCAGGGAATGGATGCTGTTACGATAGAAATCCAGGGGCCGGATTCATCAAAGTTATTGCAGCAACTTTAATGGAGAATTGTAAGTGAAAAGCTCAGATAACGCGGCTTATCACTCACCATCTTGCATAATAAGCCATTTTTTGCTTACAATTCTTCTTTAAGGTTACTGCAGTAACTTTGATGAATCCGGCACCAGGGGTTTCGATTCGAAAAAGTGACGGGAAACTCAGATAGCGCCGCTTATTGTTCACCATATCGCTTCGTAAGCCGCGTTATCTAAGCTTTCCCCTGTAAATTCTCTGTTAAAGTTATGTAAGCCGTTGATGAATCCGACCCTAGAAAGTGAGCTAGCGATCGTAACAAATGGTAGTGAGTTGAGCAAAGCCTGGCGAATAGGGTGGGTGGGGAATCACTTCCAAGCCTAATAGCTGGAGCTTTTGGCGGGTCATTTTTAAAGTATGTGGTTTTGCATTGTCATGGAGGAGATAAATCTTGTCGAGTTGTGGGCGTTTAGATTTAAGAGCGTGGCTGAATTCCTGTAGTTGGTTGTCGCACACCTGACACTTAATGGTGGCAAGGAAAAAGCTCCAACACCACGAACGTCCCAGAAAGCACACATCATATCTTTCCTTGGGTGCAGATCACCTTTGGGAACTGCAGGTGGCTTCTCCTCTGCTGGAATCCAAGCATGCCTTGCTGTAGGTGACACAGACAGTACCCACTTCTCATCTCCTGCAATGAGCGAGTCGAACCAGGCAAAACGGGGAGAACGTGATACATGGAAAGGCATGCATCGTCTCGTGTGGAGCACTGGCCAGGTGACAAATCAAAGATCATCAAATCGGAGAACCCATTGGCGTATTTTCCGGACGAAACCACGAACGACGGTAGGCTGGCTACAGGAGATAGTCGTAGCCAAGTCGCGAATGGAGTGGAACGGGTCTGCGTTGATGGCAACCAGAAGGGAGTCGTTGTTGACCATCGACTCTCGTCCAGACTTGGGTTGTTCGGACAACGAAAAATCTCCCAATTTAAAGCGATTCATCCAGTTATCAGAGGTACGTGCACTGGGCGCATCCTGACCAGAAACATGCACCAAGCGACGATGAGCGTCGGCTGACGTGTCTCAACTGGAACTCGTAAAGAAGACAGTAACGGAGGTGGAATTCTGAGGATTCCATATCTCTTGAGATAAGCGACTGGTAGATTGCTAATAAGTTGCATTGGCATGAGCTGACCTTTTACCATTTGCATGGCCTTTTGCGAAGTCGATAACACCTCTCAACCAGGAATGCCAATCAAGTATAAAAATTGCAAGAACATTTGAATCACCCTAATGCAATGATTTATCACCTGTATCACCTGTCGTCCCGTTGATCATCGACTTGCTCGAGCGGGCGCCAGCAGCGTCTCCATTCGTCCCTGTCGCGTGCCAGAGTGGTCCAATGGATCCTCCTCGCTCGAGGGACACGAAGAGCGTCATATCGGTCGTTCAGGGCTTTCACGAAGAAGTCCGACCAACGCGTTGGTGGGCGTCCTGGTGTTCTTTTGACATCCCGCGGAATCCAATCTGTGACGACTCTAGTCCAGCGGGTGTCTGCGAATCGCATTACGTGACCGGCCCACCTAATTTTCGACGACTTGGCCCATGCGACAGCGTCTCTGATCTTCGAACGTCGGCGAAGCTCGGAACTCCGGAGGCCTTCTCTCACTTGCGTGAGTCGTGTCACTCCGAGCATCGTCCTCTCGATTCCACGCTGCGCGACGCTGTTCGCGTGTTCATCCTGCTTTCGTATAGCCCGGGTCTCTGAGGCGTATGTTAGGGCAGGAAGAACAGTGGAGTCGAATAGGTGGGCACGGAGTCGGACGTTCTTCGTCTTCTTCGCGACTTCTTCGACGCTCTTGAAAGCTCCCCAAGCCGCTCGTTTCCTCCTGCTCAGCTCTGGTGCTAGGTCGTTGGCCATGTTGACTTCGCGACCCAGATACACATAGCTGGAGCATTCGGAGATGTTCGTTCCGTTGAGCGAGAATGGGGCATCAGAAACCCATCCGTTCTTCATGAACATCGTCTTCGTAAGATTCAGCTGCAGTCCAACGCTTCCACATACACGATCGAAGTCGGCCAGCATTCGTTCCGCCTGACTGATGCTCGGTGTTATGAGCACGATGTCGTCAGCGAAGCGAAGATGATGTAGTTGCCGGCCGTCGACCTTCACTCCCATGTCTTCCCATTCTAGTTCGCGCATGACGTTTTCGAGGGTGGCGCTGAAGAGCTTCGGGGATATGGTATCCCCTTGTCGAACCCCTCTCTTCACGTCAATGACGACGTCGTTGTAGAATGGTGAGATCTTGGTCGTGAATCCACTGTACAGCTCTCGAAGGACCCTGATGTACTGAGTAGGAACGCCCTGGGTGAGCAGGGCTTCCATGACCGCTTCAGTCTCGACGGAGTCGAATGCCTTCTTCAGGTCAATGAACGTAAGGCACAGCGGCAGCTTGTACTCTCGCGACACTTCGATGAGCTTCGTAATGGTGTGTATGTGGTCGATCGTGCTGAATCCTCTCCGAAATCCTGCTTGTTCGCATGGCTGTCCTTCGTCCAGCGTTCTACTAATCCTATTCAGGATGACTCGAGTGAACAGCTTGTAGACTACGGACAGCAGGCAGATAGGGCGATAGTTGCCAATGTCGTGCACGTCTCCCTTCTTGTACAGCAAAACGGTCTTGCTGGTCTTCCACTGAGATGGAACCTTGCATTCGGACAGGTAGCGTGTGAGGAGCCGCGCCAAGGTGTTGATGAGCGCTGGCGGGAGGTTCTTCAGGTGTTCAGCTCTGATCCTGTCAGAACCGGGTGCTGTACGTTTCTTCACCGACGAGATGGCGTGTCGGATTTCGGAAGAGAGAACAGAGGGGACGACGTATCCATCCTGCGGAAGATGGCATGGGGGCAGGTGGACGTGGCTATCGAAGAGATCGGAGTAGAAGTCGTGGATGACTTTCTCCATGGTCCTTCTGGAAGAGGTGATGGTTCCGTCAGGACGTCGGAGAGCGGTCATCTTGGTCTTGAAGTTGGCGAAGTTCCGGCGGGCATTGCGGATGCTCAGCCCTGCCTCTGCTGCTTCAGCCAACACTTCCGCCCTTCTCTCCTTGAGATCTTCCTTTATCGCCGCTCTGCATAGCTTTGCAAGCTCGGACGTCAGTTGGTAGTTGCCTGACGCTCGTGCTGCTCCACGCTGGCGTATCAGCTCGAGAGTTTCCGGAGACAGACGTCTCTTGGTGGTCTTCAAGCTCTCGGCTCCTTTAGCACTATCGTGGAGATGGTGCACGAAACGATCGTACTCCTCGTCGACGTTGTCCACGACGGCATCTTCCCAAAGGCCGACAAGAGAGGTGTAGAGATCCCAGTTGATGGTCGTTCTGGGATTCCTCTTCTTGAACTTCGCGGCCTTCTCTCCTTGACGCGAAAAGCGGAACCTCGCGCGAAGGAGGCGGTGGTCCGATCCGGTGTAGAACTTGGGGACAACGGAGACATCGGTCAGGCAATACTTGCGATTGAAGATGATGTGGTCGATCTCGTTGTGGAACTGGCCACCTGGGGATTCCCAGGTCCATCGTAGGGAGGGAGGCTTCTGGAACTGCGAGTTTCCATGGATGGTCTTGGTCGACATGATAAACTCAGACAGCCTTTCACCTTGCTCGTTCCACTCCAAACCGTGGGTTCCGATGTGAAGTTCTTCCGGCGACCTTCGTGGCCCGATCTTGGCGTTGAAGTCGCCGACGATCACCTTGTAGAAGGTGTGATCTTCCTTATAGAACTTCTCCAGCTCCACGTAGAAGGCCTCGACGTCTTCGTCGTCGTAGTCGGATGTTGGGGCATACGCGACGAACACAGTCAAAGCTGGCACGGAGCCACATCGCTTCAGTCGCAGACGTCCGATTCGGCTTGTCAGAGACTCGTACGAATCGATGTTCATGGCCAAGTGCGTGTTGACGAGGACACCAACGCCGCCTACTCCCCTGCTGTCGCATGTTCCGAGGAACAGTTCTTCTCCGGAGTCGTAGGCGGCGTGTAGAGGGTGGTGTCTTCTCGTCTCGGTCAGTCCGATGACGTCGTACTTGATCTTCCTGGCTTGCATCATCAGGTCCTCGACGGATGCTGCCGACGCAAGCGTGCGGGCGTTGTAAGTACAGATCGTCATCCTAGTCCTTCTCAGTTTGCGCAGCCTGGTTAGGCCCTGAGATTTTAGCAGCCTCTCCGTACTCGTCCTTCCCATCGCTGCAGAAATGGGGGCTCTTTCGGGGTCAGGGGAATGAGGCCCTTTAGTGCTGCTGTGTTTGACTGGAATACAACACGGGTAGCTAGTCAGGCTCTGTCGTGCGGGCGGGGTACTCCGGGCAGCCAGCCAGACTGCCCGAAGGGACGGGGCGAGACTTAAGGCGGCCTCGAATCGCCTTACATGTACTCCCAGTCTACCGAGTGCAAGCTTTTGGCCGAGCCGACACAGTTACAATCCGCACAGTCACGGACACATCCACGCACACTGTGCACGAACATGCCGCTCCCACGCACAAGGAACGCGTCGACCCGACACAGCAGGAGCAAGGAGTCCATCCCCTGCATCCCACCTGCGTCTCTGGGCAGTACACGGTCGCATTTGGTTCGCGTTTAATTCCCCTATCCACCACCCGGGGACGCGCCACGTGGCCCTGCGACAAGCGGCCCGAGATCCCTCTTAACAAGAGAGCCCGAAGGCTCTCTATCGAGGGAGATCCGTGGATTTATACAATGATTTATGCAAAATAAAAATATTGAATTCCGTTGGCTACACCTTGATGCGTCAGAAAAGCAGTGATATGGGCTATGTAAAGTTTATGCTGAATTTTTTGTATTCCTTAAGCACATTACGGTTACAATAACGACGAAAACAACGGGGAATATAACAGAGATAAAGATAAATATCTCAGTGCAAAATTAGGTGGGCCGGTCACGTGATGCGCTTCGCAGATACCCGCTGGACGAGAGCCTGAAACCCTGAAACTGGAATCTGCGGGCTGTCAAGAGAACACCAGGGCGCCCAGCAATACTTTCGTCGAACTTCATC
Source organism: Heligmosomoides polygyrus polygyrus (assembly GCA_947396885.1). NCBI lineage: Eukaryota > Metazoa > Nematoda > Chromadorea > Rhabditida > Heligmosomidae > Heligmosomoides > Heligmosomoides polygyrus. Next base: position 13,087,878 of record OX377205.1, read on the forward strand.
GTGAAAGCCCTGAACGAAAGATATGACGCTTACTGTTCTTCGAGCGAGGAGGGTCCGCTGGAGCATTCTGGCACATGACTGGGACGAATGGAGACGCGGCTGGCGCCCGCTTGAGCAACTCAATGGTCGACGGGAGGAGAGAGAAATTCAAAAGCTGGAAAGTTTTCACCAAGAAGAAGCATATTAGGATTAATAATGCAAGAGACGAAATGCATCAGAATTTGTCCTCCCTTCCTTTTCTACCCTTTCTCAGCCTACGACAGTTTTGAATTATATTGTCGGCTTTCTATTGTAGGTAATTGTGCAATTTTTGTTTACTATTTTTTCGTCTATAAATATAAAAACGATAAAGGGCAAGGGAGGCGTTAATCAATCCCTTTTAGGATGCGCCATGTATTTCCCTTCTACGGAATGTCGTGGAGGCAGTCTGCATGCGTTTTTGGCCCGTACAATGACTTGCTTAGGCTTCCTTTCAGCAATCATGCGTTTAGTGAATCCATTGCTGACCCTCCCCCTCTCCCGAACCTTTCCGTGCATCCGCAATCACCGCGTCGTTGATCACGAGCTCTAGTCAGCTGGTTGATGAGGTGTGTATGTTCAAACGCCTCCACAATCGTTGTGTCTGGATCTAGCGAACGGCGAACTCGCAGCTGAGCAGACGACGGCAGCTGTGAGCGTGAGGGGGAGGGCATCATCCTAGAACAACAACTCGTGAACCAATGATCTTGCCCATGAGTTTCCGTGAAGAGCTGTCAAAAGTTATTGAGCATGAGGTTAGGAACTGAGCATAAATCTTCTTTATTTGGAATATGCCATGCACTGAATATCACCAGCCGTGATGGGAACCATTCCAACTGAATGGTGATGACAAAGTGTCAAGGATCAGTGTCTGTTTAGCCTCGGAAGGAATTCTGCGGAAAATTGAGTTCTTGCGATTCATTTGGCTCACTATAAGCTCAAACTCTCATTGAAATTTTAGCCTTGTTAAAAAGCAATAAATCAAAAACAAGAAGGTAAAAAGTAGAGGATAATGAAAAACACCTGAACCCAGATTCATCTACGATACCGTCAATCTCTCGGCGGATTCACCATATCGGCTTACGTAGTAAGTGACACATAGAGATGCAGATACGATAAACGTTATACCGTAATCTGATACAGAGTGATAAGGAGAGATACAGAGATACAGATTAACCGTTATACCGTAATCTGGTACAGAGTGATACAGAGAGATACAGAGATACAGATGCGATAACCGTTATACCGTTAAGCGGTTGATGAATTGGCCCCTGATCGTCACCTAAAGATGGAGGAAAATTATTACTTCTGGTAAACAATGCAGAACCGTTGAGGCGAAGTGTATGCCTTAAGTTACTCATTTCCAATTATCACAAAGCTAACTCTTCGTTTCCCATCTGCAGATTCTAAAGGTACATTTATTTTGGAGTCCTCTATCGGCCGCGTGTAGCGCAGTCGGAGGATGTGTCGACCGTCGAGTGCACCTCGTGTACCAGATTTCTGGTTCGGATTTCCCGCCTAGGGTGATCAAGCCTTCCACCCCTCCACCCCTTTCCCCCCCCCCCCGGGGGTCAGTGAGTTGGTACCAGGCTTGTCTGGGAAGTACCAAACGCTGATTTGTTCATCAGCTGGCCACCGCAAGTCATTGTATGGCCAAATACTCCTTCATTTCGCCTACACGACATCCCGTAGAAGTATATAGAATGAGCGACGTATCCCAAAAGGATTGAATAACTCCGCCCCTTATCCCTCCTTATCCTTATTCATCGGCCATCACATTCATGTGACTACTGCTTCAAACGATGTAGTGTCACAAATCAATGAAAACGATCGATAATGGTTATTATAATGATAATGGATTTATGTTTCTTATTTGCTGGAAGCCTGTTAGTCGGCTAACAGATTCGCGTGGACTTTTAACACAGGACAAAAGATCAGGGGCCGGATTCATGAACGCGGCCGGAGGTAAATTCTACCCCCACTTACCTTTACGGCCATTTACCCGTCACTTTCCTCGATCTTACCTTCGTTTTCTGATTCATGACGGCCAAGGCGAGGGTTTTGCTCCGCGGCCAATTTCTGACCCAATGTGCATGCCTCCGCTGGCCCGCTGGCATCAGTTAACAGCGAAACCAAGCAGTCACACTTGCTGCTGGGACGTCGCTGGCACCGACACTAGCAGCATCGTGTTTAGGGGAAATGAAATGTGAAATGTGGGGTTGGGCGAGGGGCGGGAGGGAGGAAGGGGGTGGAAACTGGTAGCATAGCAGGAAGTAGAGAAGCAATGGTAAATGTGGGCCTACATGACTAATAATGGGTGCCATCCACCACAGTGGCCTCCATAGACAACATATGCCAAGGAAGGCTAAGGTGGTGGACTGGGCTCATGGTGGCCCAAGCGGACCCACAATGCCACTAAAGGAATCAATTCACTTAAAAATAAGTGGCAATGTGAGCCGCCATGGTCCACAGAGCCCAAAAAATCATGAAATGCAAGCCTAATAGAGAAAAACAAAAGGTAAAACAACTCACCAAAGTGCGGCGAAAGACGTGCTCATGTCGACGGCAACTAGGCGCCCCTGCCAGGAATTTGCGGCTGGCGGTCAGCTCAGAGCTGGATAAGGGCCAACGGAGGCATGCATTGGATCAGAAGTTAGCCGCAGAGCAAAACCCTCGCCTTGGAGGTAAATGTTCCCCGACGCGCTGACGGGGTAGCATTTACCTCGACACTTACCTCGGATTTTTCCCGCCGCGCGTTCATGAATCGCGCCTAAGTGGGGAGTGGGGGTAAATTTTGCACTTACCCGCCGGTAAATCGTTCATGAATCTGGGCCCAGAATGTCATTGATGGACGAAATCAAGAGCGAGCGACAATTATTTCTGCTCGGACGTAGGAAAGGACATATGGACATGCGAAAGGACTAGCTCTTTTATATGAGGTAGAGCAGCTTAGCAAACGGTGATATCGTGATGACTTTTTCGGTTTGGTAGAGAAACAAAAAGCTACTTCTATTGCTGGGTGCGGCATCATTGTTTGGGCATTGATTTGGTGGCCTGACCATACCTATACCTTGCCTATTTAGAGTGAGTAGTGTAGCGAGCTTTAAGATAGCAAATGGACCTACCAATGACAGAAAAAAAGAAACAGATCTAGGTAATTTCAAATTAAAGCACTTAAAGCTGTTAAAAATGGTAATTGCAAAATAGAGGAATCCAGGGGGTGCCAAAAACGATAAGAGGTCTGGGCCATCTTCATGACTCAGCAGGTAATCTAGAAGTGTCTGGAAGAGCAAAGGCATTGGTGTGTAACATTGCTAGACAGGTGTAGAAAGTCAACAGGTCTATAGGTCTCACGGTCTGTGGTCTGTCGGAGACCCTTCAAGAGCGTAGGCTCCTAGAAAGTCTGATCGCAGTCACGAACGACAAGTATGAAAGCTTGAAGGAATCGAAACAAGCCCTTCACAAGACAACAGGGAAGTTGAACCGAATAGTTGGTTCCGTTAAGGATAAAGCTCCATTCGCTCAGATGAAGAACAAGGCCAACTCCAATGAGCCATTTTAGAGCCTCATCACACAGTCGAAATATCTATCTGAGTTCGTTTGGAAGTGTGCAGGGTACACCGCAAATACCTCTCAAACGATGGCCAAAATTCTCTTCTAGAAGTTCTCATAGATGTCCGCTCCTCCAAGCGGTGCCACTGAAAATTGCTCGCTTCCGCGAGCTCTCGTGACAGGCCAGCCTACGAAGAACCCATGTCACGTCGCTGGGTGTATGTAAGGGAAATGCGACGACGCTTCAAGATCGTTGGCGCATATACTGAAGAAAATGTCTTACCAAAAAAGAATTTGAGTATCTGAGTAGCCTTTTTTGTTGCTCAGACGAGCTGAAAAAATAGAGGTCTTATTTCTTTACGTATCATTGGGTATCAGGAGTTCGTTTTGAGCAATATTTGAGCTAAAATTGGCAACAGGTTTAAAAACAAACAGGTGAAGACAACTTTTAGAAGCATACCTTGCGCTTGAACGTACAGGGAAGAAATACTGAAAAGGTCGATGCATTTCACCCATTTTCCCCAATCTGATGCATGAACACTTGGAATTTTTACCTAGCCATTGAAACCTGAGTCTAACCTTAGACGAAAATTTTGACCTCCTCACGCTTTGTGAATTTTGTCAGGAGAGTTAGAGTTTAAGTCACATGAGGTAATTCGTCTAAAATGCCGAATACGATAGACGGAACTAGCAAACTTGATATCATTATAGAAATTCCAGGCGAACGGTAAGGCAGAGTAGGCTTTTCGCCATTAGGACCTGACTCGAACTTGAGAAATTAAGAATTGGAAACAGAATAAAAGAAAGGAAGGAAATGGTTGTGAGAAGAGAGGACAAGATTAAAGAAGAAGCAGGGGAAAAGAAATGTGAATTTGAAGATTGCGAAAATCGAAGCTATCGTAAATTGGTGCCTGATCATCTGTAGCATATGTCCTGTTGATCATCGAGCTCGAGCGGGCACCAGCAGCATCTCAATACGTCCCTGTCGCGTGCCAGAGTGCTCCAGTGGATCCTCCTCCCTCTAGGGACACGAAGGGGATCATATCACTCGTTCACGAAAAGCTCCGACCAACGGGTTGTTGGGCATCCCGGTGCTCTCCTGAGTTCTTCTTCAGCGTTTGTCCAGCCATTCTGGTATGTTGACGCCACTTCTCACGACCAAATGCTTGATCAGGGTGGATACCAGCCTCCTTTAAGTCCATGCGCAACGTATCAAGCCAGCGTTGCCTAGGCCGTCCTTTAGGCCGTTTTCCGGGCACATTTGTGTTGAGGCCAATCTTCCGAACGGTGCCGCCACTCGCGCGAAAAACGTGAGCATACCACCGAAGGCGAGCTTCACGCAACTTTTTAGCAGTCGGAGCGCCACCAAGCCTCCGACATATTTTGTCGTTGCCTCTGGTGTTCTCTTGACATTTCTTGGAATACAGTCGGTGACTGATGGCTTTTTTCCACCGGGCTTCTGTATGGCGCCTTACGTAGCGGGCCCACCTAATTTTCGATGACTGGACCAATGCGACAGCGTCTCTAATTCTCGAAGGTGTGGTGTTTGGCATCCATATAGATTCACTCTTCCCTTCTTACTTTTCTTATGGAGAAAGCGCGGGCGCGTGTAGCGCAGTCGGAGGAGGAGCCCGCTGTCGCGTGCACCCGGTAACAGGTTCTTGGTTCGGATTTCCCACCCAAGCCAACTAAGCCTTCCATCTCTCCGGGGTCGGTGAATTGGTACCAGACTTGTCTGGGAAGGATAGGGCACTGACCTGTTCACAGCTGGCCACCGCAAGTCATATGTATGACCATATACGCATTCAAATCACCTCCACGATATCCCGTAGAAGTAGAAGGCGTGGCGCACCCAGAAGGGATTGAGTAACGCCTCTTTATCCTTTGTGGAGAAAGCGCAGTCTGAGGAAGTGTCGGCTGTCGCATGCACACGATACCAGGTTCTTTGTACGAATTTGCCGCCCAGACTAACCAAGCCTTCACTTCTCCTCGGTCGATGAGTAGCAGACTTGTCTGGGACGGATAAAGCAGCACTGAATTGTTCATCGCCTGGCCATCGCAGGCCATTTCAAACGCGCATTCAAACTGCCTCGACGGCATCTCGCACATGTAGAATGCGTGGCGTATTCCCAAAGAAATTGACTGTCGCCTTTCTCTACTTTTTCTTTATCCATACCACTCAAATAATTTTTATGTTAAGCTTTGGTGGCCGATATTCGTGTTATGATTGTTGATACCGCTATAGGTGCACAATAAACCATCTGACAAGGAAAACAAACGCTTAGACTTTATGTTTAGGTGGAAAATCGCGAGTCCGGGCAAGCTCCATCACATACAGAAATTAAGAGGATTTCAACCAAATTTTGAGCGCAAATCAGGAAGTCATAAGTCTATAATTGCATGGTTTCAAGAAACCATTAGGTTGGCGCAAAAAAAATGCAGGTTTTTTGTTTTATTGATTTCAACACTATTTTTATATAAACATGGATTTTTTCAAAAGGTATTAGATTGTGTTGAAAAGCTTGTTATATGCGTTTTCTAAATATGTGTATGGAGTTTAATTCAAGTCACCTATTTAAAAAATAATTTGGTATTTAACTCAGATGTCTAAACGCGATTTTCGTCAAAATTTTCGGATTCGGACGATCTCGGGAGGCTTCTTTTTGGTTCAGCCATTAAGCGTGCGTTGCCTGTTACCATAAAGTATCCATTTCTCATCGCAATTCACAATCTCTTCAAGAAACGGATATTGGCATTGCGCAAAAGATGGGCCGACGATGTCTCAAAACAACGATTTTTCTGAATTTCTCGTCAATGTGGCTTCCTGGTCTTCCCAATTAGCTTCAAATGACGAACAACTGTAGTGTGTTCGACGGCGAGGTCCTCGGCCATATTTCGCGTGGTTCTGCGCCGATCGGCTTCGACTGACGCCTTCAACGGATCATTATCAACGGCTGTCATGTGGTTCGTCTTCGTGGCTGGCGTTGCCGGCACGAAACCTTTTGGAACCGTCTTTGTTCTGTGCATTCCTTGGCCCCATAGTTGTTTGATATTTAGGGTGCTTTGAGCGGATGTCCGGCCCAGCTACAACTCGTAGAAGCGAATTTGACGAAAATCGCGTTTAGACGTCTGAAAATAAAAATCAAGTTATTTATCAAATAAGCGTCTTGGACTGAATTCTATAAACATATTTAAAAACCGCCTATAATAAGCTTTGCAAATAATAATTTTAATACCTTATTAAAAAGCTTTAGTTTATTTTAAAAAATAGTGTTGAAACCATTAAAACACAAAACCTGCATTTCTTCTGCACCAAGCTAATAAAACATTGAGCTGATTGTAGTATTTACGACAGTTAGCCATTTTAACCCCGACTTAAAAGCTAAGGGTAATAGTACTCTAGTAATAGGATAAAAGACGGCGTTATTTGATCCCTTTTAGGATGCGCCACGCATTCTAATTCTACGGGATGTCGTGGAGGCGAATTGAATGCGTGTTTGGCCACAGCCGATGAACAAGTCAGCATTTTACCCTTCCCAGACATGTCTGGTACCAATTCACCGACCCCGGAGGGATGGAAGGTTTGGTTGGCCAGGGCGGGAAATCCGAACCAGGAACCTGGTATCGGGTGCAGGCGACAGACGGCGCCTCCTCCGACTGCGCTCCACGCGAGTTAACTAACTTAACTCTAGTTAGATCAAAACTCTATGGTCAACAAGAATGTATAGTAACATGATATAACGCAGACCCTGTGAGAAGGCTTGTCATTTGATTTGGATGCGTTAAAAATTCTCAAAACTTTTCGGACACCCTGATATTTCATTCTAACATTGTGTTTTCGCGTGTGGCTTCGGCCCATGAATGAATAAATAACTTCAAATTTTCGCGGACCGTTGGCTTCCTCTTGCTAAAGGGGTCAGTCGACTGTGTGTGGCTCATTGCCAGACTCTTTCAGCGCACACATCCGCTACACCGCTTCGATTTTTCGCCTCGCGCCCTTCAGCAACCTCTCTCTTTGGCGGGCGAGACGCACTTTTATTAAGTGAGTCGTCACACGGAGAGCCGCTGTCGTTGGCGTGGACGAGTTCTCACGCCATGGCGCAGCCGGATGAACGACGAAGAAGAGCCGCAGGGAGTCGTCGTCGTCGTCGTCGTCGTCGTCATGTTGGCCGGGACGGTGACGGCAACGAACGCTTGCCTGTCTCTCTCATTAGTGGGAATGCTCCACCGAGAAAGAAGTCGTCCCGTCGGCCGAGCACCGGCACTTCCGTGCCATCGCTGAGCGCGTTCTTGGCGCGTTGCCATCGCTATGCACCTCAGCGACTCATCGTCGTCATCAGCCTCACCTCATCGGCTGCCGTACGAGAGACCGCCGCGTTCTTCGACTCGATGACGTCGACGTCATCGTCGCCGAGCAGTTTTGCCCCGCTCACATCTCGCCGCCGCCGGCTCCCATATCCGCCGGCGCTGCCGCCGCCGCCACCGTCGGCCGCATCGTCATCGGCCCCTCCAGCAGCCCCAGGGCGACGGGCCGCCCGGACAGCTTAACCTTGCTCGCAGGTCTCGCTTCCGGTCCTTTTCACCAGCCTTTCATCGCGGTTTTCGGACGTTTTGAACCTGCAGGAACTGCCGTTATTTTGGAACCAGGCTCAACTGACCATAGGAGCAAGTGCAGTGAAGTATCGGATCTGTCCCAGTCGGATTGGCCCCTCCGTCTCTTCCCTTGAACTTTTCCCGGAGCTTTGAATCCTGCCAGATGATAGGATGGTGGTTATGCTGACTCAGGGCTGGTGGTGTTGTGTCGTGGGATGCTCGGCTCAACTGTCACCTTGGCGCTGCCCTCCCGACTAGGATATATCCTCGAGTCTCTTCTAATGTTGCGCGTTTAAAAAATGAATTCTAAGAATTTTCGCTATAAAATTTCTATGCATACACCTCAAAAAACACCCGCTGCACCAATCTTTGAGCTATAGCCATTTGCATGCTTGACTAAGGCAATAGCCTAAAGAGCAGAGATGAGGACAAGCGTCCGTTAATCCTCGTGGGATGCGCCGTGCATTTTAAATTAGCGAATTATCAGGCGGACACCACATGTTTAGGGTTGGCCAGAGGAATAGAAAGACAGTATATTACCCTATTTTGTGACATGTGTCGCACATTCTACTCCTGCTAAAAGTGAAACTTGTTGTCAATTTCCTATGGTTTACGACATGTATTCTGCTTCTATCTGACATTGTGGAGACAATTTTAAAGTGTACTCAGGTGGAGGACTCGGAAATACTTTTTTCTTACAGAAAAATATTAGAACAGGCAGAATGGGGAGGCACGGATAGACTTGGAGGGAAATCCGAAAAAGCACGAAATGGAAATAAATAAATGGATAAAACAAGGAAAAACCAAAAAAACAGCACTCGTTTCGCAGCTGCCCTTATAAGGATGTAGGAAGTTAAAAGTGAATAAAAAGGGGCGTTCTCGGGGAATTTCAGTAAAGAGAGACTTTTTTATGTACAAACGAAAGTTTAGTTAAGATCTGCTAAAAAATACAACGATTGTTTTAATTGCTATCGTCTTTTTGATAACTGCTTTTATTTGTTTTTCTCAAACTCTATTAAAATATAAATTAAATAAACAATACTACTTCTTTTTGTTCGAAGGGTAAAGGTCGACATTAATCTTTCAGATAGGATAACCCACGCATTGCACTTTTTGCGGAATGTCCGGAATCAATTCTAAGTTATGATTAAATTAATAAAAATTAAAATTGAAAGCATATTTGGCATAAACAATGGTTTGCAGTGACCAGTCGATTGAGAGGTACCACCTGTATCACCTGTCGTCCCGTTGATCATCGACTTGCTCGCGCGGGCGCCAGCAGCGTCTCCATTTGTCCCTGTCGCGTGCCAGAGTGCTCCAATGGATCCTCCTCACTCGAGGACACGAAGAGCGTCATATCGGTCGTTCAGGGCTTTCACGAAGAAGTCCGACCAAGCGTTGGTGGGCGTCCTGGTGTTTTCTTGACATCCCGCGGAATTCAGTCGGTGACGGCTCTCGTCCTGCGGGTGTCTGTGAAGCGCATTACGTGGCCGGTCCACCTAATTTTCGATGACTTGGCCCATGCGACAGCGTCTTCGATCTTCGAACGTCGGCGAAGCTCGGAACTAATAATAAATAAAGAAATAAATAAATCACTCTGTGGTTTGGCTCTTTCAGACAAGTCTGGTGCCAATTCACAGAACGCTGTGGGGTGCAAGTCTTATGAATGATCCTAGGCAGGATCCAAACCAGAAACCTAGATTTGGTGTTCTCTCGAAGGCTAGCACCTCCTTCAACCGCGCTATCCCGTAGTATTCGATAGCAATCATAAGGAATGGTTTTGCAAAAAAAATTACGAACGGCGAAGCGCAAGGGCCCTCAAATTGGCCAGAAACCGGAATACAAATTAGAAATAAAATAAATAGATTTATTATTTCTTAAAAAGTTTATAATGCCAAGCTGGTATTGCCCTTTTAACTCTTTTTATGTTTTCCCGAGCGCGTGCAGCGCAGTCGGAGAAGGAGTCGGCTGTCGCTTGCACCCGATATCAGGTTCCTGGTTCGGATTTTCCGCCTAGGCCAACCAAGCCCTCCATCCCTCCGGGGTCGGTGAATTGGTACCAGACTTGTTCGGAAAGGATAGAGCGCTGACTTGTTCATCGGCTGGCCATCGCAAGTCACTGTATGGCCAAACACGCATTCAAGTCGCCTCCACGACATCCCGTAGAAGTAGAATGTGTGGCGCATCCTAAAAGGGGTTGAGTATCGCCGTCTTTTATCCTTTATTATGTTTTCTCAACAGCCTTGTCTAAATATAGACTAGTGAATTATTGATTTTTGCTCAGGTATTCTGAATATCATTTTTGTAGCCAATGCAGTCGTGAGGAGATTCATGTAGGCATGTATTCTCGATAAGAAGAGAGGAGACATAGCGCAGTCGGGAGAAACTCATTCTAACCCCTGCACTTCGAATCGAGTTAAAGTTCATACTCTGTCTGTACTAAGTAAACATCCCGTTCTACTAAGATTGGTAATTTTACTCCAGGTTTGTCCGAGATGAGCAACCCACTGACTTTCCACTGATTGACCATCATATTTCTTTTTACTCCTACTCCTACTTTTTACTCCTACTTCAGTTATTCTCGATTATTGATGTCCAGTGTGTTTTATTAACTGTATTAGCGCACAATTTTAGTGCAAATAAATAAATAAATATTTCAATGTGTAAAACAAAAACGCTTCCTAACAGCCACTACGATATCGCTCAAGAGTGGACCTCATCCTTTGACTGCAATGAATTCCATCAACCATTGACTTGTAGCCTCTACCTCCCTTCCACCTTTATCTGTCTCTCTAGTTCATTCTTCCCCTTGAAGCCAATCACCCTTCTTAAAAAATCGATTTCTCTGCGAAAAATTGCCAAAAATCATCGCTGAGTGAGTTAATCAAGCGGTGACGTTCGTCTACAATTCGCTGCAATTCTCTTCGAACAGATAATGGAATTCTAGAAGGAGATTTCACGCCCTCAATCTGACAGCTTGTCTCACTTTCAGCATTTTTGATTTTCACCGAAAACCTTCGATTTCTTTGATTTTCCTTATTTTGTCTGCAATTGAGACCCTAAAGACGGACGGAAGGAGAATGGGATGAGCAAGCTCTCCCATATAAAGAAAACAATTTATTTTTAATTTTTATTATTTTGAACGTAGATATTGCCTGTTGCTTTTTAATGTAGGTACATCATTGGCACGTAGAACACTTTGGATATTTTTTAGAATTGAATCCGACGCTCTTCTAAGCTGGTCCAAGGCTTTTGAAATCAAAGCGAACTTTTCCAAATTGAAATTAATATTTTCTACATTAAACCAAAGACCTTCCAAAAAGGTTAGCATAGTTTATTGCTTAAGGAAAATTTCATTATCATTTTCTTTAAACTTCTGGTTCATTCCCAATAAATGAATACTTTATTTAAAATTGTATAAAAATTTTATTCTTTGAGGTAAAAGAATGGTTTAAGCTTGTTTTAAAGAACAAGAAGTGTTTGTTTTTTTTTTGCTTAAAAAGAGGTTCCGCCATGCCCTCTCCCAGGTCGTCGCGATATTTATTCGATTGAAAGCAGAACTTCTGCTTGGAGTTTGACACCTGTTAACAGTACAACAGGAACAACTGTAAAAAACACACATATCCTTACTTTGAAGTGGCATTTACACTATCAATCAATAAAAGCTGCGACAAACTTTTCGAGTGCACGGCACGATCTGATCTTTTAATGCGAAATATGCTTCCTTGTTTGATGTGCTTTTAGATAATTTTTTAATTTATTGAATTTTCTTTGGGCGCACAGTGCAGTCGGAGGAGCTGTCGGCTGTCGCGTGAACCCGATCCCGTGGTTCCGGGTTCGGATTTCCCGCCCAGGAAAACCAAGCATTCCATCCATCCGGGTTCGGTGAATTGCTACCAGTACTGTCTGGAAAGGATAAGGCGCTAACTTGCTCTTCGGTTGGCCACCGAAAATCATTGTATGGCCAAATACGCATTCTAATCGCCACCACGACATCCCGTAGAAGTAGAATGCATGGCGCAACCTAAACAAAACCGATTAACGCTGCCTTTTATCGTTGATTTTATTTATTTATTGGAAAATAAAAAATTGATATAATTATTACACCTATTGGGCAGATAAACTAAAAAATCCAAAGACTGTTTTAGCAAATTTTGCTTGGAGAAAAATTAAATTCTCTTTCTAAGGCTCTAATTTTAACTGCCTAAAGCTTGTTTTAATTTGAAGGAGTTCACTTTGATTTTAAAAGGCTTAAAGCTCTCTAACAATTAAAAGAGTGTGAAATTTGATTTGAAAAGTGTCCAATTCGACTGAAAATGGTATATACCATACCTGTGGTACTTCCTAACTGTCATAGGTATGTGACTCTGCACTTCGTTCTCATCTGAAGAAAGAATAGAAAATTAGATAGTTGAGCACTGACCGGCAAAAAGCTCTCATTCGCCTTCGATTGGAAAGAATTGGCCCGAGATCTGCTTACGTATGTCCCAGCTGAGGAGTAAGTCACGCAAAGGTCTCATCTGGATGGCGTCATTTCAGTTCATTACCCTCAATATTTGATGTTTTATACACGATAAATCAACAATGAAGGTGAGCAGACCACCTAAGAGACTTTTTCCTTAGGGGCACTTAAGTAAAGTGATTTAGCTGAGTATATTAGTGCCAGTAACATTTTTAGGAATCTCCTTTAGTCGATCAAGAAACGCATCGGCTTCCTTTCATTAACAATTCACCGTTATTATTCATTAACATTACTAATGCCCTCTCCATCACTGGCATTAATGGAAAGCAGTTCCTGAAGTCATCTCCGGGTTGAAGTGACTACCAATGATGAGGTGAAGGTGCTCTCTCGGAGTCTACATAGGTCTTCGAATCAACGTTGATGGATGGTTTGGTTACTGTTTTCGTACTTGAGTTATATTTAATTTATTGTAGCCATCCTGTTATGCTAAAAAATGTGTAGGAAAAATTATATACATTAACCACGCCTCCTGGCAGTGAAACGACCATATTTTTTAACGAGAGTGAATAACAAAATTCTAATGCAAGTGATCTCAGTGACTCCAGTAATACATACATACTCTAAACCTGATTGGGTTGTTATGAAGTGCATCTTTCGGAGAGACTTCATTTTAACGAGGAAAAGTACGATAGACTTGGAAGTGCATAGTAGTTTTGATTTTGAAACCGTCAAGCCTGTTTAGGTTAGTGTCAATTTTGATTCGAAAACTGTCCAATTTTGGTTTGAAAAGCGTCAAACTTGGTTTGAAAACTGTACAATGTGACGTAAAAATCATGTAAATTTCCATTGCATTGCATGTTAGGAGATGCATGACTATTTTTCTTACTCATTTTTGTTTCTGTAGCTTTACAAAGGATAAAGGACAAAGGACGGCGTCACTCGATCCCTTTTAGGATGCGCCACGCATTCTACTTCTACGGGATATCGTGGAGGTGATTTAAATGCCTCTTTGGCCACACAATGATTTGCGGTGGTCAGCCAATGGACAAGTGAGCGTTTTATCCTTCCCGGACAAGCCTGGAAGCAATTCACCGACTCCAGAAGGAGGGAAGGCTTGGATAGCCTAGGCGGAAAATCCGAACCAGGAACCTGGTATTGGGTGCACCCGACAGTCGGCACCTCATTCGACCACGCTACACGCTCCCCTATAGCTTTATATTCCAAGAAATAGTTGTGTGCTGGGGTGGACCATGGACTGGAAACACTACCGTACCATGAACCGTACATCATAGTTGCGATTTCAATTTTTCTTCGAATATTCGAATGGTTTCGAAGACCCAGTCGAATGATCGAAAAGTTGGTTTCGAATATTCGCAATTTTCGAGCATACGAATTTCGAATATACTCGAAAAACGAGACTACTTGAGCATTCGAATTCGAATACAGTCCAAAAACGCGATTTTATGAACGTTTGAAATCGAACACTCAAATTCGAGTGAACATCACTTGAATGCCTATTCGAATGGGTCATTCGAGCACAACTATACCGTATCACCTGTATCACCGTCGTCCCGTTGATCATCGACTTGCTCGAGCGGACGCCAGCAGCGTCTCCATTCGTCCCTGTCGCGTGCCAGAGTGGTCCAATGGATCCTCCTCGCTCGAGGGACACGAAGAGCGTCATATCGGTCGTTAAGGGCTTTCACGAAGAAGTCCAACCAACGCGTTGGTGGGCGTCCCGGTGTTCTCTTCACATCCCGCGGAATCCAGCCAGTAACGGTTCTCGTCCAGCGGGTGTCTGCGAAGCGCATTACGTGGCCTATACTATAACTATACCGTACATCAAATAAATCTACTCCCATGAGGGTCCTCTCCCCGCATCCTAACCCGCACAGCGCGAAATTTCCTTATCAGTGTTGTTTATGATGAGTAATGTTTTACTGTTAATTGTGCTGTGGTCTGCAAAATCGTAGTCAGGCCGCAGGGGCCTCGTCCTATTACGTAAGCACAAAATCGTAGTTGAGCTTAGCTACCCATGCGCATATACAAATTGACATCACAACACAATGCTATTTTCTTCTCAACCAACAAAAGTGGTGACAAATAGTTTTTAGGTGTCTTGCAATAAATATTGCGCAAAATTTCCATATAATTTCCTAATTTGCTTCATAATCGCACGTATTAGTCATTAGATATTGAATGATTTTAGTATTCCGATAACTGGATTAATTTCAAAACAGTAGCCATGTTCGACTCTCCTTAAGCTTCTGCATGGTAGAATCTGTCTGTAGAGTTCCTGAGCTCTTCACGAGGTTGGTAAACGGCTTTATTGGTGGTTAACGTTTCGGCTGGATCGCGTTCTTCAGAGCCTGAAAGGGTCAAGTCAATTAGGAGTTCCCCCACCAAACATCTCTTCAACCTTACAAAATTCAATGTCAAATGTTTTAACTTCAAAACTTCGATACTATATCTCAGGTAACCTCCCAATAGTTGCCAGCTAACAGTTTTTTTAGCGAACAAATATGTTATTAGTCTTAGATATTTTTTTTACATAGCAGCAAGTACTAGGTTGGGCAATTCAAAGGCAGTGTTGATTTAAAGTGAGATGTTTTCATCTGCTGTTAATCTATTGTTTTGTCGTAGTCTGTTGTTTGTGTTTCATTTGGTTTGATTGGATTCTGGTTTATGTATGCTTGCTTATATTAGACCAGTATTTTACCCATATCCAGTGCTTTTTTCTTTCTGTTTTTCGTTTATTCATGCGATTTTCTTATTACTTATTTGTTTGTTTGTATGAGCGCGTCTTTGAGACGTGATAAATAAATGAATAAATAAAACCATTGTAAGAAGACCATTGAACCATTGGAGAGTTTAATCGCAGTATTTTCCCCTTGCAAAGGAAAATATAATTTTATGCTTGGAAAAATGCAAAGCAATTTTTCCAGGAAGCTCTTCTTGAAACTTAATGGGGGCCTCAGTTACATGAGCCTACCTCAATCATAAAGAAAAATAGAGAAAGAAGGAATCGAGACTTTGGATTGCATTCCCTTTATTCCATTTAAAAACAACACAGACATCCTTGGCTTTTCTCGCCAAAAAGCCAAAGATGTCTGTGTTGTTTTTAAAATTCTGGAAGGGATGTTAAAATCAGACAGCTTAACATTTCCTTGAATTGCACTCTCAAAAACTAGAGGCATATAGCTCAGCGAAAACCTATACCATTCCAAAACAAGCCTTAGCTCTAACTCGTTTACCCGTACATCAGGGTCTATATTCATGTCTTTGAAAAGAAATAAATAGATTGAATTCCTCTTTGCTCTTCAAATATTTCTCGTCTCATTTATCGACTAGGTGTCTGCTTCCGCAGGTCTTCCAAGGATCTGCGGCTGTTGCGCACAGAGCACCACCACCACAAATGTTAAGAGATTCAGAGCCGAAAATCGTTAACCACTACGAAAAGTAGAGGAAAAGAGTAGTTTTGCTCTCTAAATTTTTTCGATTTTTTAAAAGAAATTTTTATAAATTAATTTTTTTGGCTCACAAATTTCAAATATTCCATATATTCAAAAAAAACATTCAAAAACTGTGTGTTTTCTAAATATTCGAATTCATATACGTTTAGAAACGCAATTTTTCGATTATTCGAGTATGCATGTTCGAGAAACGAGATGTTTTGAACATTCGAATTCAAAGACATAAATATTCAAATATTCGAAAGAAAATCATTCGGATACCTATCCGAATAGGACATTCGAGCACAACTGTAGAGGAATGCATATGGTAAATGCGCTGTGGGCTTAACCTTTGGCGCACCTGATCTGCGATCGCGTCGGAGTCACCGCCATACGGAGCCGGATTACCTTTACAAAGAACTGCTGCAGGAGCGAGTACTATAGAGTTGCATGTAAGTATCACTTTCCTCCACTTGCAGCAGTTAGTAATAAGGTTGCTTAAGAAAGCCTCAATTCATCCCTATTGCGTGCCAGAGTGGTCCAGTTGTTACGCCTCGCTCAAATGGCATAAAGGGTGTCATCTTGTTTGCGGCCAGAACTTCCACGCGACCGATGGTTGTCATGCTGTCATACTTGGGAGGGGGGGGGGGGGGGGAGGGTACATGACGCGAAGGCGCACCGCGGGGGTGTAGTAAAACGCTGTTGCATACCGTAATCGCGGCAGCCAATCATGCGCCCTGTCTGTGCGGTTCAGCCCGTGCTTGATTGGTTGTCGCGGTTACGGTAGAAGCAGCGGCGCGTTGCCGCACCCATGCGGTGCGTGTTCGCGATATGCAGATCTGCTGATGCTCCTTTCAGACTCCGCAGAATAAAATCGGTGGAGTCAAAAAACAAAAAATAAATAAAAATAAACGAAATCACTGCTTGCGGTTATATTGTCCACTAAATTCATTTGGTTTTTCCTCCCAGCCCACATGTCGCTGTTATAAGCTGCTTATGTTCTGTAGGATTGAGAGCAATAGACCGCTTTTCGTGCTGGAGCGTTTTCCTCGTCCAAATGAGTGAATGGCATCGGCAGGCGCCACAATTATTCAGCCTCTCATTCTAATTACTCTCTTACATTCAGTTTTTCTGCTCTTTTTATTGTCAGCCTTTGTCTAAAGGGCACGAGCGAAAAAACCGTCCGCGGCACGTGCTCGCCACAATGGGAAATATGGCTTTAATTCTTGGCTGACTCATGCAGCCACTGTCGTCGAGCGTTTTTCGTCACAATAGAATTTTTCTATGGAGTTCTGCAAAAATATCTTGAACAGAGGTCCATTCTTGAATTTAGGTTTGAACAAACGGCTTGGTTTTGGACTGAAAACAACAGGCCAGCCCAGTCAGTGATTTTGGGCCACTCCGAGGCATCTGGAGGTCCAAAGCGTTAAGAGGATCTGAACTGGTTTTAAATGATCTTTAAAAACGAGTTCCACATTGACTTCGGAAATAGAGACGTTCTTCTGCTTGGGAAAGTCATTGCGCTCAAATGTCAGCGAATATTTTTGGAACTCTGAAATATGACACGTTGACTGCACTTTCAACAATCGCCTTTAAGAGAAGTCCTTAAGCGAAAATCGGTTAAGAGGGCAACTGAACCAATGGAAGTCTCCAAGAGGGTTTCGCTTCGAATGGGAAATAAGGTCAAAGTCCGAAAACAAAGCGACCGGGTCAACGATTAGTCCCGGAGGTATGCGGTGTCGAAGAGAGAATCATATCCTCGATGTGGCATCCCAACTCAGAATCACGTAACTTGGACAGGTTTCCGTAATCTCGGGTAAGGTATAGAAACCCTTGGGACCCGCGCCAAGCGCCGCCGAGCCAAGGGTCGAAATCATCAGCAATCAAACCCCTACGTATGCGGTGTCTAATTGTAAGGGTAGAGATGAATGCTCATCGAGGGTATATCTACCCCTTATACCCCACAGGTTTAGTCGTTAATGAATGCGGCCCCAGAAGTAGGAAGACTATGATTACGCGACATATGGTGCATTCAGATGGCGTGAAAGAGTCAAGCGAGAACGGACTCTATGGAACCAATTTAGGGCCCATTCTGACTCATGGATGTTTAACATGCGATAAAACGGTTTAAATAAGCAAAAATTGAAGTCGAACTGCTAGTAGCATTAGATTTAACTGTCGAATGACCAATAGCTTATCTTAAGAATTTACCATTTTTTTAAATGGGCAGGTTTAGCGCAATCGGAGGAGGTGCCGGCTGTCGCGTGCACCCGATACCAGGTTCCTGGATCGGATTTCCCGCCTAGGCCAACCATGCCTTCCATCCCTCCGGGTCGGCAAATTGGTATCAGACTTGCGTGGGAAGGATAAAGCGCATACCTGTTCATCGGCTGGCTTCCACATGTCATTGTATGCCCAAATACGCTTTCCTGTCGCCTCCACGATATCCCGTAGAGGTAGAATGCGTGGTGCGTACCAAAAAGGATTGGGTAACGCAGTCTTTTAGCCTTATTCCTTTATCCTTTTATAAATGACCCTAGGTTAGCTTTAGCAGCAGGTTTCACGCATATTTAAACATTAGAAGTCTTGGATCTATCCTAGCGGGGATCTACTTGACAAATTGAAATTGAAATTTAAAGTAAACTGTTTTAAAAAGGCGATTCAATGGGGTTGTAAACGGAAGAGCTCTCCTTTGCTATTTTAGCAGAAAGAACCCACATTTGTTTAGCGTTTCTAACACAGACCCTCTCCAACTAGGATACACTCGAAATCTCTTACAAATTTCAGGTCTGAAGAGCTGCAGAGAGCCTTCGTGGGTCTCAAAATCTCTAAAAAACTCTGTTACAAGTAAATCGTTCTATGGTCACTTTCTTCATAGGAGAATTCATCATAGGAATGCTAACAAGAAGTGTCATGGGGAAAACTTTCACAGTGTGTAAGTGCTGGAGGTTCCATGCCTGAAGTGTTCCCTCTGCTTTCCAAGGAAGGTTTCACCCAACGCGTAGAACCAAAAGATCTAGTATGAGTATCCATAAATTAAACTTGGTATTCTAAAATTTGCTTCTCAAAATCGAGAAAATTCCTAAAGGTGGTGGCACTGAGAGCGACAAATGCTTTAGAAATTCATTTCACTGTAATTGTCCAGATCTAGGGAATTTGTATGAAAATAAGATTGTAGATTATTTTCAGCCAGCATTGGTCAATAGAAGATGCCCGATTCTTTTGCACGATAACCCCCGTCCACACGTTTCACAGATCACTATTAGAAAATTGAGCGAATTTTGAAGTTCTGCTTCACCCGCCATATTCTTCAGACCTCTCACCAACCGACTACCACCTTTTCAAACACTTTCAGGACTTTCTCGCGGGTAAAACCTTCACCAATCAGAACCAGGCCAAAACAGCCTTCGTTGATTTTGTTAAATCTCGACCGCCAAATTTTTTCGCTGATGGAATAAGTCGACTGGTGACCCGTTGGCAAAAATGTGCTAATTCGAACGGTGCTTATTTCGATCAAATCTGAAAAGGTTTGAGAAAGTTGTGGTAGTTTAAAGTGAAGTACTCAAAACGCTGAAAACTTTCCAGAAAACCTAATGTCAGGTACTTGATGGTAAACCACAGAGAAGTCACGCCGAAAGTCCCGACGTTGACTTATTTCATACTTCTTTCATCGTCGCGACATTCTTCAGAGAGTAGCGCTCATTAGTAACAACCTTAACCTTGCTTTCTTACATAGTGGCAATAGGTTTTCTGAAGCTTAATTAGGTACATCCCAAAGGTGAGAATTAGACGCTGCTTTCTTGTTTGTTACGATAGCAAAGCATTTCCCCACCTTGTCCAAGGATTTTTCTATGCCATATGCCTGCTCGATCCTTCTCGATTCTTTCTACATCTTACTCGCTATCTATCAAAAGCAAGTTTCTCACCTGCACCGCAAATCAACTCCTGTTTCGCATTGCGGAGGAAGCTGTGCCATATGTATTCGTGAGAACCTTGACGCAGATTTGTAGTATTAGGCGCTACGTCTTCAGCTTAGCTTAAAGGTTAAGCATCCAGTCTCAAAGATCACAGAAGAATAGAGTGAGATAAGCTGCTTGATAACATACTCGTCTTCGTTACTCGTTTTTCTGAAAGCTAAAAACAAATCGTTGTCACACCTATCCAAATTGCTCCAAAATCGTTGTGGTAGATGATTTCATGGAGAATTCCGGGGAGAAATGGTGGGTGGCGGCCACGATTCCTTAAAAAATTTTACGCTGTGAGGAAGTAGATCTAAAAATTCTACAAACAAGAACAATTTTACAGCTCATTTACACAGTCGCAG
This sequence comes from Heligmosomoides polygyrus polygyrus, assembly GCA_947396885.1. Classification (NCBI taxonomy): domain Eukaryota; kingdom Metazoa; phylum Nematoda; class Chromadorea; order Rhabditida; family Heligmosomidae; genus Heligmosomoides; species Heligmosomoides polygyrus. The sequence goes on from OX377205.1 coordinate 13,108,279, forward strand.
TTTATAGTGATATTCTAGCACTCGCACGGCTTTTCAATGATCGTTTTGAGGTTGTCAGATTGAAGTTCTGCCTCACCCGCCATGCTCTCCGAACCTCTCACCAACTGTCTGCCACTTTTTCAAACACTTTCAGAACTTTCTCGCTGGATAAACCTTGACCAATCAGGACCAAGCCAAAGCAGCTTTCGTAGATGGATGATTTCTAAAGTTGTACAGGAATTCTTCTATCTTTTATTGCTGTTGTGTTTAAGTTCTCCATACACATTTCAGGTGCAGCTATTCATGATTAAATGGCTCGTGTCGCGAAGACGGCCAGCATTAGGCGGTGAGAACGCGCCAGCCAATCATAATCAATCTGGTAAAACCTTCACCAATCAGGAGGCGTTCACAGCTTACAGATGAGCCATTCAATTCTGAATGACACCGTCATGAAAGCCAAGAGGGACAGAGAGGGAGGGCTTGGCAGAGAAATGCGGCATTAGCAGAACTGTTCTTTTTAAAACACGATGTAAGTCCTAAAATAAAAGCAAAATGTTAATGCACAAGGGATAAAGGAAAGAGGATGGTTTCTAAAGTTGTACAGGAATTCTTCTATCTTTTATTGCTGTTGTGTTTATGTTCCCCATATGCATTTCGGGTGCAGCTATTCATGATTAAATGGCTCGTGTTGCGAAGATGGGCAGCATTAAGCGGTGAGAACGCGCCAGCCAATCATAATCAAACTGTGCACCGATCGAACACACGCCAGCTAATAAGGCTCCGATCAGGTTCTCTGGATGACACACCCACACGACTGCCTGATTGGTGAGCGCGTTCCCACCAATCATTACTGTTCACATTCGCGACTAGAACCGGATTAATCTACCACTATATAATTGAGTTAGCTCCCTGCCCTGTAGATGGTGGGGCGTATCTCACTCAGGTTGGAAACCTGGCTGGGATACGCCTCATGGAACCATGCGCAATCTCATGGAACCCCTAGCTACGCCTCTGCGTACCTCGCGCGGGCAACGTCTGCCGTTCAACATGGGATGTTGTTACACCAGAGGACGCGCAGCCTCCTCCTGCTTGACACAACGGCATCTGCGCGCGTTTCTGAGTGCCTGAATCCAGAAGACGGGTTCCCTTCGTCACACCGCAACCTTCTGGAGTCAGAAGAGGAGACACCGTCGTCCTACGACGAGAGATCGCATTCAGAATTGAGCATGAGATGCCGCTGCAGCGGAGGAAGCGCAGCCTCCTCCTGCTTGACACAACGGCGTCTGTGCGTGTTTCTGAGTCCCTGAATCCAGAAGGCGGGCTCCCTTCGTCGCACCACAACGGTCTGGATTCAGAAGATCGAAAAGAAAGGAAGCAGATGTCTCATCGTCGTCGTACGACGACCGGCCGCATGCAGAACTCAGCATTATCCCATGTTGAACGGAAAACTTTACCCGCGCCAGGTACGCCTCTGCGTACCTCGCGCGGGCGACGTCTGCCGTTCAACATGGGATGTTGTTACAGCAGAGGACGCGTGGCCTCCTCCTGCTTGACAAAACGGCGTTTGCGCGCGTTTCTGAGTGCCTGAATCCAGAAGAAGGGTTGCCTTCGTCACACCACAACCTTCTGGAGACAGAAGAGGAAACACCGTCCTCCTACGACGACGGATCCCATTCAGAATTGAGCATGAGATGCTGCTTCAGCAGAGGAACCGCAGCCTCCTCCTGCTTGACACAACGGCGTCTGTGCGTGTTTCTGAGTCCCTGAATCCAGAAGGCGGGCTCCCTTCGTCGCACCACAACGGTCTGGATTCAGAAGATCGAAAAGAAAGGAAGCAGATGTCTCATCGTCGTCGTACGACGACCGGCCGCATGCAGAACTCAGCATTATCCCATGTTGAACGGAAAACTTTACCCGCGCCAGGTACGCCTCTGCGTACCTCGCGCGGGCGACGTCTGCCGTTCAACATGGGATGTTGTTACACCAGAGGACGCGCAGCCTCCTCCTGCTTGACACAACGGCATCTGCGCGCGTTTCTGAGTGCCTGAATCCAGAAGAAGGGTTGCCTTCGTCACACCACAACCTTCTGGAGACAGAAGAGGAAACACCGTCCTCCTACGACGACGGATCCCATTCAGAATTGAGCATGAGATGCTGCTGCAGCAGAGGAACCGCAGCCTCCTCCTGCTTGACACAACGGCGTCTGTGCGTGTTTCTGAGTCCCTGAATCTAGAAGGCGGGCTCCCTTCGTCGCACCACAACGGTCTGGATTCAGAAGATCGAAAAGAAAGGAAGCAGATGTCTCATCGTCGTCGTACGACGACCGGCCGCATGCAGAACTCAGCATTATCCCATGTTGAACGGAAAACTTTACCCGCGCCAGGTACGCCTCTGCGTACCTCGCGCGGGCGACGTCTGCCGTTCAACATGGGATGTTGTTACAGCAGACGAGGCGTAGCCTCCTCCTGCTTGACAAAACGGCGTCTGCGCGCGTTTCTGAATGCCTGAATCCTGAAGACGAGTTCCCTTCATCGCACCACAACCTTCTGGAGTCAGGAGAGGAGACACTGTTGTCCTGCAACGAGGGATGGCATTCAGAATTGAGCATGAGGTGCTGCTGCAGCAGAGGAAGCGCAGCCTCCTCTTGCTCTACACAGCGACAACTGCGCGCGCTTCTGAGCGTCTGTTTCCAGATACGGGTCCCCTTCGTCGCGCAATAAGCATCTGGAGTCAAAAGAGGTGACACCGTCGTCGTTCGACGAGCGGCCACATTCAGAATTCAAGATAGGATGCTCCTCCAGCCGAGGAAGCACAGCCTCCTCTCTATTGACACAGCGGCATCTGCGCGCGTTTCTGAGCATATGGATTCAGAATACGGGTCCAATACGTCGCGCAACAATCGTCTAGAGCGAGAAGCGGTTCACCGACGTCGTGTGACGAATGGACACATGCAGAACTCAGCATTATCCCATGTTGAACGGAAAACTTTACCCGCGCGAGGTATGCCTTTGCGTACCTCTCAAGGCAACGTTTGCCGTTTAACATGGGATGTTGCAGCAGAGGAAGCGCAGCCCTCTCCTGCTTGACTCAGCGGCGTCTACGCGCGTTTCTGAGCGTTTGATTCTGAATACGTGTCACTGACGTCTGCCTTGAGCATGGGAGGACCACTAAGGGGTGGTGGAGAAGGGAGGTAAGGGGCCTTTAGAATGGACCAGGTGAGCGTCCAGGAAGGAAAGGAACAACCTGAAGGAGGGACCAGGGCGGGGAAGCCAGAAAGAAGAGACCAGTAGGGCGTCAATAGTGAAAACAAGGAAGTGGGCCAGGGGTTGGGATCAGGAAGGTGGGGGGGGGGGAGGGGAAGACCAGTAAAGGCGGACCAGCAATTAGATCTAGAAAGAAGAAACGAGTGAGGCGGAAGCTGGCGCCCGGATTCGGAAGACGTATCAACAGTGGAGGGGCTGAAGTACTGCGCAGCACAAACCAATGATGTTACTGGACGGTGAGGAGAAAATGTCTATGATGAAAGATACCGAAGTGGTGAACGGCTTGATGCCGATGAAGTACGCAGCAGGTCCTAGATGTTAGCGAATTTTATGTTTCACAAAAACCACTTTCCATAGGTCAGTGATGGTGCAAAGTCGCGCGAAGCGCGCAAGTGCGAGGCACGCCGTTAGGCGTGTCGGAGCACTTGTAAATAAATAAAAGGATAAAGGATAAAGAACGGCGTTATTCAATCCCTTTTGGGATGCGCCATGCATTCTACTTCTACGGAATGTCGGGCATTTGAATGCATATTTACCCATACAATGGCTTGCGGTGGCCAGCCGATGAACAAGTCAGCGCTTTTTCCTTCCCAGACTAGTCTGGTACCAATTCACCGACCCCGGAGGGATGGAAGGCTTGGTTGGCCTGGGCGGGAAATCCGAACCGTAACCTGGTATCGGGTGCACGCGACAGCCGCGCCTCCTCCGACTGGGCTACCCGCGCCCAAATAAATAAATAAATAAATAGACACACGAATACACTTATCGAGACCTAAAACTAATATAAGGTCGGTACTTTTTGCGAATCGGGCTAGCTCCCAAAAGTTTTCACCCGCTGGTTGGTATGGCCAGGTCCGCATTCAAATCGCCTCCACGACATCCCATAGAAGAAAAGTGCGTGGCACATTTCAAAAAGGATTGAATGACACGTCCTTCATCTCTTATACTTTAATCTTTTGCTTTTAATTTGGGGCTTGTATCGTGTTTGAAAAAGAAAAGTTACGGTAATGCCGCATTTCCCTGCTAAGCTCTCTCTGTCTCGCATGACTTTCTTGACAGTGTCATTCAAAATTGGATGGCTCACCTGTAAACTGCGTACTCCTAAGTATGACTTCTATGTTTTTATGTGTTTACTATTATCACTGTTTGGATTTTCATTCGTAAAATCTTGAAGAAGGTCTCTTACCTGCATAAAGACAATCCCCAAGATAGATGTTCAGTCTTGCTCGCCGCTCATTGGGCGATTTGATGAGGTTTTTTCTTTCGACGGGGCTTTTTCGCTGACGAATGTGGCCTGTTTGACAAGCTGTTTATTTAAAACACGCACCTCAACGTTTAGTTGTAATAGAACAGACGAGTCTGTCTCCGGCTAGACCTGATACATACCACTCCGCCGCTGCTCCACTGCCTTGTATCTCTAAAACTCTTCCCTTCGGCTTCATAACTTCCAATTTTTCTTTGCTCCACAAAAACCCGAGCACCTCAACTGTTCTTCATTTGAAAACACTGGTGCCTTGTTCGGTGATCTTTCAAAAAGCTGGATCTTTCCATATCATCGCTGTCTTTATAATGGGTCCTGAAATCGGTTGTTTGGAGTTGATTTTTAAAGTTTTGAGAGCAGTAATCTTTTAGTTTTTACAGGAAAAACTTTTTGGGAACAAGTACGCTTTGAGATTAGACCAATCATATGAGTTGATCTTTAAATATTTTGAATATTTTTACATCTTGTGAAGTGATTCCAAAAAGTAAAAAGTAAGATTTTATACATTCATATACTTCTTTACATGAACTTAACATGGCTTCGTGATTTCTTATCAAATATTTTCTTTTTTGTTTGAAAAGATCTTAGCGTCACCCTTGCTTTAGTTTTTAAATAGCTGTTTGGACAAAATTATTGGCGTTATAACCTAAGTTTATTTTTTCGAGATTAACTTCTCTATGCTGAGGTGTACGGTACAGTGCCTACAGCATCATACATTTCTACTGAAGGTTCTAACGCTTTTTGAATCTAATGCGTTTATGGGTTGTAAGCTTGTAGCGAAGCTTGGCCTTATCAGTATCTAGAAGCCGCCATGACTTTTATTCCGTAGAAGTGCGAGAACGGGAATGCGTAGCACATCGTGAACGCTGTATCGTGAACACCGTGAACATCGTGTAATCTGTAAGAATAATGTATTCTAACCATCTTGTAGAATATGTAGTTTAACCTGTTAGAAGCTCGCTCTGATTTCGAAGAGCTCGCTTTGATTTCACAAGCATTAAGTTTGCCTCGGCGCGTGGAGCGCAGTCAGAGGAGCCGCCAGCTGTCGCCTGCACCCGATACCAGGTTCCTGGTGCAGATTTCCCGCCCAGGCCAAATAAGCCCGCCATCCCTCCTGGTTGGTAAATTGGTACCAGACTTGTGTGGGAAGGATAAAGCGCATACCTGTTCATCGGCTGGCCACCGCAAGACATCGCATGGCCAAATACGCATTCAAATCGCCTCCACGACATCCCGTAGAAGTAGAATGCGTGGCGCATCCCAAAAGGGATTGAGTAATGCCGTACTATATCCTTTATCCTTTAAGCTTGCCTAGAAGAGTGTCCAATTTGACATGAGAATAGTATATACCTAATGTAAAAGTAGGATACCTGACGCATTCCAAAATTCCATCAGGGCATTATACTTTTACATTTTATCAAGCATATCCTAATCTCTTTGTTGGTCGGTTTCATGCTTATTTAGAATAGAAAACCACTGGACATTCGGTTTATAAAGCGGAGCGACCAGGTGTTGAGTGCTGGAACCATAAGGCATGGATCGGTCAAACTGTTCGTTTCTATTAGGTTGGCAACTAAGTTCGTGAACTCTTAGGAATCTTCAACGAAAGTATGTATTTATTAATAAATAACAAATGACACTCTTTAATCAAAATAAGATCCCTCGGAACGTAGAAGTGCTTCCCGTTTATCAGGTAGCTGTTCTATTCCACGGCTGTAGAATTCTACTGCTTTTGAGGCCAAGAATCCTTGGAAGTGCATTCTGACCTGGTTCACATTAATTAAATCTATTCCACCTAGGGCGCGTGGAGCGCAGTCGGAAGGGGCGCCGACTGTTACCTGCACCCAATACCAGGTTCCTGGTACGGATTTCCCGCCCAGGCCAACCAAGCCTTCCATCCCTCTGGGGTAGGTGAATTGGTACCAGACTTGTCTGGGAAGGATAGAGCGCTGACTTGTTCATCGGCTGGCCACCGCAAGTCATTGTATGGCCAAATACGCATTCATGTCGCCTCCACTACATCCCGTAGAAATAGAATGCGTGGGGCATCCCAAAGGATATTGAATAACGCCGCCCTTTATCCTTTATCCTTTATTCCAACTAAGAAGAGCTGCACCGAACTAAAAAGGGGGTGGTCACTCGGTGCACAGTCTGCGCTGTAAGGTGAATGAGTTAGACGCTCCCAGCCAAAATCCTCGATATTTTGAAGCATCCGATTCGGGACGTGCTCTGGTGTCAAGAAAGTGTTAAGTTCTGGGAGGTCATCAACAGCGGTTCTAGCATTGATGCTGGAATCTACTCTTGTCAGCATTGCCGCGCGCAGGCTAAACTCCGTTAGAATCGGTTGAGAGATCTTTTCAGGAGCGGAATTATCTTTCAGCAAGATAATGCCAGATCAGACGTTGCGAATCGGACCTTCAAAAAAAGCCGAAGACCTTGCCCTGGAGCGTCTCACTCACCACCTTACAGTACAAGCTGTGCGTCGAGTTACTGCCACATTTTTGGCTCACTGCAGCACTTCTTCGTAGGAAGACGATTTACTAATGTGAATCAGATCAAAATGCATCTCCAAGGAATCTTGGCCTCAAAAGCAAAACAATTCTACAGCTGTGGGATGGAGCAGCTAGATGATAAATGGGAAGCACAGCCCGCGTCCCAAGGGATCCTACTTGGACTGAAAATTTTAATTTGTTATTTCTTAATAAGCACGTTTGTTGAAGGTGCTTTAGAGTCCACGAATTTAGTTGCCAACCTAATATTTCCACGACTGATCGTTCTGTGACCTCCTGGCGAAGCACTGAATCCCATTCTCTGAGCCAATTTGTTCGGCCCCATGGTTTCTTTTCTGCCGTCACGGCTGAAACGCTGACAGATTGACGCTTCCATTCGTCATCGGCGGTTTCATGGGGCAACCCCCTAGACATCAATCTGTCGTCAACGTCTCATCAGCTCCTCGATCTATTGGCTTACTTCAGATGTACGAATCGAGTCACTACATTATAGACAAAATTATTGAAAAAGGAATCTGTGTACGTGGTATTCTACAGGCTGTCTCGTCGAACACACAGTAGAAAAAGAGCAGCTTGTAGAGCACGAGCCTTGTACGCTAGCCTGTATAGTCGTTTCTCAATGCTCAAAGAGACAAAGGGTACAACAGAGACGACTTGGAGGTTTCCTGAATGAACTATGCATGGCTGACTCAGACAAGCTTGTCCGGCTGGTAAAAATTCCACCTGACACTTTGAAGAAGCCGCTTGTCAGGAACCGAATATATTAATACGACCAAGTGTGTTCTCTAATTGCGTAATTTGCCCCAGGGGATAACCGGGTGACAGTGGGATAATAGGATAAAGGATAAAGGACTGCGTTACTCAATCCCTTTTAGGTTGCGCCACGCATTCTACTTCAACGGGATGTTGTGGAGGCGAGTTGAATGCGTATTTCGCCATACAATTGACCAACCGATGAACAAGTCAGCGCTCTATCCTTCCCAGACAAGTCTGGTACCAATTCACCAACCCCGAAGGGATGGAGGGCTTGGTTGGCTTGGGCGGGAAATCCGAACCAGGAATCTGGTATAGGGCGCACGCGACAGCCGGCGCCTCCTCCGACTGCTCTACACGTGCCGTGTAGTGGAACCATCTACTTAATCTCTGGCTGCGCCTATGGCGACCAATACGTTGGAGAGACGGCGCGACTTCTCTACATTCGGATCAAGGAACACCTGCTGAGCAAATCCAATTCGTGGCTCACCACCCTACTGGACACCCATCGGGTTGAAAGTCATGCAGGGGAAGACTTCGAGGTTGCGCTCAAATTTCTCGCTCTGGAATCTGACATCATTGCCAGAAACACACTGTTGGCATTTAGGAACCATTCTAAAAACCCAAAAATTGACTGGAAAGAGTCTTACTATCACCAGCGAACTTCCCCCTTTTTGGGACTGTGTCGGCTCACCTGGGTCTGTACCACGGTCTCACCTGAATCAGTGCGAGGGCACTCACTGCCCTGGATAAACCACAGCCTCCACAATACAGTTAGGCACGACCGAAATACCGACTGCCTAGCTTGTCGTCACCTCAACCATCCAATTCTGTGGATGCACCTAAGGTGGTTTTTTGCAGTTGATCTCTCCTGCTTGCTGAGCAGTACTTCGTCGACTGTCCTATAAGACTTTGTCGAGGGATTTTGTTGTTCCTTCAACATTGTGAATGTCCTGTCTCATTTGTTTAGGCCCTTGAAGAAGTCGGTTTCGCAGAAACGTGCCGAAACGGCCATAAACGGATTAACCAATTTCGTGTGATAATAAACTGCTTATTTATTTATTTATTTATTTATTTATTTATTCGAACATGTGTGCAAGCACATGTAAAGCAAACGATGGGAATGAACTATGAACTATGAACTTCAAGCAAGCTGTTAAGCACACCACAAAGAATATGACCAAGTCTGCGAGTGCCTCTTCGGTTAACAATAAACTATCATTCGATAGAGGGCGCATGCAGTCGGAGGAGGCGCCGACTGTCGCTTGCACCCGATGCCAGGTTCATGGTTCGGATTTCCCGCCCAGGCCAACCAAGCCTTCCATCCTTCCGGGGTCGGTGAATTGGTACCAGACTTGTCTGGGAAGGATAAAGCGCTGACTTGTTCATCGGCTGGCCACCGCAAGTCATTGTATGGCCAAATATGTACGCCTTCAAAATGCCTCCACGATATTCCGTAGAAGTAGAATGCGTGGCGCATCCCAAAAGAGATTGAGTAACGCCGTCCTTTATCCTTTTATCCTTTATCATTTGATTGCCATATCAGTAATATTTTAGAAGTACCGCTTCACGTACTTTCAACCTATTCAACTCTCTTAAAATAACGGATCGTCACACCTACTACTAAGGCTTACAAAAGTTTTTTTTGACATTTTTCGGCATTTTAGCTAAGATCAAAGTTTAGTTTCTTTAATCACAGAATTAATCTTCTATAGAATTTCGACTGAGTTTCGTCAAGGTTATACGCCATAGTTGAGAGTAGCACTCAGTCCTCATTCCCTTCTTGAAAATGATTATAACAGTTTTTGAAAGTGTACTAATTAATTTTACAAGATAAATGGTTGTTGAAAACTTGTTGAAAAAGCTTGTCTACCAGAGTTTTTCAGCTATTATGCATGCAGCTGAAAAACTCTGATTTTGACCGCCGATACATATATAAATAGTACACTGAAAAGGCGTAAAATGTCAGACTGTTCAGAGAGATCTTGTTATGACATTCAAGACAAAGGATAGAAAACTATAAAGGATTGCAGTATTCAATCCTTTTTGGAATGCGCCGCGAATTCTACTTCTACGGGTTGTCGTAGAAGCGTCTTGAATGCGTACTTGGCCTAACAATGATTTGCGGTCATCAGGTGATGGATAAATCAGTGTTCTATCGATCCCATGCATGTCTGGCACAAATTCACCAACCCCGGAGGGATGGTGGGCTTGGTTGGCCTGGGTGGGAAATCCGAATCTAGAAGCTGGTATCGGGTGCTCGCGGCAGACGGCACCTCCTCCGTCTGCGCTACACGCGCCTGCGTTCAAGACAATCATTGGAAAAGCGAGCCTCATTTCCCACTGGAAAGACGAGCCTCAATTCCTTCTTTGAAATTTTGTCTTCATTAGCCAACCTGTTTCCCTAACATTCAAACCCCGCTTGCTAGATCTGGAAATAGACGTAGGTTCTTTTGTCACTGGGATAATTCCATGCTTAGCCAACTGGTTGGTAAACGGGTCTCTCGACTTTACACTTGAAATCTTCAAAAAACACTGGTTACCCTGACGTTGGTAATGCATTCTGATATGTCTATATACCTTTACGTTTCAAGTTCTTAGTTTTGCTCTTCTTACTTTTACCACCTATTTCTTCTAGGTTCTCAGTCTAGTTTTTGAGTCTAAGCTCTCAAACAATGTTTGTTGCGATCAAAACTCTAGTACCAGGTGGGACTCGAACCCGCATCTCCTGCTGAGCAGCCGAGAAAGTTCTACGCTATTACACCACCGACGCTGTTCGATCGATCGCAACATGCACACCTCACGGGACCCACCAGCACCCACCCATATATCGGGATGAGCCAGCCGCTGGTATCGGCATGGTACCAGTCAAGCTGACGGTCTTCATAGAAACGATTCGGTCAAACAGTGCTGGTGGGGTAATGGTACCTAAGATCCTGTCCTTCTTTATTCTGCGCAGAAGTTTATGGCCCACATCCTAGAAACGCATGTGAAGCATGTAGAAACTGACGAAAGCTTTATAAAGTTCTCAAATTATTCTTCAGTAGTCCTACATAGTGGTGTGCCAAATTAGCCCAGTTGGACATCTTCAACGTCTGTAGGGAGGATTCATGAGAGCGAGAGAGAGGGAGCTATACGGGCCTTGACCTTTCGTTAAACCTGTTGTAGTTCAAACTGGAAATCTATAGACAAAGCTGAATTTTAAGACAAACGCCCTCGAAGGTACGTTGACGGATGAAGAGAATCTGGTAACTTTTTTTCAGGGAGAATTGTGCTCAAGTTCAAAAGCGGATCGCAGCGTTGAATGAATTTAGTGTTCCACACGACTTCATCGAAATTCTCTAAGTCCTTTTAAACGTTGAAAGGGTAACGCCATATAAGTGTGATATTACTTTAATTGTAAGAGTATGGTAAACAAGGAGTTAGTTTGGTTTTTGTTTTTCAAGGGCTCTTAAACAATAACCAAAGAGACGCAATATCCTTCGAATTTTTGATTTTGGTTTTGACTTTTTTCTTTTTTATTTTGCCAAACAATGATTTGCCGTGACCAGCCAATGAACAAGTTAGCAGTTTATCCTTCCCAGACAAGTCCGACACCAATTCACTGACCTTGCAAGGATGGAAGGCTTGGTTAGTTGGGAATTTCGAACCAAGGACCGTGTATCGGATGCACGCGACAGCTAACACCTCCTCTAACTGAGCTACAAGCGCTCAAATATAAAAAGCATATATTAGATTATTACAAGATTAATAACATAGAAAAGCCACCAGAATTTGTTAGAAAAGCCACGAAAGAAGAGGAGCAGAGGATACACGGAAAGAGCAGCAGAAAATTTGAATAGCTATGGCTGCGGTGAGAGCACACTCCTTTTAAGTCGCAATCATATTCCTTCTCCTAAAAGCACCGCTAGATAGCGATCACTAGAAGGACGTTTTTGACACCTTCAGAGTCAGCTTCTGCGGCTGAATACTGATTCGAAGGTTTATAAAACCAATCCCATACTCATTCCGTTGTCAGCACATTTGAAGCTTCTAGCCGTATTCTACATACACATGTACACATGTACATAAACACATACATAAATACATGTACATAAAAGCACATGCGCTCTTTTTGTTAACATGTGACGATTTCTTGCTCTTTATGTATTATTTGTTAACGGGTTTCGTGTAGCGCAGTCGGAGGAAGTGCCGGCTGTTGCGTGCACGCGATACCAGGTTCCTGGTTCGGACTTCTCGCCCTGACCAATCGAGCCTTTCATCCCTCTGGGGTCGGTGAATTAGTAAAAGATTCGTCTGGGTAGGATAAAGCGCTGACTTGTTTATCGGCTGGCCACCGCAAGTCATTGAACACCAGGCAGAGAGAAGTACTCTTTGGAAGTGTGGCGCAGTCGGGAGGAGGCGCCGCGCTCATGTCAACAAAGGGTTCCGTCCCTTAGGGGGTTTGCAGCTTAGCACTAGACTAGGATTACTGCTAGGCTGGAATTTTTACCGCAAGAGCAAACTGTCATAGTCTAGAGCCTGGAAATGAGATAAGGGAAGAAGAAATAGAATGCCTGGCGCATCCCAATCGGGAGCTTTTGAAACTATTAAATCTAATACGCAGATACGCCAAATACGCATTCAAATCGCCTCCACGACATCCCGTAGAAGTGAAATGCGTGGCGCATCCCAAAAGGGATTTAAAAACGCCGTCCTTTATCCTTTATCCTTTTATCTGTTAACGCATTTAATGCATTGCGCTAATGTACACAATTTTCCGTCTTCAGATCTCCGATCAGAGACTCAGAAGAAGTTCTAATCTGGTGGGGGTGGTGGCACAAACAAGGCGTAATCCACTCCCATAAGCTGCTCTGCTTCTGAGGCTGATCTTGTGCTTCAAATGTCATCTTATCCAAGCTCACATCAACACTAACCATAAGCGATAAATGAGAGTAGTGGTGCTTATGTAGAGAGATGGGGTGTGGTCCGGAAACAGAGATTACCTCTGGAAGTATATAAGTGTGGCGACGCGGAAGCAGTGGGAAAGATCGACCCGGCCCGGAGGAGCGAATACTTCCTTCGAATTTCCTGTTTCTTATCCTATGTGCTTTCGTTGTACAGCTCTTGTAGGTTTGCGCAGGAACTGGAAGGTTTTAGAGACGCTGCGAGCTCCTCACTGCTAAGTTCTTCCCCCCATTCCACATCTTCTCGACGCGAACGTAGACCTGTTGGTCCACCAGCAACCGATTCGTCAACGACTTACGTAACTTTAACGGAGAACTGTAACCGAAAAGATAGCTAACGTGGCTTATCAGGCGATATGGTGAGCGACAAGCCGCGTTATCTGAGCTTTTCGCTTACAATTCTCCGTTAAAGTCACGTAAGTCGTTGATGAATCCGACCCCTGATCTTCCTTTATGGTTGATTTGGAATATACGAAAGTGTACAGTCTTCCCATTAAGGCTTCGGTATATTCCCGTGGAATCTCTGGCGAACGGATCGTGCCGGGAATCCGCTATTTTCTTGGTAGGACCCCAATTTCGCTGCAGCCGTGGGCAAGGCTCGTATAGCTGTCGCGTTGTTTCCGACAGACGTTGTGGTGTTGAGTAGGCCAAACTTTTCATTATTATGTTGTTGTTCAGTGACTAGTTCAGATTTCTAATCGTTTTCCCTCATAAGGGCAGGTGTAGCGCAGTCGGAGGAGCTACCGGCTGTCGTGCGAACCCGATGCCAGGTTCCTGGTTCGGATTTTCCGCTTAGGCCAACCAAGCCTTCCATCCCTCCGGGATCGCTGAACTGCTAACAGACTTGCCTGGGAAGAATAAGGCGCTGTCTTGTTCATCGGCTGGCCACCATTTGGCCAAATACGCATTCAAATCGCTTCCATGGCATCCCGTTGAAATAGAATGCGTGGCGCTTCTCGAAAAAAGGTTTGAGTCTATCCTTATCCTTCTTCTCATGAACGCTGAAGCTTTCTACTTTTCCTTTTGCTGAGCTCAGCCTCACCTTTCAGCAGCCGTAAAGCGTACACTTAGAAGCTAGAACGCCTACTTTTGCACAGACTTGGCTTTTTTGCAGCTCATTCTGTGTCGTTGTCCATTCTCACGTTACCACTGATTGTTTTCCTTACCTTTGGAGCATGTAGTTCTCCCCACTTATTGTTCCTGCTGACATACCTAGCAGATAAGAACGGCTCACGAAGACATGTCCAATAGTGCTTTAACTTCAGTGATGAGGACAAATAAAGGGAACGTCACACTTCAGTAGGAAGATTGTGACCAATGACTGAACATCAACGATGAGTGAGATTACACTAGCAAGATCTTCAACAAATGCAGAAACATAAACAAAAAATGGAATACATCGAGAAAGGATAACATTGAAAATGGTGACTAAACTACTGAAAATCCTGCCAAATTCCCCGTCAACAGTTTCGTAGAAAACAGTGACCACGACAGTGCGCAACCAACGTCACCGTCGCTGTTAAGGTCTGCATCCGCAGGGCGGACGAGGTATATCAAATGCTTTACTTTACTTTACTATAAGTCGTTGGCATCTGAAATTTCCACGAACGCCTCACAGGTCAGTTTTTGACTTGCCTAACCTGGAAGTTAAAAATTCTCACCTTTCCACATTCAAAGAGCTCGATGAACGTAAACGGCATTTGTTGCCGTGTTTTTGCTCCAAAATGTGTTGAAAATGGGGATAAAGGGTTCCATTGACGATAAATCGCAAAATGCAAAAACATCAGCACAAGGGGGAATCGAAACCACCACCATGCTCCTATGAAGCTACAACACAACCACTACGCCAGCCGATCACATTGAGGTGAGTGGCAGCAGGGCGTCATGAACTTCAGGTCACGCATCCTCACACTTTTTTTGACAATAAAAGGGCATTCCGAAATAAGTAACTACGTTTTTGGACTCCCCACACGGGACCCTACATACTGTAAAAATTGCATCGCAAAAGCTCACCGCCAGTCCGAAGGCCTTGTCAGACGCCTTCCATCTGTTTCTGAGCTGGGTTGATTCGATAAAACACAGTTGCCATTTCAAGCCACTCACACCTTGAACGAAATCAGTGTCATACATTTGTCGTATACATATCTCGTTGGTAATCTAATAGGGTAAAGCATAGATACTCGGTACGTATATTCTTAGCTCATATTCCTGCCCGTTCTGCAATTTAGCATTCTGTCCCGCTATATCCCTACGGTACCGCTATGTTTCCTAAAATATAGAAACCATAGAGATGAGCTGAAACATACGTCCATTTCCACGACGAATCAGACACTTTTCTGATCAAGTCGGACACCCTTCTAGGCTAGCTTTAAGAAAATCAAAGCAAACTCTTCCATATTAAAATAACCTTCAGGCAGGTGACACTACAGTCTCAATAAGGTGGCTAGAATATTCTCTTGTTCGAGGAAAATTTGTTATAACCTTCTTTAGAAGTTTCTATTTCACCAGCTGCAATAAGTCTAATAATTTTATTTTTTAAAAGTATTATAAAAATGTAAATCTTATCTTTAAGCTCAGCAAAGAAGCAAGCATATAGCGCATTAAATGCTTAGGTCGCGCGATGCATTCAAAAAGTTTGCCGCAACTTTTATTTGATTGCTGATGTAAGTGCCATTTGCATGAGCCTTCGAAGTGAGATGTTTGATTTGTTTGATTTTTACCGTTGTTTTTGTTTTATCGTTAGCAGGTGTAAAACTCCACGCAAACAGAAATTCTGCTATGCTGCTACGAAAAAAATCGCAAGAGGGCACGGCGCAATCTCTTTTCCGGCACTAGTGGTTGCCTTTCTGATCTTCAAAACAAGCTTTATTTTTTTCCTCAAGAAAAGTAAAACTTAAATAAAACATAAAATGTAAAATTTCAAACAATGTGCCCACTTATTGGGTAGATGAATTAGAACTTTAAAGAAAGTAATACTAACATTTTTCTCGGGCAGAAAAATTATTTTGACCTTTTTTGCAGAGCCTCTAGTTTATCGCTGAAGAAGCTAATTTTAATTTGAGAAAAGTTTGTTTTGATTTCAAAGCCTTAGGCTTAGGCTTAGGCTTAGAAGAGTACCCAATTAGATTTGGAAAACCACAGTTTGACGTTAAAATAGTACACCACGTAATCACCTGTATCACCTGTCGTCCCGTTGATCATCGAGTTGCTTGAATGGGCGCTATCAGCGTCTTCATTCGTCGTTGTCACTGCCAGAGTTCTCCAATGGATCCTCCTCGCTCGAGGGACACGAAGAGCGTCATAGCGGTCGTTCAGGGCTTTTACGAAGAAGTCCGACCAACGCGTTGGTGGGCGTCCTGGTGTTCTCTTGACATCCCGCGGAATCCAGTCGGTGACGGCTCTCGTCACACCACGTACTATGTACCACGCCAAAAATGGGCTGCCTTAGAAATCGGTGGGATTTTTTTCGAAATCGAAGGTTAAATCTCAGCTTGTTCCAAAGTAGACCGTCGGTGTTGCTCTCATTTTTCTTCTTTCTTTCCGGCCTACTAGCCGGAAGTCCTTCTTGAGCACACTGAATCAGATCTGTTTGTGTTATGTTAATCATCGAGTTGGTTTCTTGTTTTCAAGTGGAATTTCACTCTTTCACTTTGACATAGATTTTCGAGCTAACACTGTGCCAGCACGAGGTTTTATGATGGATCTTTTTTCAGTCTCTCTTATAGAACTCTCGATTATATTACTGAGGAAGATCGAAGCCGTAATTAGCTTTGCAAAATAAAATAAAATAGCTTCCTTTAGCTTAAATTAACTGCCAAGATTACCAGTCGCCGTTGTTTGTCACAGAGAGATCTCGTTACCCACGTTAACTAGCAATGTTTGGTCAAGTGTCTTCCTCGTCAGAGTTCTCGTCTTTCCGTAAATATTCAACTTGTTGTCGTCATTCCGAAGGCTGTGACGTCGGCTGTAAAGAGCTTCCTGTTCAGGCTGCAAGTGGGTCTGTTCCCACCTTCGAGACGTGTCCGACCCACCCTGTTGAAGGCTTACATCGACGATACCTTACTAATTTGGGGTCCATTCTGGGTCTTTCTTTGTCTTCTCACCCTGCGATGTGCGATCAGCCCACTGGAAGTGCTCTTCGAAGGAGTGTTCTGTCGTGTCAGGAAGGTTGGTCATTCAGCGAACCCAGCTGAACTCGCATCGTTTTTGAGTCGGGGCTAGAGATTTTTTTTTGAAGAGAAAGAACTGAGACTAATTTGGTCAAACATTGAGTTTCTAGCAAGCATTATCACCCAGAAACCACCACGTAGAAGCGTTAACTGTAGATTTTTTGCTCAGAAAGCTGTCAAAAACAGGAGTGCTGACCGCGCTAGTTGTGCAAGTTTTCTCAGAGCTTATGTCCAAAAGTGTAGGAATGAAATGTATCACCACTCTGCGCTTTGGTACCTCTCAAAAAAAGAATGGCTGGAGAAATCTGTGTGCTCCAGAATGGTCTGCTGAGGAATAAGCCATCGTAGAACCCTGTGAACATTCTCTCTAATGCTAAACGCCTTCAATTGTCTTCGCCACGATTGCCCATTACTCTTCGTGTGTCGGCCAAGACCGCCTGGAAAGCGCCTTATTGGGTTTAGATTTACGACGGAAATTAAGGGATCGGAAACACTTATACCCTGGTAATAGCTTCAACGTACTAGTCGATAGCTTTGAAGCTTTGACGTGCACGATGAGTAAACTCATTGAATTAGAACGTTAATCTATTCCACTTGTACTGTGATCGCCACGTGGTGGCTGAGTGTACAACCTCAAACTTGGGTAATTAAACCTTCAACATTTAAATTGCGCGATTATGTAAATTATAATATATAAATATTATAGCTCACAAATATGCATAAAATACAAGAGATGGTTAAAAATTCTACTTTATCCTAAAGTACCATAAATACATGATAGTAGAAATAAAGGGTGGGAGAAGAGAAGAACTTCAAGTACAATAGTATGCCTACTTATGTAGTGCTTCAGATCAGATGACAGATACATACGGTGCATAGAGAGCTTGATAGCGGCGAAAATTCCAAAACATTCACATCTAGACATTCCCAGCGATCGATAGTTAGTACTACTGAAGTGAAGAATCAGTATACCCAAGGCGTTTCCAATCTCTAGAATGCTCGTCAACAGCATTTAATTTTAGCTTTTCACGTGGAAGTTCCACAACCTCCCTTCCATTTTCGCCTACTCCATCCTCCATAGACGTCTTCAATGATCGGTGTTCTATAACTACAACTATGTTATTACAGGATGTTTCGTTGCGATCAAAACTCTTGCGCCAGGCGGGACTCGAACCCGCATCTTCTGCTTTCCGGGTAGCGATGTTCGCCTTACACCACCGGCGCGGTTTGACCGCATGTAACATCCGCGATATCCTCGAGGCCTGTCAGCACCCACCTGTCAGCACCCACATGCACGAGACGTGATACGGGATGGACCGGTCGCTGATATCAGCATGGAGCCGGTTAAGCTGAAGACCTTACTAGTAACAATGTTGTTCATTGTTACTAACAACATTGTTACTAGTAAACATCTATGTTAACTCTATCCAGCGTCTTCGTTCTCAGATCATCCGACGTAAGATTGTCACCTAGACGAATTGCCGAGCCGAGGTGACGTCAAAGGAAGGTCGTTTTTGCTCCGAGGGCGCTAGGCGCTAGCCATTTATAGATGCACGAGACAGGAGATGCTGACACGCTTGAATGGTTTCCTCAGGCGGCTTTCATGTGCGACGTCTGGATGCTACTGGAGGCTCTACTGCAGCTGCCATCTTGTTTTTGATCGTACTGCAATATCTACCGTAATGGTTTCAGAAAAGCTACGAAGTAGTCACACTGTTCTCATTAAAGGTACGTAAAGAGGGTAATTTCTGACGAGTTTCCACGAATTCTCTACCATTCACACCGTATCGGATGATGCATTTGGCAGCACTTTAAGGCATATGTTATACCTCCGCTGTCAGTCGGCGACGCGGCGACCCGTCACTGACCTGCTGCCGACGGTGCTGAGATGTTATATTCTCCGTCGCCGATAGCAGCAACGACAGCGGGCCGCGTTTTCAATGCCATCAGGGGACATCAGAGCGACCCCAAATCACTGTAGGCTCAATAACGATTTGAAAGCCTTCAAGATATTGCGTGGGAGTAGCATGCGTGGCGCTTCATGAATTAGGGATTCATTAACGCCATTCTCTACCATTTATTAGGTTGTAACGAAATAAATGGCACTGAACCACTGTAAATTTAAACAGTTAATATCTCGGCTTGTAGGCAAGTTTATTAATCGAAATAAAAACCTTCTGATTCTACACACCTCTGCCAACGTGACACAAGCTTTTTTATCCCAGTAGCATAAAAATCAGAAGTTCTGGAATTGACGAAATCTTCGAAGGCACTTTCGGCATCCTGTTGGTATTTGAATATTTTCCCTACCAAGAAGTCGCCAAGATGCTTGAAGAAATGGTAGTCTGTTGGGGAGAGGTCGGGCGAAAACGGAGGATGTGGTAGAGTTTCAATGCTCAGCTCATTCAATTTCTGCAACGTCATTCGTGCTACATGGGGGCGAGCATTGTCGTGCAGAAGGAGAACTCGCCTTCGGTTTACCAAGACCGGCCGGATATCCTTCAACTTTTTCATCATTTCTTCAATTTCAATGCAGTACTTCTCTGCCGTGATGGATTCATCGGGAGGGAGGAAGCTGTGGTGAATAATTCCCAGCGAACACCACCATACTGTCACCATTACTTTCTTTTGGTGCAACTCCGGCTTCGCAAAAACCACTGTGCCGATCGTCGCCTGTTGTCGCACATTATCCATTTCTCGTCACAGGTTACGATGTGATCAAGGAATGGGTCCATTTCGTTCCGTAGAAGCAGTGCGGACGAGATCTCATATCGCCGGTTTCTTTGCTCCTCAGACAGCTCGTGAGGCACCCATCTTTCCAGCTTTTTGGTCTTTCCAATTTCCTTCAGATGCCGGGCAGCTGTGTTGTGACTGACGCCAAGAACCTTCACTATATCCCTGGTACCATTGTGTGGATCCTCCTCTACCACATCTCTCAGCTTGTCCTCATCAACATCACTATGCCTCCCACGACGACCTTCAGTCCTTCCAAGCTCTCATCTCCATTCCGGAACTTCTGATACCAACGATACGCCGTCCGAATTGTGGAACATCCTTGACCGAATGCGGCGTTGATCTTCTCGTCCGCCTCCTTAGCTGTAGTGCCCAGCTTGAATTCATACAAGTAAATGCCTCGGATTACCCTTTTGTCCATCTGCAAAAAAGTCAATAAAACTCTAAAGTTTTCCCACTTTTACATAGAAAATTTGGTACTCTCCGGTAGAGCAAAGTTTGCGCTTCTAAATGATATGCCACATGTTACGATTTTTTCTTGATCAAACGCGTAAAGATGCGCCAAAAAATGGCGCGAGCCTAATTCGTTACAACCTAATACGTTGAGCTGCTTTGTCGTTTTTGTTGTAAACTTGGCTAGACGAGCTAGGCGAAGGATTTTCTCACCTATACATATTTTGAACAAAAGCTTAGATGTACTTCAGGGGCCAGTTTCATTAAGCAGGTACCCAGTACCCGCTGCAGGTAGAGGGTACGATTCGTATTCATGAGGGAATCAAAGGCATGGTAGAACTAAACTTCTCGCGAAAACAGCTGATCTCACTGGAGCGCCATTTCGCCATTGGGGCGGAATCCTAGCGGGTATATCGTGGGTACGTCTACCCTGTATATCCCGCACACCCGCTGGCATAAACATACTTACTTACTTTGATACTTTGATGGTCCTTTTGTCGGCTGGAGGTCTTCTCAGCGGGGACCACATCTCTTCCAGATCGCTCGATCTCTGGCTGCTTGCATCCAGTGAGGCAGACTCCGTTCTCTGAAAGGTCTTGGGAATGAGTCTGCCCATCGCGTTGGCGGTCGTCCCAGTGGTCTCTTATGGTCTCTTGGGAGCCATTTTGTGACACGGAGACTCCATCTATCGTCCTTTCGTCGAAGCAGGTGTCCGGCCCAGCGATATTTGGACTTCTTCATGTACTGCAGCGGGTCTGCTAATTGCGACTTCTCCCGTAGCTCCGAGCTTCGTAGGCCTTCTTGTCATTGCTGACGAAGGCTTGTCCTCAGAAGACATCTCTCCAGTGCACGATGCGTAGTTTGCATCGCTCTGGCGATTGTCTTGTTGTCGGGCCAGGTTTCCGTCGCGTAACACATCGCAGACAGTACAGAAGTGTTGACTATCGAGGCCCTGGGGCCGGCATCTTTGACCTGATCGGTGACTTCGCAAATCGAACTGAAGGCTGCCTATGCTGCACGTCTCCTGCGCGCGATTTCAGGAGCGAGGTCGCTACCCATGTTCAGCTCTCTTCCCAGATAGACGTTGGAGTCGACCTGTTGTAGAGCGACTCCAATAGGGTATAAACATTGATGAATCCAACTCCAGGTCTTCCGTGTACTGGGTCTTGTATGGTTGTTACAGAGCCGCTTATCCTGGTAAGGTAATGTACTTGAACGGCAAAACCTTATCCGAAGGATGATGTTGACCGACCTAGAAATCCGCTTGGCCATTGTAAGGACCATGCCTCAGAAGCCAGTAATATAGATCGATTGATATATGATAGATTGATTGATAGATGATTGCCTGCTTAGTTTTTCTGAAGGTTGCCCACTCACTTCGATTCACTTGATAAGTGGCAAACGCACAGAGCACTGTGGCATATCATGATGCCAAAAACTTACCTAATGACTTAGTGGAACATCTAATAACTCATATTCATCGCAGTTTTTTGGAGGCATTTGAAGATATTCATTCGACAAAGTTGTTTTTACGAGTTTGCCTCAAAACGGCGTTTATGAGCATGGATCCATGGCCTGTACAGTCGAGTAGAGCGCGTCTATAGAAAAATTCATGGAGTCTGTATAGATCATGATTTCATAACTGATATCTACATTCTAATAGACGCCGTTAACAATGACTAACCCCAACACAATACAGGGTGGCTGAAAAGTTCGGGCAATTTTTCAAAGTATTTCAGCAGTACGAAAAAACTACATAAACGCCAAAGATTTACAAACAAAAATAACGGAAACTTCATTAGATCAACAACAACATAATACAACAGGAAAATTCACAACAAGTGCTCAAAATTTCCTCCTTTGGCTTCAATACATTTTCGCAGTCGTTTTGGGAAGTCGCTGATGATGGTCGCACACTGCTCCGCTGTAATCTCGTCCCAGGATCTCAACAACGCCGATTTCAGCTGCTCAACGGTGGCGTATCTTGTAGTGGAGATCTTCTGCTCCATGATCGACCACACAGAATAATCCATCGGGTTGAGATCAGGCGAGTTGGATGGCCAGATGTCCCTGCTCCAAAACCCTGGGAAGAGCTCCTCGCAAACGGCGATCGTGGATTTGGCGGAATGCGCTGGTGCCCAGTTCTGCTGAAGAGAAAATCCGGTTTCGCCAAAATGGCTCGTCGCCCACGGCTCCAGTACGTCGCGGAGGACATATTGCTGGTAGCTGGCAGCGTTAATTTTGACGATCTGCTCCATGAAGACCAGCGGCGTCTTTCCGGTAGCGCATATTCCAGCCCACACCATCACCGAGGCTGGAAAATGGCGGCGGCTGATGGTCCTTGCGGCCGACGTCTTCTGCTGACCCTTCTTAAGCAGCTGCCGGCGATTCTGATGGTTGTGAACCGGCTGGACCGTGAAGATCTTCTCGTCGGTGAACAGCACCTTCGACAAGCGACCATCGCCGACCAGCTGACGCATTCGCCTGCATTTCCTCAACCTCTCAGCTTTCATCGCGTCGTTGAGGAAGTGAATACGAGCTACTTTGTAGCTGCGTAATCCCAGCTTCCTCCTGGCAATATGCTGAACTCGTTCCCTACTGATCCCGAGATCCGTAGCCATCTTGTTCATCGATACCTCAGAATTCCGGCTAATGCGACAACGAACTTTGTTGATGTTCTCCGGTGTTGTCGCAGTGGTGGGACGGCCGCTGCGGGGACGGTCCGAGGTCCCGCCAGTCTCCTTGTAGCGTCTTACAATCTTGTAGACGGTCCTTTGTTTGAAGCCGGTTGTTCGAACTATGTCCGCGGTCCTCATTCCCGTCTTGTGCAGCTCGACGACGGTGATACGCTCACTTTCACGAGACATAACGCAAGCACAACTGAAAACGAGAAAACTGGAGCAACAGATTCTAGATCGAAATTGTGCGAGGAATACAACGGAAACAACAGAAATAACAAAAAACCTCAATTTCAAGGCCAAAAGTAGCGCCGCAAAAAATTGCCCGAACTTTTCAGCCACCCTGTACTTTTAACATAGAGTAATCTATTCTGGTTAGAATTTGTTCAATTATTTTTCGTATAAGGGCGTATAAGCGAGGGTGGCGCGCAGTCGGAGGAGGCGCGACTGTCGCGTGCACCCGATACCAGGTTCTCGGTTCGGATTTCCCGCCCAGGCCAACCAAGCCTTCCATCTCTCCGGGTCAGTGAATTGGTACCAGACTTGTCTGGGAAGGATAGAGCGCTGACTTGTTCATCGGCTGGCCACCGCAAGTCATTGTATGGCCAAATACGCATTCATGTCGCCTCCACGACATCCCGCAGAAGTAGAATGCGTGGCGCAACCCAAAAGGGATTGAATAACGCCGTCCTTTATCCTTTCATTTGTCGTATACTGAAAGCAAACCCTGTCCTGTCGTTTCCCAGGCTCGAACCCATCGGCATTGGTGAACAGTAGTCTTTCCGTTTCGGCACTTCGGTGGGAACTTACTAGTGCTCATCACACTTCAAAAGAAACGCTAGTCCAGCCGATCTCTGGTGACCACAGGAGCGAATCCACCTGCGGAAGTCAGAAGATTCCCCTGCAGAGGTCGCGAAACGCTTCCTTAGTGCCGTTTGGATGCTATACATAGTTGTGCTCAACCAAAAATTTCGAATAACCGAATATATCCGAATAGCGACGATTTTCGAGGATTCGAATTCGAATACATTTGAAAATCGCTTTTTTGAACCTTCGAACACGAATATTCGAATTCGAAGAGATTTATTCGAATTCGAATGCTCGAAACTGGACACAGTTATACTGGATACGTTGGGCACGACCAGAGCTCCTGTGCAGGATTCTAGTCTTCTCCAGAGAGTCTGGCGTCTTCCAGCGCTTGTTGCTCATAACTCTCTGAGTTCTGATCTTCCTAGAGAGTGTCCCGTTTATTTGAAAGTCGCCCATTCAATCGCAAAGAGATTGATTTCAAAAGTGTCTGATTCGGCTCGAAAATTAGAAAAACTGAACAGATAAAGCATTTCGCTAAAGTGGCGACAGGATCTCTTAAGCCGCTGTAATTGCTCGAAAGCAGGAGCGCGTGCCGCTATCCCCAAAAGCAGCTTACAGTCGCTTTAGCACTCATCCTCCTCACTAATGCCCTGTACCAGATGTCGCAGACCACAAGTTACTAAATCCCAATAAGGCGCTTAACCATGTCTTCCTTGATCACTTTTTGCTCGCAAAGCCGGCTGAGACGACTAAGCTATAGCGTAGGACATCTTCGGTCACTCTCGTTAATTGCGAATTTCTGCGGAGTTTTTCCTAATTTCCAACGCTATTCTTCGCTCTTCTGTGGACTCTTGATCTTTTGCCTCTGCGTCATCCGACTGTATACATTTTGGAAAGAATTAAGGATGAGGATGAAGGACGCTGTTACTTAATTCCTTTGGGGTGCGCCACGCATTCTACTTCTAGGGGATGTGGTGGATGCGATTTCAATGCGTGGCTAGCCATACAATGACTTGCGGTGGATAGCCTATGAACCTTCCCCGACGAGTCTGGTGCATAATGCAAGGATAAAAGGATAAAGGCCTGCTTACTCAATTCCTCTTGGGATGCGCCACGCATTCTACTTCTACAGGATGTCGAGGAGGCGATTTGAGTGCGTATTTATCCATACCATTACTTGCGGTGACCAGCCGTTGAAGAACTCAGTGCTTTATCCTTCCCAGATGAGTCTGGTACCAATTCTCCGACCCTGAAGGGATGGAAGGCTTTGTTGGACTGGGCGGGAAGCCCAAACCACGAACCCGGTATCGGGTGCACGCGACAGCCGGAACCTCATCCGACTGCGCCACACGAGCCCTATGTACTGTAGCTTCATGACACTGGGACGGCGTTGTTGGAGTTTGATTCACTTGAAGCTTAGTATTTCCTATTTGAGAATGTGCGCGAAATCTTACTGATGGTCGACAGCCTCTAACAAGGTGTACTACAGGGGTGCGCACAACGTTCTGGGAGTTAAACTTTAACAAATTTTTAAACAGAAAATAAAACAAACGGAAGACACCTAATAAAAACAACGGCAAGATAAAGAAATCAGAAATTGCTTTCTTAGAGCAATTCATCATTGGGGTAGGACACAGCGGTGCTGCGTAAGACTTAATTTGAACAACACAGAACGTTGTATACGGCTGTCCTATCCAGCGAGCAGTTCCCCTTACAGAGAGACGCGTTTTCAATTCCGGTATTGACACTGCGGCTCCTAAGAAGCTCATTTCCCTGCCGTCATCGTGGCATGTGTTGTTGTTTCTTTGTTGTTCGCGTCGCCATCGCCGCCGCCGCCGGCGGCTGCTGCTGCTGCGGCGGCGGCCGCGGGTCTCGTGGGGCCACGGCAGGGGCTGTTCCTCTTCCGATGACGTCAGCGTGTTCATGCTGCTGAAGATGTTTACGGATGGTCGTCGACATCTACGTCGTCAGTGACGCCCATATTCACGCATCTGTGTGTGTATGTGTCGCTGCCCCGTGGCGTCATCATTTTTTCATCAGCGTGAATTCAATTTTTCAAATTTGACGCTGACGCACCGCAGCGTCTTCCCTCTGGTTTCGTTTTTTCTGTGAGGTCACAGAACGGTCAGTTCGTGTCGCTTAACACAGTGATCGACGTATTTATTTATTTATTTGCACTAGAAGGTGCTCTACAACACCAGCGAATTTATCAGACAAACAAAATAACCATTAAAACAAACCGATGAATGCACATTCAAAATTATTTACATCGGAAACCTAGGCACTTCCTTTTTCAATTACTACCTGGCTACACTGATATTATTACGCCACTTGCAGCAGTGTACCTCTGCGAAGTATTGCGCAAAAAAATTAGGAAGTCTTAGCATTATACAAAATAGTATTTGCTTGAATATTTTTCATTCATTTGATTTTTTAGCTACTTTGGTATTCAGTTTAGTTCATTTAAATTAGTTGTTATTTTTTCCTGGGCGCGTAGCGCAGCCGGAGGAGGAGCCCGCTGTCGCCTCCACCAGGTTCCTGGTTCGGATTTCCCGCCCAGGCCAACCAAGCCTCCCATCCCTCCGGGGTAGGCGATTTGGTACCAGACATGTCTGGGAAGGATAAAACGCTGACTTGCCCATCGGCTGACCACTACTGGCCATTGTGCCAAAGTACGCATTCCTGTCGCCTCTACGACATCCCGTAGAAGTAGAATGCGTGGCGCGTTCCAAAAGGAATTGAGCAACGCCGTCTTTTACCTTTAACCCTTTACCCTTTTATAAATGACCTTAGGTTGGCATTAGCAGCGGGTTTCAGTCATATTTAAACATTAGAAATCTTGGATCTATCCTAGCGGGGATCTACCTTGACAAATTGAAATTGAAATTTAAAGTAAACTGTTTTAAAAAGGCGATTCAATGGAGTTGTAGACGGAAGAACCCTCACTTGCGATTTTTAGCAGAAAGAACCCGCATTTGTTTTTGTTTGTCTTTGTTATTGTTCAGGGAAGGATAAAGCGCTGAGTTGTTCAACGGCTGGCTACTGCAAGTAATGGTATGGACAAATACGCACTCAAATCGCCTCTGCGACATCCTGTAGAAGTATAGTGCATGGCGCATCCCACAAGGGATTGAGTAATGCCGTCCTTTATCCTTATTTCTTCCTTGGACTCAGTTGGAGGAGATTACGGCTGTCGCGTGCACCCTGACACAAGGTTCTTGGTTCGGATTTCCAGCCAAGGCCAAACAAACGAAACGAAGTCGCCTTGCCGAGCATTTCATTCATTCTTCAGCCTTTCTCCTGCCGAAATTCTGCAATCTGTCCGGATGACAAAGTCACTTCCGCTCAAGGCTCTAGACATCGTCGCTGATATCGTCAGCCATTTCCTCATCTGATTATTTTTATGTTCGTGTTCCGTCAACAACATCAAGAGTCATGACCACCGTGTGTTTGTCAATTAAGATGTGTGACTCGTTACGGCCTTCAAATTCCGTTTTTCTTTATATGTAACTGCTGTTAGAGTGTACACCATAGGGCAGAGTCTAGTTTTTCCGACTGTAAAAGACTAATACAAAGTGTTGTCTTCCTAGTATGAAGGGAAAAACCATAACTGGGGCATTTGCTTCCCTTCCCAATACGGTACCACCCCTGCGCCTTCCTCCGTCATGAAACGGTTACTGGGCTCTAGAACAGACTCAAGATGTGGTGTGACGGGGCAAAGCACCTTTTGGTCTCTCCCCTCCTGGAGGTCGAGGTCGAAAAAAAATTCACCCAAACTTCGTCAATGGAGGTTACCTGGGGCGCTGATCACGAATACGACATCTTTTTTTGAAAATTCGGCCGATTACGGTAGGTGACGGCATGTACGGTGACTAAGGCTGTCGAGGTCTTAATCACCAATTTCGCCCAAGCTTCGCGTAAGGCGTTATTTGGAACTATGATACTAACCGTGATGACCATGAGACCATGATGAATATGACATCCGTTTTTGGTATTACGCTGGAGTAGATTCGTGATCACTACCCCAGATAACCCCTATAGCCGAAGTTTAGGCTAAATCCGTGGTCATGACACCCGTACCTACCGTAATCAACCGGTCCATGATCTAAGACAAATCCTAAGGTGTAATAAATTCCTACACTATTTTCGTTCCTAACCTTATACGGATGTAAGAACAGTAAACAGAGAGCATAAGAGCGACCATGAAATTTCTCAGTAAGAAGTGAAGCTCTTATGAATGTATGAACGAACAACACACGTAAGTCAGTCGTCCAGTCTTCTTTGCTCGGCGTTTCGTCCTCAAACTTGGGTAATAACTTTGAGGACACTCGATAATCCTCTTGGGTAG
This sequence comes from Heligmosomoides polygyrus polygyrus, assembly GCA_947396885.1. Lineage (NCBI taxonomy): Eukaryota > Metazoa > Nematoda > Chromadorea > Rhabditida > Heligmosomidae > Heligmosomoides > Heligmosomoides polygyrus. The sequence goes on from OX377205.1 coordinate 13,136,182, forward strand.
CTCCCATACCCAAGAGGATTTCTTTACCTTTACACCGAGTTTGATGAATCGAACTCTAGATGTGTCCAAGAATCGAAGGGTTCGATCCCATACCCAGGCATGTCGAGCTTCTTTCCCTCCTGGGTTAATGATTCCGTTGTGATGTGCATGTCAGACACAGTTTTAAAGTAGATGGTGAAATGCATGGCGTATTCCAAGGGTGATGCGACAACCCTTTTCGCTTGCTGTCTTGTACCGCTCTTAGCGCTGAGCTTACACAAGCGCGAAAGTGAAGTGAAGAGAGTGCGAAGCGGCGATCCGAGTCCGCTAGCTCCTCCCTCCCGCTCTGTCGGAGCGCTTTTTTCCGTCAGGACGTGCGCTTCGCCTGGTGCGAAAGCCGCTTGGCACTGGTGCTGGGCAGAGGAGGTGGTGGCGGTGGCGGTGGCGGTGTTGGCGGTGGCCGACGTCGGCAGACGTTTTTCTCGACCTTACAGACCGCGAACCTGTTCTCAGGAGACATTTGATGCGGTCGGTGACAAGTGCTATTCGCCCCGCCATCGCCCTCGCCTTCTCGGATACCTCCAGATTTGTGGGCTTCTCTGTATTTCGCATGCGGAATTTTGAAGGATTTCGGGCCCTAAGGACCGCGTTGGGAATTTGGGTCTTCAATTCCTCCAAAACGCGCCTATATCAGTGCATTTCATTCGCATAATCTTACAATACCTAGCGCCAAAAGCGCCGTAAGTTAGTGCCCATGCTTCTCCAAGTTCGACGGGTAACCAGAGGATCCCCTCACCTTGAAGCTCTTTTCGTTTCCCTAAAAGGGTCATCAGCTGTCACTGGATCTGACTACGCTTATCACTTCGTCCTTCTGAGGCGGATTCTCCTCGAATTTCTTCTGAATTTCTAAAATCCTCTCTTCCTCTTTGTCATCCCCTGTCGCGTGTCAGAGTAGTTAGGTTGATCCTTGTACCTTGAACGTCATTATGTGTCGTTGAGGTGCGGGTGTATCTACAACCAAATGATATCCGAAATTTTTGCGTGGAAGAACAGAGCGTGGTGCACCCTAAGGTTGAATGTCCCTGTTGCGTGCCAGAGTAGCCCAGTAAAATCACATGAGTTGAGCATCAATATACATATGTCGTTGTTCAACCCTTTCAAGCAACAAGGAGTGCTACCTTATACCTCCCTTGATTGTGTCTATAGAAGTCTCTCCTGCACATAGCCCATACTTCGCTTTTTTAAAGACAATCAAAATTCCTAGACGGTTCCCTATACGTAACACATCATCTGGAATCCTATCCACACCTAGGAGGGATGCTCTAGAAGTACTAGTTCCAACTCCATCTCCTTGTATTCCTTAAAGGTTGAGCAGTTAAGATAGCTCTTCAGCTAGCTGGTTCGATTCCGCGCCCAGGCAGATTTTCCTCTAGTTCTGTTGAGTCAACATTATTTCCCTAAATGCTCTTACATATTTGAAGTGTAACAAAACATTCACCAAATAGCCTTCGAGAGTACTGATGCTAGAGCTATTCCTTTCAGAGAGGCTTTCCACGATTTCTGCATAGAAGTTGATTGCATGGCGCACCTAAGACAGGGTTAATTTTGGTACTGTACTATAAAAATATTTACGGTATTTATGGATAAAATTTTAATCTTCTACTTTTGGGAGCGTGCAGCGCAGCCGAAGGAGGTACCAACTTTCACGTACATCCGATTCCAGTTTCCTGGTCCGAATCTCCAGCCCAGGCCAACCAAGCTTTCCATCCTTCCGGGGTCCTAGAACTGGTGCCAGACCTGTCCGGTGCATCGGCTGGCCATCTCAAAATGTATGGGTCAAATACGCATTCAAAATGCCTCCACGATATTCCGCAGAGGTAGAATGCGTGGCGCATCCTAAAAGGGATTGATCGGCACTGCCCATTCTTCTTTATCCCTTATCTTTTATACTTATGGTTTTACATATTTTACATTATTAATGTTTTACGTTATATTAAACATTATTTATTTATTTTTCATCTTTAGAACTATTTTTCTCATAGGTGTTTTTATAATTTTTGCTCGGTCTTCCGTGGTTAAGAGTTTGGTCTTGGCCTTTACATCATCTGTTTGTCCGTTGTTTCGCTATACATTGAACTGCTCAAACGGCTTGCTGCAAGAAACCCAACCGTCTATGTCATATGCCAAAATGATCCAGGTGGTGCTATTAGACAGAGCGTGTAGTTAAGCGTGAAGAATTCTTCGTTTATCCATGATATCCGCGATTTTCATATAGAAGTAGAAATATGTGGCACTAAATAAGCTCTCTAATAAGGTTGAAAAACTCTTAAACTAGTTGCGTTGTGTGCCAGAGTGCTCCAGTGGTTGAGCATCATTATGTCGGGGTGTATCTAAAACTCAATGATATCCAAGATCTCTGCCTGGATGTACAAAGCGTGGCGCATCCTGAAGTTGAATCACTCTTGGAGCTGAACCACAATACTTGGCGCCTTATTGTTAGAATTGCTCTTTGTTAAAGTAGCTTACTAGAAGTACTGGCTGGCTTTCCATTGTCAGTAGTCTGGCACTGGTCTTCACACCATCCGCTTCACCAGTTGTCCTGCTCATCGCGCAGTTCCTCGAGAGGGGACCTTTAAGGCTCCCATTCATCCTTGTCGCGTGCCAGAGCCTAGTATACATACTGTCGTTTAACCATTTCACGAATAAGACGATCTCCACAACCCAAAGTGTTCACAATTCCTGCATAGAAGTGTATTGCGTGGCGCACCCTAAAATTGGATTAATCTTTGGCCTATGTTATACTTCAGTGACGCTGTTGTCGGCGACGTCGGCGAAGTATAACATACGCCTTCGAGATGTAATGAGCGTTTCAGACTCATTCTTTCTCGTCAGTTCTGGCCTGCCCATCATTCTCTTGACCTCTCGTTCCGTGGATCGTCGAGCTTCTTGATAGAGCGCTGTCACTTTCGCGTGCCAGAGTTGCCCAGAGCGGTCTCATAGGTTGAAGACCATACATATTTGTTATCGAGGATTTTCACGATGCAGTCGCAGTTTTCTGAAGGTCTTCTAAATAGAAGCCAACACTATTCCATAATGTACCACAAGGATGTTTGGTTACAATGGAACTTCCATCGCTGAGCCGAACTCTAACCTGCATTCGCAGCTGTCTGGAGAGAGATCATTTCTGACGCCACATCTGATGTCAGTGAGGTGCGTTGTACCAACTGGCCCTGTTCCATTGAGCATTTAAAAAAACTTTTAAAAAAAGAATTTAAACGTTCGCCGATATGCCTTCACAGGACCATTCGTGGATTTATTCCAGGGCTTACGGTTCCATCCGCTCCCAGCACCCTCCTCTCCCCCAGCCCACCCACCGCACGGTTTGTGCGCCGTAAAAACGACACCGCTTTTCATAGGGTGATCGTGTACCGAGAAAAACACTCGCTTCGCCCGCCTTCTAGCCCTGGGCCGATGCCGCGACACGACGCGTTCGACGTCGCCCCATGCACTTTACGCGGTCAGCCTGGGGCTGGCCGACAGGCTGAATGAGTGACTGGGCATCTGCAGCATGGCAACCGCTAGCAGAGCGGCTGCCGATCATTGTCCTCGCGCCGCTCTCGTCGTACTTTTTCACCGTTCTAGATTATTACGCCGTAGTAGAGTATACCTGTGAGCAGGGTAGGAATCCTAAGAACTCAAAGTCTCATGTAGTGCTAGTCACAGAACTCGGCGTTCAAGGCTCAAATTGTATTTGAATCACACGAAACCCAACGAATTCGACATATGGAAATCTGGCTCTTTGGTAATATGGCGCTTACAAACCACAACATCGTTCACATAAGCGTCTATGGTGCCTCTACGATGAAATTGCCTAGAAGACAGGTGCATGGCGCATGCCAGAAAGGAGCTGTTAGCGTGTTCGGGGTGTAGTAGAACTGATAACATTGCCTACTATACATTGGATCCGAATGAATTATTTTCGGATACCCGATTCGGATAATCTGATCCGAATCATCCAAAAATCCGAGGTCTGCGAAATTGCCTGTGTCCGAATCATTCAAAAATCCCGAGCACCGGAATCGTCGTTATCCGAATCACCCGAGAATCCGATGTCAGCCAGAACAGCGTTATCCGAACCATTTATCCGAAGATTTTCGATCGGAACCATTGTATCAAATGAATCATTTTCGGATATCCGATTCGGAGATGCCGATCAGAATCATTCAAAAACCGAGCCCCGCAAAATCGTCGTTATCCGAATCATCCAAAAATCCGGGTTCCGCAAAGTTGCCGCTGTCCGAATCATCCAAAGATCCAGTGTCCGAATATAGCGTTATCCCAATCATTCATTTATCCGAAGATTTTCGATCGGATCCAATGTATACTTACCACCTGGTGCTGGATTCATCAAACTAGGAGCAAAGGTAAACAAATGCTAGTGCTGGTATACGAAGATACCCACGACGATTGTCGACCTAGCAGCATACCCACGAATCGATGGGTAAGGTACATATGTGATGAATGTCACATCGTTGGTGTGTATTTTCTCCTACTCTGCACATCCTGAGCTTAGTCGTTGATGAATCCGTCACCAGGATACAAAATAGCGCAGTCGTAGGAGGCGCCGCCTACCGCAAGGCCCTTGGCCCGGATCAAGGGTGCAAAAAACGAATTTAACGAAACCGTTTTTCGTTGAAATTTGGCTTAACGACTTAATGGATCTCTTCCTCTTCATTCTTAATTCTCCTATCTCTATTTACACATCAAATTCTGATTCAGAATCTGAATCTTAATCTCTCTTCCTTATCATTCTCCTATCTCTATTCACACACAAACAGATTTTAAAGATATCTTAAAATATGCTCCTCTTCTTCATTGAAGAGCCACGGGGAGCATTACACAAAGGTTCGTCTGAAGATAGTGGCACCTTTTAAATAATTTCTATATTGAGTAATATTTATTTTATAATTTTAAAATTAGCACTTTGTACAATTCTTTACGTCTTCGAACTCCTATATTTTTCTATGTTTTGTATTAATGGAAACTTCCAGAAATCTATCGCAGTTTTTAGTGGACTTCTTTCACTAGTATCCTCTCCCCACCCGATTAAGGCTGCTCCTGAAAGCTAATGAAATCAGCAAGAATTAAACAGAAGGAACCCGTCCCAGCAAATCCATAAATGGCGGCAGGATATCGCCCTCCAATGTCATTGTGTTTGCGTTTGGTCTAAGGGTTTGTTCATACTTCGCGACAAGAGCGGCCCGTCGCCCGTGCAGAACATGCATATCGATTGAAACCGACCGCCGAGAATTGTCCGCACTTGAGCGCCGGCGCTGCTGCTCCAGTCGTTTTTGTCGCTATAGTCGCTCCAGTGTCTGCTGTCGCCTGTTCATACTTCCGCGCGCAGCGATGTCGTCGTCCTTGTCGCTGCTTTCGCGAAGTATAAACAGACCCTATAGGCTTCTTCTGCGCTAGTTTTCCCGAACGTTAACGTTCCACTGATGGGCTTTTGATGGTATTTTTATTAGTTCTTCCTTTACAGAGCTGGCTGGTGCCCGCAGAAAGGTAGTACGCGCTCGTAGAACAGTCAAACAAAACGGTTTCATACAGGGCTAGAAAAGGGTGGAAACTTCGGCGGGGTCTGCCTGATGTAGTATACATCTTAAGATGCCTTCTCGGTGCGACTTTGCGTGCACTCCTGATCTGGATACAGCACAGGCTAACCATGTCCTCCACTTCTCCGGGATCTGTCCGACAAGGGCATTACGTTGGCTTGTCCATCAGTTGTCTGGCCAAAGTCACTGTATAGGCCAAATACGTGTTCCAATTGCCACCACAACACCCCCTAGAAGTAGAGAGGATGACCCACATCGAAAATAAATTGACTTTCGCTGATCTTTCTCCATATCCTTCAACTATCAGGCACAACACTAAAGGCAATCGTCCGAGCATCTCCACATCTCCACGTTCGTATAATGTCCTCCCCATTTTCCGTGATGCTCTTTACTGAGAGTATTATGGAAAGCGCGGCATATCCACCTAGTCCTTACTTATTTCTGCCTACTATCACTCTGGCAGTGAAGAGCCAAGCAGTCGAGGAACGAAATTAAACCCTCCGACCGCTCGTATTGGCTCAGCTCGTCCGGCCACCTTTATCCACTTCCTGTTTACCTCTTCTGAATATGTTTTTCTTCGTGTTTTTGGCTGCTTTTCTTCCGCTGCCGTAGACCTTCTAACCGACCTACAAACTCTCATTTATAACGGAAGTCCTTTGACTCTTCTTAAATTCTGTAAGATACGATTAGCCGTGTTGGAGTTTTAGTTTTCCTTGTACTTTAGCTAATAACCGGTTGCTTAATCATCATCTTTTTGACCGCATTTCAATGTAGTACATATAAGGTCTATACAATCTTGTTGAACTTTCTGCTTACTTATTCATGCACTATTCCAACGAAAGCTGCTAATTTCTACTTCTTCCAAACCAGAAAGTTTGCCCTTTTCGTCGCTGACATAAATGTGATTGGTCTAGGCGGAACATGAACCATGAACTGATTCGCAGAGAATAGGAGAGAGGGCGCCTCCTCCGCCTGCGCTAACACACGCAAAAACACGTTTACGTAAAGACAAGGGACGGCGTTGCTTAACCTTTTTTGGGATGCACCACGCATTCTACTTCTTCGGGATATCGTAAAGGCGATTTGAACGCGTATTTAGCTATACAATCACTTGCGGTGGCCAGCCGATGAACAAGTCACTGCTTAATCCTTCCCAGATAAGTTTGGTTCCAATTCACAAACCCCGGAAGGATGGAAGGCTTGGCTAAGGCGGGCGGGAATTCTGAACCAGGCAACTAGTATTGGGTGTACGCGACAGCCGGCAGCTATTCCGACTGCGCTACACGCGCCCAACCTGGACTTTCGTATATGATAAGAAGTTGAAGAGTTTGAGAGCAAAGGGCTTCTTTCCGACCTAATAGAACCTGAGCGGAGTTCTATAGCACGGCAGAGTCTTCAGAAATGAAGTTAAATCCGTCGTACTTCCCAAATGCTGTTGCTGCTGTGCACTCGCCCTCCTCTTCTCAGTCCAACTCGGGCGTTCTGTAGGTGTTCTTGCTGGCTTCACTTCCCGTTCACTTTTTCGCCTGAAGAAATGTTTTCTAACTCGTGTCGTCGACGTCACAAAAGCAATTTGGCGGCGAAAAGTCCGCTTGTGCTGTGCAACAATAAGTCCGTGGCGTTTTTGTCGGCCGATGGAAGCGTAGCATTTTGTTATCCGCTCGTCGCCGCCGGCTCACGTACGTAGTTCATCGACTGGAGAGCACGGTGCTGTGCTCTTTCTCACTCTGCGTTCTTATGGGTTGCTCTGCACCTTAAGGACACGTTCAGTGGCTGAGCGGGAGGGCTACAGACTGCTAACAGACCACGGATGTCATCCGGGACGGTGAGTAGCATGGATCGCGCCATGCACTCTACAATCTTCGGTAGTATAATTGATTACAGATCTTCTGGATAGTTTGACTAATAGACCATTTCGAGTGACGTTTTTTGCCGCACTTATTGTAACAAGCTAAAGTTAAGCCTAAAATTACGCTACAATTCTTGACCTCATTTTCCTTGTTCACTTCCTACATTGGAGTGACCTTACCGTTAGCTAAGTGATACTGCAAGATCTCGCAAAGCGCGAAATGCACTTCTCTACAATAGCTGAAGAACCCAGAGGAAATTCTGGTGTTCTTTTAGCATTCCGTGGAATCTAGTCAGTTATGATTATAACAATTGTCGGCGAAATGTGTTACGTGAGCGAGTCATCTAATTGCCGACGACTTCCCTCGTGCAATAACTCGCTTCTGGTTCTAAAACGGGGGCGAAGATTGGTTCCAAAATTAATGTCTGGTCATCTCATTATAAAAATGAAGAATGGCGTTCGTCAGATACTTCTAGGATGTGCCACGCATATCACGAAACGGGTCGGTGTCTGCTGGGCGGTCCACCTAATTGCCACGATTTCGCCAAAACTGTCGATGGTTCTGAAGCCGAAGTTCGAAACACCGGAGGCCTTCTCTTACATGCGTCCGTTGTGTTAATGCGAAGATTGTCGTCTCTATCTCTTGCTGTTCCAACATTGATAGCATGTTCAACATTCCTTTTTTGATCCCAAATAGGGACAGGTTTATGAGAAAATGATGCTAAACGAATATTGATTGGGTTGACTAGACGGACGCAGAAGTAAAAGTCGCAAACTCCATGCCGGTGCTTCTTTGAAGTCACTCCTATGATGTAGCTTGTCCAGCTTTCCCCCTAAGTCTGAGTCGATTCTGCAATTTTGTTTGAATTTTTGCTAAGCACGGCCTTAGGACTCGAATCTGTGGCCATCCTCGGGAGTGTGTGTGGGGGGGGGGGGGGTGCGTTACCGACCAATTGATCAACTCGGCTGGAAACCATGGGGCTCAGTTGGCTACCGTTCTAAAATAATAGAGCTAAATATAGAACTCATTCTCCACACCTGAAAGTGGCGATGTGCGTTCATCCATGTGATGCCACTGGAATCTGCTCGCTCTGCGAGCTAAGCTAGACATGGACACTCGATTGTAGGCGACATGTCCATCTGACAGGTCGGCCTACGCAGACCCGTGTCACATCACATGATGTAGATAAAAGTGAACTGGGGCGAGAGGTGCAAGCTTGGTGTGCTCGTTTGGAGCGCTTTGGGTTCAGATTGAACGTGAAGAAGACCGAATATTTAACGACGGACGTTACCGAGTCCGCTCTATCAAGGTTAACGGCATCGAGCTCCCACGCACTTCGGTTTTTAAGTACTTGGGATCAGCAGTAGCATCTGATGGCAATCTGACGGTTGAAGTGAATTCAAGCGTGAGTGCAGTTTGGCCCTAGTGGCGCTCATTGACTGGCGTGCTCTGCGATACGAGGATACCAGAGCGCTTGAAGTCGAAGATCCACAGAGCAGTCGTCCGGCCAGTAGCGATGTACGACGCTGAGTGTTGGCCTGCGACCAAGGAAGTTGAAACGCGCCTCAGCGTCATGGAGACGAAGATGCTGCGCTGGACGGCTGGAGTCACGCGCATGGACCACATTCGAAACGATGCTATTCGGCAGAAGTTCGGTGTCGCGCCGTTAGCGGACAAGATGCACGAAGCTCGCTTACGATGGTACGGCCACGTTCTGCGTGGGAAGGAAGAGAGCGTCCGCAAGATAGGCCTTGAGTTGGAAGTGTCAGGAAAGCGGCCTAGAGGACGCCCGAAGCAGCGCTGGTCTGACACGTTACATATGGTCTTGAAGTTTGCTGGTGTCCACCCTGTTCTAGCGCTGGATCGGGAAAGGTGACGGAGACACCATGACACCGGAACAGTGGATCCCGCCGCGAAGCGGGACAGACGTTGAAGAAGAAGAAGAAGAAGAAGAAGAAGAAGAAGAAGAAGTGCATTCTTCACATCAGAAGTTTATGTGGTTTTAGTAAAAGCCCTTCGCTGGCCGATTCCTTCTTGGTATGCGCCCTGCATTCACTTCAAGAGAATGTTGTCGAGAGGGTTGAATGCGTATTTGGCCGAAGTAACGACTTGCAGTGGCCACCCAATGGACACGTCTACATATGTCCTATACTTACGAGGAAGGTCTAGTGCTGTCCATCTGACCGGTTAGCATGGATGGCGTCCTTAGATTGAAGCGAAATGAATAGAATCTTAGATCGACTCATGGGACACAAGAGACCAGCGCCCTGCACTGCGCAATTCGTTCCAGGTTTAGAAGTTCACTAACAGGTTTATAGTGCCCGAACAATTCCTTGGCTCGGGCTATTACAAGCTATGGATTGGTGAATGCTGCTGAAATCATATCACCTCTTTATGGGTCCCTCTCGCTCTCTGCACATCGGATAAGGTCCTCTTCTTGGAACTAACTTATGAAGTGGAGTAATTTTCCGGGTGCCTTCAATGGAATTGCAGAAAGCTGTCAAAATGTATAGGTTTCGCTATCATTCCGTTTGAAAAGGACAAACAACTAGAAATGCACTCGTCTCCGTCGGCAACCCGCAGAATCCCACCTGGTGCTCAGGTGCAGCTGTCCTGGAAGGTCGCGGCTGTTGTTCATGCACCTGACGTGCTTCGCTTAGAGCTCTTCGCAGTTTTCCCACACGTTGGTGCTCCAGCTGACAGCTACCAGCATTTGGTGCGTGACCTTTACGTGGTGCCTGCGAATTTTAATATATTTTCGTATGATTAATGCGGTGCGATTCTGGGCTTCACTGATCGATCGCTGCCCGAAGTTCTTTGTTTGAATGTCGCGACATTCATTCTGCACTTCGCATAGTTCCTCGTTCGCCTGTCACCATCGGCCTTTCTCTGTGATCATTCAAGCCGTTATTCAGAATGCAGGGTAAGTTCGATTTGGCCATTTTCGATAGCTGTGTTAGTCACGCTCACCGGCGCGCTCGAAGCGAGGCGCTGCCTTTCCGAATTCATGCCAGTGTTCCATCCGCGCCTGCCAGTACTTCGCTTCAGGGCCAGTCGTGGTGTCCACTTGGAATGAACTGTGCTGACCATTTGCCCTTTCAATACAACCTCAGCGTTGATATCCAAGGTGAAGCGCATGGCGTATACTAAGAGACTGCCTTCCTTATCCATTTATCCATATAAGCCTAGCAAACTTTCCCTGCCTTGTACGCTCTATTCGGTTCTGCACGGGAAGACTGCGGCATCACATTGGACGCAGACGCGGTACCGCAGTCTTCTCGTATAGATCCATCATTTCCCTTGTCGTTTACCTTGCATCATTGCCTGTAGTTGCAAGGAGCAAATGCTCCGGTGCGTGCCATCTGCGAAGCGCGTCAAAAGCCTCCTGCATCAAACAGCGATGGTACGACGCCGTGCCTGACAACCGAAGCGAACCTTTCCCTAGATTGGCATTCTTGAATTCAAAAATCACAAAGCTTGACCATTTCTCACCAAACTGAAAACTAATTATGCTTGCACTTAATTATTCATTTATATTTTTTAAATTTTTTTAAAAATTTGACTTGCGGTGGCCAGCCGATGAACAAGTTAGCGCTTATCCTTCCCAGACAAGCCTGGTACCAATTTACCGACCCTGGAGGGATAGAAGGCTTGCTTGCCCCAGGCGGCAAATCCGAACCTGGTTTCGGGTGCACGCGACAGCCGTCACATCCTCCGACTGCGCTATGTGCGCACTAAAGCGATTCCTTCAACAATAAATTCACCAAGTGTAAAATCTAACGTAATCGATTGTTAGAAGTTTTCTCAAGTGTTTGTCTTTGAAATCCCTACAAAATCTTTTTTTTTTGCAAGGGTATCTCTAAAACTACAAGGTGCGCATTAATTATGCGCCTCAAATAATCGCAGTCCCATAGTAACACTAACGATTCAAAACGAAGAAAAACACTTAGAAATTTTTACTAAGGTCCTTAGCAATAAAAATTCCATTCCTCATTCCAAATGCCCTCCTTCTGCGCATATGCTGCTTCCCAGACGAGTCACAAAGGCGGCGCCGGTGGCACGCACATAGCCCTCATCGAGATCAATCCACGCTTTCGTAAATGCAGCCTTGAGCGAATCCAAGTTGTTGTCGCTTATATATATAATATTATATGGCTATGTGGTTTATACACCTAGAGGAGAGATCTTACGCTTTAAAACTGACGAGAGCGAAAAGCCAATCAGATCTGGCGAATTTGATGGTCATTCTTCATAGCCGACGAAATCTGCAAACACCACTGCTGGACGGCACTCGACCTGTCTGCAGGAGCCGAGTCTTGCTGAAAGCACCATGGCTTATCTCCAAAGTGAGAAGTGGATCATGGCTTCTTCAGGACCGATTCGAAGTATAATTACTTATTGATCTTCACACCATCATCACGAACTCCAGTGGCGTCTTTCCATCTGAAGTTATCGCACCCCAATCCACAAAAGAGCTCGTATGTGCAATTTTCCCTTTTTTTGAGTTTTCCTCTACAAATGACCTGTTTCTAGTCCGCTGCGAGGATCCAATTGTTTTGTGGATTCACAACAGGCTCTATTGTGAACATTTTCTCGTCCCTGAAAGCGATGCTCCGTCGCGCGCCATTTGAAAAGTGCGTCAAAAGTCTCCTGCATCTCTTCATCCGCATGTTCTTCACTTGAGGCGAGACTAGCTTCCCTCTGACAATGCTTCTCACAGAGGTAGTGCTGATGCCTTCCTCTTTCGTCACATTCTTCATTGAGCGGCGAGGAATTTTTCTTACGAATCTTTCCATGGTGTCAAACGTTGCAACAGAAACCTTCCCACCTCGTCCTTTCTTGTCTGAGGTACTTTTGAGCTCCTCGAACCGTTCAATCGTGTTTCGGACCAATCGCTGGAAAACAGATGGGAGATGAGCAATCTCCTTCGACTCCTACCCTCCTGATGCAGACCGATGGCGGCACGCTTCGGATGAGCTTTAACCGTGGTTTAGAATGCAAAGAACGTAACTTTCCGGGAGGCATACTATAAACAAAATGCAAAGTAATGACGCTTAAATTTCCACACAATATCTCGCTCGCGGTTCAAATCCGCAATTTTTCGCCGAGACCCATAATTAAGGCGCACCCTGTAGACTATTTTCCTTAAACTGGATCAATTCCAGTGCACTACGAGCACTTCGGAGAATGGGTTCGACCTTTCCCTTCTATTGCCCTGCATTCAATTGGGAAAAGAGTGAGGTCTGTTGATGCTTTGACCAGTGTACTCCGTGGAAAAATGCCAGCCCATAAGCGCCTACGGCAAAAAACGGAACACAATCGTTCTTGACTCGAAGACTGGTAATTGTTCAGTTGGTAATGGAGGGCGCCGTGGAGTTGTTTCAGCTCAGCGCCGCCCAAACAGTAGGTCCGATCGTGCCGCTCATTGAACAGATATTAGCCTCCTTCATGTATTTCGTAATTTGGAGGACGAAGAGAGGAGCGAGAATACGCCTGAAATATTTTCGAGGCAAAAATAATTACGGACCGTTTGCGCTGCTCAGTCTGTGAATACCGCCATATGTTAGGAACGTACATTAGAATATCAGTAATAAAGCAAGGAAAGTGCTTCTTCCTCGACGGTGAGTTGAGCGAGGGTCCTCTAAGGAATATGGTAGGAGTAGGCCTTTGATAAAATTAAACGGCCGAGGGCGTTCTTTACACAGTGGGCGGGGCAAGGAGCGCGCTAGCGCCAATCGTGGAAGAGATTTAATTCCCCCACACACTTCTGCGGCAGAGCGGCAGCCCTATCCTTAACCACAGGGCAGAGACACAGAGCTTGCCGCCGGCGGCGGGCGGCGGAGAGCGGTTCCGTGCCGCACGCTTTTGCGACATGATGTTGGACGGCGATGTCGCTACCGTCGCAAGTGCGGTAGCGACACAGCCGATCGCAGCGGCTAGAGCGTAGACAGAAGCAGCAGTAGGTTCCGAGTAGAAAGAGTACAGTGCATCTGGCGCTTACCGCCGGCAAGACTCGAGTGTGCGTAAGCGGCGCGCTTTTGCAGCCCGTCGCCTGCCGCTTGCCGCAAAGTGTGCGGAAGCTTTTAGGCAATGCAAACACATACATTCAAGAAGATGACAGTAAGGGAACAAAACTAAGCACTGCAGAGCTTCATAGTGTATTAAAACACAACTTTGAAGTCACTAAATAACAAAAGATTTTATCAAAAGCTAGGGAGACAATTCTGCAAGATGAGCAGTCAACAGCACGAATGTGCAGACCAAAACGAATCATGAAAGTCGTGAAATCGATCGGGCGAGAATAGCCGGTGACGTTAAAGAAACTATAGCCATGTGTAAATCATTCCAAGCTCGCGCAGCTCGTACTCGAAATGAATATAAAAACTGTTGGCGACGAACTCTTTCCGTGAACGATTGCTATGGGTGGCCTCTCCTTCTACTAATAGGACATCTCTGACAACCCTTGAGGTAGTCTGACAGCTACAGCGAACTGGTTGCTTAGTCTATGCCTAGAAAACATGAGTCAAAAGAACAAATTTAAATACAGATATCAGCATGAAAGTGGTTATGGTGGTGCTTTATACTTTCGCCTAATCATAAGCCATTGGGCTAGAATGCTGCCCGAAAAGCAGCGGAAAGCGGATTCAAGTTTCACCTAGTGCTGGAGATTTTATTATACCTAGCCACCCATCCTCCTTCTATACTAACCAATCAAAGCTTAAACGAAAATGTGAAAATGTGTTTCTTGTTGCTTTGTTAGCTGTATTTCTTTGCATTTTATTCCTCTTTTTGCATATATATATATATATATATATTTATTTATTTATTTATTTATTTATTTATTTAGACGTGTAAATAGATACAATTACACGCAGTGAAATACAAAACATTCAACAACAAGAAAAACAACACTACAATACAACGCATAGTAACTACTTAGCTACTCTAGGAGATACCTGTCCACGAGCCTTTTAAACTGAGCTAATGAATTTGGGAGCGCATATTTTGCTTTATATATAGTAGGATATATATATATATATATATATATATATCCTACTATATATAAAGCAGCAAGCGTGTGTCACTGTGTGTGTGTGTGTGTGTTGTGTGTCACACTGTCCGTCCGTCCGACTTTGAGTTGGGGCGCGGCAGCCGAACACGTCGACAACCGTGCCTGGCGATGCCACAGAAATGCCGAACACGTCGGCGACCGCGCATGGCGAGCCGCAGACGTGCCGAACACGTCGGCAACCGTGCCTGGCGATGCCGTAGACGTGCCGAACACGTCGACAACCGTGCATGGCAAGCTGCAGACGTGCCGAACACGTCGGCGGCACGAAACTTCGGCCCTGGGCGTAATCGAGGTCGCTGAACACGAATCTGAAGTTTGTTTTTGAGGTATGAAGGTCTAAAAGTTGGGAAAAGAAGATGGTCGGAGTGTTCTCTTCTCGGGGTTTGGGGGCGAAGCCCCCAACCAGTCGGAGGCGGCCGCTAGGCCGCTGAACGACTGGTATACATATATATTGCGAGATATATTATATATTGCGAGTTCATGGGACTTCTGTGTATATCGAAAATGCAAGCATACAATCCATTCGACCACCTACTAAGTCCTAAGGTTTACCACATTTTTCCACATTATGTACCTCAGTGGTGTCACTTATTTTCAGCGACTGCGCCTCATTCAAGAGTGCTGCATTGGATTAACAGTTTTTATTGCGCACTTTTTTCTACAAAAATATCGTCGGTGGTGGCAGGCACCTACCGGCAAATTAACCAGCTGAGCCAACTTCACGTTTCCAAAGGTTGACGTTTTTTGTCGAGAAAAAAATCGACCTTTTTGTTTGCGTGGTGCCATACCCTTCAGAAACATGTGGCATAAAGGCTATGTGTGTGCCATACCCGTGCCCCATTTCTTGGGCCGGGTCTCCTGCTGCTCCAGACCTAATTGTCTTGCGACGTTAGTGTTCTTTGTCACTCGTTTTTATCTAAGAAAGCTGGAAGAATCTAAGTCATTAATCCAGAATTCTATAACAGACGTATTGCCTGACCGTGGTGGCTGTGCTCAGTATTCATCATCGATGGAAAGTCATTCCACCATTGATTTTCCCAAACTGTGGCCGAAATCATCCCAACTTTTTATTATGTCGGGAATTTTGGTGGGGAACTAGTTACACAACAACGACGTGCCAGAGAGTCGTGCACCTGAGAACTCGTATGTTAGGCACAAAACAATTCTTTAAGAATCTATTTATTCACCTTGCTGGTGTACCATATATAAAGCTTTTTCGGTCGGTTGATTCATTTGAATCAATCTTGCTTATCGAGCCGTTATTCGACATTATTGTCTCGGTTGTCAACGTACCTGATCGAGTGGATGCCACCGTGGTTGATGCTGAGAAGGTTAGGGCTGTGAAGATTGTCGAGTTATAGGTGATCAGTCTTTACCTGATGAATCCTAGGGAGTATCTTTTCCTATGTTCCAGTATGGATTTAGTATGTATCTTTATCGGCTCCAGGATGTAACTCCAACGCGACGTCGCGCGCTAGCCGCATGCGACGTCGCAGCACTGAGACGCGGACGTGCACTGGGTGACCCGTGGTTAGCCGCAGAGCACGGAATTTTGCCAGTGTTTAAGCTTCTCGACTAGTTTTTTTTTACCACAGGGAGGCCCAAATGAAATAGAATAGGAAATCTCTTGGAGGAGGCGCTTGTAAAAGAAAGGAAGCAGTAAAATGCGTCTGCCTCTGCTTGTAGATTGGAGAAATAAGGAGGTCCTTGGCGTTTGCTAAGGGGGTGCTTGCCAATACACGTGAACTATGACAAGTGAGTTGGTGACGATCAAGTATAGCATAAAGTTAGAATCAAGGAAAAGCTTTGGATCAGTGCGCTCATCCTCCCCCCCCCCCCCCAATAGAAACTTACAAACACTTGCTTCCGAAACTTCTAGTTAGCAATCCCGTCCCAGTTCTTGTTTCGAATTTCCCTCATCAGATCCTTGACCACTTCCCTTCACTCATTTGAAATAGATTGAGTCTGATTCCGCACGCACTTTGTTAACAACCACTCCCACCTCCCTATCAGGAGACATCAGACTTGTCTCACCTCATCTTGTGTCGCTTTTCTTCTACGTGAACGATGTCGCCGGCACACACTTTCGCGCTCTAGCGCGAGTAACTAGTCGGAAGCGCTACTAGCCACCCCTGTCGGAAGCAGTCGGACCGAGACAACACGTCCAATTTCATCGCGCCGTATGCGCGACGCCAAGGGGATTCGCGCGGCGTTGGAGCTATGTCTGCCCCCGTCTTTATTAGATGTCATACTGTATGGGACATAAAGTAAGGGGATGAGAGGAGAGGGAGACGTGTCCCCTCCCAATAGTCCGCTGCAATGGTCTGTTTGGTGGATACCTTCTACCTGCCGTGAAATCTCCAGCGGCACTAGTTTTGCGCGGACGCACGCACAGACATGAGGTGACCCTGCGATAATACAGTAGAATCACTCCTTATTATCGGCTCAACAAGCAACATATAACAAATTTGGGCATCGAAAACCAAAACAAATGTCGAAATAGTTCACCTCGGTGGAATCTCGCGGCTGCGAATAACACTGTAACACCTTCGCGCAGTGAGTGGTGCAGCTGCGGCCAGTGCGCAACAGCCGTCAACATACCAAGGCGCATCCTTTACAGCGACCTTCGTGAATCACAAGTGCCGGTGTGTTTCTGGCAAGGAGCTGGTCAGGTAAATCTGTGGTAGCGATTGACCCACTCCTTTGTTGATGAATCCGGGCACAGGTGTTTAAAGTGCCATGAAAATGAAGTATGCAAGGATAGGGGGTGGGGTTAATCAGAGCTCTTGGGATGCGCCACGACTGAATCGGAATGCATTTTTAACCTATAGAGTGAAACAAGGCCATTACACGGCGTAGAGCATTCCCGCCCGGTCAGAGGGAGGTGCGGGTTCGAGTCCCGCCTGGCGCTAGAAGTTTTGATCGCAACAAAACATCGTTGTGACAGACAATCATTCGGTATTAGTGCCAAACTAGCCCAGTTGCAAATAGCATAGAACCGTGTCTGCATTTTGCTCGCACCACCGTGCTAGTTAAGAACCGAGAACCTTACCACGTGTATCGATTTCGTTAGGGCATGTTGAGTAGTCGGTCATTGATCTGCGACGATTGCCAAAGTGGCCCAGTTGCAGACAGCCTCGGATTCTCTCTTAGTCTTTCCATATACGTAGCAGTATTTGTTAAGAAGCAAGACGTTAATAAGTGGTACGTTTATTATATGTACCGCATTTTTTAGATGCTTGTAGATCAATCGCACGTTTACGCTGACGAATGCCAAGGTAGCCCAGTTGCACTAGCAATATCTGAGAATTCAAGTGTTTATTACATGCATCACCTTTTTGGGCGTTTATGAGAGCAGTCGGGCATTCATCCGTGATGAGTGCCAAAGTAACCCAGTTTCTGGTTTTCCACTCGAGAGATTCAAGTAGCGGGGAATCTTTTTTCCGTAGTTTTTTTTTGTTCCCGAATTGATATACTTGGGTACTTGTCGGCGAAGGAAAAAACCGTCTTATCCATCGACAGGCCACCGCAGGCCATTGTATCTTCAAACTGAGCATAACATCTCTACCACGATATCCTGTTCGAGTACAATGTGTGGCGCATCTCAAATAGATTTGTTTAATGTGGACCTTCACTTGTATCCATCAATGATACTACGGTTTTTCTGCATAAGCACTCGGTGGAATACCCGTAGGCAGTTCTTGCCGACTTGCAAGAGAGAGGCTTTTATCAGGGAAGGCTGGTGGATAGGTGGCAAATTTGAAGGACATGAAACGGCTTTGTGTGCTGACAGTCTCTCATAAGTTATTGCCCGACCAAGTGAGCTTCTAAGGTTTCTGTTCGGATGCATGGCGCACCCCCGCGGGATTAGTTAAGGCCAACTGCTATTTTTGAGGCCTTCCGAGCGTCTAGTCTGCATAGCTAAGTACACTTCCTCGTCCAGGTCACACACCCAGTTACCAGGCGACGGTGTGCATTCTGCCTTTCTTTCCTCACCCCCTCCCCTCATCTATTCACTCACATCCCTTTTGTTCTTTTCTTCCTGGTTGACGCTCATCGAGCCCACAGCCATTCCAGGTACGTCAGTGGAATACCCGCCGTGACGTCCGTCTTCACAGAGCCTTCCTGTCGACGTTCTCCAGATATATTACGCCAACAGCACATTAGGCAAATGAGTCTCATAAACGGACCAGGAACCTACGCGTAGAGTAAGATTATCATTAGTAGCGGAACTTCCTTCTCAAAATTATCCCCGTGATGCTCGTTTTTGTTAGGAGACGCCGCCAAACGACTACCACACGTATCCTAGAGCTTCACGCTTGCTGCTCCATTGCTTAGTTTAGGTTTTGCGAAATAAAATCTTCTTGCACCACCAAATATTTTGGGAAATGTCCATGATCCGTTGAGATGAATTGCTGAAACCGATTTTTTAGTGTAGAGCCTCCTTCATAACCTGTAACACCTGTCACTTGTCGCCCTGCTGATCATCGAGTTGCTCGAGTGGGCGCCAGCAGCGTCTCCATTCGCCCATATCGCGTGCCAGAGTGTCCCAATAGGTCCTCCTCGCTCGAGGGACACGAAGAGCGTCATATCGTTTGTTCAAAGCTTTCACGAAGAACGCGTTGGTGGGTGTCCTGGTGTTTTCTGGACATCCAGCGGAATCAAGCCGATGACGGCTATCGTCCAGCGTCTGTCTGCGAATCGCATTACGTGGCCGGCCCACCTAATCTTCGATCACTTGGCCCATGCGATAGCGTCTCCGGTCCCTTCATGATACCTAAAGAAATTTCCTTAAGCTTAAAGAATGAAAACGCTTAACGCGCTTACATATCCGCTATAGTCACAGAGGAACACATAGGCTACGGTAAAGTAGTTACAATCGAGATGCAGAGTGCTCTCCTTTCACTAGACTTGCACCCAAATTTTTTTCATTAGTTGTTGAGTGGCACCGTCAGGATTACACGAAAAGTGATTACGAGTAGGGAGCTGATTTCCAGTCCGTCCGTCTAGGATGCGCCACGCTTTCCACTTCGGCGTGAACCGGATGGGCGCATCAATACGTAAAAGTAACATTATAATGGTCTCGGACAAGCCTACCGCTGTGACTGTCACCTCTATCACCTCCCACCTGTCGTCGCGTTGATCATCGACTTGCTCGAATGGGCGCCAGAAGCGTCTCCATTCGTCTCCGTCGCGTGCCAAAGTGCTCCAATGGATACTCCTCGCTCGAGGGATACGAAGAGCGTCATATCGTTCGTTCAGGGCTTTCACATTGAAGTCCGACCAACACGTTGGTGGGCGTCCTGGTGTTCTCTTGACATCCCGCGGAATCCAGTCGGTGACGGCTCTCGTCCAGCGGGTGTCTGCGAAGCGCATTACGTGGACGGCCCACCTAATTTTGGACGAGTTGGCCTATGCAACAGCGTCTCTGATCTTCGAATGTAGACAAAGCTCTGATTACACCCACTCATATTAATGGTTGTTTCTAACGCGTGGTAAAGCAGTCGAAGGAGGTTCCGGTTATCATCTTTACCCCGAATCGAGGGTCTTACAATTAGTTCGAATTTCCCGCCCAAGCCCCTCCAGAGTCAGTGAGCTGATACCAAAGGATAATAGAAGGATAATATCCTGCCTCTTCCATCAGCTGGCCAAGTCATCGTATTGGCCAAATCCACGACACGCCATAGAAGAATGCGCACATCCACGACACGCCATAGAAGAATGCGTGGCGCATCCCAAAAGAGAATGATCAAGGCCGTTTCGTTCTTCCTTCTTTGACGTTAAATCGGATGCTTTGATATTAGACTGAACTTCTTCCAATTTCTGCGAACGTTTTCCAGATTATTTATTTATTTTTTCTCAGTTTATTTTTTCAGATTATTTATTTGAAGCGCTCTATAAGAAGACTAAAATAAATATTGGTTTTAAGAAAATTTACTGTTTCTTTCTTATAAGTAATATTACACCTGCTTCAAAAAGGAAACGCAGTGTTTGAAACATTTTAAAAATTTTATTCTTTTAGCTGCAACAAAGCTTTAAGCTTTTTGCAAAGATAAAAAAGTGGCGATTTTTTTATGCGTGATGGGGAGAGATCGCGCTATACACTCATCCAGCTCCATCAGATTTTTAAATGTACGGTAGCTCAAACGGAATGACCCTTTTAGACAATCTTTCGAATGCGGCCGCTGGTTTATTATAAATGTAAAATCTACAGTTGGTCCTTTGACCTGGAGCCTAATCAAACCACCCCTAGTGGACGCGTTTTCTTTGTTTCAGTTTGTTTATGTTTATGTTTATTTATCATAACAGAAATGGGTATGCATAAGAACAAGAAATTCAATGATTGGCCATGTAGCAACATGAACAAAAACCCTGGAATTATGATTAGCACAGCTCGAGAGCAGCCCAAGATCTCAATGGCACCAAAAATATTGAAAAAAATTGAAAAAAAAGAGAAAAAAAATTGCGTCACAAAAATTGTGTCACAAAATTCAAATTTTACGGAAGCCGCTGGCGCTACGACCTACTAAGCACGTCACTCTAGGGCGGTTTGCTTTTATATCGGCAATTCTTCGGGGTACTCCTGAATCAAAATATTTAACTTTTGTCGATGGAATATTTATTTGCAAATTAAGACCCTTCTAGTGGAGGTATTTTAGGAGTTTCCCTTCTTGCAGCGTTGTTTTGGTCTCTTTTCTCGGCTTACAGTTTGCACGGACTATTTATAGAACACGAGAGCTCGTGACGAACGCAGATGACCGGCTTAGCCAATCTCACAGCCGCCTACCACGCGGTATCGTCGTCGTTGGAGTCGTCGTCGGAGTAACATTTTGCTGTTCCTTGGTGTGTCTGGTGGCCTCGAGACACCTGACATCCTCCAGTGCAGCACCACCTCACCTTCACTTCCCTTCCTACTCCCCTCCCCTTGTAATTTCTCATCTTCTTTTTTTCTCCTCATTGAATTCCTATTTCTTCTGACACCGCCGCCACCACCACCATCACACCATGCCATGACGAGGTCACAATGACGCGTTCGTTTGAGAGCCTTGTTAAGCAGCCAATTTCTGGCTGAAATGAGTGCTTTTTCCGGCGCTCTGCTAGAGGCCGCTAGGCGCCTCTATCTGGCAGCTCGTGAGAGGTCGTCTTCTTCTGCTCATTTATGAATTCGATTTTTCACTGATTTTTGATTAGTTGAATTTTGAATTGATTAGCCGCCGTCGTCGCCGATTTTTGAATCATCTTTCTTAGTCAGGTGGGCGCCATCGTATGGGAAGTGCTGTGGCGACTGTTGATTCGGTCTACATTGGATGCTGCAGGATAAAAGGAAGGCATAAAGGATAACGTTACTCAATCACTTTTGGGATGCGCTATGTATTCAGAGGCGACATGAATGCGTATGAACGGCCACATAATGACTTGTGATGGCCAGCCGATGGACAAGTCAGCGCTTTGTACTTTCCAGACAAGTCTGGTCCACAATGTCCCCGGAGAGATGGAAGCATTGGTTGGCCTGGGCGGGGAATCCGAACCGGGAACCTGGTATCGGGTGCACCCGTCAACCCGCACTTCCTTCGATTGCGATACACGCGCTCACTGTAATTTAGTTCGTGCTGTTTTAACTCGCATAATGTTGGCTGAAAATGTTATAGTTACATGACTGAATCCCAACTCCCTCCCCTCCCTTCCCCCCCCCCCCCCGGTCCCAGAATAGATTCAGTTATGACCATGTAAGTTACATGCTTAGCACCTTAAAGCACTAAACTAAAAATCGAAGGAACTCTTAGAATCATGGCGAACCTCTACCCAAGTGAGAAGCCGTGGGACGAGAGTTCAATTTCCGTGTAGTTCCTATTTTTTTGCAAGTTACTACGCTTAACTTCATTTAACAAAATAAATCAATCATCAATCATCAATCCCTGGGAGGGGGGGGGGGAAGGGGTGGGAGCACATCGCTCTGACAACAACGTCAATAAACTGAAAGCAAACCATTTCTAAAAAGCCAACTGTAAACTGTGAACTGGTGCATGAGCGGAGGGCCTTGCAGCTCCTACCGGAGCATGGCAGACTTTTTATTTCTAGTGATACCCCTCCGACTAGGATAGGGATAAAGGATAAAGGACGGCGTTATTCAATCCCTTTGGGATGCGCTACGCATTCTACTTCTACGGGATATAATGGACGCGATTTGAATGCGTATTTGGCCATACAATGACTTGCGGTGGCCAGTCGATGAACAACTCAGCGTTCTATCCTTCCGAGACAAGTCTGATACCAGTTCACCGACCCCGGAGGTATGGAAGGCTTTGTTGGCCTGGGCGTGAAATCCGAACCAGGAACCTGGTATCGGGTGCATGCGACAGCCGGTCCCTCCTCCGACTGCGCTACACCCGCCCTTTCAAATATTGCTGTATGAAAATATTCGTAGTTATATGACCGAACCACATCACCCCTCATCACACTGCTTCCAGAATAAATTCATTCACCGTTTTCAGAGTAGAGTATGACTGTGTAAGCTACATGCTTAGCACCTTAAAACATTAAACTAAAAATTGAAGAAGCTGCTAGAATTATGGTGAACCACTACCTGAGTGAGAAACCATGAGGCGAGGATTCAATTTTCGTTTGGTTCTATTTTTTTTTGCTTGCTATTACACTTTAAATTATTCAACAAACATGCGTATATTCCTGTGAGGGAGGGGGAACACTCCACTCTGACCATTCGAGAACGACGGCAAACTGAAAGCAAACTAATTTTAAAACGACAACACTGTGGTTTGGTTTACGAGAGGAGGGCCTTGCAAGTTTCTAGCCGGAGGAGGAAAGACTTTTTACTTTTGTTTGCTTTTTTCTTGCGATACCTCCCCCCACCCTTTCCGACTAGGATAGATTCCAAAATTTTATTAAGGCATCGAAAACTGGCACGATGTAAAAATGTTCGTGTGAAGTTACTTGTCATTATGGTAAGAAATTTGTAAAAATTATAAAGGACGGAGTTAAACATTCTGCTTGGGGGATGCGCCGTGCACTCTACCTTTAAGAGATGTTTTAGAGCCATTTGAATGCGAATTTGGCCCATACAATTACTTGCGGTGGCTAGCCGACGAACACGCCAGTGATTTATCCGTCCTAGGCAAGTACGTTGAGAATTTTCCGACCCCAGAGAGATGGAAGGTTTGCTGAGCTTAGGCAGGACCCGAACCAAGAGAACCCTCAATTCGGGCTGCGCGCATCAATCGGTACTCCTTCCGGTTGCGCAACTGCGCGAACAGCGACTGAAAACATCAGCTAGGGTGTATGAATCGGCTAGCCTCTTGCCTGGAAAGCAAGGGATTAGGGTTCGAGTCCCGCCTGCGGAAGAGCTTTAGTTGCAACCAAACAGACTGTTAGAATATAAGCCCTACAGTAACAACTGTTCTTGGCAAAATTATGTATAGAACATCAGTGCGGTTTCCTATCTATCTTGTCCCTATCTTGTATCCAATATTAAGTGCATGGCGCAGTACTCAAAGCTGATTCTTAAACTTGCCGAAGCTTGTTTGTTTAACATGTTTTTTTTGGCTCAAATATTTTTTTAATGACGTTGTGCTAATACGGTAGAGAAAATTTCCTACATGGGATTGACCATGCTTTCCACTGTCTGATTTCATAGAAACTGGCCTGGTTTTCTGCTGAGGTTATGGAAGAAAAGAATACCATGTATCCGGACATCACTGACCTCCAACAAACCATTAGCTCAGCTATGAAGGCCTTTCAGCAACAACTTCAGAACAAACCTTGGAGCTAGGAGATCTATCTCCTTCTTCATACGGTCATTGATGCCCGGATACATGGTACATATGTCTCTGACAAAGTTGAGATTTCTTCCTAACCATCCCTTTTTCGTTATTTTTCTACCGAGAGCTCCAAGCACTTCCATACGCTTCTGGCCGTAGACGTTTGATCTCGCAGGCGCTCAGCGAAACGACCCTGTATTCCCTAGATCTATTCACGGCTGCTAGGCTGCTTATATTGCTCCCATCGCAGATGAGCTCAACTTAGCGTCGTGACGTCCAATCGGCCTAGCAATGCATTGCAGGAGAAGAAGTTCAGATGGAAATCCCCGACAGTAGCCAATCAACTCGTTCAACGCTCGCAGGATCAGGAATGCGCCGTGCATTCAATCTGCGCTCCTAGTTACATAAAGGATAAAGGCCGGTTACTCAATCCGTTTTTGGAGTGAGCCTCACGTCCTACTGCTATGGGATGTCGTAGAGGCGATCTGAATGCGTATTTGGGCATACAGTGACTTGCAGTGGACAGTCGATGAAGAAGTCAGCGGTGAAGTAGTGTGTCCTTCCAAGACGAGGCTGGTAGCAATTCACTGATCCCGAAGGGATGGAAGACTTGGTTGGTCTGGGCGGGAAAACCGAACCAGGAACCTTTTATCGGGTGCACGCGACACCCGGCACCTCCTCCAACTGTGCTACACGCGCCCTCCTAGTTGCATAAGCGTTTTAATGTAATGTTTTCTTCTCATAGAAACGGCTTCTTCTCATAGAAACGAGGATCTTTTCTCTTTTCTTTTCGGAGAGGAGATCCATTCCTCCGAATCTTTTAATAGCCCTCTTTGAGCTCCCAATGTACACCTTTGGCTATAGAATGTTCGAGTTTTGGCGGCTGTGAGGCTAAATCCATTGGTGGTGAATGCGTTGACAGCATCAGTACTAGTTCTTCACCGCACCTTTTAGTGTTGAGCAGTTGGTTCCACATTTGCCTGTTAGGGAAAGCGCTGAATTGTTTATTGTCTGGCTCCAGAAGTTGGTTGTTCTGAGTTTCTGGTCCTATCAGGGTGGGCCAAAAGTAAAGAGACAAATTCAACAAATTTCTTTATCTCTTTATAACCCAATTACAACTCAACGGTGCTGAGGAGTGTATTCGTCATTAAGGTATGACCTTGCTGCCATCGATCAACCAACTTCCTGATCTCATCCTTCCAGAACTGTTTAGGCCTGGTGCTGATCCACTGCTGGTTATGGTTGTCGAGGTCTGCGTGTCCCTTCCGACCATGAAGTCCTATAGGCTCAAGAAGTAGTGGTAGTCGCATGAAGAGATGTCCGGCGAATACGGTGGGCGAGGCATGTGAACGAAGCCCGCTGAGCAAGCTTATCCGTGGTCACTTTGCCCGATAAGGTGCGGCGTTGTAAAAGAGGAGGACCTTCTTGAAGCGCTGAGACCGAATAAGTGCGAGTCGCCAGTCCATCTATTCTATTTCGTTCACCATGGCCTTGGAGTCCATCGTCGTGCTTTTGGAAAACAGCTTCCAGTTTACCGGTCCATGGGCGGAGACCCAAAAGCTCTGAAAATGCTTCTCGCCATGAACATCTCGCCAAACGAAGGTCGGTAACGGGTCACCAGGCCTCACCCAGACTCGCTGGTTGGCAGGGTTAAGGTAGAGGACGTACTTCTCATCTTGCGTGACTATTGAGTCCAGGCTGCTCGGGGTTGGGAATTGGGCGAGATTTGCGCGACATAGGTCGACTCGTCAGACTGGGGTTTCGGCGTGAGACAGACTGGGGTTTCGGCATGGGACAGACTGGGGTTTTGGCATGCTTCTCGAAAGGGCGAAAGTGATCACCTTTCAGGTGGCCTTCAATAAGAAGAAAACAAACGTACAAATACGAGAAGCACGAAATCGGACTCGAGTCACGACATAAATGGGCACGGCATGGGGAGTCTCATTACTTTTGGCCCACATTAATAGATGTGCCTTCTATCTGCGTCCATGACATCAGCTAGAGGTCGCTTGTGTGACGTAGCCTAAGTGGATCGGTTAGCACTGATTCTTATCCTCGTTATCCCGCGTTGTTTCCGCTTGTTGATGGGAAATCGTGGCTTAACATTTAGATACGTTTAAGACTCCGTTGGCCGTCCTTCACCACCGTGATCGCTTGCGGTTTGTTCCCCAGTTTTCACGTCATCATAATTCAAAGGCTTCCTTCTCGCACTATTCCTCAGAGTGGTGTGGTTCTCGGGCCAGAGCACTACTCTAATTCATTGAACTAAAAAAACGACAATGGTCGGTATTAATTAATCCATTTTTCGGATGCGCCACGCACCCTAATTTCGCTGTTATTTTAGGCTTTTATTTTTTATCTCTATCTTAGACATATTTCGGATTTATTCTATTAGGGAGGGGGAAACGCTATAGTAAGAGTGTCGCTCAGCACTCCGCGATACGACACCGCATTCTCTGGGCTCATGCCAGCGTCACCGTATCGTTTGGTAGTAACTTAAGCATTGGAACAATTTGAAGACAAGGAATGGGAGACAAATCATCGTTGGCCCCTTCTGACTAGTATAGATCCCGCATTCCTCTTCAGTTTTCGAATAATTGCCGCCTAAGTTTACGCTTTGGCACGAAGTTGAGTTCCTCACTGCACTTCTCGAAGCATCATAATACCGTCAAGCGGATGAAGAGGATGAAGGAATGAATGATGCTCGGCGATGCGCCACGCATTCCACTTTGCGGCGAAGATACTAGGGCGCTATTTATGTATGCTTGCCAGAAGGAGTCAGTCTTTGGACAACCCTTCGAAGATCGGTCTAAAGTAATCCTTGCAACAGTAGACGTTGGATCCGACGGCGATTAGGACAATTCCCTCCGCCGTCATTTTTATCAAACCCTGGTTGAAAGCATTGTGCATATAATGGCATTTTTGAAAAGCTAGGATCTTAGGGCGTTTCAAATAAGGGCGAGTTTCACCTGTATCACCTGTCACCTGTCGTCCCGTTGATCATCGAATTGCTCGAGCGGGTGCCAGCAGCGTCTCCATTCGTCCCTGTCGCGTGCCAGAGTGGTCCAATGGATCCTCCTCGCTCGAGGGACACGAAGAGCGTCATATCGGTCGTTCAGGGCTTTAACGAAGAAGTCCGACCAACGCGTTGGTGGGCGTCCTGGTGTTCTTTTGACATCCCGCGGAACCAGTCGGTGATGGCTCTCGTCCAGCGGGTGTCTGCGAAGCGCATTACGTGGCCGGCCCACCTAATTTTCGACAACTTGGCCCACGCGCCAGCGTCTCTGATCTTCGAGCGTCGGCGAAGCTCGAAACTCCGGAGGCCTTCTCTCACTTGCGTGAGTCGTGTCACTCCGAGCATCGTCCTCTCGATTCCACGCTGCGCGACGCTGATCGCGTGTTCATCCTGCTTTCGTATAACCCAAGTCTCTGAGGCGTATGTTAGGGCAGGAAGAACAGTGGAGTCGAATAGGTGGGCACGGAGTCGGACGTTCTTCGTCTTCTTCGCGACTTCTTCGACGCTCTTGAAAGCTCCCCAAGCCGCTCGTTTCCTCCTGCTCAGCTCTGGCGCTAGGTCGTTGGCCATGTTGACTTCGCGACCCAGATACACATAGCTGGAGCATTCGAAGATGTTCGTTCCGTTGAGCGAGAATGGGGCATCAGAAACCCATCCGTTTCAGCGAGTTTCAACAGATCGAAATTTCAGAAAGTTCAAAAAACTGATTTGAATCAGAAATCGGATGTCTTATCC
This sequence comes from Heligmosomoides polygyrus polygyrus, assembly GCA_947396885.1. Taxonomy (NCBI): domain Eukaryota; kingdom Metazoa; phylum Nematoda; class Chromadorea; order Rhabditida; family Heligmosomidae; genus Heligmosomoides; species Heligmosomoides polygyrus. Next base: position 13,164,222 of record OX377205.1, read on the forward strand.
GATGTGAGATCCAAAGGTAAATCAATTATTTGGATCATCCGAAATTTCTTCTTGTTAATGATACCCTTTCCTGGATTATCCCAAGGTCCGGGGTTTTCAAAACTGCCATTATTTGCATAATACTTTTAACCGGATTTGAATAAGTGGCGAATTTCGAATTATCTGAGCCAGAGTCGAATCAAGTGTCTACTCTGCTGGGGACTGTCTGGTTTCGGTCTGTCGGGGGCAACAACGGACGGACTAGTTCATGCCTTTTTTTTCTTCATGAACAGGGCTTGTAGCAACTGATGGACATAACTGGAGTGAGACTGGGCGCGAGATATCGCAGTTGAAGGAGTCTCCGGCTGTCATGGTGCACCCGATTCCACGTTCTTGCTTCGGATTTCTCCCCTCCCAGGCCAATCCAACCCACTCAAACCTTCCACCTCTCATGGAACGGTGAATCGGTACCAAACTCATCACCTGCACCACATGTCGTCCTGTTGATCATCGAGTTGCTCGAGCGGGCCAGCAGCGTCTATATTCGTCCCTGTCGTGTGCCAGAGTGACCCATTGGATCCTCCTCGCTCGAGGGACACGAAGAGCGTCATATCGGTCGTTCAGGGCTTTAACGAAGAAGTCCGACCAACGCGTTGGTGGACGTCCTGGTGTTCTCTTCACATCCCGCGGAATCCAGTCGGTGATGGCTCTCGTCCAGCGGGTGTCTGCGAAGCGCATTACGTGGCCATCGTGTCAAGCCATCGAAGACTAGGTGGGCCACCTAGTCTTCGATGGCTTGACACAGCATCTCTGATCTTCGAACGTCGATGAAGTTCGGAATCGAGAGAAGCAAACTCATAGGGGAAGGACAAAGCAATGAGTCCCCAATCGGCTGGCCATCGTAAGTCATTCTATAGGACAAATGCGCTTTCCAATTTCCTCCACAACAATCCATAGAGGTGGAGTCCGTGGCGCATCGCAGAATGGTATTGACTTCTGCCGATCTTATTCTTTGTTCTTAACACGAGTGAGGACCTAGCTGTACTAGAATCGAACACTAACGACAGCTGGTAAAACCAACAGCACCTCGATTCCTGCTGCGCCAAGCTCACGAAAAGGATAAAGAATGGCGTCAACCAACTCCTTCTAGGGTGCGCTATACTTTTTGCTTCGATGGGCTGTTCTGGAGGTCATGTGAATGCGTATTTGGCCTATACAATGACTTGTTATGGTCAATCGATAAACTAGTCAGTGTTTCATCCTTTGCGAAAAAGTCTGGCATCAATTCATTTACGCCGGAAAAAATGGAAGGTTCAGCTGGACCGTTCCAGAAACCCAAGCCAAGAAGCTCGACTTAGATTAAACGAGACAGCCGGCGCCTCCTCCGACTGTGTCACCGCATGGTCTGCAACCATTTGCGAGAGCAGACTGAAAATCAGCTTTAAATCTCTAAAAGAAGTGTGATTGATGCCAGGATCTCACTTCTGTGGCAGTAGGCGGACGAAGGCTAGCTCCCATGATTTGTTGTCGTTTTATTGACATTTTCCAGCCTACCCTAAGCAGCTTGTTTCTTCGCTTCAGTTCCACCGGCATTTGTCTTCTTTGGCTTGTTCAGCTCTAATTTTTCTCTAATATTTAGAGAACAAAGGATGCCAAGCACTAGAATTCGTCTTCGTTTCACAATAAAAAAACTGCTCAATCCTATAGGGGAAGCGCGATAACTACGAGAAACATTAGAACTAATGTAGGACCTACACCGGATAGAAATTTCTGAAATACTCCTCTATTAGACTTGGTTATTGTTTGGTTTTTAGAAGAGTTCAGCCTAAGAGCGCGTGTAGCGCAGTCAGAGGAGCTTCCGGCTGTAGCGTGCACCCGACATCATTTTCCTGGTTCAGATTTCCCGCCCAGGCCAACCAACCCTTCCATCCTTCCAGAGTCGATGAATTGCTATCAGACTTGTTTGGGAAAGATAAAGCGTTGACTTGCTCATCTACTGGCTACCGCAAGTCACGGTATGGCCAAATACACCTTTCTATCGCCTCCATGACGTCCAGTAGAAGTGGAATGCGTGGAGAATCCCAAAAGGGATTGAGTAACGCTATTTTCTATCCTTTGTATCCTTTAAACAGTTCAGCTTCTATTTTGCCATCGCCTACGAAGGAAGATGCTCTTTTCGAACTGTGCTAACTCCCAACTATTATAGTTTGGTCAATGTACCAGTAAGGAGGAGTATCCTGTACACCAGGGAGAACTGGAATGCGTGGCTCGTCTTGAGAGGTGTTATCAGTGCTGCTGCAGCCGATTTTTGCTCAGCGATGACATTCAGATTCCGCATCAGCTGTCTTAAAGTAGAACATTAAGCGCACTTTTCTGCCCTTGACGTTCAGCGAATAACTCAAATTCTACTCGGGAATCAATCATCGTCTTGAGTTGTGAAATCTGTGCACTTCTCCACGAAGAGCAAAGTCCGAATGCGTATCAGATTTCGTGTCTTCAGACCGCTCATTAGTTTAGAAACTCAACTTCCGGCATTCTGATTAGAAGTAAAATCATTCCGGTGTTATGTCATCAGTAAAAGGATAAAGGACGGTGTTACTCAATCCCTTCTGGGATGCGCCAGCGCATTCTACTTCTACGGGATGTCGTGGAGGCGACATGAGTGCGTATTTGGCCGTTCAATGACTTGCGGTGGCCAGCCGATGAACAAGTCAGCGCTCTATCCTTCCCAGACAAGTCTGGTACCAATTCACCGACCCCGGAGGGATGGAAGGCTTGGTTGGCCTGGGCGGGAAATCCGAACCAGGAACCTGGTATCGGTGCAGGCGACAGCCGGCGCCTCCTCCGACTGCGCTACACGCGCCCACTATGTCATCAGTAGAGAATAGAAAACACAAGAAAGAAAAGGAAGGAAACAACTGCAAGATAACTAGAGAGAAGAGATGAGAGGAGAGAAGAGAGGAGAAGATTAAAGAAAAAGTAGGAGAAAGGTTCGTTTCGCCACTTTCTTCAGACGAACCTTTGTGCTCCTCCCCTGGTTCTTCAGTGAAGAAGAGGAGCATTGAGTAATACTTCGTGTAACTTTGTTATGAATTTTAATTTTAATGAATTATTATATTTTTTATTTAAATTCTGTTTTATATGCATACACTTTAATTATCAATTTAATGAGTGAATTTTTATTTTATTTATTTAGTAATTTTATTAAATTTAAGTAAAATACAAATAAACAAATAAGTAAAAACTAAGTAAACAAATAAGTTTAAACATATGTGCATCCTATACTAATTGATGCTTTATTCAATTTTTCATAAATTTTTCACCATCTAAAGGTCAATGGCGAGATCGGCTTGCGTCTCTATCTTACTTTACGAGACTCTTTAAGCAGCTATAAAAGGATGAAAGATCCATGGGATCTATCCTAGACGGGAGCGGGCAGAGCTAAGGTGAGTGGCAGTTAAGTCGAGCATTCCATGACACGACACCACATCCCTGAGTCCGCATCAGGGATGGGCGGAAATTTTGAAAATTTTCCCAGAAAACAGAAAACAGAAAATCGCCTTCGTCAGAAAACAGAAATCAGAAAACAGAAAAGCCAAAAACGCCAGAAAATCAGAAAACAGAAATCAGAAAACAGAAAATTTCGAAATTATCACACGACCTGATTATTTTACCTAAAGATCCATATTTCCAGTAGCAAATGCTTTTGTAGGACCAGAAATGTAGTCGTAGACCAGCGTTTTAATTGCAAGCGTTTATAAAAATTTCTATTAAACTCCAGCTACTGCAATCAGCATGTTGTAAATCTTGACTGATAGATCCTAGGAATCTCGACACTTGAAGTATACTACATTACTCATAAGCTCCGTTTCACCGCTAACGCCTCAATTAGAGAACGGTCCACTATTAAGAAACTGGCCTTTTAGAATACCGAACACGACGAAGGCTCAGCAATCACTGTTTGCATGTTTCAACACAATTGCTTGAGTTTGTAGACACATTCTCGCAACATACTCTAACGCTGTGCAGAGGTTCTTTGAGTAATACTGGCTGCGCCAGAATCTATTTTCCTAATTCGTCTTGTTCATCGAGAATACCTTTCCTTGTAAGTGTCTTAGTTTCCGTGCAGCTGAAAGTTTTCAGGCCAACTTACCAATGCTCTTAACTGCACCTAGTTACTACTTAGCCAACTAAAAATGTTGTGTATTGGCTTGATATTTCACAGAACAACACGAGATTGCGATTGAAGGGCTGTCAGCATAGCAGATCTTGGGTGAAGATGCTTCCTTGAATGCGAAGACACAATATAATAAAGACCGAGCATGTACCCTCTCCATCACATTATTATTATTATTATTATTTCTCCTCAGATATCATATAACATCTCAGTGGAAGGCCAGCAGAACACCTTGCTGTACAGGAGTGCACGACATTAGCAACTATCGCCCGATCTGCCTGCTGTCCGTAGTCTACAAGCTGTTCACTCGAGTGATCCTGAATAGGATCGGCCGAACGCTGGACGAAGGACAGCCATGCGAACAAGCAGGATTTCGGAGAGGATTCAGCATGATCGACCACATACACGAAGCTCATCGAAGTGTCGCGAGAGTTCAAGCTGCCGCTATGGCTTACCTTCATCGACCTGAAGAAGGAGTTCGACTCTGTCGAAACTGAAGCGGCCGTCTAAGCCCTGCTCGCTCAGGGTGTTCCTACTCTGTACATCAAAGTCCTTCGAGAGCTGTACAGTGGATTCACGACCATGATCTCACCATTCTACAACGACGTCGTCATCGACGTGAAGAGAGGGGGTCGGCAGTGGAATACCATATCTTCGAAGCTCTTCAGCTCGAAAACGCCATGCGCGAACTAGAATGGGAAGACATGGAGTGAAGGTCGACGGCCGGCAACTGACCATCTTCTGTTTGCTGATGACGTCGTGCTCATAACACCGAGCGCTAGCCAGGCGGAGCAGATGCTTGTTGGCTTCGACCGTGTATGTGGGAACGTTGGACTGCAGCTGAATCTTACGAAGACGATGTTCATGAGCAACGGACGAGTTTCTGATCCGTCATCCTCACTCAACGAACGAACATCTTCGAATGCTCCAGATACGTGTATCTGGGTCGCGAAGTCAACATGGCCAACGGCCTAGCGCCAGAGATGAGCAGGAGGAAACGAGCGGCTTGGGGACCTTTCAAGAGCGTCGAAGAAGTCGCGAAGAAGACGAAGAACGTCCGGCTCGTACGCACCTTTTCGTCTTCCCTATTCTTCCTGCCCTGCATACGCCTCAAAGAACTGTGCCATACGAAAGCAGGATGAACACGCGATCAGCGTCGCGCAGCGTGGAATCGAGAGGACGATGTTCAGTGACACGGCACACGCAAGTGAGAGAAGACCTCCGGAGTTCCGAGCTTCGCCGACGTTCGAAGATCAGAGATGCTGTCGCATGGGCCAAGTCGTCGAAAATTAGGTGGGCCACGTAATGCGCTTCGCAGACACCGAGTGGACGTCACCGACTGGATTCCGCGGGATGTCAAGAGAATAGCAGGAACTGCCCACCAACGCGTTGGTCGGGCTTCTTCGTCAAAGCCCTAAACAATGACGCCCTTCGTGTCCCTCGAGCGAAAAGGATCCATTGGAGCTCCCTGGCACGCGGCATGGACGTATGGAGACGCTGATGGCGTCCGCTTGAACATCAATGGGACGACAGATGATATACCTGATAAATGAGAAATTTTCTGCATCACTACTTTATCACCAGCGAAATCAAAGGTAACTAAAAAAACTTTTCTGTCTCTTACTAATTTGTGACACCAAAAGCTGAGCAATCTTCAGAGTTAGAAAACCAGCTTCGACAGAGGCTCTGCAGAAAACGATATTGGGGATGATCGGCCAACAATGTTCAATTTTTAAACCGGGGTGGAGAATAACCCTACCCACAATCACTCTAAGACATGTGGTTAGTTAATACATAATTTAGTACCCCTCAAAATACTAGTTTTATAGTTTTAATATAAGACTTTTAGTGATCGTAGATCGTCCAAACTACTGATAATATGGAAAAGAATACAAAGCCAAATTATGAAAGTCGACAAATGTCCTATGAAGAAACTCCTTGCCAGCAGCACTTACACAATCAATCAAGCAAACATGTGGGATAGTTCATGAGTATATGGCGCAACTGCTACATGAGCACATCCAGAAACGCTACATGCTTGCCATTTAAGATACTCTAGAAACACTATTTTGGAATGAAGCTCACTATTCTATGATACTTTTGAATTTTTTAAATTGGATTTCTGTGATAAAATTTTGTTCGCGACTCTATTTTCTGTTTTCTGGCCAATTTAGGCCATTTTCCCAGAAAACAGAAAATACAAAAAATTTGCCCAAAATGGCCAGAAAATCAGAAAACAGAAAACAGAAAACAGAAATTCCGCCCATCCCTGGTCCGCATCGGCTCCATCGTATCATTTGGCAGTATTTAAAGCTCTGGAACAAATTCAAGAAAAGGGACAGATGGGCCAAGTACCGCATGTCCGCTCCGACTGCAGTAGATTCGAGCCGTTCAGAGAGGGCATTTCTAGACGTTCTTGGAGTGCGCCATGTATTCACTTCTCTCCGACGTCGTGTTTTTCAAATGCATTGGAATTCAACTGTTCCGGAAAATCGCGTATTTCGGATGCATTCCAATTCGAATAATCAGAAAATCTTATGCATCGAAAATGTTCTAACTCGAGTGTTCAATAGCGTGGGTATTCGAAACCATTCGAACACTGGGAACAGATAGATGTGGTGTGTGGTGTGCAATCATCTCACTCGACATCGTCATCAGTAAGCTCCAGAACTGCGCACTTACCCCTCATTCTACGTCGCCACTTTGCCATCGACGGCGTAGAGCTATATCCAGCTCAACTACACCTCCCGCGGAAGGAGAACGCTAATCGGCTTACGCTAAAGAAAGCCATCCGGTGCACAGACTGTTCTTTTCTCCTCACTATCATATTCACGATGGCCTCGTTGAGGAATAGAACTCTAATCCATCCAATCATCCCACTCCTTCTCACCACTGCGCTACGTGCAACTTCAACTTCTTTCGCCTCACATTGTTTTGGTTCTTCTGTTTTTGGAAGAATTTTTGTATCGTGTCGCCGTCGTCGTGTAGATAACAAACAGCTAATTCAGAATCACCTCAACGACCTTCTAGTTCTAGGGATGGAGCCGGATAAACCGCCGTGTCTGCTGCTGCCGACGGTGTGCGTGAACAACGGCAAGATGACGTTGCCGACGTCGTCCGAAGAGCAGCCGTCCACGTCCGGAATCTCATCGTCCGCTTTCGTCGCCTGTCCGGCGTCACCTTCGCAGCCACAGTCCGTACCGGCTCACAGCGAGATACTCTCGCCAAAGGTTCGTTAGCACTACTGAGCTTCTGAGACTGGAGTGTTGTACCTGGGATCTATGGAAGTTCCGTCTTCTTCTGTACAGTGTCCTCTACGTACTTATAACACCTTCGGAATCTAGACTTCTAACGTAGATGCCTTCAGGAACAGACCAGGAGCCGGATTCGTTAACGACTTATAGCAATTTAACAGAGAATATACAGCCGAAATCCCTGACAGCGCTGCAAAATGTTTCTCTTGATGAGCCGCGCTATCAGGAATTTTGGCTGTATTTTCTCTGTTAAATTGCTGTCGTTGGTGAATCCGGCTCCAGGTCACCTCTATATACACCGTTAGCTCCAGCTAATGCACATTGGATATTATGCTTCTCCTTCCATATCGACATTCGAAAGAAGCTTCACGTTCGATGTGACTCTCCGTAAGGGCTCAATTCCGGTCGCGCACAAAATTAAAGGCGAGCAAAATGCTGACTGTGATTCGAGGACACAATACCGTGTGGCTTCGTTCATAGCCAGTCGGAGCTTCGTCATCATTTTCGTGTTTTTAATTTTTATTTTTGGACCACCCTGTGGCTGCATCGAAAACGGAGGGTTGCGGGAAGGCGCCGTTGCTCCTACCGTAACCACAGCAGCCAATCAGGCACGGGCTCTGCAGCAAACGCAAAACACATGATTGGCTGCCGTGGCTATGGTGTTCGCGACATGGATCGAATGTACCGGTCCGAACATATTGCTCAGCCTAGTCCTTCGGTTGGCTGCACATCTACAGCATATCTGGTGCCAGAGCCAAATTTCTAGTGGCTGCAGATCGTTGCAGCGTGCAAATTTGTCCGGTTTGTCGCCGGCGGCCAGCGTCTAATCTAAGGAAGGCGCAGCTAAGTTTTTCCACGAAATGCTGCCATCGGCACTGGCGGTGCTGGCGCTGGCGCCACGTGCTGACCGCCAGTTCGGTGTCTCGCAGAGGCGTGGTGCTTATCAACGACCGAAGCGTGGACTTGACGCGAGCTTCCGCCGCCGCCACCACCACCGCCACCGCCATCGCGGTCGCCATCGCGCCGACGCCGTCACTGGCGCCGGCGGCGGCGTCTTCGCCGCTTATCACCCATCCGACGATCCCTGCCGCACACGCACACTCGACCACTGCGGCCGATCCGATGACTGATGTGAGTTTCGTCCGTCTGGAACCCTGTGGGTGGTCCTCGTAGTAGGAGCATCTGGCGCGCTTTCAGTTTTCCTTTCTCAGCAGAAACCACCCTTAAAAAACCTTGTGGTTGCAGGGGGCAACGAACGTTCCCGCCGCAGTTTTCGAGTGGCTGTCTTGAAAAGGATTTAATCTTATTTTTGATATTTTTTTTATCTGGAGAAGGTAGGTTGCTTTGTAGGAGAGGTTGCCTGTGCCTTATTTTATTTCATTTTATTTTTTAAATGGAATAGAACTCCCGACTAGGCTTTCATGAGTTTAGATTACGTACCACTCGTACACGACTGCATCTGCGAGGATTAACTTTATTCTAGAGCTTAACTTGCATAAGGGAATTTTCTCTTACCCTTGCCTGTGTCAAACTGACTCACACCAAGCTGCCATCCACCTGAGAAGTATCCCACAAACGATATGCCTCATTGAATGTCTGGGGTAAATTCGCGACCTTCCCTGGTAAGAAGTCCTTATCATCGGAACAGAGCTCTGCGCTCTTAGCTATGCTTCAATCTGTCCGAATTTCCTTCGACTTCGACGCCGCCAGAATCCGGTCGAGTACCCGTGACGACGCGGCACTTGGTGCCGAGCCAGCAGCAGTCGTTGTCACGAGGCCACAACGTCGCACTGAATCATGCTGTTGCAGCGTTATCACTTGCGTCGCTGATTTATCTCCAGATTGTCGTGTCAGGAGCAGCTCAGTGAGCATCACGGCTCGAGATTGCTCTCCACGACAGCCGCCCACCCACTCGTCGGCGCTATCGGGCCGCTTTTCAGAATGGAACTGTCGCGATGAGTTTTGAATAGGTTGAAATTTTGGATCCATCCTAATCGGTAGGGGCCAGTGCTAACGGCAGTTAAGTGGGGCATGACACCACAATTCCTGACTCCGCGCAAGCCACTATTGCATCATATGGCTGTCTCTAAATCTCTGATACAAATTCAAGTGAAGTGACGGAGGGGCCAAACACCGCATGCCCCCTCCCTAGAGTAGGTCCGAAATCGCTGATAATGGATATCGTTTGGATTCTTCGGCTTCATTCTCTGTTTGTTAATGCGATTGTTTAAAGCTCGAAGTCGCTGTTTATTGTCGACTACGTTTCGGGCACACGCCCGCCCTTTTTAAAGTCTGAATACAATATTGCTACGAAGCACGTACATAGAACAAAAACGGACGTTGGATCAACGATTGTTTTGAAAGGAGAGAGGACCAAAGTGTTCTGGGGCTTTGGTCCGCCGGAAATGAAGAGAAGGGGTGCCTGGAGTCTTTGTATACCATTTTCACGTCGAATTGGGCACCTTCAATTCAAACTCTTCTGGACCAGCTTTAAAACTTTTCAAATCAGATCGAGCTCTTCCAAATCGGAATGAACCACTTCTGCATTAAACTAGAGGCTCTTCAAAAAGGTTAGAATAATTTTTTTGTTCAATGAAACTTTACTATAACTTTCTTTGAAGTTTTAATTCAACTTCCCAATAAGTGAACAAATCGTTTGAAATTTTTATTTTTTCGTTTTACCATTTTTAAAATTTTAACTTTCTGTTTTTCCTTTTTTTGAAGAAAAATAATGGTTTAGAGCTTGTTTCAAAGAGCACGAAGGCGGTCATTTTTCACTACTAAAAAAGACACTGCGCAATGCTCTCTTCCAAGACGTCGCGATTTTTATTCGATTGATCCTGTTATCGATCCAACAAAAACGATTGCAAAGAGCACACATGTTCCCCATTTTCATGAGGAATCGACGAGTGCCTGATGACTCATTCTCGCTCAACGGAACGAATATCTCCAAGTGCTCCAGATACGTGTATCTGGGTCGCGAAGTCAATGTGGCCAACGACCTAGCGCCAGAGCTGAGCAGGAGGAAACGAGCGGCTCGGGGAGCTTTTAGGAGGGATATGTGTGCTCTTTGCAGTTGTTTTTTGTTGGATCGTAAACAGGTGCCAAACTCCATGCGAACAGAAATTCTGCTATCAATCATATAAAAATCGCGACGACTTGGAAGAGGGCGTAGCGCAATCTCTTTTTTTGGCCCTAAAAAGTGGCAGCCTTCCTGCTCATTTCAATTTGAATGAGCTCGCTTTGACTTCAACAGTGGGATCTGTCCTAGTCCGGGGGGGCCACACAACTAAAGAGTATGTAAAAATCGACTTGGGACTTACCGAGCGACTCCTACAGAGCACGATAGAACCGGAACCAGAAAAATTTACGAGCAAAAAAAAAAGCGAAAAAATAAATGTTTTCGCCGAGGTTGTAAGCGGGTGAAGTTACGTGCCCTCCTCACCATGTTAGATCCTGGTTATAACATGTCAGGCGGCGGTCAGAACGCGGCACGACTCCATTGCGTCGCTCTTTGCCCGCCGATACGGTTGTGAAACCGCGGCGATTTTGTTTTTTATTTATGCGTTCGTTTTTTTCTTTGTTTTAGGTTCTATCGTGCTCAGTAGGAGTCGCTTGGTAAGTCCCAAGTCGATTTTTTTAACATACTTTTTAGTTATGTGCTCCCCCTCCCGGACTAGGATAGATCCCAACAGCCTTATGCTCCTTTAAAAGAGTGTCCAATTTGATTTGAAATGTTCAGTATGACATGAACATGGTACTTCAACTAAATTCTAACGAAAATCCTCAACTATAAGATTTTTAGGACCTTATACTTTTTCAGAATGCAGAGGCAAACTTTTATAGCCATCTTCTCACCTCTGTTTCCGGCAAATTCCTGCAGTTAACAGAAAAAAACAGAAAGAAGTGCGGATATCTCTTTAATCTGCTGAAGAATCTTTTCTTTCATTTTTTTTTGTTTCCATGTGCTCACATATATCCTGAGGAATTGATTATCTCTCGTCTTCCTATCTCCGCGTCCCTATGACCTCGTGAATGTATGTGATACTTCAAATCTGGCATTTACAGCAAGAGCTTCTTCGGTGCGCCTATGCGCTATAAAAACAGGGACAATAGGAAGAAAAACCCAATGGCCTCAACCGCTGTTTGTCCTCGTCATTTGAAGAGCGGCGTCATTCATACGGTGATATAACGTACAAAATGTTAAACGAATTCGTAAGCACAGGTAAATAACCGATGGGCTGAGCCAGGCCGTGCTAAAAAAAACAGATTGAGCATTCTCCAGGCAAAGTTATGGCTTATTTACATTAGCTGAAGACTCCTAAGCTTCTTCTAAGGAAGCATCCACAGCTGTAAATGGATTTGGGTGAAAAAATAAGACTAATGAAAAACCTCCAAATCACATTCGACTGAAGACATCTTTAGACTTTTCAAACCAAACTGAATATTTTTCTGATTAATCTGAATACTTTCCACGACAGATTGAATACTCTTCTAATTGTAAGCAAACTTGGGGCTTCTGAAATCAAAGCACACGCCGATTCGAAGCCGAAACAAACTTCTTACAGGTTAAATAACAGACTTTCAAGATGGTTAGAATAATTCTTTGTTTTCAGAAAATTTGTTACAACCTTTTCTGAAATTTTTAGTTCAGCTGGTCGAATGAGCGTAATAATTTTATAAAACCATTGCTTAGAAAAAATAAAGGATAAAGGACGCGTTATTTAAGCCCCTTGGGATGTGTCACGCATTCTACTTCTACGGGATCTCGTTGAGGCGAGTTGAATGCGTATTTGGCCTTACAATGACTTGCAGTTGTTAGCCGATGGACACGTCGGCGCTTTCTCCTTCCCAGACATGTCTGGTACCAATTCACCGATCCCGGAGGGATGGAGGGCTTATTTGACCAGGGCGGGAAATCCGAACCAGGAACCTGGTATCGGGTGCAGGCGACAGCTGGCGCCTCCTCTGGGTGCGTTTCACGCGCCCTTTAGAAAAAATAATGAATTAAATACTAATAGGTACAAATAAAGATCGGTTTGTTAATATTTAATTTATTATTTTTCTGTTGTATTTGTTAATATAATATTTAAGAAGCAAAACGTCGTTGGCACATTATTAAAAGCAACAAATCAAAATTTGTTTTAAAAGGCAACAAAGCAACAATTATTTAGTGTATTAAAGGAAGAGATCACGCATTGCACTCGGAAAGCACGCTGCGATTTTTATTTGATTGGTAGTGCAAGGGCTGTTTACATAAAGCATCAAAATGAGAATGTGTGTTCTCTAGTTTTTTATTGTTATATCGTTGACAGGTGTCAAACTCCATGGAAGCAGAAATTTCGCTGCAAAAAATAGCCGCCTTTTTTCTCTTTAAAACAAACTTTAAGCGATTGTTTTTCATCAAAAATAGGAATTTTATAAAATTTTTAACAATGTGTTCACTAATTAGATGAGTTAGTTAACACTTCTCAGAATGTTATGAAAAAATCTATTTTAATTTTTTTGAAAGCCTCCAGTTTAATGTACAAAAAGCTCAATTCGATTTGGAAGAGTTTGCTCTTTTTTCAAATGCTAGATCTATCCTAGTCAGGAGGGGCAACCGTAATGTACCGTAATGCGTCCGTCATTCCATACTACACAGCCATATACACTGAATTTTAGTAAAAGCCTTCGTATAATGTGATAGCAGCTGAGGTTGAAGAAACTCAAGTCTGGAATTCAATACGTAAATCACTACGTATATGCCACCCTCCCGATGAGAATAGATCACAAAAGTTTTAGGATAGCATAGAAGAGTGTCCAATTTGATATGAAAAAGTCCAATTCGACGTGAAAATGGTCTATTATCTGGGCCATGTACATTTCCTTTTTTGCATAACAATAGCAAAAATATGATTTTTTTTAATGACAGTCGCCATCTCGCGAGCCGGCAGTGCTTCCTACGAAAACTATTAGGTTGTCCGAAAAGTTTTTAGACTAATGTCGGACAACATAAGCATAGTATAGTTAATAGTACAGTATATATATAGTATATAGTATAGTTATGTATAGTTAATAACTTTATTAACAAACACTGTCATTCAACAAAATACTCACCGGGTGGGTGCTGACAGACCTCGAGAATATCGCGGATGTTACGCGCGGTCAAGCAGCGTCGGTGGTGCAAGGCGAACATCGCTGCCCGGAAAGCAGAAGATTCGGGTTCGAGTCCCGCCTGGCGCAAGAGTTTTGATCGCAACAGAACATCCTTAACAAAATACCCACCATTATGATCTATCACATATTGCCATCCATCCGGTAGAGAGCGAATACCACGAGCGAAGAACTATGGAGACTTGGACAGCAAGAAGTTGATGACACCATTTTTGACCTCATCCCGATTTGAGAACTTTTTTCTAGCTAACAAAGTCTGCAGTGACAGGAAAACGTGGTAGGCACTGCACGCAGGATCAGATGAGTACGGCGGATGGGGTACCAGCCCAATCTCGAGTTCCTCCAATTTTCCAGTTTTCCAGTTTTCTTCTACGTGTTCCTTGCTGTGGTCCTACGTTATCCATGAGAAGAAGAATTATTCCTCTTTTGGGATTGCGATTACATAGAATTTGGCTCATTTTCTTTAGCTGAGCGCAGAACATGTTCGAGTCTCCCATGGAAACGGTAGGAACCAACTCTCAGAATACTGGGCCATTGATGTCCTAGCAGAAGGAAGGCAACTCCTTTTTGTCGTTATCAAGACGTTTCGGCTGTGGTTGGGGCAACTCGTCGAAGTCCACCCAGTGCCTGCGACGCACCAAATTGTCGTGGACACAATGCTTTTCATCCGTCGGGACGATCGAGTAGATCCAAGCAAATGTACGGCGACGGTTGAGGAGGGAAGTGCAGATATCAACGCGCTTCCGTTTGCCCTGAGACGTCAAAGCATGTGGTACGACTCGAGGCAACTTCGCGACTTTGCCTGAAGACCGAAGGGCATCGCGTGCTGTGGACTTAGGAGTATTTGTAAGGTCTGGAAGTTCGCGCACAGAATGATCAAGTCGAGCATCATAGGTGGCGAGTACGAGCTGTCAGCTCTGCGTTCGTGGTCGACCTGTGCGTTAGGAATCCTCGAGCGATTCGTCACCGTCGTCGAACTTGCGGTGCCAATTTAAGTACGTCGCCCGAGAGGAGGCTTGCTCCTTCATTGCCTCCTATGAAAAGCGATGGGCCTCGTTCACGGATCGACAGCAGCGGTACTGTAGAAGGGGAGCTAGTCGGTAGAGCATCTTCTTGTCGTCCATTGCGAAGGCACCACTGGAAACAGGAGGCGAGAGGTCGCACATGCTGTTGACAGTTACACATACAGGACATGGAGCACAAGCCTCCTAAGTCCGGCCCGCTCACAACTTCAGCTGGCAAAGATACGCTGTTTTGAATCTTACCACGCAATCAGTCTAAAAACTTTCCGGACAACCTAATATCAACTTTTCGAATAGTGTGTTGTGTCACTATGAGCCTTTTTTTTGTGCATTGGTGTATTTCTCAACAAGGAGAGGTAGAGTAATACCAGCCACATGAAAATGAATGTATGGCATCGATTTGAAGACAATAATACCCGCCATATTTCAGCCGCGGGTGCCGATGACGTCGAATGCGGTGATCTTCCATCGATGGTACGCGTATCGAGACGAACGGACGAGCAGTTCGAGTTCAGACAGCGGAGTGGCAAGTCTACAGTTCAGTCCACCTCATCTGCTGTCTTTAGGTGAGCAGATGGTTTGGTTTAATTTAGCTGAAATTCTAGTATATGTAGCAACTCATAGGGGTGCCACCACTCCTTTTTGGTGGTATGAGCTCAAGCTTTCCAGAAATTTCATTAGTCTTAAACCTCAGGACTATTTCCGATTCCATACGAAGCGGTTCACATTTATCTGCCTAAATCTCACAACGCTCGGAACGAGCTAAGAACGAGATAGGACTTCTCATGTGCCACTTTTGATGAATCTTGCATGTTCGGCGTTGTAATCGGCTAGTGGCTTTTCAGCGTGGCCAAGATTGTTACAAGGCTCTATTGCGACTTACGCTTCAGCGTTTTCTACTTCTTTGGAGCCTGGCAAAAGTCGACGTTGTTTGAGAAACTGCCTTCCGAAATGCGGATTCATTCTGCAGAAAGCAATCCAAAAGATTAAGAAACCACGCAAACGACGCCGTAAGAAGTCGAAGACAAGGCTAACCTAAGATGTGGACAGAGGAGTCCACTATCACCCTAGCTGGACGAAAAATGGATGAATGAGCTCAGAGTTCTTGGAACCACCTGCCATAGGGACGTGGGCAGGGGCTAAAGGCCCTCGCAGACTTCTGCGACGTTGCCGCTGCTCTATCCTTAACCATAGGGCAGGGATGCAGAGTGCGCCGCCGGCAGCGTCCCTGCCCTATCCTTCATCACATCAGCAAGCAGCAACGCCGCAGAAGTCTGTGGGGGCCTTAAGACTCCGTTTATACTCGGCGCCGACTCGGGTCGAACGGAGCGCATCGCGTTTTGGACGTCGACGAGCACTCCGAACAGACAAAAGGCAAAATTGCCTTGCTTTGTTAGGCTTATCGTCACGATTCCAGGACAGTGTGAACACTACCTAAGCATAGTATTAGGTCGTGCGGAAAGTTCTCAGCGTTTTGTGTTACTATTTTTCATTCGTCTTTTATTAAGTAAAAATTCAACTTGTATTGCTCATTAATGCTACTTTCTGCGCAGAATTTTTCGCTAAGTCTGATTAAATAATTTATGTCTCAACGTTGTTCTATATTTCTGTTCTTGAAGGGCTCATTAAAATATGTCGAAGGAGCAATTCCGAGCGATATTTTATTTTAACTTCAAATTGAGACAGTCGGCAGCCGAGGCAGCTTGACAAATCAACTAAGTATGGGGGCCAAATAGTTTGGAGAAAGCACTGTGCGTCAGTGGTTCAGAAAATTTCGGACCGGAGATTTCAGCCTCCAAGATGATCCCCGTAGTTGTCGACCTAGAGCAATCTTGGACGAGGAGTTGAACGAAGTGGTGGAAGCTGAATCATCCGAAACGTTCGCGGGATCGCGGAAGAGCTAGACATCAGTAAAACTGCTGTCACGGATGCTTGGAAAGGTGAAAAAGCTCGAAAAGTTGGTGCCCCACGAGTCGAAAATTGAACGAATCAAGGATTGAAGTTCTGCCTCACCCGCGGTATTCTCCAGACCTCTCGCCAACGACTATCATCTTTCCAAACACTTTCAGAACTTACTAGTAACAATGCTTTAACACATTTGCTTAAGCCTGGAGCGGCTGGTAGAGAGGCTGTATGCTATCACAGAATGTTTTGTTGCGATCAAAACTCTTGCGCCAGACGGGACTCGAACCAGCATCTTCTGCTTTCCGGGAAGCGATGTTCGCCTTACACCACCGGCGCTGTACGCGGATGTTACGTGCGGTCAAACAGCGCCGGTGGTGTAAGGCGAACATCGCTGCCCGGAAAGCAAAAGATGCGGGTTCGAGTCCCGTCTGGCGCAAGAGTTTTGATCGCAGCAAAACATTCTGCAACAGCATATAGCCTCTCTACCAGCCGCTCCAGACTTTCAGAACTTTCTCACCGGTAAAACCATTACCAATCAGGACCAAACCAAAACAGCTTTCGTGGATTTTGTCGAATCTCGGCAACCTAATTTTTTTCGCTGATGGAATAAGTCGACGGATGGCCCATTGGCAAAGGTGTGCTGATTCGAACGGTGCTTTTTTCGACTAAATCCGATAAGATTTGAGAAAGTTATGGTAGCTCAAAGCAGAGCATTCAAAACGCTGAGAACTTTCCGGACAATCTAATATTACCAGTAGTGTTTCAGCTTATGGGTTGAGATGGTGCAGTTCTGGGGCCAGATTCATCAACGACTTACAGAGATTTATCGGAGAAATTGCAGCCGAAATTCCTGGTAACACCAACATTTCACCATATCGCCTGTTGACAAGCCGGGTTAGCTCGTGTTCTTTTCAGGAATTTCGGCTGCAATTTCTCCGTTGAATCTCTGTAAGTCGTTGATGAATCCAGCCCCTGAAGTGGAGGATGGCTGTACCAGAGTTTTATCAAAAGCGTATCTCATATGATGCAGTTATCACCATCGATTCCTTTGCCATTCATATATGGCCGCCAATAAGCTTTCGCGGAAAGGGGAGCTTCCGTGAAGTCTAAAAGAAATGCGCGCTAGCACCTAAGTAAACGAAAATGAAAACGAACGGTCTCCGTTTAATCCTTAGTTGCACCGGTATTGAGGAGTTTATTTTGAACAAGATTGAAAAATAATAATAAAAAAATTATAAAAAATCATAGCTAAAAAGGTTAAAATAAAACATCGACCGATCAGAGAACGCACAGAAGTGAACGAGCGAAACCGTAGCGAACTTTTGACAAGGGCCGTTGACTTACGTACTCTGTATGCATCAGCGACGTCAGAAACCAGTGATAGTCAAACCGCATTCATAACTCAATCCTATTTATGTACACAGTCGCAATGAAACGAAATCAAAGCACTTTTTGAAGGCCTACACAAAGTATCTTTCTTTCACATCTGGCATTGGCTGCATTGGAGATATCAATGTCCTCCGAAACAAATTTTGTTTGCTTCGAAATGAACTAAATTTGTGTTGAATCTACAATATTACACATCTCAAAACGGCTAATCAAGGCAAGACTCCATCCTATCACACCGAAAGCCCTAGACGTGCTGCGCCATTTGAAGTTAATCCGACATTTTGAAAGTTGACGGGCACAATGATGATAATCAGCGAGGGTGTTTGCTCGTTGAAGGTTCCTGCCTTTGTTCATCTAATGTAAATAAGGACGCGTCGTTGAGTGACTTGGGTTACCTAAACCCGCGCTCTATGACACCTCATAAAATTCCTTAATCCGCTTATCTCTAAAGGCGGCTGTAAAGTAGCCTTTACGCAATCGTACACCTTTAGCTTAAAGGTGACAGCGAAAGGATAACAACAAAACACAACAAAAAATACATTTCGGTCAACATGTGGATTAATTGCCTGACTATATAACCGATACTTTTGAAACGTGTCCTCGAGTTCTCTATACACTACAGTTTAAGACTTCAACATCTGGGTGTGCCATCAACCGCTTACCGCCCTCTAACGGTGAAAATACCGCCAAAACCACTGGGGCGGTATGCGCATCTCGCTCGCGGCTTCTCGTCGGGGAATATGTAATTTGAAGGGCGACGGAATCTCTCAGTGCGCACCTCCGGGGAGAGGTACTGCACTCTCCAGCCCCTTGAAGTCGGGGCTATATTACTCCGACGTAGGGGAAACGCTGCAGACAGCGAAATATTAGGTTGTCCCATATGTCCCAGAATGATTTGCTCTATTAGAACAAGTATTGCTTTTCTTTTTCATCATGAATTTTGTCAATTTTTAGGTCGTTGAAGTGGAAAGTGAAAAAGTGAGAAGGTAGCCATTTGCGCACTTGTTCTCTCCGCTTAGGTTTATAATGTTTTGCGCACTTTTTTATAGCATTTGGAAGAAAATGTTCTGTACTTCAAGAATATGTGTTAGTGCTATTTGCTCATTTGTCGCTTATTCATTTTTAGGCCATCAAATTGGGACGTCCGAAGGGGGATGCTTATATTTGCCGACAGCTCCTGCTCTGTGGTTGGACTTTTTGGGTTGTTGTTATATGTCATTCGGAAGAGAATGTCTTGTTCTATAGGAATATGTGTCGCATTTATTGATTTCTATTGAATGTCAACAAAATGCCAAAAAGAGAAAAATCGTCTCCCCCAACAACTCCTTCTCCTTCTTCAGTTTCTTCTTCAGTTGTTGGTATTCGACAGAAATCAGCGTGAGCCAACAAAAGCAACAAAAATTCTTACTGAGCAAGACATCCTCTTCCAAACGACATATGACACCAAGCAAAAAAGTTCAACCACAGAACCGGAGTTTTGGTAAAAATTCGGACGGAAAAGTCGGAATTCCCAATTTGATGACCTAAAAATCAATAAAGGGCAAGTGAGAAAATAGGACCTACACATATTCTTGCAGTACAGAACCTTGTCCTCCAAATGCTCAAAAAACTGCGCAAAAAATTACAAACCTAAGCGGAGAGAACAAGTACGCAAATGGATACTTCTTCACCTTTTCACTTTTCACTTCAACGACCTAAAAATTGGCAAAATTCATGATGAAAAAAGAGATGCAATACACGATTTGATAGAGCAAATCATTTTCTTTCGAAAGCTATGCAGTGCTATGCAAGAGACCGCCGGCGAAATCTGCAGTGAATCGATGAAAAAACGGCGGGGACTAATGGGACAACCTAATAGAACATGATTCGCACAGAACTGTGTCGGTGGAGTGAGGAAAATAAGTAGTTGGGTTATCTTTCTTCAATTCGGTGCTTTTGATTCGGATTTTTTCAAGTTTGAAAAGCACTATCCGTTGTGCGTTACCAGCGTGGCCGAAAATTAATTCAGAGTTTCATTTGTAAGTTTTTCTATGAACTTTCAAAGTGAATGACTATTCTTACTATTCACAAAGTTGCCACAAAGCGATGAAAGGATTACGACATGAAATTTCTTTAAAAAGATGATATGAAACTTCTTACAGTATGGAGTCTCGCCAGGGCAAGATGAGTTTTAATGAAGTCTAGGTCCAGAAATAGTCTAAAAGCAGCCCTGCCTAAGAGGAGACTAATGCTTTCATGAGTTTTCGAAAAATCTGCTTCACACATTTCCTTATGTCGAATTTTATTTCCCTTAATATAAAATAGCTTGCTCAGCTTGCAGCACTATTTGTCACAAAAATAAAAAAACAAACAGATAAACACGCGAATGGCTAAACACCAGTGAAACGGTATGTTATTAGAAAATAAAAATACTACTAACTCTGGAATCTGACTCCCAGCCCACTGTGCCGCTGACTTGATTTTTTTTTTCTTTTTTCTTCAAACACGCATGAAGGCGTAATGGCGGACAGGTGATATTTCCGCCGCGAAATGCACAACCTAACCTGTGTAACCCGTGTCTACGTAAGACGCACACCACGTACGTCTCGGAAGTTTCCCGAGCGTGGTGGGAGCCATATGCATCGCGGGTTGGGGCCCCAAACCCGCCGGGTAAGACCTGCAGATGGATCACTCCAAGCAGGGCGCCCCGACGCTCCGAGATATGCATGTGAGCCCTGATATGACATTCATCAGCATCAGGTTTGGCGGTAAGCGATTGATGAATCTGGCCCCTGTTCTCTTTCTTAATTTTCATACAGTTTTATGATAATTCTCTCAGCTGCCTGACATGGGAGAATCTTGTGCCTTATCTATACCTTTCGCGTTGACTACTTAGAGCGGGTCTACTTGTTCCAGGTCCGACTGTCGTAGGATCTTGGAATGTCGTTTAACAGTGGTGCAGGATGTTGTGAAGCTGTTGAGCCAAGATTGTGATCTTTATTTCGCTTCTGTTTCGGCTTATCCGCATTCGTCGGAGCCTAGAAAAGGCAATGAGAGTTTGAGAAATTACCCGTCCAGAGATTATTTCAAGCTACAGGAGCCTCGAAATTTAAACGAGAGAATGAAATGATTAGGGAGTAAGGCAACCCGACTGACCTTATGGAAACAGCCGAAAGACTGGTTCGACACCCTCGGATGGAGAACGACTGGGTGAATGAGCTCTTGCTTCGGGTCAGTCCCTCAGCGGCCCTCCGACTGGCGCACTCCAGGAGCTCCAGGACATTACTCCAACGCGACAACGCGACGCTGAAATGCGGACGTGCGCTCCGTGTCGCATAGTTCGCCGCGGAGCACGAAATTTTGACAGTGTTCAAGCTTCTCTACTGGGAACGAAACGCTGAAGGGATGCACCATGATGGAGAATAAGTGGGAAAGACGCCGTAAACATTAGAGGCTGTCTTGGGTCGCTATTTCGTCCTGTTGCCCCCTTTACAGATTATTCTCCACCTACTGAGTCAAAATCTTACCTCGATCGCACTTACCCCGACTTCTTTCCACTTTTCCTCTGATCATGTTCCTCTGAACTCCCAAAACCTACGGTTAACCTATGCTCCTAGTTTTATCTTGTAGAGATAATCAGTTATCAATTCGGAGAATGTAGTATTCAAGTTTTTGTTCTATCCCCCCATCCTAAAAGAAACATACAAGCACTTTCTTCATAGGGTTCTAGCTGACAACCACCACAATTCTTACATCGAATCCTCCTCAGCGGGTCCTTCGCCGTTTCCTTCCACTCACTTGCAACAGATTGAGTATCATTCCACTCACACTTTGTCAACAAACGCTCCTACTTCCCTACCAGGAGGCAAAAGACGTGTCTAAACTGCTTTCCTTCTTCAATGCTGCCGAAAAACGCGGTCTACAGTCGCCCGCACACACTTTCGTCGTTCTACCCCCTCGCGCCCTTAGCCCGCCCACTCCAAAACCCCTGGGCTTACCCGAGAGTCCAGTGGCTGCCTCACGGGATGGTGGAGACGCAGACTTTTGCCACGCCTCTGTTTAAAGGGCGGGGAGGGGGTAAAAAGAGAATGTGGTGAAGAAGAAGATTGATTGAACACAGATTTCTACAATCATAAAAAGGGAAGCAATTAAGCGCTTCGGAAATCTTTGAATCTTGAACGCAATCTACTGCACCTCTAGGATTTTGCGCGCGGCGATATCGAACTCGCGCACCAAGATCGCCACCGTAATCCCAACCACTGCGCCGTATGACTCCGCAGCCTGTATTACCCAAAAGGAGTGGAGACTTTGCACTTATTCAATCCATCCACGTGCTCCTTCACTCTGACGCAAACAAGTTGATCCGTCTACGCGATGCACTGACTGCAAGTTATGAGGTACCCTGCTCCCGAGACTCTGCAGTCACATTCCTTACTGTACGGGCAGACCATGCAGAAAAAAGTACACGCATCGTCATAGGGACCATCTTTAACAAGCTGCTCCTTAAGGTTGGCGGGGTCGGCGACCCTTACAAGGTCGTCTAGCTCAGTTTTGCGAGCGCAGTCTCGCACTTGGGTGCTGTGTGCATCCGTGATGAAGGGCACAGAAAAGGGAACCTTGTTACGTTATTAAGAGTTATGTACCCGTACTGCTGGTGGCCCACGACCTCTTTTAGGCGTGTTGTCGAGCGCATGCCCATTTGTCAAATCAAAGCGAGAAGTCATCCTTTAGATGAAAAAACGTGAGCCGAGTGAAGCTCTCAAAACAATCTTGGCTCAACAACTTCACAACATTCTGCACCATACTGTTGTGGTCATGGTTAACTTCCAAATAGCTGCATAGCATTTGCAGAAGGACTAGAAGAACATGAGGCTTGACCACATTTCGCAATAATCGATCACTTCTCACAGAATTTGCAGTTCTTTTAAGAATCCTGTACCCTATACTAGCAAACGTCTCTAAAAGGGGCTATTTTCATGCGGACCACCACAGATATATGTAGATATAGATGAAGATATAGATATAGATATAGCAACATTTTACGAGAAAACTCCTGTATAGGACCATTGCAGGAGCCTGAACATATTCACAAAGAGTGCTCTGCGTCTCATCTGAAACGTCTGCTCAATGCGTAGAGAAGGAATAGCGAAGAGCAGCCCCTCAAGGAATCTACGATTCAACAAATCAAATGCAGACCCAGTAGAAGTAGTGCAATTCCAGATCCTTCTCTTTCGCATTTCAATGTGCCATGCACGCTATATGTAGTTGTGCCCGAATCACCTGTTTGAATAGGCACTCGAATGATTTTCATTCGAATCCGAATATTCAAGAAATCACATTTTCCAATGTATTCGAATTTGAATATCCAGAAAAACCTTTTGTCGAAATACTCAAATTCGAATATTCGAAATCTGTGATCACTCGTAACCGTTCAAATATTCGAAAAAAATTGAGAACGCAGTCTCGCACTTAGGTGCTGTGTCCATCCACGATAAACGGCACTGAAAAGGGAACCTTGTTACGTTATTGAACGCTATGTACTCGTGCTGCTGGTTTCACATGACACCCTACTGAATCAGGTGCAAACCGTTTTCGATCAGATGAAGCAGTAGTGAACAATATCACAGTTTTATAGTTGATTGTTTACAAATGGATTACCACCATTTTGGCGTATTCTAAATTAGTAATTCAAGAATGGGTAAGCATTCTTTTCTGCTTAGCAAAGACGTGCCTCACAAGACGGCTCGTAAGAAATCGAAGAATTCCTCTTACGTTAGACCCTTTGTGAGAACATATGTGCCTATTCGAAAAAGACTATCAAAAAGGCTACCGTAATGTTTCAAACAGTCGAAAATTCGTGACCTTTCCGTGAGGCACGTATCATGTCTGTTTTCCGCTAGCACCGACGCGTTACGTCGTTTTCATGGCTTGTTCTTGCAAAGTTTAATCCGGATTATCCCGATTAGCAGTGCGCCAGAATACTGGACACCTTGGCGGGTTTAGGAGACCACTACAGGAAACTGTTCTAGCATATATTAGGGTGAGCATCTAGTTTCGCACGACTATACGTGTTTCTCTCGCCAGCAGAGTGGAATATGAGCGGTATTGAGAAAAGGTTGGCTTAAAGGTGTTAGAAGAATGTTCGGTTGCGATCAAAACTCCTGCGCCAGGCGAGACTCGAACCCGCACCTTCTGCTTCCCGAGCAGCGATGCTACGCCTTACCTCACCACTGTTTGACCGAATGGAACATCCACGATATCTAAAAAAGTTATCTTGAATTTTTTCTCAAGACGTGCAAAGTCTTTCACATTAACGTCGGAATGCGTTTTGCCTAAATGCGAGTGTAGCGCAGTCGGAGGAGGTGTCGACTGTCTCCTACATCTGATACCAGAGGTTCTTGGTTCGGATTTCCTGCTCAGCCCAATCTAGCCTTCCATCCCAGCGAGGTCGGTGAATTGGTACTAGACTTGTTCGCGAAGTATAAAACGATGACTTGTTTATCGGCTGGCCACCGCGAGTCACTGTATCATAAAATACGCATTCAAGTCCCCTCTACGACATCCCGCAGAAGTAGAATGGGTGGCGCATCCCAGAAGGGATTGAATAACGCCGTCCTTTATCCTTTATCCTTTATAGACAACTGCAGGAGCGAGCCGATGATACATGTACGCGATTTTGTACAAGAAGTTCTGGAACGTGGGGCCTGTGCTAGTGCAGTCGGAGAAAGTGCCGTCTTTCTCATGCATCCGACTCGTCTTCCAGCCCACGTTGACCCATCCTTCCATTCCTCTTGGGCTGAGGCGCAGGCATACGTGATTGCCTGGAATGGTTAAAACAGTGGCCACCGTAAGTCACTGCGTGGGCCATATACGTGTATATACGGTGTCCACGACATTTCGAAGGAGTAGAATGCTTGGCGCTCCCTAGAAGGGCTGATTAACGCCATCCTTTATCAATTATTTTTTAACCGAGACATGCGCTGTTAGTCTACAGTGACTTGTGTTTGAAAATTACTCTAAAAAAGTGCGAACAAATGGCAAGTCTCACTGCAGCGGAGAGGAACCGAACTGTCATTAATTTGCGCACACGAGCCTTCCTTGCACGCCACTGTACTGTACAACACCTCTCACGATCAGGTGTTATTGTTAGGGTGACTTGATAAGAAATTAGAACCTTTGCTCATCTATTGATTCAACTCTGCAAGGTTCTGTAGATCACACATCCGATTGCCTCCACGATTCCATGTAGAAGTGGAAGACATGGCGCGTTCTTGGAGGTTTGTCGCCGCAGATTTTTTTTGTTGTTAGGTGTTGGCGACAGGACGGGCTCAAACTTCACTAGATTTGAAATCTGATCATTCTGTTTTCGAATCGTTCGAGGTTCAAATTACTCTGTCCAGGTACTTCACACATGTACGCATAACAGCTTAAAATCAGCACATTCACGAGAAAGCAATAAAATTTGAAAAATTTAGGGATAATTTGATTGAAAAAATACAGCTGCGCTTATTTTGAAGGGCATTACCGCTCAGCCCAGCAAGCTTTGGCTTGCTACCCATAGTACTACGATCTCTTAAATCAACACAGTATTCAATGTTCAGGTGCCTCGGTGAATTCAGCGGTGATGGCGCTGTCGCCGCCTGGCCTGTCGCCGCTTCATGTGCACGATTCGGCCTTCTCGACGCCGACGCCTTCGAGTAGCAACGCTGCAAGTGCCAGTCGCTTCACCTTCGACCATATACCCTTCCGGAAAACTTCAGCAGGTAGGCGCCTCTCCTGAATAGCCTGAAAATTGCCGCAGTATCAACCGTGCTTTTTAGATGACCCTGGAGAGGCAGAAGTCACCAGCGCTTTCGACTTGCCGTCGTCATCCGGCAAAGATCCCGAGCGGTTGAAGGACGTCTTGATGACAGTACGACGTCACGAGGACACGAACACGACTCATCCCACGTTGCAGCGGAAGGAGTCAGTGATTCAGTCAACTCGGAGCGTGGACACTCCTCATGTGGGTGATCCTCCACTTCTTTCTTGCTTCACAGTATAGCCTACTTCCCTTAGAGTTCGTTAAAAAGCGATCCTCTTCCAGACCACTGTCGGACGAACCGAGTCGCTCCCGATTCCTCGGAAGTTCGGCAACCAGCTGAGCGTCTCAGTCCCGGACACACCTCTGGATAAGGTCTATACATCTCCCGTAAGTGGAAGCAACCATTCTGCTCCAGAGCTCTTTCGTTGAACTCCGCCTTCTCACAGATTCTTCCGAGGGGTATTCTCCGAGTAATGACGTACCACCCGGCGTTTTACAGCAGAGCTTGATGAGAACCATAGATATGAGCAGAGCTCATGCTTAAGAAGCACCGAAAAAACTATTCGCGAATGCGAAGGCGGAACCGATCTGTACGGCGGCATAGCTAATCTGAAATGCGTCATATGTGATGGCTTCGTATATTCTGAAGTGGTCGTTCTGCGCCACAGGACCGGTAGGTTGGGTTACCTAGACACTGGATCCTAGTGATTTGCTTTTGGCTCGCTTTTTTCACCTTATAGGTTTTTTGAGCTGCTCCAGCGGCCATACTTGATGGACAAAACCGGCCATTATTTTTGCGTCCTAATAAAATCTCGCTGGATTCATCAGTACTATAGTAGTAGAAATAAAGACACCTAGCGGAGAAAAACTTCAGACTCATCTGCAACCAATTATCACTCCATGGTAAAGGATAAGAATAAAAGTGGATATTATTCAAACCATCTATGATTGGCCACGCATTCTGCTTGTATGGGATGACGAGGATGCGCCTTGAACATGAGCTTGGCCCATGGAATACACGACAGCTTGGATAGCTAATGGGCATGCCAGCGTTACTTTCTTTCCAGGCAGATACGCTACCAAATCACCAACTCTGGAGGAAATGATGGCTTGGGTTCCCTTGTCGAAATCCAAACCAATGACCTCGATTCGGGGTGCACGCAGCAATCCGTGTCTCCTCCGACTGCTCTAGCATTCACTCCATAATATTTTTCCCTATCTTTGGCTTTTATTTCTAATCGGCTCGTGCTAGCGCACCCGGAGGAGGTGCCGGTTGTCGCCTACACCCGAAACCAGGTTCTTGGTTCGGATTTCTTATCCAGGCCAACCCAACCTTCCATCCCTTCGAGGTCGGTGAGTGGGTAACAGACTTGTCTGGGAAAGATAAAGCGTGGACGTATCCATCGGCTGGCCACTGCAAGTCATCGACGCATTCAAATCGCCTCCACGAAGTAGAATGCGTAGTGCGGCCCAAATAGACCGATTAACGTCATCCTTTATCCTTCTTCTTCTTCTTCAGCGTTTGTCCCGCATCGTAGCGGGGTCCGCTATTCTGGTGTTATGACGCCACCTTTCCCGATCCAGCGCCATCCTTTATCCTTATCCTTTATATTTCTTGACTACGGACCTACCAAATGAGAGCTAGTCTTGTTTTTAAAATTCTCATCGATCCTTGCATTTCATTTTTCCCTTCACAATCTTCCTCTTTATTATTTTTTATTGCTGTATTTTACTCTTTTTTGAAACTCATTAGTAAGCACTCTTACTCCACGTTGACCAACCTAGTAAATAAGTTGTTCTCGTCCCTGTCGCGCTGCGTAATACATTCATGAAGCCGCTTTGACCACAGTTGCGAAAATGTTGGCCGCTTTATCACTGGTTTCATATGCCTGTGCATCAGTTGACCTTCTGGTGGATTAAATATGAACGTAAATTACGACGTTAATAAATCCTTTTCGGAATGCGCCATGCATCAAATCTTTTGGTAGATTAAATGGCTTCTAGGCGGGAAACCCGAACCAAGAGCCACGTAACAGACGGCTCCACCTCTGCCCTACCGCAAGCCCTGGTAGTTCAATACTGCTAAATTGTAACGGCTTATTTACGTTAAAATTCCATAATGTAGAGGTGTCTTCCGTAAGGTGTGACCCATCTGTAAGTCATGCTATAGCCACAATTTTAGTTTTTTTTTAATTTCAAGGAGATTTTTATTTTTTTAAGATAATGATCATTTAGTACTTTCTACTGTCGTCGTCGGGACATACAGTCGTCTCGCCGTCGTTGTCGAGCCCAATGTCGTCCACGGAGTCGTACCGTCTGGCTGCTTCGCCATCCTACGTGGGACTGTCTCCGACGCCGCGAACAGACGGCGGCGGTTCGTCGTCTGACGTCCAGAAATCGCCCGGCTCTCTGTCGTCCGAGACGCAGGGCGACGACGACGACAAGAAGCAGTACTACTGCAACATCTGCAAGAAGGACTTTAAACGTCCGGATATCCTGTCGAGGTGAGCGCTCCTTTCCTTCTGCTAGTCTGATCTCTTTGACTCCGTCGGACTTTGCTCCGTGAGCCCGATCGGCGGACCGACAAAGGCTCTGATCGACACATCATCTGACACTCGACGACAGTGATCGCAGAACACTGCGTCGGAGAGTGTTTTTACGCTGAAAGACATTCATGTGACTCGCGGTGATAACCGTACGCCACCTACCCTTCTTATCGCATTATCATTCCGATCACACGCGCTGAATTTCGCCTGGACCGCGACGTCGCATCGTCACCGGATCAGGGACCATTTTTACAACGGAGATTTATAAAATGGAGGATAATGATCGTCTTCATTGTAAACCACGTTCAGCAGATTAAGGAAGCAACTTGAATGCCTATCGGCCATACAGTCACTTGGAGTGGTTAACTGCTGACACGATAAAAACGCCCTGAATCTAGAAAGATGATCGGGAAAATTCCGGAATCAAATTCGGTTGGGAGAGTAGCCCAACCGCTTCTGGAGATCAGACGCTTAAAAAGACAAGCTAGGCAATAGCGATGTCGATCCTTTCAGGATGCGCCACGCACTACTAACCTTCGCGCAACGTGTTGACGATGCTGAATAAAGTTTTGATGGGGTTTAAGGAACAAAGAGACTGGGCTTAACTTATAGTAGGAAATATGGAAAATTATGTAAGGGATAAATGTTGACATTAATCAATCGCTGCTTGGAATGCGCCTCACACTCAACTTGAGCGGGAAATTGTGGAGCAATTTGAACGCCTGTTCACTGGCCTATATAATGATTTGCGATAACTAGCCGATGAACACATCGCTGTTTTTTTATCATAGACATTCCTGGTGGAAACCCGGTGGCCTTGGAGGGACGAAAAGTTTGAATGGCCTGAGCGGGGCCCGAACTTTGAACATTCGCGGGTGCACGGAGAATCGGGCGCATTTTGCGACTGCGCTACTTGCGCTCGTCGTAAATTTTCACGTCCATTATGTCAAGGTTATCTTATTTTGAATGGAGACCGAATTCGGGTCTATCCTGGCCGGGGCACATAATTAAAGATTACGCACCCAACTGACTTTAGACTCACGGAGCCACTTCAAAAGCACAAAATAGGAACTAAAAAACGAACAAACAAGAAAAAAGCGCCGCGGTTGTAAACACATCTCAGCGGGCAAAGCGCATTCAAATTTCAGCTTAAAATCTATATACGTCAGAATGATAAGTCGAAAAGAAAGGGTAAAATATGTTTAGAAGGATCCGATGACTATTTATCGGTAGTGATCTACTCCACGAAAAGCTTCAATACTCCCCTCTTCCCCATTAAAGGAACACAACTTCTTCTGGGTCAATCTACACTTTGACCGCCACCATTGGTAAACCCATTCCATCTGGTGAATGAAAGCCGTTTCTGCTAGGGCTGGTCCTTTTGGCCCTCAGGATTAGTCCAGGAAGCTAAAATGTATGGACATTGAAGCTGTTCCTATTGACGCGTCCGAGGTCGACTTCGAAAAAGCTGCCGCTGCTAAAGCTTCAACCAAGGAGTTCAGGGGTCCTCGAACGCCGAACAAAGTCCTCGTGTAACATATGGCAGCTGAAACACCCCCTTTATCATTGTGGCACTCCGCTATTTACGAGTACACCGTGTTTTTTCCTAGACTGTGATAAATGACAAGGAAGAGAAGGTACAGCTTAAGCATTATAAGCATCTCCAAGCTAATCTTTTCTACCTCACTCGAATGCTGATGAAATAACAGCAACTGAATTCCACTGAGAAATCTCACGAAGGCTTGGAAGCTGTCATAACGATGTTTTGTTGAGATCAAAACCTCTGGTTCCATGCTGATATCGGCGGCCGGCTCATCCCGGTATACGGGTGAGTGCTGATCGGTCCCACGAGATGTGGATGTTGCGTTCGATCAAACGGCGCTGGTGGTGTAAAGGCGTAGAGCATTCCCGCCCGGTCAGAGGGAGGTGCGGGTTCGAGTCCGGCCAGGCGCTACAAGTTTTGATCGCAACAAAACATCATTATGACAGCTTACAACCTCGATACCAGCCAGTTGCGGTTTAAAGAAACTGATTTGAATCACGAGGTCTTTTCTCGGTATCAGAAACGCAATGGAAATGATATCTTTTTTCTGGAATTAGGCCTACAAGAGGAAAGGGAGACTAACCAGTCTGCATCGTGCGGGCCTGTCCTGATTGGTTGGAGCGCGTTCGGTCACTACCCTGATTGGTCAGCGCGTTTTCAGGCGGCGTTTTGATTCGTTGCCATTGGCTGATGCAATAGAACCTTTCCTTGTAGTCCACATTAGCCACTCGTATCACAGTAGATTTTAGTAAGAAATCATCCGAGTTACAACAGCACGTTCACCGTTCACTGTGCACCTTATCAGCATTGCGACACTGCGGACTTTCTGCTGCTGTTGCACATGAGTTTACGACCGTCGGCGCTTCGTCAAGCATTCCATAGGGACACCAGCACCTCCTCCGCCCAGTGAACAGTTGAAAGAAAATAACTCGAAATTGGTCGTGTAGAGCTACTTCCGAAACAGCGTCGTTTCAGGCATCTTCGGCGACACACCGGTGAGAAGCCGTTCGGCTGCGACGCCTGCGGTCGCTTCTTCTCACGTTCCGATCACCTACGGACGCATCGACGAACGCACACCGACGAGAAACCGTACCAGTGCACGATTTGTCCCTACGCAGCGGTACGTTTAGACCTCTTCCTACGGTTGAATTATATTTCTATTCGTCAACCACTTGCCGTCCTTTAACGCTGAAAGTACCGTCAAACCCCTCCCTTGACGTGACATTCATCAGCATCAGGTTTGGCGGTATTTTCACCCTTGGGGGCCGGTAAGCGGACGATGAATCTGGCCCTTGGAGAATCTTCAGAAAATTCTAGTATCTTAGCACTTCTTGAATATTTTCTAGCTGCTTAGGTCCTTTCTCTAATCATGAAGAAAGGATTGGTTCTTACAGAGACGTCGCGATGTGCTTACACGGCACATGAGTACTCGGCATCAAGCCAAGGCCGGGCTGTCAATCTTCCAGAAGCATCGAGATATTCGAAGGTATTTGGCTAACCTGCCTTTCTATGTATGTGCTGTTTATGAATCCCTCCGTGGTTTCTTGAACGGGAGAAGTTGTCCAGTTAAAAAGAGAATAAGGAAAGTAGAAAAACCAAAATTACCTAAAATAGGCAAACAAAGAACAGCAAAGTTTACTTCAAATCAGTTTCTTTAAGCCTTAAGTGGCTGGTACCAAGGTTGCAGGCTGTCATAACTATGCTTTGTTGCGATCAAAACTTCTAACGCCAGGCGGGACTCGAACCCGCACCTCCCTCTAACCTCTCTAACCGAGCGGGAATGCTCTACCCCATTGCACCACCGTCGCCGTTTGATCGAACGCTGTTTGAAAACACTTTGTTGCGGAAGTTTTGATCGCAACAAAGTTCACCTCATTTGATCCCCGCCTCACAGACGAGACGAAGGTCTACTATTCCACCACCTCTTTCCGTCATGCGTGCATTCCTTGTTTGTTCGACGATTATTTATTTATTTATTCTGTACGTGGACAGCCACGCGATACAATTAAGAAATACAGTTAGACCAAATACAAATCAATACACAACAGCGATAAATTCGATAAGTGAATTTAGTTTATACAACAAAGCAAAAACATCAAAAACAACAGCAAACTATAAAGTTTCCTGGAGATACCTGTCAGCTAGTTTTTTGAATTGCCTTGGACTGCTTGGTAGGTTATATTTCTTGGAAAGCTTCAGAAATTCAACACCCGCTCGATTAGTGAAAAATGAGGATCTTACATTAGTTTTAGCAGTGGGAACTTTGATTTTCCATTGGCCACCCCTTGTGTTAGAAGGAGAGACCGAATAGAACTCCTGAAGAGGAAGGTGTACCATACCATTTATCAACTTATAAATCATGACTAAATCATATTTTCTTCTACGATACGAGAGAGTACGTAGGTTAAAGATCTTATTTCTCTGTGATGCTGAAGGTATGGTGTTGTAATTATATCCGTGAATTCTTATCCAAAGCTTCCTTGTGAAGCTGTTTTGCACTGACTCAAGTCTAGCTACTTCACGTCTACATTTAGGACTGAAAACAGTGCTACCATATTCTAGAATAGGCCTAACGTACGATTTGTAAGCTAACACCAAATGCTCAACTGAGTTTGTTCGCAATGATTTAAATAAGCTGTGAACGACTCGTTCAGCTTTTTTTGCTGCAAGATCACAGTGTTCCTTAAATGAAAGACTTGCATCTAATATAAAACCCAAGTCCCGCAAACTGACAGTATGGCTAAGCTGAAGATCGCCGAGATAGTAGCTGTTCCTGTTACCATGTTGCCCAAGATGAAGTACATGTGACTTTTGCGCAGATAACGGCAGTTCCCAGTTTGCTGACCAATCAGCAATAGCGTTTATTACGGATTGAAGAGCAATGTGGTCATTCGCACCGCTCACATTCTTGTAAATCTTTATATCATCAGCAAACATTTTACATGTGACACCAAATTGAATGACCAAGGAAGGAATTTCCGAGGTATACACAGAGAAAAGGATTGGAGATAAAACTCCTCCCTGAGGAACTCCACTGGTCACAGGAAAGGATTCTGAGAAAGATTCATTAATCATCACCTGGAACGACCTGCCAGTTATGAAATTTTTTATCCAATTAGTTACCCTGGGATGAACACCTAGCTCTATAAGTCCCCGACTTCGGATGATGAATGCAGCCATCGTGTTTTGAGACACTATCACTCTTCAAGATAATACAAATCTAAGTTTCCGGGCTTTAGGAACCCAAAATTGCGCTAGAAAGTTGGAAACCCCACTTCTTATTACCGGCATGGCAAAAAAGAAACAATCGGAGGAAACACTCAGCATAAATTATGCCCACTCATCTATAAGGGCGCCTGTAACGCAGTCGGAGGAGGCGCCGGCTGTCGCGTGCACCCGATACGAGGTTCCTGGTTCGGATTTCCCGCCCAGGTCAACCAAGCCTTCCATCCCTCCGGGGTCGGTGGATTGGTACCAGACTTGTCTGGGAAGGATAGAGCGCTGACTTGTTCATCGGCTGGCCACCGCAAGTCATTGTATGGCCTAATACGCATTCAAATCGTCGCCACCACATCCCGTAGAAGTAGAATGCGTGGCGCATCCCAAAAGGGATTGAGTAACGCCGTTCTTTATCCTTTTATAGTTTTGCTGACCTATAAAACCTGACGGCCGCGACCCTTATCCCATCGCTCGAGATGGTTGCACCGACACGGTCCACCTTTTATAGGTGGCAAATCTATCTCTTTCTAAAGTCACTGTATGGTGCCTACGTCACTGGATAGCTTACCCACATTGTACACTGATGACAACTTTTCTTTTTTGAATAGACCCCTTTAAGGCAGCTATAGCAAAACGACAATTTTTTGCGCCTATTCCGCCCAAAAAGAAAAGGACAGGAGCGGAATTTTAGTTAACCTCTCTAAGGCCGGCAGGAGAGTCTTGCGGATGCCGCGAACCCGCCATGACAATGACGGGTGATGCGGCGCCGAGAGCGTTACTGTACGCAATACTGGGTACTTTTGCCGGGAGTTGCTACCTCTAAGAATGTCAGAGATGTAGTAAGCGAAACGCTTTTTCCTTTGTGAAGAAGCGTTTTCTAAGCCAAGTTAGGGGTTCTTGAATGTAAGCCCGAAATCTGATAGAACACTCCGTATAACGCAACGGTTCTGTACCATTTTGTGCTTGCTCCCACTTTTGTCGTTCTAACTCCACTAAAAGTTCCTCGGTTGACAAGCAGTTCGAAGAAGCCTTGTTGAGTCCGGGAGGTCTATCCGATGCTGTTATAGCCTACACTAAAAAGAACGATCTGCTTTGCTGCTGCATTTCAGTACAAGGGTTTTCCCTAAACCTCACACGGCTAACTTGTGACTGGAAGGCCACGAAGACTTGCAGTGCAATTAAGGTTACCTAATATCGAGCTAAGGTTTTTTGCGTTACGTTTTGAGTGCAGGATTCCATACGCCTCCATTTGTCGACACTAATAGTGACTACTGTAGGTTGTCGAGCTCTTTTATGGACAGAAATTATGCCCTATTATAATCCTAGCATGTAGATTCGTTAAAACATATTTCCAAATAGATGAATCACGATCGACACCCATCTATCAGGCTCCCCAGCGGGTCTGACCCGCAGCTCCTGGCACTGCGGATGAGGGCCGTCGTGAATACGGCAGCCCTCGGGGGCCTTTGCGACCAGCGGCTCCGCGACAACTCGTCCGCGTCGCGACTTCCACCACAATGGCAGCGTGGGCCTCCACTGCGGCAGGAGCGATATGGACGAGTTCTCCGAGTGCTGCCGCGAGACTCTGTAGAGGCCCAAAGGCCCCTGCAGACTTCTGCGTCGTTGCCGCTACCGTATCCTTCATCATAGGGCAGGAACGCTGAGCTCGTCGCCAGCGGTGCCCTCCAGCGGCGCCGCTGGAGCGGCAGCGCCGAAAATGATTTGCATCATACGAGACGGCGCCACTCCAGCGGCGCCGTGAGAGTCTGTCTGCGCTCTGCCCTTTCGCGGTGGGGATCCAGAGCGGGTCCCGACTAGAAAGACTACAGCACCTCGCCGTTGCCGCTGGCCGGCCGGCAGCCGCCGTTGAGCGGCGTGACTCATCGATTTCGCCGCCCGCAGCCCGCCGCTGGCCGCAGAAGTCTGCGGGGGCCTTAAGAGACGCAGTCGAAGCTCTTCGATTTTTTAGAATGTGGGTAAGAAATTAGCGGCTTTATTGCAAAGGGCATCCAGAAGCAACGAAGAGAAAAGTGGCGCGAGTATTGACAGGTGGGTCATAAAGGAGAAACTTCACTAGACGAATTTACTGCCGAGCATCGCCTAACATCGCATATTGGTTTCTATGAGGTTCTTTCTCTTCTTTGGTAGCTTTCCAAAGCAAGGTAGTACCTACACTACTCGGCCTCTCATTTGCCCCGGTGTTAATGGAGGCTTAATATTCATTGCAAATTTTAAGTACAAAGTACCAGTTCTTCATGTGAAAGATGTTGCTCGCAGTCTGATTCTGGGACGAGGAATAGATAACTTGTCAAGCTCTCGTCGTGTGAGACCAGGAGGAGGAGTAAAATTTAGCAGTTTATGTAGAAGGCACAATGGAATACCTTGCGACGAGATATCAGGGTCGGTATACGGAGATATTTGTTTCTTAAATGAAGCCTTTGGTATTGGTATTGTTTCTAATTGAAGTGAATATAAGAAGCCATTTATTGGAAGGAGGAGTTTGCGAGCAAAATTGTTTTGTACTTGCTCCATTCTACATATGTCCTTTTTCTTTTATAAGGAGAGAAGACAGAGGTACTGGATTCAATGAGAGGACGTACGTAGGTTCTGTAGACCTTAAATAGAATGAATTTATTCTTAGTGGTTAATGTCCTAAAGATGTTTGACGTTTGTAGCATGGGGTTTTTCTCTGAATCCATTAGTCCAGTGCTGAAGCTATGAAGCAGATAACCATATGAGTCACGTTCACGGATACGATACAAGCACTGTTTCCCAGGTGTCTGAGCGACGGTGATCATGCGCTGTCGTCGTCCACGTCGCCAGGAGCAGAACCAAGCACGCCGAAGAGGATCCGTCACACCACCGACATCTCGCCCGTTCGGGAACATCCCGAGCACAGAGATCGAACTGTGACTGAAGTGGGTGTAGTTTCTGTCGGTTGTTTCATCGTCGTTTGAGACCATTCTACTGACCCTACCTATTAAGCTGGCAACTCCTCGCGATCGACATGCCACGGAGACGTCGCAGGAGGGCGGCATCCCGTCGCTGAACGAGATCGAGGACGACGTGATTGTCGACGTCTGTGAGCTGGAGGAAGAAGACGAGGACGATGACGAAGATGAGGACGACGACGAGGGCGAGAACGACGATTGACTGCCTCGTAGAGACACTGCCCGAGCGAGAGATTCTATCTCAGGGTCGAACTAACTGCTGATCTTATTGTCGAAGAGCTTATGCGTATACTTGTAAAGGGTGAAGAAGATGAAGAACAACGGCAGGGTCTTCTGAGGTTCATGCTCATACACAGCTGCTGCCAGGTTTATACTAGCTGATAACTTGAAGGAGTCGACTCCAGGTGCTCAGCGGGCTGAGCAGGAGGTAGGTACGTCGTGGGCAAAAAGTAGTATAGCTCCTAGCCCAAAAGTGTGGCGTTGGCTAAATGTGACCGAGGTATGTGAGGTAACAGGCATCTATGGGTAAATTCTGCGTCTTTCTAGGACAACATGGACATGTCTTCACCTTAAGCTTTCCTTTCTTCTAGCTCATCACTGTAAGAACGGAGCCATTGGTGTCTGAAACGGAGTTTGGCAACATCAGAAGGAATTTCTGAACCAACCTGAAATTTCTTTCGTACTCTGTCGACCTGGCCCTAGCTTTCTCTTCGGTAGCTATGCTTTTGACCCCAGATGTCTTCGTCCGGTTTCACTGTCATAAAGGGTATGCAATAGTGAAATAGGGCTCCAGATGCAGTAAATTTACAGCAATACAGATTGACGTTTTAACGAGGGCTCTAGCCTTTTGCACTGCTTCTTATACATATTGGGTTTATGCCCAACCTGTTGCAGGAAGCGTGGCAAAGGATAAAGGATAAAGGATAAAGGACGGCGTTACTCAATCCCTTCTGGGATGCGCCAGCGCATTCTACTTCTACGGGATGTCGTGGAGGCGACATGAATGCGTTTTTGGCCATACAATGACTTGCGGTGGCCAGCCGATGAACAAGTCAGCGCTCTATCCTTCCCAGACAAGTCTGGTACCAATTCACCGACCCCGGAGGGATGGAAGGCTTGGTTGGCCTGGGCGGAAAATCCGAACCAGGAACCTGGTATCGGGTGCACGCGACAGTCGCGCCTCCTCCGACTGCGCTACACGCGCCCGCTACACGCAAAAGATATGCCAGCTAATCAAAGCACAGACTCTTCCGGCTACTTAGCCACTTTCCCATCGCTGACCCTCCTTGACACTGACATCTGTTCTTGCAAGGGTCTCTCCCAAAACTTTGGAATGTGACCCAACTCGGATGATCATGAATTCCCTTTGTACCTTCGGAACTTGTCGCAGCCCTCGATAAGTGGTGTCTCCTTAGAAAACTGCCTGACTATAACTTCTGGACCTCGAGCTGCTCCTCTAGTTTCTCTCCTGGAGATGTTCTTCATCACTAGTCCACACTTCAGTCCCAGCCTCTAGTCGCCGAGCCGTGTTTCACCACCTGGGTTCTTTGTCGAAGCATCAGCCCAGTTGATGAAGCCGGCCATCTGTCCGTAGTCTCCGGTTGATTCTGTGCTGTGTGGTTTCCTCAAGCCTCTAGTAGATCGATGTCTATGCAACGAGTACGATTCACGTGTATGTATTGTGTAGTAGAGCGAATCCATTATGTTCTCGATTTCGTTGTGATTGACCACTGGACAGATTTTTATAATCCGCAGATTTCGAGGAATTTTTTTTCTGTTGATTGAATACGAAGACAATAATAAAAAAGGTGTATTCAACTGCTAAGTTTATCACCTGCCGATGCCCTCCTCTCATCCTTGCGACGTGCCGAAATAGCTCAGCTGGTCCTCCTTGGCACTGACATCTGTTCCGGCTAGGGTCTCCCTGCCAAAACTTTGTAATGTGACCCAACTCGGATGACCATGAATTTCCTTTGTGCCTTCGGAACTCGTCGTCGTTTGACACGCAAAACAAAAGTTTCCGGTCCGCAGAACAGCGGCTGTACCTCCTGACGCCACACCTTCCAGCAGGGGGCGGGGGTACCTCCTGTCGCGCTGCCCTCTACGTCAGGTGGGGTCATCGCCGTTAACATCGGGCCTAACGCTTTTTCTGCGTTACAAGACCCGCTTGAGGATCTGCACGATCTATTCGTCGACCAGCTCATGGCCCTCATCAGCTGAGCCGATTCTACGTCTAGTCTCCAGACGTTTCCCCCGAGAATCTGCTACCCAATGAAAACCCAGACGATAGACCACATCATCCAAATCTGGAGCCTTCGGCCGACCATGGACCGGCGCTGACCAGTCTGCTCATTTTGCTCCGCCTGAAACACGGAGCTTGACACCTTCACTGGTATGCTGGTCTCCTCTGCCATCCCTTTACCCGTGCTGCAAAGCGCTGCTGAACGGCTACCGCGTTGCACAACGAGAACATCTCGAACAGCAAACAGCCGCAGTTCATCTCGCGCTCCCTTATTAAGCACCTTCAACAAAAGGAGTTCCGCTCTCAGCTGCTGTAGCTTCCGAACCGTTCCTCGAGCGCCTTACATTGGACCTCGACCTCCTTGCCCGTGCCTTTCAGCAGCTGATTCAGTCCTCTCTTTATCTTCGTCTTGGCTGATATATCTTGAGCAGGGCTAGGAAGACTTTCTGAATCACGTCCCTAACCTGTGCATCGCCTTTATTGCTAATCTCATCCACTTTCCCATGAGGCGTTCAGCCCTTGCGTCCATGGGAGCTGCTGGGCCTGTGGCGGATCTTCGAGCATCATCCTCTCGATGTCGTCGATCCTTATGTCAGTACCGGCTGATACCTGCACTACACCGCCTTAGTACGTTGGCGCACGGGCGACTATCGCATGCACAACGATTCGTTGCACGGCTACCCTCGCGAATCCTGCAGCAAAGACTCGACACAGTTGTAGCACAGTCAACCCACCACAACCACTACACGCGCGCCGACCCCAGAGAACCGGCAACAAACAGCCTCACCGCTACGCTGCGACACGCAACCGCAGAACGAACCTCTGCCCGAGTTCCAGCGAGGGCGCCGCGTGGCACGCTGGTCAGCGGTCCACACGACCCTCTACACTGCCCAGTCTATGGCTGGACTCGCGGCCTTAAGGTGGTATCAGTATCTATCACTGTTGTTTGTCGGCTCGGCCCCATGTAACACCGGATGGATATCTAAGGTTGTGGCCTGAACCAGACAAGGAAATCGATTTGTTCAGCAGGGATGGTACCATCAGTGGTCGGTCCGTGCCCCTCTGCTGTGCCTTCGCTGCTCTAGAACCGGCCGCTCGCCAGCCAGCACCGAGACAAGAATGAACCCGGAGCGCCCGGGCCCGCTTTATAAAGGGTTGCGCGAGGGAAGGCCGTCCCTCTAACAACGGAGGTCCATGAGCGTCCCGTGGCGATTTTAAAAGTGACCTATTGAGGTTGTAGGGAACTGTATGAGAAGCACCGTGGTGGTTTTCAAATTCCCTGCGAACATCTTTTAGGTCAAAAATTGCAAAAAACCGTATCACTTCAGTGCGGGCAGATAAAGCAAAACTGACACCTGGTACTGCCATGTCGTTGTTATAATCTATTATATCTTGCAAACGGTTTGGGGCCGGAACCCTAGCTGAATTACAGCGATTTCACTATTTGCCTGTGGTGGACAGTGGACACGCGCCGCCCCTCCGCCTCCGAATGGCCGGCGCTGGGACATCCTTGCTACTAGTGCTAACCATAAATTCATTGCACACCAGGTTTTCATACGGTCTTCTCGGTAGTAACAAGGCTGTTTGGAACTCTACGTCGAAATTCTTTTCACTACATTGACGTCTACGTTCTAATATTCTGATATCGTTGGCAAGTTTATTCAGAGCTTTAAGCGG
The DNA here is from genome assembly GCA_947396885.1 of Heligmosomoides polygyrus polygyrus. Taxonomy (NCBI): domain Eukaryota; kingdom Metazoa; phylum Nematoda; class Chromadorea; order Rhabditida; family Heligmosomidae; genus Heligmosomoides; species Heligmosomoides polygyrus. Next base: position 13,204,065 of record OX377205.1, read on the forward strand.
CATGTCTACTTAGGAGATGGCGCCTTTGTTTCTGACGCCCTTAAATTTATCCTCCTCCATGGCGGCAAGCGTACATCATGTTCAATGGAAAGTCATTACATATCCATGCTGCAAGGACGCCGGGCACGCTAATCTAGAAAATTGATGTTGTTTAGTGTCTCCTGAACATGAGGCAGATGAAGAAGACGTACCAGGAGGAAGGCGATCAGAGTCTGCACGGAGACAACTTCCATATTACTGAAATAAGATAGTCAAAGCTTGCGGGAAACGCTGATAAACTAAAAAGAATCGAGAAAGCTTTGCGAGAGCTCCCTTCGAGCAGACTTTTATTTCGTCGGTCCAGCACGTGGTGAATAACAATAGACTCCACAGAAGTCGCGCCCCTCATGCTTTGTGCATACCTGTCATGTTTGAGCATTTGAGCGGCTTGCATACATTTAATGTGTCTGCTGTTCCTTTCGGATTCTCCATCTCTTCTGGCTTTTTGCATTCACACGCTCCACTCCTATAGCTATGGAGTGTTGGCTGCACTCTTATAGCCTGCTCAGAAGGAGAAAGGTAGCGGAAAGAGGAAATATCAGGGCATGGATTAAAATAATTAGAAGATTGAGATTCTTACTGATTACTGGCCTCCTGATGTGATATTTGACTGTGAGGAATGTATCTTGTCACTTGTGCAATTTTTTTCAAATTTCTTTCTCATCTTCAATACATACAGGACGTGTCAAAAGTTCTTGTACACATGTAATTGACCGCCCAAACGGCTGTTTTAAAGCAAGTCATATGATATTTATAAAATTTATTACTATTGACCAAGTTAAATTTGGAAATGGCTTCCTTTAGCACGAATACATGCTTTCAATTGCTTGGGGAGCACATCCACGGCGGTACGCAGCGGGTCTTCATCAATCTCTCCCCAGGCTTTCTTCAGGGCTCTTTGAAGAGAAGCAGCGTTCGTGTGGGATAGGCCTTACTCCTCAATATGGACCAGATTGTGCAGTCCATCGTATTGAGGTCCGGTCTGAGCGGGGACCACTCTTCGGCTGAGATGAAATCCGGAAAGTTGTTCGGCGCAAAACTTCTATACGACTTTAGCCTTATGGGCGAGCGTAGAATCCTGTTGATAAGTTCGGTCGCTTTTTTGGGGCACAGATTTCCAAGAAGGAATGTTTCTCTTCAGGATACCCTCCAGGTAGTTTTACAGTTAGTTTTTTTCTTCGACATGCAGTTGCTCCATTACAGTGCGCAAACCATCTGCATCTGTCGCGGCAAGCACCAGCTGCCGCTACTTTTTCATGAGCTCTCACCCGCGAGACCTCAGACGGACAAAAAATAGTGCATTCACAGTTCGCCTACAGTATCTTCTTTCTTGAAAACAGAAAGTACAAGACGTCTCCTTTGTATTCTAAAAGGACCGCCCTCGCGGTCTCAGTCTTGTTGAGTTCCTCCACCCTGCTAGCTCGCCTTTAGTTGTACAATTACGAATAAACGGATTATTTAATAATTTTGTGTCAGAGGCAACGGAAGCGCACACAGCATCAGTCATCTTGAACAAAAGAACATTCAGGCACGAAAAACTGGTATATTAGAGGGTAAGGGTAGTGTAACAATACCGCATAAAACTTTGGTTGAGTGAAGCGCATCATCCTATATAATGAGCCTGAAACAAAGAGTCAGATAACTTTTGACGCACCCTGTACAACAACTAACCAACATATGAACTATTATTATCTACAGCATATTACCATTTATGAAGCAATTTCCGCTTCTATAGAGTTTCGGGGGTTTTGACGAAAAAAAACTCTGCAAACTCACTTTTCAAGTTGCTCCCTGCCATCGAGTTGTTTCCCGTGGAAATGCTTCGATAATGAAAGAAACTGATGGCCGTCTGATAGAGCAAGGCCCACTGAATACGGTGTAGTGGTCAGAATATGCCATGGAGTTTTTCCGCGTCTCCATAGCAGCGTGTGGACGCGCGTTGCCGTGAAGGAAGAAGATCTTGTCTTGTCTACGGCGAAGAGCCGCTTCAACGCGATTCAACTGCCTGCAGTATACATTGCTGGTGACAGTAGAGTTTACAGCTAGCTCGCAATGAATTACTCCTTTGCGATTCCACCAGACCCTGAGCATCACCTTTTGGGTGAAGTACCGCTCTTGACGTAGAAATTCCTGCCTCGCCGCGACTGAGCCACTGACGCTTTCGCGTGTGGTTGGCGTAGACTGGCCACATTTGTCGCCAATAGACAGGTTCTGAGCCAAGAAAAGTGCCGCCGTAAAGTCTAGAAGTTTCTGGCGCACCTGTAGCTGGTGGCCGCTAAGAAGGAGAGCCTCCAAAATTGCGGTAAGCCTTCGCGGTGCTATTTTTACAGGATGTAGGGTCCCGTGTGGAGAGTCCTCTACCATATTAGTTTTTTTCGGAATCCTTTCTTCTGCGGTCGAAAAGAGGCGTATGAAAGCATGAGCGCGAAGTTCATCACGCCCTGCTGCCACCCGATGAACGTGGTCAGTTGACGCAGTGGATAGTGTTGTCGCTTCACAGAAGCGTGGTCGTCGGTTCGTTTCTTCCTACGTTGATGTTTTTGCATTTTGCGATTTACCGTCAATGAGACTCTTTATCCTCATTTCCCACTTATTTTTGACCAAAAATATGGCAAAATATAACCCCTAACAGATAGACTAATTCCAATCTTTGTTATCTACCTGTACTTCACTCCCGTGGGTCTAGTCTTAAACTGCGTATCGCCTTCATCAACATTTCATCTTTGGCGTGAAAGGCGTGGGCGAATGGTGGATCTGGTCGTTTCGAGAAGTCGACCACATCCACGTCAACTGCGGCCCAGACATTCGATGGACTCGGTTGATTCATAGGGCAGTTCTAAATGGACATCAATGATATCGGTCTGAGCCAAGCAGTAAAGCTTTTAAGAAAAATCACTGGCTAACTGAAAAAAATAAGGATATTAGATGATGACTAGGTTAAAGATGATAAAGCAAATCGATAAAATAAACCTTAGATTTTTGTAGACAAAAATGAAGTCTACAATTCTGGCAAGTTTTGTTACAGTTTTGGCCGTGTTGGTGGCTTGAACCTGCATTCGTTTTGCAAATTATGAAACGACTGAAGTGCTCTAGTTTTGTAAGGTCTGACGGAATTCACAAATTATCTTTAAAAAATGTGTCACCTCCCTTTACAAGACCTCTGCCGGAAGGGGAGGTATGGAAGGGGAGGCATCTGCCGATGCCTTTAAGCATTTCTTTAAACTGTTGTGGGGTCCCTTCTATTTGAAAGGAATTCATAGTCACAGCCATTCCAAAAGATCCTAAATCAGTGCAGTTCTCTTCCTTTCGTCCTAGCATAACGCCAAACACCTAGGAATGTAATGGAAATGATTGTGCGGGATAAGATTGTTTCATGGTTTTCTCGGAAAAACGTAGTTCCATATGAGCAACACACGGCTTCACGGCAGATGCCTCCCCTTTCACTCAGCTGGAGGACTGCATCTTTGACTGGAATTTGGCTTTAAATAATGGAGATTCCATTGATGTCGTATATTTTGATCTGTCAAAAGCCTTTAACAAAGTTAACCATGGAAAAATTCTTGGTAAACTTTACCTAGTCGTCAGACAGGAATTTACTTCTTAGCAACCATAGGACCCCTTGTGCATCGTGCAATAGGGTTTCTCAGCTTCCTAAGATGAGACGCTTTTTCCTGGGACGGGAAGACTCCCTGAGTTATATTGGCACACGACAAGGTGTCGACAGGTGGTACGTTTAGAAAAGGAATAGAAATTTGTATTATCTTCGTGAAAACATTCGACAATAGAGGAGAATTTCACGCAATCTGCGGCCTATAAAAAGCTTTGCAATGGTCAATGACACCAGAATCGTCAACATGAAGAACTCGCTCTACGGCTTCACAATGCATACATGTGAATCGTGCTCGTTGGAGCTAAGCCGATGGCGACGACTTTTCGCCAACGGAGAGCCCAGTTAGTGAAAGACGGCTCGACGACTAGAGGATAAGACAGAGGTCTGAATTGGTGATGAAGAACAACTTCCGAGGTCGGATCGTTCAACGATCAAACCCGTGGGTACGCGAGGAATAAAGAGTGCAGGGGTGCGATTAAGCATTTATATCTATGTACCCCTTACCTTATCTCTAGCCTTCTACCCAGCGTACCCGTTGATTTCATTGTTTATGAATCCGGCCTCCGAAGAGAAACTAGCAAAGCAAAGAACTGCTAAAAATTAATTGGCTCGTCAGATTTAAATGCTGTTCCTCTACTGATGAGTGCTACGATGTATATCTTGAAAACCGCAGCAAGCCTATTGAGAAATACATCCCCTACGGCAACAAAATAGTTTCGCCCGCTACCCAGCTAGAATTCCCATGGATTTGTTCTTCAAAGCACGCAATTTAAAGAGCGCTATCAAAAAGCGGCAGAAAAGGCGTTTTTTGTGCGTTTCCATAAAAAGACCAAAAGATACGTTCGGTATTGTACGGATTTGGCTGACTGCGTGCTCGCCTGAATCTTTCCGTAGGCTTCACTGGTTGCCACATGTGTTGCATCTATTAAAAGTTTAAGGAACGTGGGAAATGCCATGAAGGTAGGGACATAGCTGCACTGAGGGCAGACATTGCTACAACGACGCGCGAACTCCGCATGGCGTCGCGCAGAGTGCGTGAAGAGACTGGACGAGTTGTCCAGGGCACGGACTCACGATTGCGGCGGGCGGTAAATCCTACCCCGATTTACCTCGAATGCCACTTACCGGCCACTTACCAGGAACTTACCTATGCTTCTGAAACATGAGCGCCAAAGCAAGGGTTTTGCTCCGCTTCACCCCCTAGGTGCCCTGTCGAGTATTGATTTGGCGGGTGAGCTGGCAATGGGTGAGGCCCATTGCGTTGGATCAGAAATTAGCAGAGAAGCAAACCCTTGCTTTGGCGGTAAATGTTTCCAGATGCGCTAGCAAGACAGCATTCACCTCAAAACTTACCGCTGAGTTTCCCCGCCGCGCGTTCATGAATCGCGGATATGTGAGGAGTGGTGGTAGATTTTAAATTACTACCCGGTAATTAGTTCATGAATCCGGTCCCAAACCTTACATTGGAAGTGCGCGTGACAGTGATGGTCTGGGCGTTTCCCAAGAAGTTTTGCTTAAAAGAGAGGCGCCATTATCACGATGCAAAGAAAGCAGAGCAAGAAGCATATTCAGTTTTCCATATGTTAATAAGACTTCTGATTTTCGAGAGGGAAAGTCGAAATAAAGTTAAGAAGAACAACGTGTTCTTTTTTTTCCCTTCTTCTTGTTGTTTTAGCTCCATCTTCCTAATGGCTCCCATTATTGTGTCGGTATGAAAGCAAAAATGTCGCTATCTCTATTCAACGCATTGAGAGGCGCCATTATCGCGACGCAAAGGTAGAACCATATTCAGTTTTTTATATGGATCTAAGACTGATTTTCAAAAGGAGATGGTCTAAAAGAAGTAAAAAAAAACAACATATCTTAATTTTGTCTTTCTTTTGCTGTTTTAGCTTTATTATCCTTTTTGATGGCTCCCATTATTTTGCCTACATGAAAGCAAAAATGTTGCTGCATCTATTCAACGCATTTTCGGCTAACATTTTTGGGTATTTAAAATATTGTGAACACTGAAAGTTGCTCTTTTTGCCGTTATACCTTATTGCCTTATATTGACAGTATAAAGTCATCTAACTTGATTTTCTCCATTTTCACCTACCATTCCTATCTTCACTCACATTTTCTATTCCTTACATAAATAATGCAATAAAAAGCAAGTTGGAACGCCTGAGCGACAGAACTTTCGCGAGAATTCCTAGGCGTCGCCTGATCGTTTCAGGAATATTTCAAGCAAGACACGAGCGCATGTGCGACTTTTACCGCTCCATCTTCCATATAGCTAGCACTCGACGTGGCGTTGGAGTCATGTTGCCTTTGGGGGTTCGAAAATGGCACAACAGTCTCGAGATCAAACGTTTTAAGTATAGGCGGCTACAGTATAGGCGGCTACAATTGGGGTCAAGGAAAATATTCACTAGCACTAATGTTCTATATATGTGAAACATACGCATTGCGATATGTAAAAAAGAGATATGTGAGGGAGATTGTGGATGAGATTTATGGACTAGGCTTCCTCTCTCGATGTGAGCTAGTAGCGCATTTAGTAATAAACTAAAAGTGATCTAAATCCCGGGGAGTTTAACTACTCAAAGATCCTGACCTTAAGGCTTAGCGGATTGCACCGGAGGGGGTCGCTAGAGGCGTCGATGCGCCAACAAAAAGACTACGAGTTGATGAACTCGGCGATCCAGCACGGCCACAGCAACAGGACCAGTCCGGTCATCGAAAAATCAAGGGGTTGATCTGTGCGATCAAGACGGAGTATTACTTCAAATATGCGACAAATGTTCCGGAGCCAGCTGAAATGTCATGGTCTCCCCTCCCGATTAGGACAGATCCTCTTATCCCTTTTCACACTGCCTCTTTTCTAATTTGTGCTATTGGTGCCGTAATAGCGTGACATATGAGAGTGGGTAAAATAGAAAAAGAGTTCAGAAGAAGTAACAGAAAACTTTTTATTGCTTTTTATCAACCGTTAAAAGATAAGTTCCTTTCAGATGGGCGAGGTGAAAACTCTTCTTTGATCGCTGAAGCAAAAGAGCAAAAAATACGAGTTTGAAGACACCTAAACTTGAATTCTAATTTTTAAAAGTGCCGTTCATTTCTGTTCTGTTTTTGATATTTCCATATACTTTTATACATGTTGCTGTTAGAAGTCTCTCTGAGTCGAAGAATGTCTGTATAAAGTACTCATTGGATGCGTTTTAAAGGCGTGGTATTCTGGTTGGGCACAAAAATCTCATTAATGTGTGCTAATTCATTTTCAACGGGACACCTTTTATTTCACAGTAAACTCCTCAGGTACATCTTACTCAATCGATCTAAAGTCAGACACCTCATAGACGCTCTCATCCATAAAAAACAAACTATCCAAATGTCATACGCGAGTGCTTCAAACTCCATCGAGAACATTACCAAAGGCAATCCCCAACTAGGGACAGAACTCGAATCAAGCTTCGATAATTACTGGGTTGAACGCAAAGTGATACCATTTTCGACAACAGCTCTAACATACGACATTAACTCGACAAACGCATACTCGAACCCAGCTGTCAAGAAAAAGTCACAGCCATGGACATATTAAACCTGAACACTACTAAACAGATAACCAAAACCAACATTGAACATCATCATCACATCAAATGCCACTTTCATTAGAAACAGAGCCTTCAGCGCAAGCAGCCGGACAAGATCTCCATCCACTTCAGGCAACGACTACCACAACAAACGAAATCACACCCAGTCCCTCCTCCCCGAAAACCAGTTCAATCTTCTACGGCGACTACAAGGGCGAGAGCATCAATTACCCGATTCCATGGGAATGCCACAGAGTTCGAGTCTCTCTGGGAACTCTTCGAAGCACTTGTGCATAACCAACCCTACTTAAATCTCGAAAAGCTATCCATTCGACAAAACGACTTTATAACTAGTGCAGCACAACTCACGCCATCGCAATCCCTTTCACACTACAAATCACAGTCCCTACGCACTACAAACGAAACTCGATTTCTCCATCAAAAGGGGCCTGATCCTCATCAAGATCATCGTCGAATCAGAACAAACGAGTCAGCTTCAACAACCGCAACAGCTGCCATATTAAGCCAATCAAGCTGCAAGCTATGTAGGTCAACACTATTACAATTATCAATTCATCCCTCAAAACTATAAGCCGTCGTAATCCCTTCCGTTTCTCGATGCCCTTAATCAGTCCGTCTGCGGACTCGAGCAAGTAGTTCAACAACTCACGGGGCAGGTCGCGAAACTCAACAAAAATCGCGAGCGCAAGACAACCGCAGAACAGATAGCCATACCGATCAAACAAATCAAAACAGAGCAACCGACTTCCTCGAAATTCAACAGCGAGCCGAAACATACACCAGGTACACATTCCTTCTTATAATGCAAATAGTCACAAAATTGATTCATTCCTTCAGAAAACGAGGTCATGCTCATATCCGAACGACACGAGTCACATGTTTCGAGTCCGCCTCAACAAAACCAAGTTTCGAGTTCGCCACAACAAACCCAGGTACCACAAATACCGTTCACTCAAGCGCCATCACAAAAACAGTAACAATCCATTACAGCTGCATTCGCAACAACATCAGCCGTCAAAGCCCTTACAAATGCCGGTACCTCAACCGATCGAACATCAACCTCAACTACCTGCACCTCAACAACTACAACAGTCAAACCCGGTACCAATTCATCAGCTACACCTACCAGCCCCGCAGTCGGAGCCAGACCCACAGCAGCAGCAAGCACTCCCGCACCCGCAGCAAGCATTTCCGCACCCGCAGCAAGCACCCCCGCGTACATTGTGCGCGGAGGCGGATGACTGAAAGTGGCTGACCTGGATTTATATACTCATGGTCCAGTGGACGGTGCGAAAGGGCGTGTCGATGATGCATGGACGCATGTGATTCGGTTTATGCATGCGGGTTTTCATATTTATATTGCCCCTGCGGTTTTTGGGAGAGGGGGTAAGAATTTGTCGCGACCGTAATTTGAGGTTTCTTCCATTCTAGCAAATGGAGGGCAATGAAAGTTTTTGAAGGAGCGCTTTTCTCGGCCTTTATGTATTCAATAATATGTCGTGCACAGTTATCGTCGAAACTTTCTTGACTTTGATTAATTCTTATGACGTACGGGGTTATCTTCTTCGAATTGATTATCGACTTTCATGTTACGCTAGCAATTTTTCTTTTTCTCTTTTTTATGTGAATCCTTGGTGCTGATGGTCGAGTCTTTGTTTCGGGTGGCTTTGCCTACACTCTTTGTTTAGAGGAGTTAGCTCTAGGCGATTATTTCGGGTTGCCGTTCCTAGACCATCCATGAGTGGTCCCTTTCTGACGATGACTTCCGAGTTCCTTTGAATTCGGTATGATGATTTTTTCGAACATGACCATGCCGAATTTGGCACGATATGAGATCGATGCATGAAGGTAAAAGAGCTAATGAATGAGATCGTTTCATGTAGATGAAGCGACTGATTTTGATTTTTTGTACTGAAATTTTCGATGAGTCGATTTTAAAGATGAGATCTGCCGAGATTCGTTACGATGAGATCGTGATAATGAGTAATGTTTTGTTGATGAGGCTCGACATCGTTTCGCATCGCCATGTAATGTCTAGAAAGCCTAGCTTTGATTTGAATCGGTTCGATGCGCTATATCTGAATCGCCTAGGTACGACTTGAATCGAGCGATCCACCAAACCATGTCTAGAATCTATTGATGATTCTAGCAAAAATTGTCCCTGAGTCTGTGTGTATATGCGTATAATTCTGTGAACGACTATGACTACGTTTACCTGGTTATATCTATACAATAATACAAACACTACCTCGATCGTGAGGACCAGACATCGTAGGGCGAGGTGGGAATGGGAATGCGGGACGTCTGCTGCGGGGGGGGGGGGGGAGTGGGGAGGGGTGCAGCGTCCTCGGCTTCAGGGACCGAGGCGCCAGTGGCGACGACAGTTGCCGGTAGGCCGAGGAGGGCGAAGTTGAGCACGTGGAGCGAAGAAGAGCCCCGGAGGCGTTAGACGGCGGCTTTTATAGAGCTGCCACGCTCCGGGACCAGGCGGCGCTGGCGGCTCTGCCCCTGAAACCCCCTTGATTGCGCTGTTCGCGACATAATGTGGTAGAATGTTGATGTCGCAACACAGATCTTAAATAAACATACTTTTGTATAGACCACCACATCAAATTGGACACCTTTTTAAACAAACTGTACCCTCTTCTATGCTGACCGAGAACTTTTGAAGTCAAACCGAACCCTTCCAAAATGATATGAGCATCCTCGGAATTAACCTGGAAGCTCTCCCAAAAGGCTTGAATAATTTTTTGTTCAAGGAAAGCTTTAGCATGATCTTTTTTCAAGTTTCCTTCAAACTTCAAGTTTTAGTTCGTCTAAGCAAAACTGAACACATTTTTGAAATTTAATGAATTTTTAGCTTTTTCGAAGAAAAATATTAGCTTAAACTTGTTTATAAGCGCCGGAAGATAGGCATTTTTATTGTTAAAAAGGGATAGAGATGGTCAGGCCCTCTTCCAAGATGTTTCGATTTTCATTTGATTGATAGCAGAATTTCTGTTTGCACGGAGTTTCACACCTGTTAACAATACAACAGCTGTAAAAATCATAAATATCCTCACCTTGATGGTTCGTGTAAGTGGCTTCTTCACTATTAAATAAACGGTGCGGCGAACTTTTCGAGTGTGTGGCACGATGTGGTCTTTTAACGCGCTACGTACTTGCTTCTTTGTAGAGTTTAGGTGAAGTTTTAATTTCTTATTTTTCTCTCTAAAAATACGAATTTTATAAAACTATTGCACTTATTAGGGCAGATAAAGTAAAAGGAAATTCAAAGAATGTTATCCTAAATTTTCCCTGAACAAAAGCAATTATTCTAACGCTTTTATTGAGACTATAGTTCAAAAAAGCAAGCTTTAAAAAGTGTCCAATTTGATTTGAAAACTATCCAGTTCGACGTAAAAATGGTTTGTATTTCACTTGCTTGCTAGCGAGAAAGAAGAATGGAGGAGACTTACACATCGCTACCTTGAAGTTGTATAAAACCCATTCTACACCAGCCAACCGGTACCGTTTCCACTCTGCCTATGCGTTTTCGATGTGTGTTTCAGAGTGGAGGGAACGGCGGTGCTGAAAAGATGACCACAGAACCGGTTTTCATAGTCCTCTTCACTACTTTCTCGGCGCTCTTAAAAGCTCCCAGCCAGCTCGTCTCCTTCCGCCTAGTTTCGGCCCTCGATCCTTCTCATCCACCTATTTTTGCCAAACCAATGAATGAACGAATAAATTCGAAGTGGAAAATTTTTGAGCCTATGAACGAACAAATTTGTTCGCTCAGTGTTTTTTGATCGAAAATCTGGCAATCTAGTAATTTTTCATACATTTAACGATTAAGTAGTCAAATAATTTGCTCGAATGGACGAATAAGAAATAGCGGTAGTTTGCTGCACAATAACCCAATGCTTATATCAAATCGAGATCGCATTCACGGTTCTTATCTGTACCATGCTGTACGGCACTGGTCGTTCGGCTTTATAAGAGACGTTGATTCTGTTCCCAACTTTTCTTTTTTCACAAGTGGTTTGTAGAAGGATCTCTACTATCGGCCTGACGTTTCGACTTTCCGTCGTCTTCCGAGGCCTGAAAAATAACTGATTTTTAGGCGTTCCCACAAAAGTTTTAAGATATTCGGTTTTTAATCAATAATCGAATATGGCGACGTTTGGATTCGGGCGAATATTCGAAATTCATTAAATTCGACTGCTTGAATTACGGTTATTTAGAGAACAACTATTGGAATAAAAAAGTGGTATAACCCCTACACTGCTAAATATCTTGTCACTCATTTGCCTCTAACCTGTTGCTTCCCTAGAGAATGCGGAAGCAATAAACGGTTTCGTGTGCGACTCTCAGAAGGTGTTTCCGTGCAAACAGACCAATTTGCTCACGTGCTTACTGCTGCTCATCTTTAGTGCTTTGCCTGAATTCCTGTCGAAGAGCGGATTCAGAAACTGGAAAGGACGGCCGCCTGTGAAGCTGAAGCTGTGAGACCCAACGTTGTCGACCGAGTTGTAGGGCGGAGCCGTCGCCGTCGGCTTAGCTCCAACGAGCACGATTCACATGTATGTAATGTGAAGTAGTAGAGCGAGTTCTTCATGTTGACGATATTGGCGTCATTGACCATTGCAAAGGTTTTTATAGGCCGCAGATTGTGTGAAATTCTCAACTATTGTCGATAGTTTTCACGAAGATAATGCAAATTTCTATTCGTTTTCTGAACATATCACCTGTCGACACTTTGTCGTGTGCCAATACAACTCAGGGAGTCTTCCAGTCTCAGAAAGAAGCGTCTCGTCTTAGGAAGCTGAGAAACCCCATTGCACAATGTGCAAGGGGGTCCTATGGTTGCTATATGGAAGGAAGCTCGTTTCGGACGTCAAGAAAGGAAAGTAGCCCAAAAACCCACTGGTGTTCTTGCATTGATTTGCGGTTAACCTTCGCAAATATCATTTTCATTTTCGATTTCAGGCGACAATTTTTGGCGCTCTAAGTATTGCAGATGCATTTTCCCTCGGCATCAATGTAGCTGAATCTTGAATGGTTTTAAGAAACTATGGATAATGTATCCACTTCGAGTGGCACACGGATCAAATATGTTTTCAGTTTACCACTAAGGATCTGTTTCTATGTATCAAATATTTGACTAAAATGATGATATTTATTTTTCCAACCTCTGATTAAGGTCTTCTGAGAAGACGTCTTTTCCTATTTTGGGAGAAGTGAGCTACACCAAAGAAGCTCCAGCCATGTAAAAACTTAAATAGCCCAGATTTTCCAGGTGTTTTATTGCTAATATAAGAGCTACTAACTATAAGACTATACTAATTATACTAACTATAAGAGCTTTTTGCTGTAAAAACGGTTAAATTTGAAAGGAGATATGATTGTCTGGTGCTGCGGGCTTACATCAACAAAATGTCTTCGACTAACTTAATGCCTGAATGTTGATAGAGGTGTCCGATGCAAGTTTATTTCAAGGCTCAAGCGGCATGTTTATTTGAAAATTAAAATTGATGCCTCGGTTAGCGCCCAGGTAACCAAGGACACCCTGGATGCCAAGAGTAACAATCATCAATCTGCGCAAGGGTGACAGCCACGCCAACCTAAAGAATTACAACTTGATGTCTCCTGAACACGATGCTGATGAAGAAGACGTACCAGGAGGAAGGCGATCAGACTGTGCACGGAGACGAGTTCCATATCACTGAAAGAAGATCATCAAAAATGGAGCGAGACGGAGATCAACTAGAAAGAATCGAGTAAGCATCGCAGGAGGGCTCATTGAGCAGGCTTTTATTTCACCGCCTGAGCGCATAATGAATGACAATAGGCGAAGCCGAGCTCGTATTCTTCGCAAGCCTCCTCCATGCCCTTCTTGCTTGAGCGCCCTGCATTTATCGTCTTCTTTGGGATTCCGAGAGCTCCATCGGCATTTTTGCATATGCACGTCTCACTGCTGCTGCAACTTGAAAGACAACACGGTCAAAGACCTCGATTTAGAGGCTATCCTACTTGGATAGGAGGATGTGCTCGAGCGCTCTCCTCCTTCTGGAACTGTAAGTAGAGTTCCTGATGGGCTTCACCGCAGATGGACGGCTTCCTGCCTGAGTAAAGAGCATTTGTTATCTATTTACTTATTTACATTCAGTTTTTAGGTCGATAGGGAGACTTTTCGTATCAATAGAATTAGTTAATAATATATGTAAATTTTTTAAATCTCTCATTACTTTAACAGTTCTAAACTCAATGCTCTAACAAATACATGCAATATGTAACACAGTATCAGGCGCATATCTGTATTTCAAATCCCTTAATATTACAACAAGCACAACAGGAAGACAAGCAGCAACCAAAACAGTGACAACAGCAATACTAATTTTAGTTTATAATTTGTTACCCCGAGGCTCATCGGACACATTTCACGTCAAATTGGACACACTTCTAAGCAAGCCTAACAAGGGAGGTCAATGAACTTCCCGTGGCAATTTTAAAAGCGACCTATATAAGGTTGTAGGGCGTTGTCTGAGAAGCACCGCAGTGGTTTCCAAATTTTCTGCGGACATCTGGGTAGGTCAAAATTTGCAAAAAACCATTTCACCTCAATACGGGCCGATAAAGCAGAACTGACGCCTGGAACTGCCATGCTGTGGTTAGAATCTAACCTGCAAGAGGTTTGGGGCTGGAACAATAGCGGAATTACAGCGATTTCACAATTTGCTTGCTAGCCGTACAGTGACCGAAATGGAACATTGAGGTGCGCCGCTCAGCAACGGCGGAGCGACCGGATGGGCGAGTGACTATGGGGGCGGGCTTGCGGAAAAGCGTCGAGAGTTCGAATCCGGAGGTGCTGCTCCTGATTTGCTGGTCTTGTTCCATCATTTTTTGTCGATATAAAGTGTATCTTAACCGCGGTAGTGTACCATACTGACATTATAACTTTATTTTAACCTCGATATAAACACAAAAATAAACATCCAAAGCAACAGCGTTCATAATACCTAATTCGATTGGCCATTGAGGAGGAGCAGGCGACTTTTCTTTGCCTACGAAATAGATAACTTCAGAACTCCAAAGATCGAGGAAAAAATAATATTTTTTAAAGTTATTATTAATTATTATTTATTATATTCTTATTTTAATTAATTAATTAACTATGTTTATGTTTAATTTTTTTTCTACACCTCTTCGACTTTTGGAAAGAAAGTATAACAGTACCAATCTTTCTTCTCCATCCTCAACCGACCATATTGCTAATGATTTCACATCCGTCACATAAGCAACCTCCTCACTACTACAGGAAGGCGTAATACCACCCACACCATCGTCATCGTCCGGCGACCAGTCTACATACATCCTGCGCTTCGATCAAGTTAAGCTAACATCACGAACGAGAGAACAGGCGACTTTTCTTCGCAGTTCCTCGGTAGCATTGAAGGGCCTGTCCCAACTAGAAAATAGATAATATTCTTTATCTTGACCGTCTTCGTTAGGCATTGACAGTGGGTCTGTTAGCACTACTTCATGACTCCAAAAGTGGAAGAGAGATTGAAAAAATGGATAAAAAAGATTTATCTCTATTTTTCATTATTTACTTATTTATTTTTTATTTAATTATTTATTTAATATGTATTAATTACGTATTATTGATTTTTATTTATATTTATATTTTCAATTAATTAATTGATATATATTATTTATGTTTGATCGATTGTGATCGTCTTTCGACACACTATACGACACCCCCCCCCCCGAATTGATATCAATTGTATAATTCAATGTTTTCTCCGCGCCGAGTTATTGTTTGTCTCGCTAACTGCCTTCCTCCCGACTACTCTGCCCCTATTCGTAGGAAGATCGCCGTAACAGATGCCTTTCGGTGCATAATTCAAAATGCTATATATGGGGATACTGATTGTGCTGATGAGGAGGAAACACTCCGGGTAGTTTTTTTTTTTTGTTTGATGTTTGTTCCATTGACGTTCTCTCGTTCGTGATGTTAGCTTAACTTGAACGAAGCGCAGGATGTAGACTGGTCGCCGGACGATGACGATGATGTGAGTAGTATTGCGCCTTCCTGTAGTAGTGAGGAGGTTGCTGTATGTGACGGATGTGAAATCACTAGCAATATGGTTGGTTGAGGATGAAGAAGACAGATTGGTACTGTTATACTTTTTCTCCAAAAGTCGAAGAGGGGTCGAAAAAAAATCAAACATAAATATAGTTAATTAATTAATTAAAATAAGAATATAAATAATAAATAAAAAATAATATTTTTTCCTCGATCTTTGGAGTTCTGAAGTTATCTATTTTGTAGGCAAAGAAAAGTCACCTGCTCCTCCTCAATGCCCAATCGAATTAGGTATTATGAACGCTGTTGCTTTGGGTGTTTATTTTTGTGTTTATATCGAGGTTAAAATAAAGTTATAATGTCAGTATGGTACACTACTGCGGTTAAGATACACTTTATATCGACAAAAACTGATGGAGCAAGACCAGCAATCCAGCAGCAGCACCCCCGGACTCGAACCCCCGACGCTTTTCCCGCAAGCCCGCCCCCCACAGCCACTCGGCCATCCTGTCGCTCCACCGTTGGTGGTGAGCGGCGCACCTCAATGTTCCATTTCGGTCACTGTACGGCTAGCAAGCAAATTGTGAAATCGCTGTAATTCCGCTATTGTTCCAGCCCCAAACCTTTTGCAGGTTAGATTCTAACCACAGCATGGCAGTTCCAGGCGTCAGTTCTGCTTTATCGGCCCGTATTTAAGTGAAATGGTTTTTTGCAATTTTTGACCTACCCAGATGTCCGCAGGAAATTTGGAAACCACTGCGGTGCTTCTCAGACAACGCTCTACAGCCCTATATAGGTCACTTTTAAAATTGCCACGGGAAGTTCATTGACCTCCCTTGTAAGTATAAACGGGCACTAAGGCGGCTTTTATACTCGCGCTGCGGCGTGATAGTTAATATAGCTATCGATTTTCCGCACCGCCTCAAAACACCAAAATTGACGGAATTTCGGGTTACGGTATTCGGCGAACGCACAAGTTACAAAACAAAGTGTCGTCTAGTGCCGTTTGCATTGCAGGGGATTCGACTCAATACCATACTCACCAGTTTCAACGGTATGTTAAGCGGACGATTTCGACCTCAGCCTTAAGAGAGGAGTTCGCTCTCCACAGAAATCCTACCACAACATTAGCGAGATGCGTTCCGCTGATCAGCCAGACGAATCCTTTCTGTTTTGGTCCTCCATTGATTCATGGACCGCCTTCTCCGCCTAGGGAAAGGGGAACGGACCATAGTGAGCAGAGGCTCGTGGACGCGCGTCGCTGACGTTCACCCTTTCTAACTGCAATCGCGCAGCGGTGCGTCAAATTCGGGGCGCGGCGCCACTGGCCGCGGCGGGGGTATAAAAGGCGCCTGCGTCGGCGCTGAGCGACGCGATCAATCAATTTGGCCTGTATACATGGCATCGCGTCGTGCGGTGATGGAAGTATAAACGGGGCCTAAAGGCTTCCGCACACCATTGCGGCGAACGACAGCCCTATCTTCAACCATAGAACAGTGATGCAGATCCTGCCGCCAGCGGCGAGCCATGCCGTGCCGCAGCCGCATACCTTTGCTGCTAGATGATTGGCGACGGCGGCACTACACATCGTGCCTTTTGGCGTCTGAGTATAAACGTGGTTTAATGCAGCGGCGGAGTGGCGCTCTATCCCCCGCCCTTTAAACGGAGGCGTAATAAATGTCTGCGTCTCCATTATCTCGTAATGCACCTGCTGGACTCTTGAGCAAGCCCAGGGGGTTGGAGGGTGGGCGGGCCAGGGAGACGAAGGGGTAGAATGCTCGACCCCCCTAATGCAGCTACTAGTCACTCGAACAAGCGCACGGGCTGGGTGGGCGTGTCTAGGTGAGGAGGAAGAACGCACGCTCCACGGGGAAGGATTCCCTTCTAAATGTCGTCGTTACAAGCCATAACCGAAGACAGAAACTGAGACCTTATTCTAATTCTTTCTTCTTCTTCTTTTTTGACTGGAGCTACATAGCAATGGCTTCATTGCTTCCCTGTCTCTCAAACTTCTCAGACCTTCGCACACGGCCTTCTCATAGTAAGCGACGGGATCGACAGATCGCCAATTCAACGCATACACATAGATGTTTCCGGAACAATCACTAGCACTGATCGACAACACATCGACAACAGCGACTGGAGCGACAGTGCCGGCGCTCGAGTATGAACAGTTTTCGGCGGTGATCGCGCTCGATTCTAATCGATTTCCATGCTTCGCACGAGCGGCGAGTCGCTCACGTCGCGAAGTATGAACAGGCCTTTATGCTTTCACCTGATGAGTTTTCAGCCATTTAAGGCCCCGTTTATAATTTCGACGCCGAGCGACGGACGGCATGTGCTGTGGCCAAACTTATCGATCGCGTCGCTCGATCAATGCGGCCATATTGGGTGGCGTTGCGTCGCTCGGCGTCGAGGTATAAACGGCCCCTAAAAGTGCGGCGGGACGGAGTAGTACGTCGTTTTTCGCCGCGCACATCCTTGCAACCTATTCTTGGGGCAGTGAAGGGTGCTCACGAATTCCAGTTGAGCCCTTTGCCCGTATAGGGTAGCGCGTGTTCGGTCGGTGATCTGATTCACTGTGATCGGGTAGCGCATTCCCGCCGCCATCTAGGCCACATTAACGACTAGTAACTTGGAGAGATTAAGTAAATAGTAACCACGCCCGCGCGACTGGAAGGGCGCGTGTAGCGCAGTCGTAGGAGGCGCGACTGTCGCGTGCACCCGATACCAGGTTCTTGGTTCGGATTTCCCGCCCAGGCCAACCAAGCCTTCCATCCCTCCGGGGTCGGTGAATTGGTACCAGACTTGTCTGGGAAGGATAGATCGCTGACTTGTTCATCGGCTGGCCACCGCAAGTCATCGTATGGCCAAATACGCATTCATGTCGCCTCCACGACATCCCGTAGAAGTAGAATGCGCTGGCGCATCCCAGAAGGGATTGAGTAACGCCGTCCTTTATCCTTTATCCTCATCCTAACCACGCCCGCGCGGCACTTCGCTGCGGTAAAACACCTCATTTTACGGCATTTTGGGGTACTGTACTCTGTGAGTCGTGCAGCAGAATGCATGGCGGCCATGGAGAGCGACGCGGCAGTCGTGGCGCGCTTTGCCGGGAGTACCATAGAAAAAGCCCATCGCGCCAAGGTTGCCTTGGAATCAGCTGCTGAGCACCAAGCAGCTGTTCCATAAACGACAGTCACCTCCGCACGTTCCAGCTAGCCCCATCAATCTCCTCCCAGTACTGAATGTATGAAAGCAACAAGTAATCGTTGATGTATACAAGGCTCTAATGGTTCACAAAACGACAGAAGAAAAATGAAGTGTACAACATGCAGGGACGGACATCGAACGGAAGAAACATCACAGGGAGTTAACGAACTCGCTAACTTCCCCTACTCTGCTCAGAATGTATACAATAACTCGTGATTTCGTGCTTGAGAAGGCTCTTCACTCCGCGACATCTGCCGTCGTTTGTCGCAGCGTTTCTTCTGCTTGTTCACCGCTTTGCGGCGTTTCACCAGCGGCTGATATGACTCGTCACACGAGTCCTCGGCGCCGATCCGGTTCACCTCGGCCGACGTGACGTGGTCGTGACGTTCGTCCCATCGCCAAATTGCCGTCACACCGTCCCACTGTAAAAATTGCGATATTCAGCAAGCACTACAATGACATGTTTTTAAAAAAGCCTATGCGAACACGAAAAAATGCAAAAATGCAGCAGCACACAGGATCCAAACCCCCGACTTTCCTCGCACGAATCAACCACACTTCCATTGCGCTCCGAGCCGCTTGCCAGCAGGTGCATCGCGGGCGTACAAGACCCCCGAACTGATGCGCCGTATCCCATTGTGGCTCCCTACTCATTGGGTTTAATTACTTGGTAAAAAATAAACATATTTTCAAGCCAATTGAGAGATGAGGATTCTCCCTCTATGAGTCGCTCCCCCCGTTGAGACATACGCTTCAGATCCTTCCCTTGTTAGTAACTATTAGGTTGTAACGAAATAAATGGCACTGAAACACTGTAAATTTAAACAGTTAATATCTCGGCTTGTAGGCAAGTTTATTAATCGAAATAAAGACCCTCTGATTCTACACATCTCTGCCAACGTGACACAAGCTCTTTTATCCCAGTAGCATAAAAAGCAGAAGTTCTGGAATTGACGAAATCTTCGAAGGCACTTTCGGCATCCTGTTGGTATTTGAATATTTTCCCTAGCAAGAAGTCGCCAAGATGCTTGAAGAAATGGTAGTCTGTTGGGGAGAGGTCGGGAGAAAACGAAGGATGTGGTAGAGTTTCAATGCTCAGCTCATTCAATTTCTGCAACGTCATTCATGCCACATGGGGGCGAGCATTGTCGTGCAGAAGGAGAACTCGCCTTCGGTTTACCAAGGCCGGCCGGATATCCTTCAACTTTTTCATCATTTCTTCAATTTCAACGCAGTACTTCTCTGCCGTGATGGATTCACCGGAAGGGAGGAAGCTGTGGTGAATAATTCCCAGCGAACACCACCATACTGTCACCATTACTTTCTTTTGGAGCAATTCCGGCTTCGCCAAAACCTTGGGGCTCTCATCGCTGTCCACCCACTGTGCCGATCGTCGCCTGTTGTCGTACATTATCCATTTCTCGTCACAGGTTACGATCAAGGAATGGGTCCGTTTCGTTCCGTAGAAGCAGTGCGGACGAGATCTCATATCGTCGGTTTCTTTGCTCCTCAGACAGCTCGTGAGGCACCCATCTTTCCAGCTTCTTGGTCTTTCCAATTTCCTTCAGATGCCGAGCAGTTGTGTTGTTACTGACGCCAAGAACCTCGCTATCTCCCTGGTACCTTTGTGTGGATCCTCCTCTACCACATCTCTCAGCTTGTCCTCATCAACATCACTATGCCTCCCACGACCTTCATGTTCTTCCAAGCTCTCATCTCCATTCAGGACCTTCTGATACCAACGATACGCCGTCCGAATTGTGGAACATCCTTGACCGAATGCGGCGTTGATCTTCTCGTCCGCCTCCTTAGCTGTAGTGCCCAGCTTGAATTCATACAAGTAAATGCCTCGGATTACCCTTTTGTCCATCTGCAAAAAAGTCAATAAAACTCTAAAGTTTCCCCACTTTTACATAGAAAATTTGGTACTCGCCGGTAGAGCAAAGTTTGCGCTTCTAAATGATATGCCACATGTTACGGTTTGTTCTTGATCAAACGCGTAAAGACGCGCCAAAAAATGGCGCGAGCCAGTGCCACTTAATTCGTAACAACCTAATAAAACGCCCCAAAGATCTTGACGGAACGAAAAACTTACAGCGCAAGTGGCAATCTCATTGCTTGACGGATTCCAGTCGACATCACGAACGACTCCCACATGGCCAGGGAGTCTACGAATGACCGGATTAGTGCAAGCTCCATCCGCCTCGTCCAGCGTAGTCGACAGGTTCGTCAGCAGATCGTAGACTAAAATTGAAGCGTGTTCCACGGCGCCGAACGAGGAAGGAAACTGTCGCTGAACAAAAACTCACTGACGACCTCTCCTCGAGCGCAACCAGTATAGATGAAGCGCCGACCAGTTCTGCTCGGAGAAAACTTAGCACGAACCAAGGTGTGCAGCACACTGTGACCGCGGAACGTCACCACCGACGTGTCGCCTGAATTTGCTGATTTAACGCCACGAACTACAATTCTTCAGACTGTAGTATGGCTACCTCTCAGAGGAGTACAGGTGACTGGGGGAGCTGGTTGCCATCGATAATCCCACGACTGCTGCCGCACGCAGTTCACCGTCTTCCTCTTTAAATGTAAAATATTAGAAAATTTGCCAACAAAACAACACAAATTCACAAAAATCGAAAGTTGCGCAAAAAATCTCTCGACCACATGCTTCCAAAACAACTGACCACCGTCTCATCGCTGGAGAACCGACGCAGATCCCACACCTTTATTGTCTGATCTTTTGAGTTACTCAGCAGATATCTGAAAATCCCAGTATGAAATGTTAGGCTGGAAAAGAATTTACCGGTGGATAAGTCCGGCGAACCTGTCATCACCACGTGCATGGATGTACGTGATTCCGTCGCGGTGACCAGCAAACACTCCTACAGGTTGGTAGTCGAGCTCACCAAATGCACGTCTGTCATACACCTGAAACAGCCCAGCTATTAAACAAAGATATAGCGACGCATGAAGTCATGGTTCTCGCATTCCTGACCAGAGAAGAGTCTCACAAGGGAATCCTATGAACTCCCAAAGATACTCAACGAGACCTATATGATGCTGCAGGGCATGAGACAAGAAGCAAAGAAGTTTTCCTTTTTCGCTACGGGCCACTGGGTGGTCTGAAAATGACGAAAAACTGTCGCACGGCAACCCCATGTGATTGCCGGTATACCGTCCACCAGCAGTGTCGAGTTTGCCGAGTGGGTAGTCTTGAGGACTCGTGAGCACGAGGTCGGAGGTTCGGATCCAGACCTATGCAAATTGCTACAGTCGTTTTGCATATTCTGCCACTCATGGAATCAAGTAAGCTTTTTTCATTGTCACACTATTGTGAACCACTCTCTCTTCCAACTCCTTGCATTAGTATATGCTACAGGGAGCTGTAATTGCGCAGAAATTGTGACCATCAGTTTCGACGAAAGTGTCTGCGCTCGATATGAGACTACGGTCGTCTACAATGTGTTTTAAGTTGATGCACTATTTACGCATGTTTCTTTCCTGCGTTTCCTCCTCCCTATAATGTATACATGGAGTGTGCAAGAAAAAATGGCTCACAATAGTGTGAAAATGAAAAAAAAACTTATATGATTCCATGATAGTGGCAGAATATGCAAAATTACTGCAACCATCTGCATAGGTCTGCATCCGAACCCTCGACCTCGTGCTCACGAGACATCAACACTATCCACTCGGCCAACTCGGCATTGCTGGTGGACAGCACCACGGCAATCACATGGGGTTGTCTTGCGCCAGTTTTTCGCCATTTTCGGACCACCCTTTCGCCCATAAAGGATAAAGGATAAAGGACGGCGTTACTCAATCCCTTCTGGGATGCGCCAGAGCATTCTACTTCTACGGGGTGTCGTGGAGGCGACATGAATGCGTATTTGGCCATACAATGACTTGCGGTGGCCAGCCGATGTACAGTTCAGTGCTCTATCCTTCCCAGACAAGTCTGGTACTAATTCACCGACCCCGGAGGAATGGAGGGCTTGGTTGGCCTGGGCGGGAAATCCGAACCGGGAACCTGGTATCGGGTGCACACGACAGTCGCGCCTCCTCTGACTGCGCTACACGCGCCCATAGCGAAAAGAAAACGCTTCTGTGCTCATCGTCTCATGTCCTACCATATAATATCGGTTTCGATAAACCCTTGCGGAGAGTTCATGGGCTTTCCTTGTCAAACCTATCTATGAACCTGGGTTGGATGGAATTTCTGTTTTCTGATTTTCTGGCCATTTTGGGCAAGTTTTTTCTGTTTTCTGGGGAAATTGCCAAATTTGACCGGAAAACAGATAACGGAGCAGCGCGCATAATTTCATCATAGAAATCCAATAACAAGATTTCAAAAAGAACAATAAAATTATAGATTTCGTGGTACAAGAATGTTCCAGAATACTTAAAATTACAGGATGATGTTGGTTGCGTTCATGTAGAAATTGAAGACCATACGATTTTGGTTGTTTGATTGAGTGCTGCTGAGATGGAGGTCTTCATATTACATTTCTTGTCTTCAATAATTTGGCTTCGTCTTCTCTCCAATTTCAGAAGTCGTCTTAGCCGTCGAAGATTACTTACTCAGACAAAAGTCGGTTACTAACCGAGCATTGAAGGGTTTAAAACAAATTTACTGCTCGGTTTGAAACCCTACCACGTCTCAGACACTAGGTCGGTTAGCAACCGACCATGAAAGGCTTTGAAATCGAGCACGAAAGGCGGCCACGCACCCCACAGCACGTGTTGCTATTGCGCAGCTGGGGGCCTGGCCGCCTTTCGCGCTCGGTTCCAAAGCCTTTCATGGTCGGTTCCTAACCGACCTAGTGTCTGAGACGCGGCAGGGTTTCAAACCGAGCAGTAATTCTGTTTCAAGCCCTTTCATACTTGGTTACTAACCGACTTTTGCCTGAGTGTGGCTGTATATTTAGGCTGCAATACTAGTGCTTTATGGTACACTTAAATTTAAATAGGGTGAATAGAGTAAATAGCTCAAATAACAAATTCGAAATTTTCTGTTTTTTGTTTCCTAACGAACGCCATTGCCTGTTTTCTAGGAAATGTTCAAAATTTCAGTCCATTCTTTGTCCGAACGGCGAAAACGAACACCACTGCGAAAATCTCCACCCTTGAAGTAATAGAAGGATACGTTCCATTTGCAAAGCCCTTCAACCTAGGGAGTTGAGGCCCTGAAAATTTCCCATGGAAGTGCACAGTCGCACAAGAAAGTACCTCACAAACATCGAATACTCAAATGGAATAATACTGCAAAGGAATCGAATACCTGGACCCTCGCCTATGAAGCAGCATTTAATTTTGTCAACTTTCGACGTGTGGAAACTATTTCGTTGTGAGATTGTACAGTTCTATAGTGAACTTTCAGGTCACTAACTCGGTAGCTTCAAGGATTTTGCAAAAATGGAACACATTTTTCTACCATTTGAAGGGTGGAGGTTCTCGCAGTGGTGTTAATTTTCTCCGTGGAAACTAAAAAAAGTAATTCATGGGGAAACTGCTCCAATACAACATTACCTACCTTTACTAGACCGTCATCCGCTCCGCTGTACAACAGATTGGAGTCGGTATCACCATAACAAACAGCATTCACGTCGTCCGCATGCGCATCCGGTATAGTGACAACCTTAAAACATAAATGTTTTAAAACAACTGAAGGGCTGAACGGTGCTTTTCCACTGAGGATGAGGGGATCCACCAGCTAATACCATTCAAATAAGTGTAGAAATAAAGTTTTTCGGATTTCATGGAGAAAATTGGGTGCCCCATTTCTACATGGTGCGACAAAATTGCACTAAAAATTCAATGGCATTTTGAAAGCAAACTTCGCAGATCAATTCTAACTATCAAATTTATCTACTACAAAAATGACAATTCAAGGCATGCTAACAGTTTTCAAAATGGTTGCCTTCAGCCTCCACACAGTCCTTCAGACCTTCGACAAACGCTTCGCATGTGGCACGCAGGTCCGGTTCATCAATTTCGTCCCAGGATTTCAAAAGTGCTTCTTCAGGAGAGTCCAAATTTGGGTGTCTGGTAGAGCAAGCTTTTTTCCTCTAAGACGGCCCACACAGAATAATCCAGCGGGTTAAGGTCCGCAGAATCGAAGGGCCATTCGTCGTGAGCGATGAAGTGAGACAGCTGCTCAGCGCACCAGTGCTGGACCACCTTCGCTCTGTATGCTGGAGCAGAATCTTGTTGAAAGCACCAGTAGGCTTCTACAAAGTGAGAATCAGCTCACGGCTTGAGAGCTATATCCTTGCAAACCGCTGCGTTGATTTTCACGCCAGCTTCGGTGAAAACAAGTGGAGTTTTTCCTGAGGGTGTGATTCCTTCCCAAACCATAACGGATTGAGGCTGTTTCGCACTTTCCTGAAGTGGTCCTTTAGCGGTAACATCAGCAAACGAGTCCCCAATGATCCTCTCATTTCGGGAGTTGAAGGCTGGATTCAACGTGAAAATCTTTCCATCGCTAAAGACGGTGTTCCGAGCGCGTGCCACCGTGAATCGTTACAGCGACCTTTTGAATCTTTCCAATCTCCTCTTCTATATAGTGTCCGTCAGGAGTTGGCATTTCTGCAGACGATAAAAGGGTGTAATTCAGAGTCCGCAGTGGCAGCCAAGAGAAAAAGCAATCAGTCTAAAAAATGGGACCGTTAGGTCAACTGCCTCAGGCTTGCCTGCGGCATGTCTTCGCATCTCCACAAAGGATTTATTGACTTGAATGGCATTAGCCTGTGGAGCCGCACATTCGACTACCAGCGGCTAAACATTCTCGGAAAACCTTACCCTACTCATCGACGCCAGGTCAAAAATGTGCAGACTTCTATCGGATCCACCGCACAGTATCTCGTGCCCTTGTCGAGAAAACCGCAGCGAAAACACGGCCATACTCCTAAACACATTAAATAAACACGGATACGATGCATTTCCCAATATGACAACCCTACAGCCAAATCTACAGCAAATTTGAAACTTCATCCATTCAAATTTTAAAAAAATCAAAATGGAGCTATCGCCATGTATGACCCCGGCTAATCTCCACAGCGCCAACTGTTGCTGTTGCTTTTTAAGCGTTTCAGGAGGTTATTAGGAGGCTTTACTGGGTCTGGATCGCCTTTTTTGGAAGCTGAGAAAGGCCAAATCAATTAGGAGCAATCCCACAAAATACCGCCTCAATCTTATAAAATTCAATATCAATTCTTTTGAAAGAGCCGCTGATAGAGAGAACCCAAGATAGTACCTACCGACGGACCCGACTAGGCCAGGCGAACGGGACTGCACTCATATCAGGACAGACTAGAGTAGGGCTAGCCTTGAGTCTGTCCGTTATACAAAATAAATCTTCCAGCTGAATAGCTCCACTTTTAGTAAATCAAGAATATCTCGCTTTGCGCGTCAAAATATGGACCTCGTGCCCCAGAATGTTCACCTGAACGCCACCAGGAAGACATGATGGCTCCCGATGTGAAGGATAAATCAGTACCACTATGGGAAGGAAAAGCTTATGACATCCACTGGCCCAGTCTACTATAGGATCCACTTCAATAAGGGAAGAATTCTGGCGTTGAGGTGAAGATTCCGAGGCACGAAGCCCAAACATTAAAAAAAAACGTGGAGTGTAACATGAATCGATCTATTCCAGTGGCATTAGTCGACTGGAAGGGAGATTGTCTCTATGTAGCCGCTGAGCTCCAACCCATTCCTACCCAGTCTAGCGTTCTGACCTGGGGTATGAACCGCCCCGTTCTCGTGATCTACACTTCGCGTATTCCTTCCCGTGGATCTTCGTTAGATTACGGTAAAGTACGGTACCCGGATTCCCTCCACTGGTATTGGCAACGCATGCGAAAAACTTGGCATTGACCTCACCGAAGTTCGTGTGGTGTTTGGCATGATAACACTTAATTGATTTATCCTTTCAAACTCTGATGACGACGATTTTGCCAAAACCTTAGACGAAAAGCACACAACAGCCTTGGGCAGAACTCAACAAGGTTACAAAAATACAGTATCTAGGAGTTACTTTGGTCAAACAACAAAATCAATCATAAAACGGACAGAAGAAAAGAAATCAGAGCAGAAATCCCAACACTGGGGCGCATAGTTAACACACTAGATGAATAAAGCACTTCCTTGTCGCCTTCTTCAGAGCTTGGAAGAATCGAATTCGGTTCGATTCTTCCGGGCTCTGAAGAAGGCGAATAAAGATATATAACAATCTTGGCCGAAGCTAAATACCAACATTCATCTTAACTTCCTGAGAAGCTATTTTAGCACAAAAACCACTCACGCGTCTTGATTTGGAATCGGCAACTCCGTCCACGTCACGTCATCATAACTATCGTCACGTATCCTAAAACATTACACATAACAGTGTCAATACAGTGGAGGGCTATTGTAATTCGTTACTTTGCGTAAAACACGGAGTCCTTCCAGGTACCATAGCAGAGCGCATTTCCTTTCCGGTTCAACGCCACATCCAGTATTGACCAACTAGTAATTGGAACCTATAAAGCATCACCTATAGAAAAACTGGTGCCAAAAAATGCCTGAATATGCAAATGTACATTCACTAAACTTTAATTAATTGTTTACTTTAATTTACTCCTAGATTTTTAATTTATTTTTATTTTATATTTATTTTTTGCAACCGTTCAACACTGTATGCTTCGTAGGTCACATCCGTGAAGAAATAAAATCTAAATTTCAAGCTCTTTCTTAAATAAATGAAAGAAAGGTAAGAAGAAAGAAGAAAAGAAAAAATTATGTATGTAGAAGGTACAGTGGCGCAAGAATAAGAAAGTGAAGAGAAGAGAAAACTACTGAAAGAAGAAAAAATAAAAAGCAATGGATGCTGTCTATAAAACAAATAGAATTTAAAGATTTTAAAAAGTGCAGTTTAGGGCGCGTGGAGCGCATTCGGAAGAGGCACCGGCTGTCGCCTGAACCCGATGCCAGGTTCCTGGTTCGGATCTCCCGCCTAGGCCGACCAAGCCTTCCATCCCTCCGGGGTCGGTGAATTGGTACCAGACGTGTCTGGGAAGGATAAAGCGCTGACTTGTTCATCGGCTGGCCACCGCAAATCAATGTATGGCCAAATACGCATTCAAGTCGCCTCCACGACATCCCGTAGAAGTAGAATGCGTGGCGCATCTCAACGGGAATTAAGTAACGTCGCCCTTTATCCTTTTTTACTCGTTACAGTTTACAACGATATAAGACTTTGGTAATTACTTAGCCATTGAAACAATGAATTGAACTTAAATTAATGAATAAAATGGTTGAAGGTCCGCGTATGTGCCTATACAATCACCTCCGGTGATCAGCCGATGGAAAAGTCAGCGTTTTATCCTTCCCAGACACGTCTGGTACCAGCTCGACCGAAGAGGGTGGAAGGTAGTTTTGGCCTAGATTGGATTCAAACCAACACTCTTGATTTCGGGGTGCTCGCTGGAGATGGGATCCGACGGTCCGAAAAATTATAAATATTAAAAAGAATAAAAATTAAAATATTACCAGGCTGTCCAATAATTCTTGTCCGAAAATTTCACCATTTTTAATTTTTTCAACTTTATTGAAAAACAAGTCTAATCAACAACATAATCACCACAGTTATCCAAAACAGTGGCCCATCGATTGTGCAGGTCGCCGATGCCCTTCGCCCAGAACTCCGTGGGCTGCGACTCGAAGAAGTCTGCGATGTCGGATTCGAGGTTGTCGTAGTTGGTGAATTTTCTTCCGGCCAAATGGTGCTTCAGCGGGCGGAACAAGTGGTAGTCGGAGGGGCGAGGTCCGGGGAATACGGCGGATGGGCAACCGTCTCCCAGCCGAGCGTCGCCAACTTCTGCTGGGTCTCCTTCGCCACGTGGGGGCGCGCGTTGTCGTGCAGCAGGTGGACAAGACTCGTCGGGGACGCTTTTCTCGGGCTGATCGGTGTAGATGGAGGCGGTGACCGTCCTGCCTTGCGGGAGCAGCTCGAAGTACGGCATGCCCTTGGCGTCCCACCAGCAGCAGAGCATATCTTCAGCGGGTGTTCCCTGTCCTCGAGGCTCGTGTCGCCGCTCTCGAGACGATTGAACCAGCGCCTGACTGTGCGTTGAGACACTGCATCCTCCTTGCACGCTCTGCAGATGTTGGCGACCGCGGTGCCCGTGTCGTTGCCCAGCAGCCACTCGTAGTACACGAACGTACGAATTCGACCTTGGTCCATTTTAGCTTGTACTGGTAGCTAGACGCGTCGACTGCGCCTTATATACCCCTAGCGTGGAACTCTGGAGAACCTTCTAGAAGGTTTTTACACTTGCCCGATATTATAACACTTCTAAGGAAAATTATAGAATTTTGAAAATTTTCGGACAGGAATTATTGCACAGCCTGGTAATAAAAACGAGTAAAAAAGACGCACAGAAAGCATCCTCTTATTTAGCTGTTACGAATAGTATTTATTAAACCAGACCATGACCCACTTGCACAGTATAATTAGTTGAATAAAACTAACCCAAAAATAATTAATAAAGAGTAAAAGTACTAGAAGCTTACATGAACAGAACCCTTCAGTAAGTACCGATCTCTCGTTCCACACTGCTCGAAAAATCGAATACGCTCATCTAAATTCCAAATCTATACTACACGGAAGAGAGAGTTTAAAAAGAAAGGTCTATAACGGACCTTGACTGGCTACAACCAGTTCTGTGCCGCCCTTCACAAATGAACAGCAAAACGACTTCGATCTCAACTTGTCCACTATTCGTCGACAATTCGGCATGAATCTAAACACGAATTAAGGTAATCTAGTGACACCCCTTTAAATAACAGTCGCACTTGTACAATCACTAACTTGTTCAGAACACCAGTCTTCACTCCAAGACTCAGGGATGTACCGCCACGTGGACGGGAAATCTCACGTTGCGAACATATTTTGGCGACACTCGTTGATGCCAGGTTAGACGAAAGACAGCGACACTCGATATCCTCACGTAGCTCCCGAAAACTCTGAATACGGAAGAGGTTGGGAGCAGAGAGCGCTGGAACTGGTCTATAACACAATGAGAACAGCTGTTTCGTAGCATAGTCTAGAAAAAATATAACAAAATAAAGGTTTTATTAAGACAGAGTTGTTTCCCTGACCTTCAGATTTATGTCTTCGTTTTCATGGTAGTGAAGCTCGATGCAGTCTTATATTTATTGACGACGTTTCGGGCCTTGAGTCCATCACACCTGGAGAAGGGCTTAAGGCCCGAAACGTCGTCAATAAATATATGAGTACATCGAGCTTCAGTGCTATGGAAACAATAATAAAAGTTGTTTATTGTACTAACTAGGAAAGGGTCTCAGGTGTAGGTCTGAATGGTGGAAACGGATAGCACTGCGAGAATCTCCACCCTTCATATAGTAGAAAAACGTCTTTCGTTTTTGCTGAGTCCTTGAACCCAAAGAGCTACGGGCCCTCGAAATTGGTGGTACAGTATTGCACCGTCAGCCGTACCCACCATAACCTACCGTAATGGGACGAAATTTGAAAAACGGATGTCAGATTCGTGATCAGCACCCCAAATAACCCCCCCCCCGGGCGAGGTTTGGGCCAAAAATTCTTTTCGACCTCTCCCCGACCCATGGAGTCGTGAAAGTCGTGCCTTATGGCAGTCTAAATCAGCTTAATCTCCACACCTCCACATTTATTTCACTCTAAATTGTCAAATAAAGGTTTCTGTGAGCTGTGCTTCACCCATTTTCTCAGTTTCTGAATTATACAATGTTTTGTGTTTTTCAGCGAATGTTAAACAATTACCTTACAACAGGTACGGGTTACAGCAGGTACGGGTGACTAGGGATGTCGAGGTTATAATCACCGATTTTGCCCAAACTTCTCCCAGGGGAATTATTTGTGGTGCTGATTACGAATCTGACATCCGTGTTCCGTATTACCCTGAAGTGTGTTGAATTACAGTAGGTAAATGTGATTAATGGTAAAGTCATGGCAACCGCTCTTGTCCAAACTTCGCATTGAGTACGAATCTGATCCTTGTTTGACAACGTAGAGTGAAATAAATATGTAGGAGATGTGTAGGAAGCAAATTGGTAAAGAAGGCGGCAATCATGAAAAATGCAAAACACTCCATAGCACAGGAGTCGAACACCTGACCTAGCACCTGCGAAGTAGTCCCGCTCCCTGCTGAGCCACCGACTCGCCGACTTCAGGTCCTTTCGCCGCGTCCCACACAACAGCCCGCGCTTACACGCATGCAGGTGGGCACGTGCTGACGGTGCGCTACTGTACCCCCCCCCCCTTCGAGGGCCCGTAGCTCTTTTGATTCAAGGACTCAGCAAAAACGAAACATGTTTTTCTACTACATGAAGGGTGGAGATTCTCGTAGTGCTGTCCATTTTCCCGTTCAGACCCACGCCTGAGACCCTTCCCTGGTAAGGAACCTGTCAAATCCATCGGGGTTCCCCTAAGATAGAGATTTTAAAAGCTAAAGTAGGGTTCGCACTGAACTTGGCACTTTTAACATGCGATCGATACCAAAAACAATCTTTCCTTTTTCATCAAATCCGCTAGACTTCTAGGGTGATTTAAAGTGCAGATTTCAGCATAACGGTGAACCATATAGGATAAAGAAGAGAAGTCAGTGTTAATCACCCCTTATGCGCCACGCAATCCACTTCTACGGGATGTCGAGGACGCCATTTGAATGCGTGATTGGCCCATGCAACGACTTGCGGTGGCCACTCGAGCCACATGCCACTTTATCTGCTCTCCAGACAAATCTGTGAGCAATTCTATCCAAGAGTCCAGATTCATGGTAGTCCGCGCAATTTCAAAAACCTTGTTAATGATTACAGCTCTGTAAACAAGATTCATTGTTCAGCGCCTTGCTTTCAGTGACGTTTGACTGTTTGTTTCAAATATTATTTTTCTCCTTACTCCTTGTGTTGTTACATTCTTGTATTTTGGAGTTCTTGTATTCATGATGTATTCTGCTGTTCTTTTTCGGAACATGCCATGAGAGGTAATATATTTGAATTTAAATTCACTAACCCCGTAGGGATTTTGTGCTTTGTTTGCCTAAGCCGAACGCGAAGGAAGAACCTCACTTTGGATGTACACTATAGTTGTGCTCGAATGACATATTCGAATAGGTATTCGAATGATTTTCATTCGAATTTGAGTATTCGAATTCGAATGTTCAAAAAATCGCGTTTTTCGAATGTATTCGAATTCGAATGTTCAAAAAATCGCGTTTTTCGAATATATTCGAAATTCGAATGCTCGAAAATTGTGGGCATTCGAAACCATTCGAATATTCGAAAAATTTTCGAGAGCACAACTATAATGTACACAACAACGAGGGCCCCCACTGCGCTACCATGCACCTATTATATATCTCACTATATAGATAACTAGTCCTCCCTTAGGCCTATGTTGTACTTCGACGACGCGTCGGCGACGCTGTGTTGGACGGGCTGCTAAGCACCGCGTAACAGCCCGCGTAACATTGTTACCGATGTTCCCGACAACAGCGTCACCGAAGTATAACACAGGCCTTAGTGAAACGGTTCCCTACTACTTGTACTGGTCCCCCTCAATGATCCACCCTTAGCGGAAAACGTCGGCATACCTTCTGAATCCCCAGGCACATTGGACGACGTCTTCGGCACTTCTACCTGATCCCCAAACACGTTGAGCGACATCTTTGGCAGATCTTCTGAGTCCCAGGCACGTCATGCGACGTATTCCGCACGTTTTCCGAATCCCCTGGCACGTAGAAGATGTCTGGGTATTTTCCGCTATTTTCCCGCTTTTTTAATTTGATCAATATCGATTGATGGCGATCGATACTTCAAAAACAAACTGCAGATTCGTGTTCAGCGACCTCGATTGCCCCAGGGACGAAGTTCCCAGGGAGGGAGAGACGTCTGGGTATTTTTCGCTACTTTCGTGTCGTAATTCCCTCCCCTATTTTCTAATTTCTGCGGCAGCGCCGATCGATAGTATGACTCATCGCTTAGCGCGTTATTATAGAGTATGATATGTTAACCATGGGCTTTCCCATGTGCAAAGGTCCCTACGCTGAGGAACAATTCACAAAGGAAATCGCTATCCTCCTAAAAATTCCGAAAAAGAGGAACACGTCGGACAAACGTCCAAATGAGTAAGGATAAATTCCTCCTTTTTGAGTACTTGAAAGCCTTCCTGGCTTACACGACGAGGGATGGAGAGCTTGGCCGAACCGTCCTTTATCTCTACCTTCTAGCGATGATTGTTCATAAAAACGTCTGGTTCTCAACTGGTATTTCTCCATTACTATAGATACAATTATTCTGTTTGGCCCTCTTAAACAGATTTCTCTTTCCCTTTTTGAAGTTGTCGATAGTCTTGCACTAGCCTATAAACATGTGTGAAGGCTCCTAGGAACAAGAGCATACCATCGGTCCTCTGAATAGCAGGTTGTCCGGCAAGCTATACATCGGTCAAAGCTTGCAGAAATCCAGATAGGGATCCAGATTTCATCGAGCACGCGTGGCGACGCCGTAAGCTGTTGATTCGCCGTCGCAAATTGAATTGATTTTAAGTCGAGCACAGCTCCAAGCTATGCATGACTTGCATCCGTGGCGTCGATGTGGTAGGGCTTGTTCATACTTTGCGACAACAGCGACAAGAGCGACGAGAGCGCAGCGTGTGTAGCGTGCGCAGCGCGTAGAAGTATGAACAGGCGACAGCAGCGACTGGAGCAACTAGAGAGACAAGAGCGACTGAAGCGATAGCGCCAACGCTCGAGTATGAACACTTTTCGGTGGCGCGCCCTTGGTTTTCATCGATATGCAAGTTTTGCACGGCCGACGAGTCGCTCTTGTCGCGAAGTATGAACAGGCCCTTACACTAGAGTAGTGTTTACGTAAGAAACAAGAACACTGGCTGGTCTTCGCACAAGTCATCGCTAATCATATTATGGCCTAGCTTCGCATTCAGGCCCCTGATGTTCGTAAAAGTGTAATAGAATGCGCGGCGTATCCTTATCTGGACTGATTAACGTCTTCTTTATTCTTTATTTTTACCGTTATGCAGCTTGACACCGCCAGTTAAAAATTGCTTACTACCCGCCATTTTTACGCTACTACAGATGTAGCTCTTCTAAGCAATTAGATCCTTGTGCACGTATCAGGAGCAGTAGAGGTTTTTATTGTATTTATTTATGCGCCTATGGAGGACACGCTAAATTCCAGTGATTCGTGGCTCACCAACGAGAGAAAAGAACACAGTAGGACGGGAACGAAGGAAAAAATATTTAAAAAACGAGTTTAAAAAACCGAAATGATCAAACAAGATAAAAGGCTACAACTGTAGGATGATTAAAAAAAAACTATTCATACGCTCCGAACAAGTAGTAGTTGGAGGATGAAGGAAATCACTTGCCAAATGAGCCGGATCGGTTCAAGTGTCTTAATGCGATCACTTATAGCTAGGGTTTTTTTTTTCGGGAACGAGGTCTGAATATCCTCCATGATTTGACAAAACGTCCATGGCGGGTCACAAGCTAATTGCAGGCGAAAGGTAATCGAAGAGAAAAAATGTTGGACCGGCAGCCGAAAATCAGACAGTGCATAGCAATAGGTGAAGTGAGTTTTAGCCGTAAAATGTGTCATGAGGTTTCAAAAGATGGCTTGGGGACGTACCTCCTTGTTACCGACCAGTATCCGGCCTCGGAAGGTCATCCTCCTCTGCCTTTCAAACAGTTCTCGCTGCTGTCGTACACTTAGACGTGGACAGGATGATTCTTCAATGGTCCTCTCGTCATCCGAACTCGTGTCGTCCTTCTCCTCAAGTAACTCTCTTGCCATAGAGTCTTCCTGTATTTGTATATTTAGAACAATATAGAGTAACTACAGCAAACGATGATATCGGTATTATCTGAACAGTAAATCGCACCACGTCAGTGTCTTCAAACAGGGAGTCGTTCGCGCGAAGAACCGGTAGAGGTTCCTGTAAAAAACGGAATCCACAGACATTAAGAAATGGGAAAACAAAGTCACATACGTTTTCGTTGGTGGCCGAAGCCTCCATTCTTCTGTGCAATGCTGCAATCTCCGCCGCCGCCGATAACAAAGCAACAAAAGGATCGGATGGATTTGGATCCGCTGAAATTTTAAAAGACAGATAGGATAGCCAATCACATGCCCGTTTCTTGAAGCGAACCACGACTACAACCTTTAGAGTCCGTAACATGGACAAGGCAAATTAAAGTCCATCATGTAGTCGCCAATAATGAAATAGGTTCAAGAATGAAGCCCTCAGGTAAAAGGAAAGCTCCAAATTTCGGCGCAATCGCGGAATATACGGTTAGTAAATTTCAATGAGCCACCTAGGAAGTGACAGAGCAGATCCTAATTGGTTCATTCGAATTGAAAAATCCACTTCTATTCTTTCGATATCAAAGAAAAAGTAGTAAGAAAAACCATAGCATCATAACGTGCCCTGACGGGCAAGCTTGGCGAGTAACTACATGCAGCGAATTTAAATGCAGTCTTCTCTCCTCATTTCGACAACAGATTCATGTATTATTTTCTTCCTAAACGGGCAAAGGAGGGAACTCCAGGATGTAGGCAATTTTAACACGGGTGCGTCATTCTAGTCACACCACCCTCGAGTCCTCCGCGTCAGCGGAATAGAGCACAGAACAGAGTTAGCATTGTTTTAACACATTAAGCGTGGAGCGGCTGCTAAAGAGGTTATATATTGTTACAGGATGTTTTGTTGCGATCAAAACTCTTGCGCCAGGCGGACTCGAACCCGCATCTTCTGCTTTCCGGACAGCGATGTTCGCGTTATACCACCGGCGCTGTTTGACCGCACG
Source organism: Heligmosomoides polygyrus polygyrus (assembly GCA_947396885.1). NCBI lineage: Eukaryota > Metazoa > Nematoda > Chromadorea > Rhabditida > Heligmosomidae > Heligmosomoides > Heligmosomoides polygyrus. The sequence continues at coordinate 13,239,459 of OX377205.1, forward strand.
TAACATCCGCGATATCCTCCAGGTTTGTCAGTACCCGCTCGTGATACGGGGATGGGCCGGCCGTTGATACCAGCATGGAACCGGTTAAGCTGAAGGCCTTACTAGTAACAATGTTTTGGCACATTTGCTTAAACCTGGAGCGGCTGGTAAAGAGGCTATATGTTGTTACAGGATATCGCGGATGTTATGTGCAGTCAAAGAACGCCGGTGGTGTAGCGCGAACATCGCTGCCCGGAAAGCAGAAGATATGGGTTCGAGACCCGCCTGGCGCAAGAGTTTTGATCGCGACAAAACATCATGTAACATCATAGAATTTGTTGTTTATTTATTTATTTATTTATTTATTTAATATGCACCAAAAGTGCGCTTGAACACAACAAACTAAAAATAAAAACGCAGTAACCACAAAACATTTCTTGTGCGGCGTTAGTATCAACAACATTGACAAAGTTAGATCGTGGGACATCACTATGAATACGCTAAGGTGGATCTAATCTTTTCTAGCACTTGGGGTTTCAGATCAAAGTATTAGCTCAAATTTTAAAAAATATGGCGAATGAAGTAGAATTATGTCGAAATACTTAAATAAAATGTTAAGTCAAAACAGTTTATCATAGTTGTTAGTTGTTTGATCCTATTCTTTACTATCAGTATGGCTTGCCTAATTTTTTTCGTGTTAGTGACACTTTTTATAAGGTGTCCCTACCCCCACCCTATTTGCGCCGCCGTTTTCAGTTTTTTTTTTTTTAAATTACTTGATGTATCTTTGGTCAGTCTTTAAAATATGATGTGGGAAGGTGGGAGAGAGAAAAGGGGTAGGGGTGGAATGTTTTGTTCTGTGCTCTCCTCCGCTGACGCGGAGGAGAGCGCACCTGTATTGCCGTATTTGTTAGGAAAACCTACGCTTATTGTGAGTTTTCGACGAAGGTTGTGTTAAAATTGCCCACATCCTGGAGCCTCTTCCCTTGCCAAAAAATATGAAGGCAAATGAAACAGGAGTATTCTGTTCTGAGCTATCCTCTGATGACGCGAAAGATTATAATTTTTAAGGCAATCTTCAACCCTCCGGCTTTTGGTTATCTGGGTGACCCCCCCCCCTCCAACCAACATGGCACAGGCACGATTGAGGTGAAATGGTAAGTGGTTTTGCTTACAGAACTGTCTAAGTAGGTATATGTATATTTTCGAATTTTACCAACCCCTCTATTCTGCGATTGCACCCAAATCTCTACAGCCACACAGGCGTCGAAAATTCAGACCTGAATTTTAAAAATTTTGCAAAATTTAAACAACCCGGCGGGATCGAGGAGTGTAGGTCCTTGTGTTCGTCTGCCAAACATGTTCGTGAAAAGGTAAATGAGGTACGCTCATAGTAGTAGTTGATCTGTACCAGAAAAGAAATTTGGAGGGAGTCACCTTGTATTATGTGGTTATCCGCCTTATTGTTAGTAAGAAGGCGCATGAATGCCCAGTTAGATCAGAAGTGGCTAACTCAGCTCACCACTGTGGTAGAACACACCAGTGTTGTGTAAAATCTTTGATATCGTATAGACCTGTACAACGTTCTGAGGCCGGATTCATCAAAATCTTTGATATTGCAAAACAAGGGCCGGATTCATCAAAGTTACTGCAGTAGCTTTGATGAATCCGCCCCAGAACGTCGTACAGGTCTATACAATGGTGACCCACTCCCAGCTGCTTTGTGCCTACCACCTTAAGGCTCTATCACTGAGGTCCGCTTAGTCAGTGCTTTCCGTGGTTATTGTTTAAGTTAATGAAGACACTCATCTAATATAGCGTAGTTCTAGGAGTAAAAAACTTGCTAAGCCGCCAGTAAAAGCTTGGGAAACCTCTCTTCTAGAGCTTCCCGGAGTACTGCAAAAAAAAAGTGAATCCATCCCAGTTGGGAGGGGGGGCACCATTAGAAAAGTGAGACGAACACAACCTTGACTGCCCACTTCAGCTAGAAGATTACAACGAAAATCGCTCTCGAAGGCTAGCTAATGGCACCATCTCTGTAAAACAGTTCAAATCCAATTTCACTGTTGATCTCAAAGACTGTATGACACCCACAGCCGCGCGATTCAAACCCGGTTTTTATAGTGTTGGCTAAGCTTACAACCGAAAAAACGTCTAAGTTGTCCACCGTAGTTTCGCAGTGAAATTCAGGGAAATCATTACGGGCCACACAGTTGCCTATCCCTTTGTTAATCACTCCCTGCAGTTAGTGATATTTGCGTGCTTGTCCGGCGCAAATAGGGTTGGGGAGGGGGTGAGGAGGGGCTTCTGGTGGGCAGAAAATTCCATAAAGCCTCGTTAATATCCCTTATCCCTGGCTCCAACGTACAGCACCTGTAGTAAGGGCGTTCCATGGCTAATAGTAAACCAGCTTTGAATCGTGCGGCTGTGGGCGTTGCGCACCAGACAACTCGGACGGTTTTTTACGGTTGTAAGTGTATTGGCGAGTGGTTTTTATTGTCTGCTCCTGCTTGGGAGTGAGGATTTACAAACCTTTATTATTAGCCTATATTATATACAACAACCATCTAGCAAGAATGCAGTTAGGGAGCCTCCCACCCTTCCAACCCATGTAGGTGCGTGGCTTACAGAGGCGGTCGCCACTATACCGTGACGTGGTTTTTATTAGCATGGAGCGCCCTACAAGCTCTATACGTTGGAGCCAAGGATGAGGGACATTAGCAACGCTCTATGGGATTTTGTGCCCATCAGAAGCCCCCTCCCCTCCTCCAACCCTATTTGCGCCGGACAAGCACGCAACAGGGGTAGGCAGCTACGTGGTCCTGCAACGATTTCCCTGAATTTCAATTCGAAACTACTGTGGACAACTGAGGCGGTTTTCTTTCGATTGTAAGTTTATGAAACACTTTTTGTATGTGTCTATCTTCGAATGCGTATTTACATGTATTTACAAGTGACTATGGAGTGCCCCCCTGGGATTGCGCCTGTGATTAGTTGACTGATGTGTAATAACGTTCCGTCCTTGCTTTTTTCCTGCTTACGATTTTTTATGCTTCTCTGCGTGAGTCATATTCTCGCTTTGGATGGATAAATAAATAAATAAACAAATAACGGTACGGAATAAAATTAAAGAAAAACGCGAGGTGTACGTTCGTGAATGTGGGAGGAAAACGACAAGTGATGAAAAGCGGCTCACCAACAGAGTGAATGGCGAGCTGTTTCGGTCGAAACAGCAAATCTTTCAGAGGGAACAACGACGAGAACCAGCCACCCATTCAACGTGCAACACGAGGGCTCGGGTCCAGTACGTTAGCACATGACCGCGTTCTGAAAGCAGCATTCCTATCGATCGTGTCGGCTGACGGCGATTCGGATGACAAATGGGCGACGGGACGAGACGGGACGAGAGCGGGCGGCTTTATCGGCGAGTAACCGGTGGAAATGATTACAAATAAGGCGAGGGGGAATCAGCAGCAGCAACAGCAGCCGGCCAGGTATCGATCGACGCACGAGACAGCGCCGGCCGACAGACGGGTGACGACGACCGGCTGATGGTGAGACTGGTCGAGGCGCACTCCGACTGCTGCCGGAGCGGCGGAGAAACGCCGACACGAAGAGCAGCAACAGCCTCTCGATCGGAAGCCGCACATCAGACGCGCAACGTCAAAGATCAATGGGCATGCGGCCAGGAAAGCCTCCTTTCAACACGTTTCTGGAGATAACGGCGGAAGAACGGGAGAAATGTCCCTCACATTTTCTCCTCATGGGAAAATGTTACACTGAATTATAAACCTCAACCGGAATTTCCTGCCACCGTAATCCGGCGCGCGATTCGGGCGCGCCCCGTCCTTTAAACTGCCGACCGCGCTGCCGCGCGACCCGACCGCGAGGCCCGCAGCGGATCCTCGCCGGACTTGCAATGCAGTTCGATACTGACTAGAACCCACATTTGAATCCGCACAAATATGATGTTGTGGCATCTTATGTACTTTAATAGAAAGGTTGAGCGGTGGATATTATTATGCCTAACACTGTTTTCAACTAACATCTCTTATCAACAGGCATGTCGAAGGCGAATTTAGGGGTGCTAGAACTTCCATATGGAGTAGTACGGGAAATTTGAAGATAGTGAAGACGGATTTGAAGACATTGGCGCTTTCAAATGAAATTTGAGGAAGCCAGAACGGGGATACTATCAGCCACACAAAATCCTCCAGATCTTCCAAATCTCCCAAAATTCCGGAAGGACGACACTCCATACTGTCTAGTCTGTTTCGCATACAACCGGATGAAGAAGATGGTTC